>JAMXBB010000011.1:35033650-35133965 GCA_024138015.1 Lumnitzera littorea
TCGACCAAGAGGTAAATTAAACCAGACCTAAGATCTTACTTAGAAGCAAGTGAGATCAGTCCAATTGAGGCGTCAAGCCCTTATCAAACTAAGCCTTTTCAGGTTGCTTAAGAGTAGGAGTAAGGTCAGTTTAGGCCTAAGGAACTAAGTTTAGAATTGCCTATCAATGGATTCCATTCATACTCAAACAATGTACCCCCGCCATATGAGAGCATGATAAATATTTTTTGATATATTCAAAAGTTTGATACAAATTGGTTTTGTTGAAATATGAATAGTTGAATTAATAAAAAAATTAAACTAACTTCTCAAGCATAAAAGAAAAACCTTTTAATACATAAATCTACTTAAGAACTCCAAAAAAATTCTCAGTAACCAATAATAGAAGTAAAAAAAAAAAAAAACATGTTTAAATTTAGACAACAAAATTTCAAATTGTCATATAATCCTATAAAAGAAATTGAACATATTAATTACATATTCTTCCATGAAGTGAAATTACACATTTATTCTAATCAACCAATGTAATATAAAAAAGAAAAAATAAACTACAATAATAAAATGTACGATTTAGTTTTTCTAGAATTATGGTAAATTTACTAAGAAACTCTTCTAAAGCATATAATGCCCTAGAACCTAAAGACACCACAACATGCTACATGTTCCTAGTTTTCTAATGATACATTAAAACTCTAAAACTAATTACAATCTCTAAGATCTTCTATAACAACTACTTGTTAAGTATAAAAATAATAATTCTTCAAATACATCGATTGAAGTGACTTATAGGTGAGTCACTCCAACTACAAACAATTTGCTCCAACCACAGACATGCTCAATAGCCAAATCTTAATATTCTACAACATACAAAACTTATTACCCCTATTTCTTAACCTAAAACAACAATTTCCACACTTGTCATAGGAAGTAGACTTATCAAATCACCCTATAAGCTATAGTTGTAAAAATAAAGGGATGATTTGTAGTCCAATAATAATGCACAAGCACACATAAATGTCACAGCAATCATTCACATGTGTTTAGTGTAAGAAATAACAAACAACATGTTAATTTTCTTGAACTTAAAACTACACACGACAAAGGGTTACTCACGATCTCATCACATTGTGATCTCTTATATAAGTAGATATATATAAGTTCATAAGTTTTCATTTAACATACACACATACAAGGTTAGGAACTACCATTGCAAGCACTAACATCTAAAAGTCCTTTGCGTCTAGAGTCTAGAATCCATGATGCTTAAATCTAGTTGTATCATCTTAATGTGTAGGTTTACTGGGAAAACCTTACACGAAGATCAACATTTACCCTTTAGGGATCTACCACTATGGGCACCTAAGATGAGCTAAGCACAAACTACAATCATATCTTAAGGTCGGATATAGATTAATTTAGTGTTGCACCTAACCCAGCGAACACATTCATTAAATATGCCACATACTTAGAAGGCCAAGTAAATAAACTTCAAGTCCAAATCGTACTCAATTAGGAACTTGAATCGAGAACATGTTATTTAGAATAATAAGCCTTTCTTATTTCATTATCAATCATATTAATATAAAGCTTCTAGTTTAAAACTCTCAGGTTGATTTTGGTGGCAACCCCTAACATAACCCTATCTCCTTTAGGTACTACAACTAAGGTTAAAGGTAAAGTTCAAAACTTTAATCAAGATTAAGTTGAAAGAAACACATGGAAGAAGAATTGGAAGCTTGAAGAAGTAAGGGAAATTTAGAAAAAGTATAGCTTGAAAGATAGTAGCTATCATATTAGATTTGTAAAATAAGATGATAGTTCATTAAAATATCATTCGAGAGTAAAAGTGTTCATAACTAGTAAAAAATGTTAAATTAAGCTTAATTAGGGATAAAATGGTAATATAATTTGTTCAAAAGTTTTCGAGAATGACTAAGAGGGTTTTTAAACAAAAACATGTTATTGGAAGACAATGGTTAGGAGCTTGTACAAAAAGTCTAGATCTTTTTTAAGAAACAGAACAAGATTTTGTTTAAACAATAGATAGCTTATTGAGATCATCTTAAAAAGAGTTTAAATCATTTGAAAGAGAGTGCAAACTATCTAAAAAGGAGTCCATACCATTTTCATTTGAACCGCAGAGTCTATAGATGTCATACCTCAACTCCAAAAACACCAATGTTCAAAAGATAAAAAATAGTCCTACGTTACTAAGAAATGGGATGTTTCTTTTGTTGAAAGCATAAATATCAAAACTAGATATGTTTTTAAAATATATTTATTTCTTAGGTCGTTAATAACAAGACATTAGGGAGTGGGAAATACTATTTTTTTATTTATATGAAATTAGTTTAAATCTTCAATGTTATTTAATATATCAATTTTCAATTTTAATTTATATATATATATATATATAATTTTTCCTTTTTGTTCTTTTTAGTTTTTTATATTCTATTTTAAAAAAAAAATGAATTAAGACACGCCGAGTTGGACGGGTCCAACTAAATGACAGGCCTAGGACTTTCCAAACCAGTGATATACTTGGGCAGATTGGAACCATACGAACAGTTCTAAAGTCCATTTGGAATCAACATTCTGGTTTTGGGATCTAACCTCCCTGATCCTACGTGAACCTGCGGGATCAGCGCATGATCCAAGTCTTCAGTAGGTTACGAAAAGGCAAGAACAAAATCGAGTAAAGTCTTGAAATTACACCACGAAATACATGTTTTAGGATTTTTCTGTTCTTTTTGAGCCCGACAAGAAATAGAGGAAGGAGATATTTTCCTCGTTAGTTTAGTGCCTACGGCCTAGTGTCAATTGAAAAAGGAGCTGCCCACTTCTGACCTCTTTCTTGGCATGGTCGAACTAAACTATTTTAATCGAAATTTCCTTATTTGCATGTGTTTATAAAAATAGTAATATTTTTCTCCCTGATAATAGAAATTTTACTTAGTAATGCAAATCGTTATGCAAATACGCGTAGTATTGATGAAACAAATAAAAAAATATATAGATCTAAAAATAAATTATAAAATGGACATATCTTTTAAACTAAAATGGATATAATATCGACCTAAAAAAAATTATTCAAAATTCTGGAATACAGCCAAAACTCTATCTAGGATAAATCTGATAAAAGGATGAAAGGAATTTAAAAAAAAAAAAAAAAAAGGCCAGAAAAATCTAGACCAAAAACCTGAACTTTAACATAGATATTATTGTTTTACGGCAAAGAAAAAAATATATATTATTATTATCAATAGTAATAGTAGTAGTAATAGTATGTATAGGCAACAATTAATCTTCAGAAATAAATCATGACAATATCTTATTATAGTAAATTTGCAGCTTAAATAGTAGCTGTATCAGATGGCTTCAAGGTGAGAAAATGTTGATTGGATTTTATATGCTACGTATATATATATATATATATATATATATATAGTATATAAATATTAATAAAATTTAAATATATAAATAAGTAATTTCTAAAACAATTATCATCCATGTTTCTACATACTATCATGTATTTATATTCTACTAGTATTTACCCATTGTTTATACATACACATAATGGGTAATATTTATTGAATATTTCTTTGTAAAATGGATATTTGCTATCTCAAAATTGGTATCTCAATTGCATCTCTATCGATCGTAATTTAACACATAAGCAAATTAAACAATCAAATACAAACGTTTATTATAAATATATCGGTAGTTTTTATTCCAAATATTATTATTATAACCGTAAGAAAAGAATTGAGTTCAAAGGTCAATTTTCATACCACTTCATCTTGACAACAATATATTACTGGATGCTTGATCGCGACTTGCTGGCGCTATTGGGATGGCGCTATCAAAACCGCTGATATAAATCCGTTTCAAGGCGTGTTTACCACTAAGTTTTATTTGAATAAAAAAACCTCTACAAGGAAAGAGACACGCAGAGCGAAGGAATCTCAATTAATTCCTGTAGAAGCAACATTCATACAGGTGAAATACGACGTGTGTGAAAGCTGTCTCCGAATACATTTGGTCGTCCTCGTGCGTGTTCGAGGTGACAGGAAAACAAAAATGTAACAAAAAAAAAATTACAAATATATGGCATTTGAAAAAATTATTTCAAAAATATTGTATTTAAAAATTATCTCTCGAAGAAACGATTTCAACTGATATAAATCTTTTCTATTCTTTTTTCTTTCTCATTTGCATGTGACTAATTCTTAAAAAACTCTCTATCTCTCTCTCTTCAACCATCTGAGAAAACTTTCAACAAAATCACCAATTTAAATATACATTTTTATGAATCAATCATAAAATCGAAATAATTACGTAATATAAGTCTATATTATGGAAAGTTTTTTGAGAATAGAGAGACAATCAATGCACTATCGTCACTTTCTTTCTCTAGACATCAAAATTGGAAAATATATGATTTTTATTCATTTTGATTTATTTTAAGTATATATTTTTTGAAAAAATAGTATTATGACTTAATGCTACATTGTTGTATATTGATAATTTTTTGGATAAGTGTGTACATTTGTATGTGATATATTATTTTAAACTTTACTACGAAATGATATGATTTTTACTTATTTTAATTCATTTTAAGTATATGATTTTCGGAAAAATAGTATTATAACTTAAATAGATGATAGTACATTATTGTTTACTGATAATTTTTTGAATAAGTCTGTACGTTTGTATGTGATGTGTTATTTTAAACTTTACTATCAAAATGTATTATTTTTATTCATTATAATTCATTTTAAGTATATGTTTTATGAAGAAATAATGTTATCACTTAATACATGATGGTAAATTGTTGCATACTGATAATTTTATACTCGTTTTGATTCGTATTAAGTATATGATATGTTATTTTCAAAAAAATTATACTAATTATTGTAAATTATAATACATATATAATGATGTTACTAAGAAGTATTCTTAACATTCATTAAATTAGATTTTTAAGCTTTACTACGAAATAATTATTGGTGGTATGTATACTTCGAAAAAGAGCAATGACATAATGACATAACAATAAGACAAATATTATTATTATATAATTTTTTGAATGATGACTTAACAAGATTATTTAATTAGTAATTTTATAGGAAAAATTCCTACATAATGCAAGTAATCAGACAATTGGTTGTTAATTATACCCATTAGCTTTCATAATCTTAGCTGTAAAAAGAAATTAGTAGTATAGCAAATAATATAAATATTATTATTTACTAATATTTTGTGCAATAAGACTCATTAGATTTCATAATATTAGTTGTGAAAAGAAATTAGTGTCTGTTAGCATAGTAGTATTTGTACACGTATATGCTAAAGTTTATGCAGTTAATGTGATAAACAAGTATACAATAGATAATATGAGATTGGTTTGTTTTATTGGTGAAAATATTGTGGAAAGAAAGGATAGGGTGTGGTATGACAAGTGCCTGAGAACAATAGTCGAAGTTTCATTTAGGGCTACGTATGACCAAGTAGTTAAAATGATATATAATCGAATTTAAGTTGACATGACAACACATCAGATCGAGCTTATTCATAGATGCCCCCTCATAGGCGGGACCAAAAATGTGTTCTATGCCATCCCCATCAACAATGATTACGATGTCTAACAGTTGAGAGCTTCCTTAGTAGGTTGTGGCGGAGTTAGCAATTCAGTAAAAATATACACTAAAATTCATGAAGTGAACGCACCACCGATAGCCTCTATCACAATTAAGGACGATGTCGGACGACACAACAATGATATTGGATTACAAGTTGAAATTAGGGTGTTTAAATCCTAAGCGGTCCCACTAAGGCATGTATCGAGTACCAGTTGCATGTTTAGTGAACCTAATGTCTTGATCACTAGCAAGTCAAATAGAGATACTGATGCAGAGAATGAATTGGCATTCGCCGACATTGATGAAGATTTCGATAATATAGATTGTAATGTGGACATTGGCCCGAGTGAATATTAGTTGTAGGAAGTAGAAAAAGCACAAGGGTCACGTAGATGGAACTATTAGAGGCATGGGTTATCAACATCTATGGACACGGTTGAGATGTTGGAACCTATGCCTTTCTACACATCAAGTGTAGGGGATGGACTGGTGGTTAATGATAGTATAAGTGGTAGTGAATGGAGCTTTAGCAATGAATTAAAGGTGAGTATGCGGTTCAAGAGTAAAAAAATCTACAAACAACTGTGAGGCTACATCATGTTAAGAACTACCATGATTTTATCATAAAAGAGTCTGAACCGACTTTATGGTCTATTAGATGCGTTGATTAGGAAAAAGGCTATAGGTAAAGACTCTGAGCTTATAGAAGCAACAAGCAGGATGCTTTGTAATAACCAAGTTCGTGGGTCCAAATACGTGCCTCAATCCCACAATTAGCTAAGACCACTCGAAATTGGACTTAAACACACTGTCCTACTTTTTGATTAAGGATGTTTAAGAGTCACAAAGTGTTAAGATAAGACACTTACAGACGACTATTTGCAAGTAATATGGTTATACTATCCGCATCAAGGGAATTAAAGAAGCGAAGCGCAAAGTGATTGAACAGGTTTACAGTAAGTAAGAAGAATCATATGCAATATTCCCACATCTACTAAATGCGATCCAAGAGGCTAACCCCAATACTATGGTAGAGTGAAAATGGCGAGATAATGATACTGCCAGGTACGTGTTCTTCAATAGAGTCTTCTAAGTATTTAGACCATGTATTGAGGCGTTTATACATTGCAGGCCTATAGTTACGATCAATGAAACATTCCTGTATGGGAAGTACAAGTATAAACATAGGAGTTTATGAAAAAAAATCACATAATCCCACTTGGATTTGCCCTAGTTTATGAAGAATGTTTCAATAGTTAGAGTTGATTCATATAATGTGTGGTCACGTACGTTATAAGAGATCATACCAATATATATTTGATTTTAAATCGTCATGCCGGTATCTAGTCTGCATTACAGGGCAAGAATACAGTATAGCCAAGGGGCTAGTGTAATACCCCTTACATACCTGGAGAAAGGAACTCTAATCATCGAGGCGCCTTTTGGTGTAGCGGCTTGGAGTACGTCGAAACTCCAAAGTTAAGCGTGCTCATGCTGGAGCAATCCCAGGATGGGTGACCTCCTGGGAAGCAACTGCACCAAGGGACAAAACCGTGCGGCGTTTCATGCCAAAGCGGACAATACCTCGGTGGAAGGAGTTCCGGCCGGGTCGTTACAGAATGGTATCAAAGCATTCCACCAGCCAGAAGGGCGTGGCCCTGCCTGGTGGTTGTCTTGGACCTATGTAACGAAACTGACAAGGGCGTCAGTTCTGTAAGGGAGGTGGATTGTAATACCCCTTACATACTTGGAGAGAGGAACTCTAATCATCGGGGCGCCTTTTGGTGTAGCGGCTTGAAGTACGTCGAAACTCCGAAGTTAAGCGTGCTCATGCTGGAGCAATCCCAGGATGGGTGACCTCCTGGGAAGCAGTTGCACCAAAGGACAAAACCGTGCGGCGTTTCATGCCAAAGCGGACAATACCTCGGTGGAAGGAGTTCCAGCCGGGTCGTTACAGCTAGCCTTAGTAGTAGTGTATTCGATACGTTACCAGTAACTTCAACACTCAAGCTAAGAACAAAGACTATAAAGAGATGATAAAAAAGGCCGCTTACCAATTGCAACCTCGAAAGTTTCATGCTTACTATAATGAGGCCAAGACTATGAGCCCCCATACTAGAGCTTACTTTTGAGGCCTACATCCTAAAATGTAAATGCTAGCGTATGATAACAAAGCTCATTTGGTCATGGGACGACCAACATTGAGAAAAGTTATAACAATGCTTTGCATGATGCTAGAAACTTTCTCATCATGGCACTACTTAAAAAAACTTTGTACAACTGCAACAACTACTTCAATAAACATAGGATTAAGTTAGCAAAGCAAATAGGCATTGGCAAAGTGTGGCATTGGCAAAGTGTTAACCAAATTCATGAAGAGAAAATTTGACAAGTGGTGCAAAGTAGCCACTGGTCACCAGGTCATGATTTTTAACTACAATGAGCAAATATTCAAAGTCATAACAATGCCTAGACTAATGGCACATAGGCAAAAGGAGAGAATAGCTATACGGTTGCCCTTAGAGCTATAGGGTTGCCCTTAGGGCTACACGGTGAACTTGCAACAAGTGGCAAACATACAAAATTCTATGCTCACATGCTATAGCTATTATAGGAACAATGAGTATGGACTGTGCTACATACATTAGGTATTGGTACATGATGCAAAATCAGCTACATATATACGTGCGTTTCTTCATGTCCTATATCGATAAGTCTAGTTGGTCATATCTTGATATTCATGTGTGGCATCCTATTACAACATCAAACAGGGTTAAGAATCCAAGCAAGCCATGAGAGAAACAATTCCAGAATGAGATGGACATCCGGGAGAGACCGTTAACTTACACCTATGGACTATGCGGTAGAGATAGACATAATAGGAGAAGATATCTGCAGCAAGGAAGATAACCAATGTTGAGTAAATTCACCGGTAGTTCACTTATTAAATGTGAAAAAACCTGTGATAATATTTATTAATTATATATATGGCAATGTATTTAAGAAGTAGTTATTTTTTCTAACTTTTTGTTTTTATCATATGAGTTTTCTAGTAAGCTTACAAATTTTCTTTCCTCTTTTGTACTTGCAAGAGTAGATGGATCTAAAACTGACAAATAGGTCACTACTTCACTTGTAGCCATCTCATAGATTTGAGCTAGTATGGGGTGGTCAGGTAAAGAATAGTAAATGGAAAACATATTTGCAATTTGTTCAATTTCCAATACTGATTGTAATAATATTTCTTTTTCCTTGGTTACAGGAAAACTATTGGCTTAGGTGCTGTAGAAATGAGACGATATTTAGGAGTCAAGATGGCCAAGAGATCCCGATAGATCCACGTATGATCCCGTATCAGGAGAAGTCAAGCTTCATTAATGCACACCAAGTTCCCTTCATACAATTGGATTGGCACTTGATTACCGCCCGGTTAAGCAATAGAGGGAAGAGACACATACGTTTCATTTCCACACTAGCAAGATGACGGTAACGCTACAGGATATATCTTTACTCATAGGTTTACCGGCCAATGGCAATGCAATTACTAGAGTAACGACTTCTACTGGGTGGGTCGAGATATGTCATTACCTATTAGGAATTCACCCACCAAAAAGTACCTTAAAGGGTGCCAAATTAAAATTGTCGTGGTTAAAGGACAACTTCATCGATTTACCTTTTCACATAGACGAGGAGATAGTATAGTGCTTCACGAGGGCACATATCATGCAGTTGATCAGGGGTATACTGTTCTTAGACAAGTTTAATAATGTTATACACCTTATATTCCTCCCTTTCCTATCGGACCTCGCAATAACCAGGCGATAGGCATGAGGAGTAACTTACTTGGTGTGGCTGTACTGCCAATTGTGCTTGGCTTCTAAGGCTGACGTAAGAGAGATTAGTGGCCCATTGGTGATTCTGCAAGTGTGGACATGGGAACATTTCCTACACATTGCCCCCTTACATCACCGAATTACAACAGCTATCGATAGTTAACCACTTATAAGTCGATGGGGAGCAGACTTTAACATAACTGATCTGCCCACACATGTAGTTAGATAATACAAAGATACATTCGATTGCCAACATTCGGAGTAGGTATGTATTTACCAAAATTGTTCTCCTTATTCATTTAGTAACTGTTACTTTTTTCATCCTCACTGTTGATCATCAATTTAAGTTGTTTGGATTCCATATGACTATGATGATGTTGCTAAATCGCCAGCTTATTATCGGTATAGGAGTGACATATGGCTATCCTGTATACTGCTTATATGCTTCCACATCATAAAGATGCACTATCCTAACCGCATAGCTTGACTATTTGGTAAGATGCAGGAGATCCCAACTTACCCTGATATGGGATGTACGGCAGAACAGAGATAAATTGGGTGACCCACCGTACAGCTTAAATAGCACAATGAGAGGATCGTCGAAACTAAATAGCTCATGTTCGATCACCACCTGGTTTACATTCTAACTACATCCCCTAATACCAGCAAGTTACCCGTAGATATATTGGTCAGTTTAGGGCTTCTTGGATATATATAGTACATACAGTTGCTTTTTCGTTTACACTTTTATTTTCCAATTTACACACAACTCAAACCTTTATATTCAGAATGCAGGTGGACTTCATACATAAAGTACCGTACATGTCATATAAGGACATTATCTTAGCAATATCGAGTAGATGACCTCATTTAGAGGATTATTAAGGTCCACCTATGTAACCCAGCTCCACCTAATCCAAATGTCAACGAAGACGACTTCCCACCAGAGGAGACACAAAGAGGTAAAGGTCGTGGGGTACATGGTCATCATCGAGTTAAGGGCCGAGGACGTAGACAACCTGACTTAGAGATTCGTAACAATACTTATCCTCCACACTTCTCGCTGCCAACATCTCCTAGACCACCTGGATTTGAGTTTCGTAGGCCATTCCTCGAGGAAAGCTTCGGCAATCCTATGTATCATACCCCTATCATTAGAGAAACCTCCACTAGTCAGTTTCATACCCCACCCCCCGGAACTATTAAGGAGGTCAATTAAAGATCCTCAGTATAATATTGGTAAGGGAGTCATGCAAATGTACCCTTCTTCAGTCCCTATGCATGGATCATTCTCGAGTGCTTACAACCAAGACAGTGGATAGATCACACAACTAGATATGGCTCAGATAGTTCAAGCACAAGACAATGCAAAACCTCAAGATGCTTAGCTACTACCTCAACGACGACGCCAACATCATTAGCTTTGTATATTTCATTTCTAATTTACTTTCTTTATTTTTAAAATATTATTTAGTTATTTCAACAGTTTACTTACATTCCGTTCAATGGTTTCGTTTATTCATAATTTAAAGTTATTAACAATTTTCGATATCGATTCAAAATGCGTATCTGTATAGTACTGCAATTGGACAAAATCGTACATCTCACAAATAAATAACCGGATATAATTTGATTGATTAACTAAAATAAAATAACTATCTACTAAACATCACGTTCCGAATATGTTTTCAACTAAAATTGTTCATAAGCTCCACTAAATTTGAGGTAATGCAATTTTCAACTACAATCACCCATAAGCTCAACTAAATTTAAAGTAGAGGAGTAAATGAAAATGTAAAACGTGGGTATATTGAAATAATTTGTACTGAAATGGCCTTTTCAAGAGGCGATTTCAAGTATGGTATTTCTAGGATTATTTTCTCAAATACTGCATTTTTGTAATTTTTTTTTCATTTTTTTTCCTATGGTCAACTAGGTCATTTTTAATTTTGTAATAATATTATATATCTATATATATTTTTATACTTGAAATTTTTTAACTATAGTAAACTATTAGTATCCATCAACTTTTTTGCAACATTTTAATAAGAGTGTATTTTTTTCTTTTTCATAGAAATTGTGATAAAAAATAAAAAAAAATTGATACATATAAGTTTTTTTTAATAGCTTTTTAGTAACACATATATTTTCTGGTAATATTACTAGAAAATTAGAAAATATACGTTTATTTCGCAATTGAAAATTCAACGATTAGTGTGAAGGTTACCCATGTGGGAATCATGCTAATAACCTGTTGGATGTTGTTCCACTTTAATATTAAAATTCATCCTTTTTTTTCCACCAAAACATTAAATTTAAGTTAATGCTACATATTTTGTATTTCCTCTAGATATGTTTTGTAAGGTAAAATATATTAAATTTAAGTTAATGCTACATATTTTGTATTTCATCTAGATATGTTTTGTAAGATAAAATTGGTTTCAATTTCTGATAGCGTACAATACCGGCCAAGCTCCACCTGTTGTTTATTTGTTTCTAGTTTTGGTGAAACTTATATTATTATGTTAAGCAATTTTCAACCGACGAGAAATGGGTTAAAAATAGTGGAAGGGCAAAAGAAATTTAGATTATGTGTAAATTTTATTTTTTTTTAAAAATATATGAAAGAAACAGAACGTTTTCATTTTCTTTATTAGGTTTATTTTAAAATAAAAAAAATAAAAGGAAATGGAATTAGCACAAAATTACATTTATTTTGTTTTGATAAACAATGTTATAGATGATAATTTTGTATATTTTGTTAACTTAATTATTATAGACTAATTTAAAATTGACACATATAATAGATGAATAAATAATTTAACGAACTTTTAATTTTATATAGTTTTTGTCATCTATAGGATTCTGCCGGTAGAGCGTGAGAGATTAGGCTTTGTGCTTATAAGGTGAGCCCATAAAATAAAGAACGATGAAGAGTATTGGGGAGTTGTTCAATGTGACCACTTCGATAATTAAGTTAGTTATGTATGTAGGGAAAGAGTAAGAATGCAGTAAAGCTCGAATATAAGCTAAATACACAAAGAGTGTATGTGGTTTACCATTAAGATTTTTGTTGGCATTTATAGAAGAGTGCCACTGGAAGTTAAGGGACCAATAATAACACTTTGACATGTCTACACATCATAGGTAGTGGAAGTGTGCTATCTAATATAGTTCGGATTTGTTGGGTTATGGTTGTTAACTCGGTCTTCGAGCCTTATCCTCTATCTTCTAGCCATTATGAGCTGTTATGTCTAGGCAAGCTACTTGATAGGTTTAGGTTAAGGTCAGCTAAGAGGATAATGAGGTTAAATGCCAATGAGTTGAGCTAGGCTAAGAACCTAAGCAAGTCGACATGGGCTCGAATACTCTACCAATACTTGCACTTCACCAACCCCTACCCCCCCTTGAGGTAAAAAGGGGAGAAGATGGGTAGGTTCCTCAAGCATATGGTTGAACTAAATCTAAAGTGCTAATGGCAATTTAACTATTTGAAGAAGAGGTAATGGTGCCAACATTCTTGAAGAATAGGCCAATGCGACATGACAAGGATGGTCAACTGAGCTGATCACACCTTAGGCCAAGCTTAACACTTCACATGACGAGTTGGAGACTGTAGGGATCAGCCTTATTGAGCAAGAGAGGATGCCGAACAGAAGAGGTGGTTTGATAGAGGTGGTGTACAATTATGTTGGTCAATTCCAAGGTTACATAAGCGAAGCCGAGCTAAACTAACCTGACTATACTGGATGTAAGGGCTTCCCAAGCTGTCGAACTAAAGAGGTGCTATAGTAGGTAGAGAAACTGAAGGGACCTCGATTAAGCTTCTTAAGGAAGCTAACCTTTTCAAACCCCATGTGTTTGGCATACGTATCTGGAGTGCATTTAATGTGACATTATGGCCGTCATGTCTTACGTAGGTACACATGCAGTTGTTGCTGTATTGTCATTTCACTATGGCCGTCTAATCAAAACTGTCACCACTTGTCTGAATCGCAACACGTTAGGGGGATTGTACTCATACAAATCCCCATAACCACCAATACACTTCCTTAGGCCTTAAGCCTATAAATACCCATCAACACAGCAAGGAGAATACTTTTACAACTCTCATATTTCATTTTCTTACTATGACTGCAAAAACTTTCTAAACTTTCTTTCTTCTTCATCAACCAAATCTCACACTTTCTTCTTTTCTATCCTTATATCAAGATGCTAACCAACTATAGAGCAAACTTAAGTAAGATACCTTCTCATGCATCAAATTGTAACTTAACATCTTCAGACTTCAAAGCAACTAAGAGTGATACTCCCCCCATGAATAGGGATGATGAGGTTTTATCCGTACTAGCATAATTAGATGAGGAGTCGAGGAGGGCGAGAGATTAATAAGGGGCATCCTACAAGATGTCTAACCATGCATCCGCACTGGCACAGTTAGATGAGGAGTCAAAGAGGGCATAGGAAGCACTTGACAAGGAGTGATTAATAAGGGCCATCCTACAAGATGTCTACCCATGCAATCCTTTACTAAAGGTCATTAATTCATATGATGGGCCTGAAAATAATAAGGCTCCAAGTGGCTAAATAAACAAAAGCAAGCCAATTGCAGTGAAGCATGCTTTAAGTAATTATATTGTTGGTAATCTCCCTGGCTTAGTGGTGTAGTTGTTATAGTGAGATGAAAGGGTAGCACTACTATCAAGGAAGTGCTTTATATGATAAGTGCTTTGAGTATAGGATGCACCTCCCTCCCTTTCATGGACTTTGAGAGGGAACTATTCGATTGCCATCAATGTTGCCTTACTCAAATTCCTCCCAATAGGTAGAGGTTATTGAAGGTATTCTAGCTCTTTGTGAATATTTCATGGTATAGGCTACGCTTGAACATTTTAATTATTTCTAGTTATGGAAGGTCCTAAAGAGGTAGACCTATATCCAAAATCACTAAGGTAAAAAGCTATTTAGTGGCTTGGAATTGTTAGTGAAGAACTGGCAAGATGAGTTTCTGGTGGTAAAGCTACCTTCAGAGGCTAACTTTAAGACTCGGTGGATTCCATTGGTCCGAACTAGGATCTTAAAGAAGCTCAGCTCAAGTGCCAAGCTTCCTCTAAGGCCGCACAAAAGATTGAAGCCTTCATCACTTTGAGGCATAACAATGAGATCAACATTGAGGAGACAGTGAGGAGGTATTTCACTTTGCCAAACTCTTAGCTCTTCCCAAGCATAAAGAAAGCTATAATAAAGAAGTGGCTAAAAAGTAGAGGTCCTTCCTTGGTGTGAGTTGACCCTTCCACCATATCAATGTGGGCTTACATGAAACTATCCTTCGTCCATCATCTTCTATGAAATGGGTAGTCCTTCTTACCCATACTGATCCAACAGAGCTTATAAGTAATTGTAATTTCTTACTTTATGCTAAAGTTGTTTACTAATTCTTTATAAGTAGGAGGCTAGCTAAATCCAAGGAGTTGCCCCGTCTAGTGGATTGGAGCTCCTAAGGTGGAGGCAGTTTAGGACGAAGCCAAACAAGAGAGCCGCCAACCCTAAGCATAAGGTTATAAAGTCGAAGTTAGGGGTAAATGAGACCAATAAGATGGAGTCACCCACTCTGCCTTAGGGGGTCCCTATCACTGCCCTTTCCTTAAAGCTAGAGGTTGTTGAGCCTTTGAGTACGATACCCTCTACAACTAACCCTACTTCCACATCTAAGCCCATTATCACATGGGGAAAGGATGTTTCGACTGCAAATGAGTCAAATCTAGTGGTACTCTCCTCTCCTTCAAAGGGTTTGAAGAGAATGCCTAAGGCCAGCACTGTAGAGGAGCTAGTAGGCTAGAAGAGGAAGGCCTTTGATGCTGAGGGGGCAAGGGTGCTTAAGCCAAAGAAGGTGAAGATGAAGGATCTACTCAATCAATCCAATGTTTACAAGTGGCCCTATACTCATCCATACTACAACTTTGACAACATAGAGGAGGCCCGTCAAAAGCACCTAAAGAATATCGAATGTGGGAATAATGTTGGACTCATTCAAGAATGTGCCATACAAATCCAAGAATGGCGACTTGTACTTAGGAGCCATTGAGTCAATCACTAAGCAGGCCAAGGGGAAGCTCCTTAGGTCGAAGTAAGACATTTAGGGCAAATATGTGATGCTATGCCACCAAGAGGTCAACCTTCGAGCCTTGATGGGGTCTTTCACTCCTAGTGACTAGGTTATCCCATTGGAAATGATGAAGGCCTAAGTTAACTAGCCACTAAACTTAGGGGATTACCTTCGCTCGCTCATCCAGTAAGTGAGTCTTTATTCCTCTAAGATACTTTATTTGGTGATGTGTTTTTTGAATGTTTCTTATAATTGGTCATGATTTATTTCTTATGGTACAATACCATGGTTAGGTGCTGCTCTAGCTTATATATTATAACATACTACTTAATGAGGTAAAGGACCTACATCAAAGGGTATTTAATGCACATTAGAGTCGCGAGGAGGCAAATCCTCTTCTAAAGGCTTTTATGAAAAGTTCAAAAAGCTTAACCGACGTTTGCATCACTCTTATGTACAGAGGACCATACTAAAGGTTAAGCTGTAGAAAGAGAGGGTGGAGTGACAAAAGGTGGAGAGGGCTCTTAAGAAGGCTAATGCATTTTGAGGGCAGTTGTAGGAGGAGCAAAAATCTAAAGGTGAACTCTCTAGAAGATTAGAAGAGGAGAAGAAGGCTAAGGAGGATCTCGACCGACATAATACAAAACTAAGTGTATTGGTCTCAAGGATGTAGATTATGTTGGTAATGAAGGAAAACGAATATGAGAACACCAAAAGATATTTGCTGGAGCTAGCCAATTAGAAGACCAAGTTAGAGTGAAAGATCCAGGACCTTTAGAAAGAAGCTAAGGAGATGAAGGAGATTATCTCCAACCTAAAGAGTAAGGAAGTCATAAACGCCACTACTGAGTAGAAAGTTGTGAATAAGCACTTTGAGAAGAGGTGTTGAAACATTATCTCGACCTAGACTTAAGCTTTCTAGACTACTAGAATGGTTTGACCCATCGAGAGTAAAGGGTAGCCAAGGAGAGGGAAAAGGTAGCCGCTCTTACTCTGAGGCCACTTAAGAAGCTCCTATACCTCCTTCGACCCTAATAGCTCTACAGGAGGTCATCCCTAAAGGCACATAAAGAAAGGATCAAAGTCAGCGTGATCTTCTTACTAAGTAAATCCAATAGACTCCTCCTCCTCCTTCTTCTTCAGCTCAAGATCAACCAGCATAGATAGATTAGCCATCTAAACAGATTGATGCATTAAACTTCTCTAGATTACTAACGTTAGCTAATCTTAAATGATAAGCCAAAGTTTTCTTTCTTCTCTCTTTTCTTTTCATGTACTTATTTGATTTTTGTAAAGAAATTTCTTGTATTAAGCCAATATGCCAGCCTCTTTTCATTGTAAATACTCCAAGTGATTGAATGAAGGGCTCTGCTTCTATTGCTATTTGTACCTCCTTTTGGCTTTTGTACTTCTAACTTGTCACTACTTGAATAACTAAGTTTCACACTTAGTGCTTACTTGTTATGACTTAGTTAACTTGGCTAAGGAGTTAATTTTTCTTTTAGGATCACTTGGCCAATAAAAGCTAAGATCATTTCGTTTTAAGAGAAGAGTTGAGGTTGCTCTTCTTGGAGGGTTGTTCAACTATTGGTAGCTTAGGTTGCATTTCTTTAGGAAGAGCTAAGGTTGCTAGATTTCCTTACTCCTCATGTGAGCCAATAGCTTGAAGCTTTCGGTAAACCAAATCTCCTATCGTGAGTTCCTTATACCAAACCTTCTTGTCAAAATATCTGGCTACCCTATATTAATACATGGCCACCCGAGTTGTAGTAAGGTTTCAGATCTCCTTTATAGTATCCACATTAGCCCGAAAGAGGAACTTATTCACAATGGCATTGAATGATTGAGTTTAGAGATTAGGGAGTTCTAGTTTGATGGAAAGGACCGCTTCTGAGCAAAAGGTAAGGAAAAATGGGGTCTTGCATGGAGAAGTGCAATGAGTGATCCTATAGTCCCATAGGATGTTCGGTAGCTCATCTGCCCATCTCCCCTAAGCTCGGTAAACCCTCTTCTTGATGCTATCAAGCTCAACCGGTGGACTGGGAGTGTACAACCGAGGTAAAGTGGGGTGTAATGTGATGCTCTGCACAAAACTCTTTAAACATGGGGTTATTAAACTACTGTCTTATGATAAGGGTGTATGGAACCCCAAACCTAGAGAGGATGGTGTTGCTTACAAACGACTCCATTCTCCTTTCTATTATATTGGCCTCGACCCACTTCATAAAGTAGTCGATGGCCACAATGATGAACCATCTTCCTCCGGAGGCCTTTCAGAAGGCACCAAGAACATCAATGCCTCGTTGAGTAAACGACTACAGACTCGTCAAGGGCTAGAGACTAGAATTGGGAGCATAGGTGATTGGGGCATGCTTCTGGCATTGATGGCACTTTTGAGCTACCGCCTTGGTATCCTACCTCGTAGTAGGCCAATAGTATCTAAGCCGAAAAGCTCAAATGTGTAGGGCTCGCAATTGGATGTGATTGCTGCATACTCTAATGTATAGCTCTTCTATGACATGTATTCCTTCATTAAGTCAGAGGCATCTTAGTAATGGGAAGCTAACTCCTCTTTAGTACAAGACACCATTGATCAATTTGTAGTTAGTGGCATAGTACGTTAACTTCTTAGCCTCCTTCCTATCATCCAATAGTGTGCCTTGCTCTAAGTAGCTCTTAATGGGATCAATCCAACTTAACTCTAAAGGTGTCGTATTGAGCTCAAGTACCTCAACCTAGCTCGAAGCAATACTATTCTTAAGCAAGTACTCAATAAAAATCTTCCTACCCTTAACCACTAGCCTATGTATCTCAGTAGAAGCAAGCTTAGATAGCCAATTTACTACCGAGTTCTCAATTCAAGGAATTTTAGTGATATTCCATGAAGGGAACTCAACTAGGAGAGTCTTTACTTTCTCTAAGTATATTGCAATTACGTCATCCTTGGCCTCATACTCACTTTAGACTTACTGGACGATAAGCATCAAGTCTGAGAACACTTTAAGGTACTCAATGCCGATCTCCTTGGCTAGCTTAAGACTAGCGATTAAGACCTCACATTCAAATTCATTATTGCTTGTATCAAACCTAAACTTAATGATGTAGCAAACCGTAGTTTTGTATAGCCCAATGAGCACCAAACCCATACCTTCTCCTCCAAAGGTAGAAGATCTATCGACATGGAGAGTCTATACCACTCTATCATTCCCAGGAGATGCTTCCTCTTCTCCTGTATACTCTATAATAAAATCAGCCAATACTTATGCTTTATAGGCCGTTCGTGGTTGGTACTAAATTTCTTACTCACTCAACTTTAGCATATACTTAACCATCTGACTAGATGTGTTAAGCTTCTGTAGAAGTGTACAAAGTAGCTAATCTATCAACATGACGATCCGATGCACATGGAAGTAGGGGCGAAGTCGACGTACAAAGATCACAATTGTTAAGGCAAACTTTTTTACCTTACAGTATCTAACCTCAGGCCCTTAATGTATGTGGCTAACATAGTATACAAGCTTGTGCTCTATTCCTTCAGTCCTGACTAGCATGAACGAAAGTGTTTTATTGCTAACTACTACGTACAAGTAAAGGTCTTCTCTTAGCATGGGCTTCAATATGACTAGTGGGTGCTCTAGGAAGTTCTACAGCTCTTTAAAAGTTACTTCACATTGAGGAGTCCATTCAAAACCCTTGGGATTCTTAAGGATCTTGAAGGACTCTACGCATCTGTCTGTACTTCTTGAGATGAACCTACTCAGTGCAACCACCATGTCAGTAAGCTTCCAGACTTCCTTGATTGACGTAGGGAGGCTTCATGTCCCTAATGGCCTAAATCTTCTAAAGTTGGCTTCAATCTTATGTTGTGTGACCATGAGGCCCAAGAACTTGCCAAAGCCAACCCTCAATATGTACTTTTGGGGGGTTCAACTTCACGTTGTGCTTTCTCATCTGATCAAAGGCTTCTTACTAGTCGTTGAGCTATTTGCTCTTAACGATCATATTGTCCACATATACTTCCATGTTTCACCCTAGCTAAAGCTTAAATAAGGTGGTCATCATTCTCTTATATATTGCTCCGGCATTTTTGAAGTTGAAGGACATGATAGTGTAGTAGTAAGTGCCAAAATCTGTGATAAAGGAGGTGTAGACTTTGTCTTCAAGGTCCATCTTGATCCAATTATAACCTAAAAAAGCATCCATAAAGCTTAATAGAGCATGTTTGGATGTAAAGTCAACCAGTTGGTCTATCCTCAAGAGAGGGAGGCAATATTTTAGGCAAGCTTTATTTAGGTCAGTATAATTGATGTACATTCGCTACTTCCCATTTTTCTTTTTGACTAACACAACATTAGCTAGCCAAGTTGAATACTTTTCCTCTAGCATGAAGCTTACCTTTAACAACTTTTGCACTTCTTCTTCAATGGCAGCCTGTCGTTCTGGAGCAAAGTACCTCTTCTTTTGTTTGACAAGCCAAACATTCTCATTGATGTTGAAACTATGGGTTACTAGGTCGATTAAAATACCGAGTATATCCAATGCCGACCAAGAAAACCAATTTGAGTTGGCCTATAAAAGCTCAACAATAACCTCCTTTACCTTAGGAGGAGTCTCAACCCCAACCTTAGTGGTTTGGTTGGGGCTGGTGTTGATGGGTTCCTCTTCTATCTTCTTACCCAACTCACCTCTCTTAGCTAGCTTCTCCTTTGGACCTGCTTCTAAAGAAAAGACATCGTCACCTCGGGCCGCCTTCACATAGAACTCCCTAAAGGGCTTCTGATGATACCTATAAATTCCTACCATGGTAAGGCTTAGGAATTTTCCCTTTAATGCAAGGGTGATGTAATAACTCCGAAACTAGTGAGGCTCGATTATTCAAGCAAAGCATTATAGGGGGATGGGCAATCTATCACCACAAATTCTACTAGATGTTGGGCGTCGCCAAGCTCTATATCTAAGGTAATGATGCACTTGGGTCAAACAATTCCCCCATTGAAACCAATCATGTCATTGTGGTATAGCTTTATCTTCACAAATAGCTTTTTTCTCATCCTATCATAGATGTGTTTGAAGAGGATGTCAATGGAGCTACCAATACCCATCATAATATTTAGGACCCAAAATCCAAGATCTTCGCCTTGATCATTAGGGCGTCCTAATGGGGGCTATCAACCTCGACAAAATTCTAGTCCTAATGAGAGATTAAGCTTTATGCTTGTAAGGTGAGCTTGCAAAATGAAGATAGTAAGGAGTGCTAAGGAGTTATCCGACATGATCACTTTGATACATAAGTCAACTATATGTATAGTAATGGAGTAAGAATGCAAGAAAGCTCAAATATAAGCTAAATACACAAAAAGTATAAGTGATTTGCCGTTGGAATTTTTGTTGATATTTATAAAAGAGTGCCACCGGAAGTTAAGAGACCAACAGCAGCACTTTAGCACATTCACACATCATGAGTAGTGAGAGTACACTATCTAATGAGGTTTGAATTTGTTGGGTTATAGTTGTTAACCCAATCTCCAAGTCTTATCCTCTATCTTCAAGTCATTATAGACTAATATGTTTGAGCAAGCTACCTAATAGGTTTGGGTTGAGGTTGGCTAGAATGATAGTGAGGCCAAATGCTAGTGAGTTGAGCTAGGCTAAGAGGCTAGGTATGTCAATATGGATCTAAGGAACTCAAGTCCAAAATATCTTATTAACAGTTTTAAAAATGTCAAAAACTCAAATAAAAAAGGGGGAAAAAAAAGTTAATAACTCAAATAAATAAGTATGTAAATGTTGAGGATTAAAAATATATATTTCACTGCATAATTTCGTTTGAAACAACTGATTATAGCTAATGTAATCCTAAACTATTTATTCAACTAGTTATAGCTAATATTATACTATATAATAAAACTAATAAATTAATGAGATTGTAACAGTACAAAATGGTGAGTAAATAAATAGTGTAAAATTCAGATGGCAAAACTGAATCAATTATGGCTTGTGACAAAGGCATTGTAGCCACGCAAGTATCGTGGCTGCTTGTTTATGCACGACCTTGACTCCTGGCTTCAAGCATGCGTGGTGGTAATAACGGACCTAGTATTCTATTTGGGAACGAATTATTTATTAGTGAACATAAGAAAAACAAAATCATACAGTTATATATATATATAATACATGTTATGTATTAACTATTAAATCATTTCTCGATATTAATACCAAATCATTTCTCCATTTTAATACCAGAACACAAATAAGTACATCAAATGAGGCCACATTTGAGGCTGACACAAAAAAGTTCAGTAAATCTTAAACTTCTAATACTATATCCGAACATATAATTAGGAGATACCATCTTTCCAGATTCCTCTCCTGTCACATCTCTAATTCAACAATGGGCTCAAAGTTTTGATGATCAATCGTCTAATGTAATTACATGTTAAAAATGAAAAAAAAAAAGTAAATTAAAGAAAAAAAGAGCACAAATATGATTGAAAAAGACGACACCCTTTAAAATTCAAAATATGGAATTTATTTTTCCCAAAGCAAGCAGCAACCATCTTGACTTGAGAATTGATGTGAAAACGCACTTCACATGTGATGAAAGTTTATGTAAGCCACTTCTTTTTGCAATCTAATAAGCACCACAAATTTACGTCTTGTGCATTAATTGTGTGAACAGCCCGATGCAAAAAGTCGCATCACTCACTACAATAGATAAGTTTCAAGATCGTGAGCAGAGAAAAAGCAGTCACACTTTGATTTGAAATTGTTGGAAGATCGATAGACTGAAAATGTAAAGATATAAATTTTTATGATTTATTTAAAATAATTTTAAAATTTATAAATATATTTATAGTAATTATTTAAAATTTAAAATAAATGATAAAAATAAATTAATTAATTAATCAATTTTTTTTATAAAAAATTCATAATAATATATAATTTAACATATATAGAAGTAAGCAAACAAAATCAAAACTATTTTTTTTCATTTTTTTATTGGATAAAAATAATGAATTAAAAGGAACTAAATATTTTAGTTTATTTTAAATTATTGATAATATAAAATAAAATATAATTTTTCTTACAATCTTTACTATTTGAAACTGAAATTTAGATAAAAACTATATATATAAAACAACGGACTATAAAAAAGAAAAAATAAAGAAAAAACTATATATATAAAATAAGGAACTAAAAGAGAAAAAAAATTAAAATAAGATCAAAAAAATGATATAATATCTTCATAATTGATAGCTTATACAAACTTAATTATATTTTTTTATTTTTTATATTATTCAATTCAAATATGTAAAATTAATAAATTTGATCAAAAATTAAATTTTTATCAAATTTATATATATACTCGATTAAAAACATAAATTTTTATATAAAAATAATTTTATATACAAACTAACTCAAAATAATCTCTCAAAACTTAAAAAGAAAAATCCAATTTTATATTCAAACTAACTCGAAAAACACTCACGTAAAATCATATAAACAAAATCATAAAATCATATGAATAGATTCATGATGTCACATGTTAGACAACTATAATTACGAGTTCAAGATATTGCTCCAAACCTGTCAAATTAACCACTTAATCAAACATAATTGAAATAAAGGGTACATAAATTTTAAACTCTCAAGTTAACCACTTAATCAAACATAATTGAAATGGACCATAAATAAATTTAAACTCGAACGCTCTTTTTGATCTAAACGTTTAAACTTGGTAAATTTGATGTAATAACTAATAAGGCCGGCACGGACCATTCATGTTTGATTCAGGAAATGAATATGCAAAAACTCATTTACCTTAGAACATGGGTACATAAAGCGAAATAAGTTTCCTTCAATTAGCACTACTACCATCACAAACTTGCCAGACTTTGGTCTATCTATATATGCATTACTACACAATAGACTTTGGTCTATCTACATATGCATTATTTACATAATTTAAGGCCCGAACTGCTACTTCAGACGTTTGAAAACCATTAGATCAATAAGTAATGCATCCCGCTGTATGTGCGCCATACTAAATCCAGCTCTTTGTCCTCTACGCCCATCAAATGACGCGAAAATCTTAGATTTTGTATTACAGTATCTGATCCACCATAGTTTTGCAATCAATCTGACCAACCTTAGACCTAATAGATGCCATGGTTTCCTCGAGCATTGAAGATTTTTCATCGAGCCCTGCCATAAGGGCTTGTGTTTCCTCAACTCGCGCCTTGGCAATGGCAAGCTCCCTTTCTTTCTCAGCTAAATCTTGCAATTGAGCCTCCAATTCTTCCTTAGTTAATTCCTTTTCATGCTCACAGTTGTTTTTGGCTTTCTCGATGCCCCGTTGCTTCTTGACGAGGTCAACAGCTTCAGCAATCTTGTCAATAGCACCGTGTAACCAATCCACGTTGATTCCTGAAGCTTCCACATCCTTCACAAGCGATAGCAGCTCCTTTACTTTAGCCTTTTTCAGCTCCGTAATGGATGCAGATCGCAACTCTTGAATGACAGAACAAATGCACTCCAAGTAACATGCACGCATGGCAGCTGACTCCAACTTGCAGCTTGCTGCTATATCTCCGTATTTATCCAAAATCGACTGCAAGATTGGTGAAAGATTTCCCTTCGCCTTGTTGTTCCCAACCAGTAGGCTAGTATCAGGAATCAACACTTGGGGATCTTCATCTTCACTTGCTTCGAAAGAGTAGTCGATCACCGTGATACTGGAATTCTTCAACTCTGGATCCCTTGGACCAACTTCACTCTTGTCCTTGAGGAGAAGTGAAACTAAATCAGATGAATTGTGAACCTTGTCGGTGTCATCAGTTGTTTTCAATTCATTCAGGTTGCTAGCACTTTTCTTTGGCGTATCCTTCTTAGGCTCGCCCTGAGGTGATAGATGCTTTTTAGTGTTGATGGATGGATCTTGAACATTCTTTTCTCCAGTAAGCTTTTTTGGAATCATGAGTTCAGCATCCCATGTCTCGACTTTCTTGAAAGAAAATTGCTCGGAGGATAGTTGAGCATCGGAAAAGTTAACAGACTTTAGGAAATCTTCGTTAAGTTCTTTAGAAGGCTTCAGCTCAGCATCCGAATCCAATCCCTTCTTCTTCCCACTAAGCCTTTTGGGAACAAGTAGAATGAAAGAACCTGCAATGACAACAACTTAGAAAATGTCAAGAATTGAATATGCTACACCGACCGTAATTCATTACAAACATTATCCATTTATCCTAATAGCTTACAAATCTCTTGCAGATTAAATTGCCCATTCAACTAAAGGTGGGTTAGTGGGATATACTTTAGTGGGGGATTGTCTCACGTGACACTACATATGACGAGCAAAATATATGTGCACTTCATGATTCTGCTATCTGCTCATGCCTTTTCCCCAATTTGAGTGAAACCAGATAGATTATGAAGTAGAATCAGAGTCATATAAATTACCATGTTCCTGCCCTAATCATTGCAAACATTCACACCGCAAAAGTCATGCCAAGACAAATGGTCTAGAGATTGAGGTTAAGTTCTGAAATTCCCAGGACACAGTAATCGCTCAGGAATCTGTAGTCTATAGGAAGAATTGATAGGCAGATTACTCGTTTACCCTACTTAGGCATGGGAAATCAGAGACGTATCATTCACAACAACAGAACAAGAAATCAATCCTCTATAGATTTCTACAAAAGACTAAACTAAGCTCGATTTTGAAATCGACAAATTTTACAATAGGATCGCAAATATGCACAAGAGAAAAGAAAACTAACCCGGATTTTTCTTCTTAGACTTCTGCTTTGTCTTTCTTTCAGCTAATTTTAACAAGCAAGATTCAACGCATTCATGGTATGGATTCGACGCGTTAACACAATCTGGATGTACTCGTCGTTCCGCCATACCCGGAGCCTGAGTACCTGCAAGAATTAAGCATTACCAACAAACACACAAACGATTGCAAAAAAAAAAAAAAAAAAAAAGCAAAATCTTGATTCGTCAACATCCCAATTTGAACACAATATAATTACATAGTTATCAACTTCTACAAAGTTTCATGGAAATTGTTTGGAAAATTTTCCCAAATTCCCTTGATTGACGCCTGAGAAAATCAGTGCAAAGGGACAAAAAAGCAAGAAAACTAAAACAAATTCCACTAAATATTATGTTTCTAGAAATTTATTAACTTCCTCTTTTCCACTGACTTCAAATACCTGACGCGATTCTCCTGAGACATTACGATAACACGAATCCCAACTAAATCAAAACTACATATCCAATCTTTTCTTTATACAAGATGAGCAAAGCTAGGGAAACAAATTACAACACAACATGCAAAAAAGATTTCCATTCTTTCTTTTCTTTTTTTTTTTTTTTTACTTGACTTTACTAATTATAAACCATCAGAGAACCTGAAATTTTGGTCCTTGCATGCACATAGCAAGATTATCAAAAACAGAAAAAGGACTGCAAACTGAAATGAAAAAGAAACACACGAACATTGACTGACCATCATCGTATAGTAACAACTGAGCAAACCGCATGACTAAAATGACAAAGCAACAAACAAAATGAAACCGAAACAAACCTTTAGGAATCGAAATTTCTTTTTGTTAGGTGTGTCCTTTTGTAGGTTTCTTGGAAATCTAGTAAAAGAATATATCAAATTTAATTTACGGATCTTCTTATATTAGTGTTATGTCATGCTAAAAAGGATCGAGAAATTAATGGTAATGAAAGAGCCATCGAGAAGCTTTGAATATTCATCGTATTACGTGACGTAATTGTCCGTACATATGGATGTAATTAATTGGGCTTATTACACGTTGAATTTGAAAGGAATTACGCCATATATTCTTTTTTTTGTGCCGATATCTTATTTTATGTTAATTTAAATTTTATACGGAGGAAAATGGCAGCCGTTGACAGTTGTTGCAAAATTAGCTTTTATAGTTGGCACTTTTTTCATTTTATTCTTTTATTTTTTTAATTGAGCCCACAAGTCTTTTCGTTTACTCTATTAAACATGCCGGACAAATTGTTGGCACGGATTATGTCCCGATTCGAGAGTTACAATCAAGTAAGAGGACTAAATCGAGCTTACAACACAGTAAATGGCATCGAAAAAAGTGTAGTCTATTCTGGATTAGGTATACTTTGACAATGAAGATATGACAGCCAAACCTCACAGACATACAGTAGACAATCACAAAACCCCCCAAGACATCCCTCCGAGTGGAAAGGACGGGATTGAAATAGATTTAGGAAGAAAGGATGGGAATACTAGCTCGCCATCCGGCAAGAATGGGAAGCAAAATGATGGTCAAATACAACACGAACGCTCCAGGAGGACATAACCTCCCATCCATAACAACAATTGGCATTAGATCATTGTCAAAGTAGACATTGAATGTTTAATGAAGTGGAGAGATAGTAGAAAAGAAGACATCGGTTGGGAGATAATAGAAGACCTCGTTCCTTTATTAGAGAAGCTCTTTATACGATTTTGGGTCCTCTTATGGATACAAGCTCAAATTCACCACTTTACTGATCACGGCCAAGGAATCCTACTTATATACTGTAGATATTTAATTTTTATCCATTTGTAATCTTAATTTTTATTTTTATATAAAAACTCCTAATTCAAAAGTAAAAATAATAATAATAAAAATTTTAATAAAAGATAAAAATAATAAAAATTAAGAAATGATGAAAATACAAAAAAAAATAAAAAAAGGAAAAATTATAAAAATTTTATAGATTTTTAAGAAATAACTTATATTAGGGACAAATAGTTTTAGTTTAGTACAAAAAAATTATTTTTAAAGAATTGGATAGTTTAAGTACAATTTAACTGCATTAAATATCAAAGTGCAAGCCAATAGTCTAATGGCTAAATATTAAAGTATTGGATTGGATTTAATTTAAGGTATGGGGTTCGAGTTTCGTTATGCACCTATGTCTTTTATTTTTCTATCTTTTATAAGAGTGAGAAAAATAAACGAGATTCATATCTAATTAAAATCAATTGAATTTAGTTTGATTTTATTAAATTGGATTTGAATTAATTTGGATCTAATTTAATAATTTAATTAGATACAATAGATATGATTTGATATGAAACTCCAAAAAAAAAAAAAAAAGAATCCAATTTCCCCACTCTATTCACAAAAAAAGAATACAGGAAGAAGGCACCAACAGTCTAGGCATTGATCTCCTGCACCAACTGATAAGCCACTGATCAACTCCGTTCAGCCACACCACCAATGGCAAGCACTGCGATCAACGACTCCAAGATAGCTCCTGCCCCCTGATTCACGAACCACACACCATTGCTGATCGCCACTGTCCACACAAATAGACCAAGCCACGCTTGACGCAATACTTCACCAATAGCAGGCAACTAAGTCAGGTCCTTCGTCTAGCACTTATCCTCGCTGCACGACAGTTGCGACTAACACACCACTCCTTGAAGTACACTTCACGCTATCAACTACCGCTGTAGTCAACAAAAGTTTCCTGTCTTCGTCCCTATCCCCGACGATAGTCGCTGAATCACATACCACGCTGCACGATTCAACTGAACGACTACACTCCACTACGGCAGTACACGAGGCACACAACTACATTAACTAAAGTTTCACTCGATCACTAACAGGCCGCTGCTGTACCATACAATCCATACGCCGACGATGCCGTTGCAACACGATCGCTGTCTAGTAGCATATACACGCTCCTGCCACAATCGCTTCTTGCTGTCCATAAGCGCTAAAGCACTGACAATCAACAAACTAGGATCACTGAAGCAGCCATGGAAGCCGCTCTCGATTCCACCACCAGGATTTGCTGCACGTTCAGGTACATAGTTTCTTCACTGCACTATAGCTTTGCAATCAGGTTCAGATTCTGCCTAAAGTTTCTTTTTTTTTTATTTCTGATTTATTATTATTATCATGTTATATTATTATTTTGTTAGGACTTTAGTAATACATATGTGTATATCATTAGTTTTCTTTGTAATATATATATTAGGTATATTATATTGATTTAAGTGAATGTTTATTTAATAATTAGTAATATAGATATAAAGACATATATATATTAGATAAGGGATTGTTAAAATTGGTTTTTATTACATATATATGTTATTATATTAATTATACTTTATTAGTTAACATAATATATAATATATGTATATGTTAGTTTAGGAGTTTTAGTATTAGTTCTTATAACATTGTATCATATGGAATTAATTTGTTTTGATAAATAGTCGTATATATTAGTTTAGGGATTATTAGGATTGGTCATACCTTAAGATTTGGTTTGTCACATAGAAAGTTGTTTTTTCTTTCTTTAAATAAAAATTAATAAAAGACCCTTTTAAAAAAAAATAGGATTATTAGAGCATATTTTATAAAACAAAAACACTCAAGAAGTTAGGATCCTTTTAGATTTTATTTGAATAAACTAGATTTGTAACAATGTAAATTCGATCAGTTTTCAAAAATTAAAATAAATCAACACACTAAAGTTTTCGAAAGAACTATGATCGTATGATCTCCGTTAGCAAGTACGTAGTCACCTTTGGGGCGACGATAAAATATATAGAAACTTAGGTTCTTTTTTCTTTTGATTTTATTTATTTATTTTTTCTTTAAAATATTATAATTAAAAAAATAATCCTTATTTTGGTAAATAGATAGTAGTACCCGTTAGGGTTTAATAGGTTAGCCTCCAAATTCGAAACCCTCTCATTCTTCATTCAAATTAAAATTAAAGACCGGTAGCCAAATCGTAATCAACTCACCCAATTAATTACGGTTTCTTTTCTTTTCCCAACTTCAATCGAGTGGCAACTCCAAAAATATTTTTTAATAAAAGAAATCGAAAATTAAGCTCAACAGCTTGGCGACTTCACTAGGGACGCTAGAGGACTAGCCACTAGAAGTTACCGAAAATAAGATTATTTTTCAAAAAAATATATAATAAAAAAAATAAAAAGATGAAATGATAAAAATAATAAAAAAGAACTTAGGTATGTTATTTTATGTCTTTTTTTATTTTATTTATTTATTTTTTACTAACATTTTTTTCTTGTAGTTTATTTACGGAGGATAGCTTTAGGGGTTTTACTTTATTTTTATTTTTTTGCATCATAAATGTATAGTAGATACGGTCAAAACCAGGCCGTCTTAGGAGCTTAAGAAGAAGGTCATTATGTAAGTTTCGGATGTTGTGGGATAACCACCTTGCTGGGCTGATTGGGCTACTCCACTCAAGTTCAAATGCGACTATAGAATCGTTGCTTTGAAAAATGTGATGATTGTAGAACTTGAGAACCTTTAGAACCTACCCTTTTACATTACACGAAAACCTTTCTTTCAAAAAATCGCAAGAACCTACGATGTAGTAGACCTAAATGAACAAAGGCAGTTGTAAAGTTGCAGTTGTAATATTTCCTTATAAATAATTTGTAATAATTTTATGTAAAGTTTAAAATACGTTGTAATTGTAATTTTAATTGTAATTGTAATTTTGATTTTGATCAATCATGGCTAGATCAAGTCAAGAGCCTTTTGAAGACATTCATATCCACTAATCTCATTGGCCTCAAAAACTGTTTCAAACGTGGTTTCAAATCTTTAGCCCAGATAAGCAGGAGTTTATCAATAATAGGATTGGGCCCATCCTCTTTCTGTAGAAGATCCCTTTAAACATCACTCTAGTGTGGGCCATAGTCCAAACTCGAGAAAACGAGTAAAACAGAGCAAGAGTTGCAAAACCATTACAAGGAATATCATCAGAAGATAAAGGCATTGGAAGTACAATTGAAGAGGACTAAGGGCAAAAAAGAGCAGGCTCCTAAGATCCGAAAGAGGAATAAGACGCAGGATGAGCCTACTAGTCACTAGGAGATTAGATTTTAGATTTTAGGTTTTTTTAATATTTTCTTTAGAATTCTTTTTTTTTCTTTCTTTTCTTTTCTTTTTTTTTTTTTTTTTTGCGAACAAAATGAGAGATGTAAAGCTTCACAATTGCAAAAAATTAATAAAAGTTAGTTAGGTTTTGCCACATTGAAGGTTTTTTCTCAATTCTTAATTTTTCATTGCATTCGTATAACATGCATCTTGCATTTATACGATTAACAACTCTTTGTTAGAAAAATGTAATATGTACTAACCCTTTGTTGATTTGATCTTCACAACAAGGTAAAATTTCAAGATAGCTCCCAAACGTCAAGTCTTTCAAAAAAGTCCAATTAGAACACGTTCCTGGACCAGAATGGCTACTACTCAAGGAAAAGATGGAGACCTTGAGATTAATGATCCCTCTGAGATAAGATGAGATTCCATTCCATAAAAAGGGCTATGGAAAAGATGGCAAAATAAATGAGCTTCCTAGTAGACAACATTGCTTTATTGAGAGCTACAGCACCGGCTAATGAAAAAAGCTCCAAGACTCGTTATGGGAAGAATACATACGCTCCTGAAGTAGAGTACAAATATCAAAAAGACCCATTCGAATCAGAAGGAGTTTACCCGAAAGATAATCTGACCTTCGAACTTGATACGTATATGACCCCGAGACTTGTTGACCAAGGGCTTAATACGGACAACTTAAAAGAACTGGAAAAGAAATTGACACAACAGATAACTGAGAAGATGAAGGCACATGTAGGGTGTGATGGATTTGAACGGATCAAATAAGTTTACAGGTCAAAGTGAATCAATTTGGATAGATCTATTTAACATATTTATATGTTTAACTTATTGATCAATTCGTTTAATCTATTTTTTTAAAGGACTAAGATTAAAGTTTTTTAACATATTTAAAAACAAACCAAATAAATCTAACTTATTTAACTCACAAATCAAATTAAATTAATTTATTTAATCTATTTATATATCTTTAATTATAAACTCTCAAGTAAATGTCCTCGTCCCATGCTGAAAGGCATTAGGCGTTTCTATCATGGGGAGTGAAGGAAGAGGAAGTCCAATGTCGGCATGAAAATGAAATAAAGGTAATGACTGACACCCTAATCCTATCAGTCAGAAAGAGTACAATTAAAAGCATTTGAAAATAATAAAAAGTGGGCCTGGACTGTGGGGACGAAGTTGTTAGATTTAGACATCACCATGGGGATTCCATGGATGTCTTTTGACAATAGGTATATACGTCCAAAATATTGATGTTAACCTTTGAAATAATGTCCATCATGCCTCGGATCAGATTATTCTAAGATGATCGATACGTACGTTTTTCTTATTTTTATTATAGAAAATTTTGCACTACATTTTTCTAACGTTTTGATTTTAACAATCGAATCCTGAGGTTTTCAATGACAGCCGGATTATTGTTTCATATACTTGACCGTTAGGGTTCAACACAGAGAGAGACAAGGAAAAAAGCTACAAAGGCCAACCTAATTCTTTATTACATTTTTTTATTTTTTTATCAGGTAGCGCCCACTTGGCATATAAAAATAAATAAATAAATAAAACAAAAAGCTTATGTTAACATAAGTAAGTAGTGATTAAATATCGAAAATGAGAAAAAAAAAATTAAATAAAATGGTAAGGGGGTGGCCATGATGGCTGCGCATTATGGTTGGCACATATTGTGTGAAACCCAGCACTTGCGGCTGTGGCATATATTGCAGCGAAAATAGGAAACAACATTTATTTCGTTATTTACTTGAAAATTGACTTAAGAATTATTATTCTAATGATATGTTTGGAATTGAATAAAATGAAATTATGATTGGAATTATAAAATTTTCCTATTTTTTGAAATACTTAAAGAATGGAATGGAAGAAATGTATATGTAATAGCATGTGTCAAAAATTCTGGTAATTATTAGATGTTATAGAGTGGCTATTCTGCCTTCAATTTCTTCGTAAAGCTAAAATCGCTGATTATAAGGAATTGTGATTTCACATTTTAAAAATATTTTTAAATATGAGAAATGAAATATAATTCAAAATCACGATTAATTCTCACTAAGGCTTGCAATTTGTGTTATTTTATTGTATCTTGTTTCCGTCTCTAAATAAATTTGTATCCAAAAAACTTAAACCAATAAGAGAACCATTCATTAATCATGTATGAAACCTAAACTCATGATCTAACATGTTTTATATTTGGGTTGAACTCATTTATATTAAGATTGACTATTTATACCATATCGTATCTTATTTATCTTAAATTTCATATTATTTATCAATTAAAAAGTTATAATTAAATTTATAATATATTTATAGACACAATGGAAAAAAAAAAGATAATGATATCTAAATTTTACATAGTAAATGACATAGTATGCCCATACTTAATATAAAATTATAACCCAATTAGAAGTTTTAGTAAAGTAAAATCTTACTAAATATAGAAAATTTAAAAATTTAAGTTACGTAACGTTATTAAATTAAGTGGAACCATAAATTAAATGAATATTAATATTACAACTAGTATTAATTTCCAAATTTATTATATTGTTTGTTAAATTTTCAAGGGAGATGGTCAAAGAATTTATACATGAGTTCGTAATTTCTTATCTATGTAAACTACAATGCAATAAAAAGAGTATACAATATTATTAAATTTAAGTTACATAATATCACTAAATTAAGTACAATCATGACTTAAATGGATATCAATATTATTTCTAGTATTAATTTTGAAATTTATCACATTATCTATCAGATTTTTAAGCAAAATAATCAAAAAATATACATATGAGTTTGTAATATTTTATTTATTTAAATTACAATACAGCAAGAAGAATATATAGCTAAAAGTATTTAATACCTTCAATTGAGATCTTTGACCTAAAAAGAAATTATCTGTGCAACCAAATACAAATATGAAAGAATATATGCATGTCCATGTCTAGTGTCTAGGTTTGGAAGCTTGACTTTAACCCAAGCACAAATTTAATTGTATTTAAACAGATTTAACGTGTTTATGTCTCATATCAAATTTTTCTATATACTAACTTGCTTAAATCATATTATGTCATATTTGGATCTATCATGTCTAGGTCTCAAAATACCAGCCCTGAATAATCAAAGAATATACATATGAGTTTATAATATTTTACTTATTTAAACTACAATACAGCAAGAAAGATATATAGCTAAAAGTATCTAATACCTTCAATTAAGATCTTTGACCTAAAAAGAAATTATTTGTGCAATAAAATACAAATATAAAAGAATATATGCATGTCCATGTCTAGTGTCTAGGTCTGGAAGTTTGACCTTAACCCGAATACAAATTTAATCGTGTTTAAACGAGTTTAATGAGTTTATGTCTTGTGTCAAATTTTTCCATATACTAACTTACTTAAATCATATTATGTCATATTTTGGTCATCATGTCTAGGTCTCAAAATACTAACCTTAATTTCCATGTATCAAACACAACATAATAGTCTTTTCAATTTCATCCCACAATCTAAACAAAGAATAAGTTTCATAATTATGTGATGATTTTATTCTATCAAAATTACACTACGAGAATACCACTACTACCATCACTACTCCTATACCATTAACATCATCACTTCCAACACCACTTTTACTGCTACCACCTTTATTATTACATCATCATTATTGTCATAAACCTTACTCCTATATAAATATTATTGCCATCATTATCATTATTAGCACCAAACACTATCGTAGCAACCATATTTACACCACCACCACTACTTACCTACCATCAACATTACCATTAATGCTATTATTACAACCACTAATATAAATCATCACCATCACACTGTTACCATCACTATAAACCCCAATGTTATTGTTAGCAATTCCTATCATTTGTAACCATCATTACCATCATCCCATCAACACTATACTAACATTATCATTATTGTCACCACCACTAGTATAATTATATTACTATCAACTGCCACTAACCAACTACTCATCACCACCACCATACAATGATCACCACCTATTTATCATCACCACTATTACCCTTACACAACTTCGCTTACATCACCATTACTATTATATTGTTTTGTACCATACCACTATCATCACCCAATATCTTCACTACCACTATTACACCATTCCATTACTATGAATCCAAAAGTCATTACTAACAATACCAACCACTCACAACTACCATCATTACTACCATTGTGACCCCCACCACTACCATTAACAACACCACCAATATCACCACTATTGTTACACTATTGCCATTTTCGCCGCATATTATTGACTACCGCTAACCTATTACCTATCATCATAAACACAATGTGTAATGCCTATGCCACCACCACCACTATTACCTTACACTACCATCTTCACTATTACTTTTACATTGCTACTCCTATTATGTTGCTAACACTATCACCACTCTTACTATCACCTTTATACTACTATTGCTACCGCTGTTGTTATCTTATACTACTACCCTTACACAGGTACTACTATTATGTTACTACTACAACATTATCACCATCATACATCACCTTTACTAATACAATTACCACCACTTTCACCATCTTTGCCATCGCCATCGCCATCGCCATTGTCATCATTACAATTGTCATCATCACCACCATTATAACCAATAGCATCACAATATTGCCATCACTATAAACCTTAATACCATTACTCATCACTACCATCATTACAACCATCCCTTCAATAAGAACTTAAAGTCCCATAGGGGTACAAACTACTATCGAAATAAGATGGGGAATAAGATGGTTGAGTCTTACTTTAACAATTTGCATGAAGAGAAAGGTAGCTAATGCTACACCATCATAGCATTGCCATCACTATAAACCTTAATATCATTGCTCATCACCACCATTAGTACAACCACCACTTCAATAAGAACCTAAAGACCCATATGGGTACAAACTGCTATCAAAATAAGATGATTAAATCTTACTTTAACACTTTACATAAAGAGAAAGGTAGATAATGCTACAATTGCACATTTATAATTGGTTTGTTTATTGATTTTTGGAAAAGTGGGACAAGGGCCAATGATTGGAAAAATGGAACTTATATATGGGCTCCGTTGTCTTATTCTTCAAAGTTTATGGAGAGATTGACTATCTTTTTGGGCTCTTAACCATCTAATTGTTTGAAGATCTATTACCTTAATTTAATTACATACTTTTACTAGGTCATTAAAGTGATCTAATATACCCAAATCAAAGTAGTCTACTATGCTTAGTGAGAGATTCAATTTGTTTATGTATCTACCACTACACCAAATAAGTATTTTGCGTACTGTCATAAATCATGAGATATACTACTAATGGAATTTACTCAATATAAAATATAAATATAAAATAGTTAATGACCTGATTAAAAAGATAAGACTTAATTTTATTTTTTCATAAATATAGATTTCTTAAATAACTTACTTAAAATAAAGAGCGGATAATTGAATTCAGCACAAGTACAGAGATCTTTTCTAGGCAATTAATGAGCCAAGATTATTCGTAAGTTACTCGAGTTATTCATCTAGTTAAGCACGAATCTCATAATATTTGGGTTGATTAGTTAGCTAGCTCAACTAACCTGAAGTAAAGTTTAAATGTTAGTTAAGTTTAAGTTTGAGTTTAGTTATTATCATTATTTTAATTAGAAGAAAATATATTTTCAAAAATCAAGTCTAAACAAGTTTAGTTGAGTTAGATCTCAAAATCTTTTAACATTACTTTAAGTCAAGTTTGACATTAAAATTCTAAACTTGATCAAATTCGATTCAAGTTTGAATTTTGAAAAGTTTCAAGTTAAAATCTTTTCAAGCTAAAAACACTAGTCTCGACTTGACTAGCTGATAACCCAATTTCAGCATACTTCAACCATGAAAGGGCTAGCTCCCCATAAATAAAGAATAAGCAATCTTATTTTCATAGCCAGCCTTAAGAAGCTACAATTTAAGGGATAAAATCCTTTGTTAAATTATATTTTTAAAAGTTGCAAAGACTCAGATCAACCAAATTTAAGGTTGAGATACACCTTACTCTTAATATCTTGTTAAATGGGCATTAAGTTATGTTTGATCGCTATTAACGGCCAAAATTGGCATGGTCCTCAATGCCTAAAAGGAAGGCCAAAACCCAAAAGACGAAGCTTAAAGTTACAACACCAAGGATGACCCAAGGGGTTAACCTCGAGTACCTCATCACTATCAGCATCTCATACTTAATTAAGGATACCACTGAATAGGTCATTATAGGGTTTCCAACTCGTCCAATATCTTATCTCTTTCGATCTTTCAAAAAAAAAAAAAAACCTAAGGCCGCATCTTATTCTTAGTAGACTCTAAGTATCTCATCTCTTTGACTCTCTCACATCAATCCTCTTCCTCCTCACATCTCACAATAGTTAACAATTACACAACACAACAAGTCAATCCTCTAACTTTCAGACTCTCTAACCACTCGCCTCAATCTTCTTTGTCACCAATCAATTCTATTTCTCTCTACTTTCTATCTCTCTTTTGCCCTAATCCTATTCCTCACCTTACAACACTTAACACAGCAAGTCACACTTACTCAATCTCTCTCAAATCAATCTCTTCTCTCCTCTCTTGGTTCGACATTCGTAGTTTCGATTAGGTGAAATCTCACATTTTCTGTTAGTATGAGTAACCCTTCTATTTTTGTTGTTTGTAATTTTGATATAAAAATCCCTTTTTTGGTTATTTTGGATCTTTGTTCAAAAGATGAATTTTTTAATGGTATAGATTATATTGTTAAATCATGAATTTTTTTTTAACAATGTACATTGCTATTTATGCTCTATTTAATGTACCAATCAATATTGATAAGTACAGTTATCGATCTGCAATCTTTGCACACACTAGGCATTTCTCTCTCTTTTTCTCATTCATTTGCTTATTCCTTAGTTATTATGTTGTTGTTCTATTCAAAATATTTTTATAGTGGTCATTGGTTTTATTGATTCGATTATATGGATGCTGCTATTTTCTTAAGCGTATTAGGTAACTAGTTAAATTTTTTCTTAAGGGCATATTTAATATAGAAAAAAAAAAAACCTCTTTTATTCATGGTTTTCTAAGGTATAGCTACCATTACATTTATACTATGTTTTTGGCATAAATTTTAAAACTTTTTGCTAATTATAATACCTTGCTTCTCATTAGAAAGACAACAAACAACAGAAACAATTATAATAAGAAAAATGATACAAGAGCTAAAGCTCATGCTGTGAATATCCCCACTAACTCCTTTAGTTGCATTTTATAAGAAGCATGAATAATGTGAAACATCGACACTTTTTTTAGGTACATAGACGACAAACTCATGTTTCGATATGTGTTTTTGTAACATAATTGTCGTATCATCTATCAATATTCTTATAACAACAACCATAATAATAAATATGCAATTGTGCTCTCTACTTTATGTTAACACCAAATAATTCAATACAAAAAAGAAGAAGAAAAGAGTAAAAACAAAAAAAGTTTACTCATTAGTTAATAAGATACATACATAATTTAGAGAATGTATATTAATAAAGCACATAATACCATGCATCTTCTTGTTGTTTGTTATCTATACTGAGTGTGCTTTATTTTATTTTGAGTTTTGGCAATTCACAATGAATTAGTTCCTATTTTTATTTTTAAATCATGTTGTTTTTTTTTATTCTTGTTGTGATATGTTTTGTTATTTATTGTGCTCTTAGACCAAGCAATTTGAATCACCAATTGTTTAACATATGTTTCCATATTCATAAATTGGTATGTAGAAGTGAAAAAAAAAATGTATACTTTCCTCAAAGAAACACTATTTATCTCTTGTTTATTACCACCTGTATATTTAATATTGATAATCTCTTTTATGTAATGTAGGAAGATTAGATTTAAAAGAAATCAAGATTAATGCCAATGCAAATGCAAACATCAATATCAATGAGGAAAGTCTATTACCAAACTCCATATCTGAAAGGGAATTAGTGTCAATAAAACAACCAGCTTCGTTAAGTTCTTAAGTTGCAAACAATAACAATCAAAGTAATAGAGCTAATAAATATAAGTTAACTTCTCCTATATGAAATAATATGGTGAGAAAAACAACTGATGGGGAGGATTATGTTGTTTATACACATTGAAAAAAAGAACTAAAAACAAAAATAATCAAAATGAAACCAACCATTAGCACAACCATTTAAAAAGGTGCTTGAAGAAAACAAATAAAAAAGATTTAAGGCAACGTCTTTTATCTATTGAAAAAAAGTAAGCTGAGTTTGAGAATAGTAATAATGTAACAATAGGAAATTGGTCCTTCAATCAAGAAATTTCTAGGTAGAAACTTGCACGAACCATAATTGTTTATGAGTATCCAATATCAATAGTTAAGCATGAATATTTTAGAGAGTATATTAGTAGCATTTAACCTCTTATTAATCATGTGGATCAAGCTACAATGGGAAAGGAAATTATGAACATCTATGATGAGGAGAAAGAAAGATTGAGAGTGTTCTTGAAAGGTGTTAATTCTCAAATTGCAATAACAATGGATATATAGACTTCTAATAAAAAAAAAAATGACACGTGATTGTCATAGTAAACTTTATTAACAATAATTGAAAGCTCCAAAGTTGACTATTGAAGTAAGTACTTTTGGTTTGGTATATTCTAATTTTAATTTTATCTAATTGAGAATTATATTTTCTTAACTATATTTAAATTTCTATGTAGTTTTGTACATGTTCCAACACCATACATGAATGAGGATTTCACTGAGTGTTTGCTCAATTCATTAATAACATGGAAAATAAAGATAAATTTATCTATCATTACTGTAGGTAATTGTTTAACAAATGATGCTATGATTACGAATTTGATGTTGAAGTTGAGAAAGGATAAATTAGTTCTTTAAAAGAAGATATTACATATGTGTTATTGTGCACATTTTTTGAATTTGATTGTGAAGGAGGGGGGATAGCAATAATTGAAAAGTCAATAGAGAGGATCCTTGATAGTATTGCACGATGGTCAATGACACCATCACAAGTGGAGAAATTTAGACATGCATGCAAGTAACTGGATGTTTTGTATAGTTAAAAAATTCTTTTAGATGCAAAACTAGGTGGAACTCCATATATGATATGCTTGTTATAGTAATTGGCTATAAGGAAGTTTTTTATAGAGTTCAACATTTGGACAAACATTACAAATGCCTTTGTACAGATGATGACTAGGAGTTGGCCGAAGAGATTTGCAACAAGTTAGCAATTTTCTACAAGGTAACTAATCTTTTTTTCTAGTATGCAATATGCTTCTATTAATTACTGTTTTGAGAAGGTGTTGGAAATTAGGGATGCACTAATAAATTGAAAGCATTCTCATGATATGAATATCAATATTATGGCTGATAAAATGTTTGAGAAATTTGAAAAGAACTAAGGTGATGTGTATTTAATTATAGCTATTTATATTGTTCTGGACCGCTGTTATAAGATGATACTTTTGGATTTTATGTTTCCTATTGTTTATGAAGAGAGTCGTGCTATGGAGATTAAAAAATTAGGGATACTTGTTATGAATTACTCTAAGAATATCAATGTAGAGCTAAATCTCACTATAATAGTGCGAACAACAGTTCTTCATCAATTTCTTCAGTAGGTGGTGATGGTGCTCCTAATCTTATGATGATATCAAAATTTGCACACTACATGAGCATCATTAATGCTAATGGCCAAGTGAAATCAAAGTTAGACTACTACTTAGAAGAGCTTATATTGCCTTGGAGTGATAATTTTGATATACTTAGTTGATGGAAGCTTACTAGAATCAAGTATCCTACATTGCAAGCTGAATCAAGTATACATTTGGAAACCGAATATGCATTTAGTACAAGTGGGCAGCTAATTAGCTTGTATAGACGTCAACTACATCTAGATACATTAGAGGCATTTATGTGTTCTCGAAGTTGGTTATCACATGAAATGAGTGGTAAGAGTTTCAATTATATGATATCAAGTTCTTTACTAATAAAAATAGTTTCGATTCTTTAATTTTTTATATATTTTGTGATTTTTTCTTCTTTGTAGATATGGAGGTGATCGAAGAAGAGGATGACTTGATGAGTTGATTAGTTAAACTTTATTTAATGAAAATGATGGAAGACAATTGCACTTTATTTAATTTAGAATTTTTATGAATGTCTATATGGATGTTATAACAGTGGGGATATCTTAATGAGATTGATGAAAAGTTGAATTAATATGTTATAATGAGTTTGAACTAGAAATAAGGTACATGAGTGAACAAGTTAGTGTGAATGTATAAGTTTAGACTTCATCAGAATCTTTATCAAAAGGTTAAACTAGAAAAAAATAAAATTGACCTAAGAGTTAGAGACTTGTTCAGAGAGTTAGTTGATGTAAGAAATTTAGCTAAAATAGCATCAAAGATTTTTTATAGTTCAAAAAGACTTATGTCACATACTTTGTTAAAAGGTTCCTAGATAAAAACTATATTAAACTTGCTTTCAGAGCCTTACTTAGAGACTTCACCACTAAGTTGATATTTAATAAAAGGCTTAAAAAACTTGCTTAAACTAAGTCACAACCATACTTAAATCATTAAAATAACTTCATATACTTTGCATTTAACATGAACTAAGATAATTGTGTTGAATGTTAAGGATTTGTGAAGGAAATGAGCACAAGATGCAAGGCTAACACAAGTCAACAAAAGTAAGTTGGGATTGGTGCTTCGTCACATGTTAGAGTATCATTTTAGGATACTTGAGGAATAAGAGTACTTATCTGTGGTTGTAGTTAGATTGTTTATGCACATGCCATATGTGTATTTGAGATACTATTTTGCTGGCTGGAAGACGAACTCCTTGTAGTATTTTTTTATTGACATTACCTTAATTAGTTTGTCTTGAATTTGATGGATCACCTATAAATTGGAATAATCTTAGCTTGACTTCAAACTCTAACATAACATTTATGGCAACCTATTAGGATTAACATTTAAGGTGTCAAACTAAATACCATCACTTTGATGAGGATAATGAAAATAGTTATTTTTCCACTCTTGGTTGAACTAAGTGATAGGAAAGGAGGGCATGGAAAGGTTAGGATTTATTGTTCAAAAATTGTTCAAGGAGAAGGTGTTCTCCATTACACAAGCTCAGATTTGGTCAATAATATCACATTGAAACTCCTTAATCTAAGTTAGAGCGGATATAAGTTCTCTAACTTCACAATGGACTAGTTAAACATTATGTGATGGACTTTCATTTGCTTGTTGCATTGCATCTAATTATTGTTTGATAACCTTGCTTGTTTACCATACTCTTATAACTTCATCTCTTCTTACTGAGCCACTTGTGTTCACATCCCTATAAGCTATTTTATAGGTGCTGACTACATCTTAAAGATGCCGCATTGTAACCATCCACAGGTTAATATTCAACAAGTCAAGGAGTGAGGACTTGAAAACAAATGGATCATCCAATCCTTTCCTTCATTATTTTCTTTCCTTTTATGGGAAAGTTATATGGGTCTCCCTGAGTGGCCCTATAGTTTTTGAACTATTGGCTAGCGTTATATGTAAATATAAACATGTCTAACCTATAGATTTATGAAGTTTCTTTTGAAACTTTTCATGTAAATACATATGTAATTGAAAGTAATAAACTATTAGTACTTCAAGAAAAGTGTTTTTTCAAAGCTATTTCACAAATTCAATATGTTACAAGTCCCACTTGACTCCTTCAAAGTTGGTTGAGTCAAATACGTCTTATATAAGTTGTATCTACGATAGCAACTTAAGAGTTAGCTTATATTTTAAGTTAGTTTATATAGCAGAATTGTTGTGACTCCTAAAGTTTAGAGCATGATAATATGCTTGAAGATGATTTACTCAATCTCTACCACCGCCTATTGGGTTTCCAATATCAGACTGAAACTTATTTAAATATCGGAGTGACCACACTAGAAACACTAAAAGAAATTCTAGTGCTCATTTTGATCCCATTCTAACAACTTTTTTGTTTATAGGTCTAAAAGAAGTCTAACATAAGCTAGACAAAAAATTATAGTCAGCAATCACAATATTTAAAGTCATAGAGGAAAAATAACCATACAAAATATATAATATTGCATAATTTGCTACTTATACAAAGTGTATCATAATGAATTCATAAAGAATGTTTACTCGCTATGCTTGCTTCATTAACAGAAGAGGATCCTCAAGAATCTCGTTTTTCCTTATTCCTAAACAAGAGCTTGATGAATATGTATGGAAAAAAGATTTTTAAAAAATGTTCAAATCACTTTAAGAATTCCCATTATCAATTCAAAAGGGAATTTATATTTTAATTAATCGAATGCCATATGCAAACGATAAACCCTCATAAGGTCTTCTATTTTGGAAAATAATATTAAAAGAAAAATTAGATACCAAAGTTCAAGTGAAGTTTAATTATAGAATGAAATTTCTTAATAGTTTAAATAGAAAATGATACTTTTTTAATGTTTCAAATAAAAGATAAATGTTATATAAATTGGTGTAAATATGTGATGACTTTATGACTCTCATTTAACACCATTATCTTAGTGATGTAGCATATTATATACATAAAACTATCATTAGCTAGTGTCATTCTCTCTTTGGACATAATATCATAATCTATTTACACAACTTTAATAGCCTGCATCCTCCATTTGAACTACTTTAATAACATTCATTCAATATTTGAACTTAATCCAAGAGTTCATCTTTTAGTATGCAATTTTCTTATTGTAATATCCTACCTTGATGTGAGTAATCACATTAGAATATAATTAACAAGCACGATCTAGTAAGATATTTAATACAATTTTCAATATTGCGTACACTTTACAAACAAACTACTTATAAAAAATGTAATGTTTTTCTTTATTAAGAATGGTTCTAAATATAAAATACCTGTAGCTTAAGGAAGGGTCACCAAATTTCTAAACTTCTTCAAATCCCCTTCCACTTGTACTTGTTTATGTACCACCTTTCTCGCTCATCTACTAATGCAGTTTGCAAGATCATTTAGATGATGCATGAGCCAAGAAGGTTGTTGATCAATAGCGAGATAAGTTAAATTGCTACATATTACTCTAATAAGATGCAATAATCATCACAAGTTTTCTATTCCATAGTTCGACATTTCATTGTGATACACATGGGCTTGATAGTAACATTCATTCTAGCTGAGTTTGTGACACTTACCACATTTCCATTATGCTATGTTATGGATAAGGCTACGAAACAATGTCTAGATTATGTTGTAATTCAACTTGAAATAGTGTTTAACGAACATGAGTTTAATTCAATTAAGCTCGATCATTTTAGTTTTTTATTTAATTTATATAACATTGATATTCAAACTTGACTCAAATTTGACTAACATTTAATATAAATTGAGTTCAATAAAGCTTAAGATTATTGGAGTTACATATTATGAAATCCGAACTCTAACTCCATAAATTTCTCATATAAATTAAGTTCAATCTTGTCTCAATTGCTGCTAAATTGAATTTAAGTAAATAGTAGGTGGAACTCGGGTGGCATATAAGCATCTTGGATTCATATGTAAGGATCAAGTTTGAAGAATGTAGTTTTAACTTTTCATAATATTACTAAAAAGTAATATGAAAAAGAAGGAAAAGAAAAAATATTATTGAGAGAAAAAAGGAAAAAAAAAAAAAACCAATAATAGAGAAGGAGAAGTGATGACTACATCATTTAAGATTAACCTGAATAAAAGGGAAAAAAAGAAAATGAAAGATTATATTGAGATTAAGAAAATCAATAAGGTGGAAGAAATTTTTAAATTTAATAAAAGCTACTTTTAGGGAGGGGAAAAAAACACACTTTTCTAGAGGAGAAAAGAATACAGCTATATTAAATGGGCTAAGCCCAATAATAGTTTAATAATTATGTAGCTGATGATAGTATTCAAATAAGTAGATTGTTAAGACTTGCTAGCCTGGTTTTAATCTTTCTCCTTAGGCTCACATGTTCAACAAGTATACCAAATGGGTGTACCTTCTAGAAAGTTGAACGTATAGCTAAGAAAACTTATCAATCTCATCATGATTTGACGATGGTTATTCATTATTGAGTACTATAAATACTATCTAGTTTCTCATTCTTAGAGAATTCATTTTTTAGTAATCAAGCTTCAAAGGTTAAGTACTAGAACTCAAGATTCAAGACTCGAGAAATAAAAAATCAAGAGCGATGATTTGTATGCTCCTTCGTGTCACATACTAAACAAGTCTATTGAGACTATTTGTTCCTTCTTTTTCAGTCCTCCTTTTGTCATTTCACTTCAAGTCACCATCTAAGCCGTGTAATTCCTTTAACTTTACATGAATTTCTTTTGATCAAAGCATAAGAATTATAGTAAAAGTACCAAGATAGCATACTAACTACTATACATATTGGAGATTCAAAAAGAAAAAAAAAATTAATAACGTAGTTTAGATCTAAACAAAATAATCATAAAGTGTGTAGATTTGTATAAGGATAATAAGCGTATGTAGCATCTATAGTCATTGTAACCACTTTTAGGCTACATATTATATACGTATCTATTTTTAGTAAATATAACTAGCAAACAAAAGTAAAAGAGAGAAAAATGTTGCAATCTTAAAAATAAATTAGATGTCTCTATTTTTTAACTAAATATTAAGAGAGTAGCTTTCATAAATAAACTCTAAGGATTCATGTAATACCTTGCAAAGTAAGAAAATCCCAATTAGTATCTTTGATAATCATCATCACTTAGAGTATAAACATGAAAATAAGCAAGAACCGTAGAGAGATAGTTAGAGTAAGTTCCTATTTGAGAGAAATTTGTCAAGAAATCAAACAAATCTAAAGAAATTACCTATCCCTAAGTGCAAAGTCAAAAGAAAGAATAGAAACAGAGAATAAACATACTTTTGTGAGTGCTTTAAAGTGAGGTAAAGAGAGAACTTGTAAGCCCCACAACTAGTCACTCAAGATTTTGATTGGCTGAAAGATCCGATCAAGCCTAAATTATAAGTAAAGCCAGAAATATTAACAAAAATGATTCCGTAAATTTGAATTTAAGAAAATAAGCAATAAAATAAAAGAATATAAATATTCCAAATTTTAAGTATATAACTCATTATTTATTGAAAATACGTAAAATGAATTCCAATAATTAACAAATCGCTAGAGATAAATTATATGTATACAAAAAATCATAAAATGACCTAAATAATATTTAGGAATATTTATTTGTACTATATATGAATTTACATATAGGTAGAAATACACGTAATTAATTAAAATACGCGAAATACGCTAAAATAATACTAATTCATAAATAATTAAGGAAAAATCAAGAAAAATTAGGAAAAATAAGGAATGATCCAGATATAGGTCATGGTAGCTGGGGAAAATAAGAAAAAAATTAGCCAATTAAATTAGAACAACACAAAAGTCAAATTGGAAGAAGATAAGGCAATTGTTTAATCAAATTAATACACAATAATTTCCCTAAAACTCTATAAATACTCCAAATTTTTCAAAAGCTCATTTGGTCAGTTTGGAGAGTGAGAAAAATAGGGAGAGGCGAAATTGAGAGAAAAATTAGGGTTAGGAAAAAAATAAGAAAAAACTGTGCAATTAGGGCCATAAAGAGGAATCCACATCAGACGAGCAGCTGAGAGTGGACGGCTATCACCACCACATGGTGGTGGCAGCACCTGGACCGGCCAACAAGGCCACAGTGGCCGGTGGTGGTCGAAGCCACCTAGACCAGTGAGTCCAATTTCTAGCCCGATTTTGTGTAATTTTGTAAAAATAGTAAATATTTTTAGAAAATTATGCATTTTGTTATTTTGGAATATTTTGTATATGTTTTTTAGGAAAAATATTATTTTGATGAAAATATGTCTCATGATATATGGTCCTTAAGAAATTATATAAAACCAAGCATGTTTCAATTTAGAAATAAATGACTTTAGGAGTGTAGTTTTGAATCCAAAATTTTTGTGTAGACTACTTAGATGATATAAAATAGTACTACGAAGCCTGTTTTCAAAAATTAATTTTTGGAATTTTTAGACCTTAAAATGAGGCATAAAATGGGTAATTTAGAGTTAATTAAGTAATTAAATGGTTAATTATTGATTTAGTGAATAATTATATGTTTTAGGATGTTGAAATCTGATGAAGTATGATACTTGTAGTATTTAAGGTGTTAAATGTAATTATTAGGTTAATTATGTAGTAAATGAGTAATAGGGAAAAATAGTAGATTTTAAGTTAATTTTGTAAATTAGGGTAATTAGGTGTAAAATCTGATTTAGGATGAATTTAGACATTTTAAAATTATAATTGATGTTAGGAGATAGTAATTAGAGTGATAAAAATACTAGAAGTGTATTATATACATAATAAACGATAATACATAATATGTAATTATTGGAAATATAATAAGTAGAAAATATTAGGATAAAAATTGATATTATAAAAATAATAGGGATATACAATAAAACTGATAGAAAACTTAAATCTATATAATTATATGAAAAATGTAAAAATTTCTCACATCAAGAGTAAATTCGATACACTAATAAGGATTTAAGTGTACTGGGTAAAATAAAATACTAACTAGGGGTAATGATAGTATTTAGGAGATCAAGAAGTAGTGTGATTAATTTCACATTATGAGTTGAAATGAATTTCTAAGGTTCAGTATAAAACAATACTTAGAAATCGAACTAAAACCTAATTTAGAAACTGATGCGGAAATCGAACTCGAACCTAACCCTAAACCTAGAATAATTGTAAAAGAGTTAAGACCTACATAATTAGGTATATTATACCCTAAACAAAAACATAACAATAAGCGTTATAGAATAAAACGGACCTATAATAATTATATGAAAAACCGAAACCATGTTTGTGTTATAGGGATGATCAGCGATGGCTTGAGCGAGTCGAACCTCGAGTGAGTGAGCAAGGAGTAGAGGTAAGTTGGGATTAATACGTTGCTGTATTTTGGAGGCTTAAGATTATACTTGGTTGTGCTTGTTAAATTGTTGGTTGTGTGCATGTGCTTGATTATGAGTAATGCTATGATTCTGTTTGTTGTTTGTCATGTACTGTATGATTTGTATGAAATGAATGATTACCCTAAACTGGACCTAATCAAATATACGACTTGTAATCATAATCGGACTTACATGGCAACCCATTAGGGGAAACCTAGGATTCTTCGGCCAAATACTGACCCTTTTGAAAGGGATAGCGAAGAATTGTAAATGGTCCCTTCTTCATCCTTAGTCGAACTAAATGATAGGTAAGGAAGTCACGAGAGGGTGAAGTCAATGGTTCAAAGGTAGTTGCAGGAGGAGTGAGGCATCCATTGCACAAGCTTGGGTCTGGTCGTGAGCTGTTGCATTAACAGCAACTCCTCAACTCGGATTAGAGTGGCAAAATTTCTCTAATCTCACGATAAGTCGGACAACGTCATGTGATGGCATTTGCTTGTACATGCATTGCACCTAATAAGTTGATTGATAACCTTGTTGTATTTATGGTATAGTTTTAAGTCCTCCATCCTAACTTACTGAGCTGTGGTTGCTCACATCCCTATAGACGTCGTGCAGGTGTTAACTAAGAAGCGGCAAATAACTACTCTGCAGCTAGCAATTGCTGGATCCTAGGGAGTGAGGAAAAATATTTGAAGAACAAACATATATTTTTAAGGTCTAAGCTTTTATTTTAGAATTTTTCATTTCTAAATAATATAATAACTAGGAAATATATTACGAAGAAATATTGTAAGCTTTAATTGTAATAATTAAATTATAGTGTATATATATATATATATATTTGCTCACTTTCTTAGGTAAATGATTTATTTAAATTACAAACTGCTTACTTTAAAACGGGTTAGTCATGGACGCCTTGTGTAGATCAAGTCTAAGATAGCGATTGTAAGGCCAACTTTTATCTTAGAATGGTTTACACAGTGAGGCTGTTACAACTCTTCCGCTTTGAAGCGTGACAGAACTTATTCTAAAGAAAGATTTTTGTACCTTTAACTTGGTACTGTCTTCTTTTGAGAGGACTTATTTCAAAGAAAGATGTTACCTTCAATGAATTTTTGTAAACTAAGATTTTTAGTTAGTAAAAACCCATATAATATTAACTCTAATGAGTAGGCTATAAGGCTAACACTTGGTGTCGTCTTCTTTTGAGCAGAACCATGGATTCCAAAGATTGATTTCAAGCTTCAAACTATAACATGGAAGCAATCATACAAATTGAAGGTGAAGTTGATTTCTCTTTAAGTCATAAAATTTTAAGTTTGGTCGCATGAGATGAATCAAAATCTTTATGTTTTTTAGATAGTTAAAGCCAAAAATTGCCATATTAACTATTAGGTTAGGCCCATTATTTATTTAGGCTTTAACTCTTTGCATTAAGTAATAGGGCATGAGGAGTCCACTCAACAACTTAAGATAACTTAAGGAGAATTGCCTTGGTACAATCAAAATAAAGATTATTGGATTAGTTTATCTACTTTCAATTTTTCTTAAGTAGGCTCATACATTTATGAGGACCACTACTAACCTTGGGCTCATAACAAGCTCATGAAGATAGCCTTGAAATGAGCATACTCCATCTTGTCTGTTAGTCACCAAGGAGATTTAATAGACATCGTAAAGCCCAAAAATCTTTAAATACTTAAGTATTCCTCCTCATTTGACACTTCCACTATATAGAATCTACTCTATAAAATCAAACATGTAATTTAGGCAAAGAATGATCTCAATCACTCAAACTACCAGATTGATGGCCAAGGAAGGTTTTTTAGGCTCTCTTATTTGTTACTTATGTATTTAAAACTCTAACATTGCATGTTCCTCTTCCCTATCATTATCCCTCCTCCCCCCAAAGTCATCTTACTACATGTCATTCTCAACCACTTTTCTAAAGTCATGTATAGTGTGCAACTCATCCAACACCTACATGGAAACTCCAATTGAAACCCCCATCAACTACATGACTCATCTCAAGATTCATCATCTTCATCACTTTCAGCATCACTACTTAGTATGATAAAGATAAAACATACCAAAATTCTTTGGTGATGACTCATTAGCATGGATGCTCTATGTTATTCTTTAATATTTATCAAATAGAATGAGACCAAATCATTCAACTATCATAAGATAATGAGTGCAATTATGATGATTACATACATGATGCCAACACAAAATCAAAGTTTAGTCTTAAATTTTTGGTTTACTATAAGAATAAACTGATGTGTGCTCGAGAGATTAAGAATCCAACTAGCACAAGATTGCAGAGGAGGATTGATTGAGCATTTGACCTAAGGGTAGTTGACAAGCCATTAACAACATAACAATTGCTATAGCAAACACAAAATTCTAAGCTAGTTCATGAAGATCTCTCTTCAATTTCTTATGTTATTTTCTTTATATTATTCAGTTTAGTTAATTTCTTTTTAGTCATTTGATAGTTATTAGCATATTTAATGCTTTCTAGTCAATACAATATATTTCCCTTAAGTTGCTTCATTTTATATTAATAATCCTAGCTTTTATTCTATCGACTTATAAATAGGCAAATGATGTAATCAATTTTATTAGATAATAGATCATTAACTTTGAGGGAAAATGCAAAAAAAAAAAAAAAACCTCTAAACTTTAATTTAGGTGCGAGTTGATTCCTTAAACTTTAATAAATTGACAAAACAATCCCTATAACCCAAACTTTGATTTTGGTACATAAACACCAAAAAATTGTAATTTTGTGCATAAACCCAAAATCAAAGTTTAAGAGGTGTTTAAGTACCAAAATCAAAGTTTTAAGAGATTATGGGAGTTATTTGCTAATTTATCAAAGTTTAAAGAGTCAAAAATCTCATTTTGAAAGTTTATAGGGTCAATTCGCACTTAAATCAAAATTTAGATAAGGTTTTTGCAATTTCCCATCAACTTTGAGTATTTCAGACCTTTGTGTTAATGTAGGTTAAGGAGATGGAATCTTCTCCTAATTCATGAATATTAGGAGTGCCATCTTTCTTTATTCACTTTGTTCTTATTGATCTAGTTTAGATTGCAGTTTTATTGATTGAATTTTCATGATTTATGTTGGATATTCTTTTGAACTCGTGAAAGCCTCATATATCATTGGAAATATTGATTCATAATTTGATAATAATTGATTCAATTTCAATATACGTGAGATGGCAATAATGGTCTAATATGGTTTCTTGATTCGAAACTTTACATGACAAATTGAAAGGAAAGATTGTTCTTTCTTAGCCCTTAGGCACTCAAGAACTTGAACACATGCTTATGTTTTCCAATTTTTACCTTAATTTGACAAAATCTAAAGATAAAGAGGGTTTTAGCCATGGAGGTTTATAGGGAAAGAAAAGTGGATTTGAACGAAATAAAATGATTTTTCTTATTGCTTAATAATCCATTACAATCCATAACTCCCTTTTATACTAGTTTAAGCTCGATTTCGTTCAAGAAAGTCCACACAAATGACATTGTTTATTGAAAATATTGGTCAAGATTACTTAAATGACATTCAAGTTGCCATATTATAATAATGCAATGTGTCAATTTTCATTAGAATCTTGAAAAAGAATGAAGATTTTTAACCAAACCTTTAAGAAATGTTTATGAGTTTTTTCAAAGTTTGAGCATCGATTCAATTCATTTTTTCTTGCAACAATTAATGGGTCAATCTTAGTTTGTGCCAACTCCTTTATCATTTCAATTTTTATTTTATTGAAGAAATGACAGGCTTCTCCTTAAAATGGATCCAGAAAATGAAATGTTTACAAGTCTTTCTTTTCTTCCCTTTCTTCTATAATTCAATGACTCAAAGAGTAAGATGATCTACAACAACTACTCAACCAATAACAAATCAACACATAGCACTACAATCTAAAAAAGAGAAGGCACACTTAGCATACCCCTAAGCTTAAACCTGCAACCTTCTACAGCCCTAACGTATGCCTTACCAACTAAGTCGTATCTCTGTCCTCAACAACCAATGAAATCAAATTAAATTTATGCAATTTAATCCACCTAAACTAATTCCAACGATAAATCTAGTTTTGGCCCCAAATCTAATCCTATCCAATCGATTCCTTAAAAATTGAAAATTCAATCGTTTTCTTGATTAAGTGTAGTACATATATGTTAAAAGTAATTTTCAAAATAAGTCCAATTTAACAATATTCCAAACTTCACTTTGTTGCTTATCCCATTAATCCAATAATAACTCTCCCATAAATCAACCAATTTAAATCCAATCAAAGCATCATTTGAAGTGACCATTGACTTAAATTGGCCTTGTATTTATGATATAAAGATAATCAATTGATTATGGTCTAAATATCAAACTTTTTAGGAAAAAAATATTTAATATTCTCAATTAAGGCCTAGAATTGTTAAATCGTATGTATTTTTTACTTTTTTAACCCTAAAAATAAAATGACCTTCACGATTAGATCCGGTTGCTATTGAAATGATTTAAGACCTTATTTTTCTAAAAAAAATCCTAATTTCCCCTTTTTACTTTTTTTCCATTTTTTATATTTTTCATTTTTTTGAATTATTCTCATTCATTCTTTTGTTTTTTTGGTAATTTTTCTAATTTTCTATTTTTTATGTTTTTCTATTAGTTAGGACCATTTCCTTTTGTTAGATGAAAACCTTAAAACTATAGAGGATAAAAATGAAATGTCTACATTGTGAGATTGAGAAAAAAAATCTCAATGGAAACTCAAAAGAAAAAGAAAACAAAAGGTTTCGTATTCACCAAAAGTAAAGAACGTGTAGATGTATTATTTAATATTTGAAAACAATAAAAAACCCTTGAGAAATTTATGGAGTACTTATTGTAGTTATGTAAATTCAATTGTTGATGTAGGAATTTGTGAAGGGATTCTATACACGAAGAGCAGAACACTACTATACGATTGAGTGAAAGCGTAAAGACTGCAAAATCAACAATAAGTGAGCTTTTTCCCCTAGCAAGGGTGCCTTATCATAAGTTGCAGCTTAGTAATACCATGAGCAAACGAAGGCATGGTCTACTCTCTGACCAATAGTTACACATCTCAATCTCTTAGGCATCCCCTAACTATATAACTACAATAACACCATAAAACCAATTTATGTAACTAGTAGTAACTAAAACCTAGTTTCTACACAAGATTAACTAATTAAGATCCAATAAACAATGTCAACTACTTCTATTAATCATTCCCATAATCAAATAATAAAGCAGCTCACCCTATCTTGGTAATTGTGTTGCAATTAAAAAAAATTAAAGAAATGAGCCAAAGCCCAATATGTAACACATATGTAGGTAAACAAACAATGCCAAATCATATGCAATAAATGCAAAACAAGTAAAGCATACGATCATTTATTATCTTCACTTTTAGCCAGTCCGACAACACACAATGAAGGTCCTCATGACCCCTTTACATCATAGCCATAACAAGAACTTAGTGTTTAACATGCTTCTTCAAGCCCATCTACAACTTAACATTAAGCATACTTCTTTGATTCCCTCCACAACCTAGCCTTAGGTATACCTCTTCTATCTCTTCTACAACGTTAACAGTACCGCTTCAGGCCCTTCTATACTCGACTTTTTTTAGTCAATTTTCAATTTACTATTCTAACAATCACATACAACAAATATTTGTCACATACCTGGATCCTAAGCAATAGCTACTACTAAACCCGAACTAAAATCACTTCTAAGGATTCTACACCTAAATCATGTAATATAAAAAATAAACCCTTAGTATCTATTTCCCATTTGTTGCCCTATACTAAGGTCCTAAACCCTTTAATTAACTTTAAAGATCTAAGCTTTTAAATCAATTCATTGCCACCTATTCTATTAGTTAAGATTTGTGAATTAAAAGGGGTTTTAAGATAACTAGAATTAGTTTAAGAAATATGCTTAGAAGGATACACAGTTAAACTACCAAGAAAAGGGTAAATACTTTTTGTAGAAAGCTAAGGAAAAGAATGAGAGTTAAAAGAGAAATTTTGCAAGAAAAAAGGATAGTTTAGTCATGCTAGGGAGCATGATTGTGCTTGTGGTTGTACTGGGAAGCATGGTGTGCTTATGGCTATACTAGTCATTGTTGCTTAGACAAGAATTTAGCACAATTATGTTTCAATTGTGCATAGCACATAATGCACAAAAATCAAGATGCAAACTAGAAAACCATGATTTTCACCCATCTCAAAACTTCTTTTCACAACAATCTTTAGTGCTATCTATCTATCTATCACATTAAAGCATAACTTTTACTTTAAAAAATCTTAGATTATATAAATTAATATGAACTTTTAACACAAATATGGCACCTACACGAATTGAAATGGTTAGAAGTGAGATCTTTATTGTAAAGAACACACTTACTTGAGATTTATCAAATCTAAAGAAAAATTTTAACATTTTCTTGTAAGTGCACAACCTTCAAATACTGATGATAAACACATCAACAAACGAAAGATCACCCCATAAAAGTGTCGAAGCATCACTTACCAATATAGGTGCTCCCTTGTTATGAATTTACTTGATGTTATTGAGCCTCAAGAGCAACTACTCCTAGAAAAGAAGAGGAAAACATCACTAATCTCAAGAAGAAACGCGAAAATGGCAAAAACCCATCAAAACTCAAGGCCTTACCTTCAATATTGCTTAGTTTCCCATTGGTGGAGTCTAAAGCTTAACTTAAAAAGTAAAAGAGTGAAGATAAGTCTAGGTCAAAAAATAGGGAAAAAATGAGGGTGCTAAATTTAGAGGATTTTTATAGCTAGGGTTTCTAGGCTAAGAGGTGCTTTGTGTTAAATTCCCATTTTACCCCCACAAATAAATCTTATTTTTTTCCTTGCCACCACTTATTTTTATTTGTTCTTTATTCCCTTTTAATTATTCTATAAGATTTCATAGAAATGTTGTTTGTAGGAATTGTAGAGCTATTTTGGCTTCTCGTAGCTCATAATGAATGTTTAAATAATTGATCCTTGTTGCTTTTGTTTAGTTAAAGATCTAGATTTCCTTTTAGGCAATCACGAACTAGGTGTTGTTGGCCTTTAATAGGATGCAAGGGTGGGTGTAGTATTGTATGGTTCCATTTTTTCTCCAAACCAAACCAAATCACAAAAATATGGTTTGTTTTATTATCACTTTGAACGCTATTGTACGATTGAATTAGGAAGTTTTTAAGACCATAAAACTTTAGTTTTGTTCAATTTGGTTTACGGGCTGAAACATATTTCATTATCTTAAAAAGTATATTTATAAAACAAATAATCTTATATGACAAATATTAAAGTCGTTTAATAATATGTATTTAAACTCAATATTTGTGTAATAATGAAATTTCAAAGACATATCAGTAGCTAATTTTATTTATTAAGCTACCTAATAGTATAAATTTTAACTTGACCAATGTGCATAATCTCATAAATTAGGATCATAAAAGTTAAAATACACATATGTATAAACTAGATTTTTTTTTAAGTGCTATATTATAGCATAACAATGTTTTTATAAATGAAATGTTACTGTGTTTTTTTAAGATTACTTAGTTCAATTTTACAGTTTAGTTCGATTCAATTCCTTCCTCTAAAGCAACTATAAACTTTCAATTTGATTGCGCACACACCCACATATATATATATATATATATATGCAGGCACATACATGTATGCACTCATTCATGCATGCGCATACATACACATGTTTGTTGCCTAAGTTCTAAGTATCACAACATCGGGATGCCGAGGTATGCCGATGCCTCCATCTTAAATAACTCTTAAGCAATATTATCATTATTCCGTTTAACTTACGATTTGTCATAGGCTTATGTGTGTATGGTAGTCTAATTGGTCGCTAATTCTTTCGCTCAGCCCTTTTACGAACTCGTTCTTTTAGGTTATCTACATAATTAGATAAGAAAATTGGTGAGCATAGCATTACGTGCCCTTACATAGCAACAAGGACAAGCAACACGCCAGTCACACCTTTCAGCTTAAGACATGACTAAAAACTATTAAAATTATATATATATAAAAGGTCTTAGACTTCCCACATATCGCATCGATCCATTTAAGTGTTAAAATAGGAATACTTTTCCCTAAGTCAATATATAATACTTGTGTATAACTGCAATTATCTTTTAATGCAATTGATTACCTACAATGCTTACAATGAAATATTAATTAAGTCATGTAAACCGTAAAAGTAAATAATAAGTCTACCTAAACAGTGTATATTTATGTAAAAAGAACAAAAAAATTGACTTTGCTTTGCAGTGCTAGAAACAAAGTTCAATGCTAACAATTTTCAAGGGTGTAACTGTATTATTTTAAAAATCCAAGGTCTTGTAGTTTCTATATTTTTCATTGGGGATGGTAGTTCAACTATATTTATGAGCAAAACAAGTGCCTACGTCACCCATTTAAAATCTTTTTTCTTACATTCAAAAGCCATCATATGTTTTTATTTTAGCACTTTTTAAAAGTATTTATGGCATCGATTGATTACTTTTTATATATTCAGCAAAAAAAAAATAACTCCAAAGGATTTTTACGAAAATGGATAAAATATCGTCTAAGGTTACTCCAACGGGTGTCCAAGCATTTGCCAAGAATATCTATTTCACACTGCATGACAACCGATGGTTAGCCTTTTATATTTACCATAAACGTGTTTGCCAAATCTGGACCGAACTACCATAGAAGCCTCTAAGAAAAGCAATCCATAGAGGAGCGAGCGTAGGCTTATGCTCATATCACGTTTTATCTTCAAGTAGATCTGCTCATGAATCTGGTCAGAACCAAACTCGACCTACGAACTGAACCGCCGGTTCCAGGAACCGGTCCTTGGGACCATTCAAATTAGGAAAAAGAAAGTCGCAAGTACTAAAATATTTTTCCCCCAAAGCACTACTGAGGTGGCTGAATCGCCACGTCAAGGCAGCCACACATGTCGGAACCTCAAAAAAAATAAAAATAAAACAAAAAAAAGGAGAGAAGAAAAAGAAGACACCGACATTAATACACTCCGTATTTAAATGAATAATGTAAAACCAATGACAATGCATAATTTTTAAGAAACTACTACTTATATTTTCATATATTAGAGTTTTATAGTATCTACACACCACTAATCCCAAATCCAAACCTATGTTTGAACAATAAATCTAATAAGACCACCCAACTCCAACAAGAAATCCGGACATGCACACACTTTCTTCTGCGTCATATAAGAATGAGAGGTTGCTACAAACCACCCAAGTGTTTCCCAGGTTTGTTTGTATTATGTAGATGCTACAAACTAATGGCAGAAGGAATAAAGAGTATAAAAAATTTATATATATATAAAAGCAAAAAGTAAAAAGAAAACAACTACTTGGATTATATTTCTCATCCTACGACATCAACCAATTCAAGGCCTTAGATTGCAGAAGATCCCAAGACTTTGAATCCAAAAGCTTATGTAATTTACTAAACCACTAAACAACCAGCAGGCTAGAAGGATCGATCACTGAACACAGCTGAAATACAATTAGATGAACGAAAGCCAATGGCTTAGGAAGCAATTAGCAAAGAACACACGCAGACAAGGTCCCATGCAGATTCCCCGTGTCTCCTGCAGAGAGTAAAACCATAACAACAACAGCATGCATAGGTATGCAGCAAATGTAATATGAATTTTATCCAAAACATGCATATGTAGCAGGAAAATATTTCCACACCATTACCAAGCATTGGTCACCACCTCTTTTCCACACACTGATTCTACATGATTTCATGGATTCACAACAGCAACTTTACACGTAACTTCATCTCCCTACTTCGAATGGGAATTTGCATCCAAGCATCCTATACTCTTAACTCCTATAGAACTATTGCATAAAATAGGTTATCTAAAGGCCATCTTGAGGTTGTGGGGAACTATGCTAGGCTGAAGTTACATAAAATTACAGCGGCTATAAGCAGCCATAATAGATATTATATCAGATATATAACACTGGCAAGACTAAAAGGAACATAATTATTGTTTAAAAAAATTTCGGCCCCTAATGAGCAATGAAGCTCCACTTACTGACCACCAGAAAGCCTCCTAGATCACAACCTCTGCAGGAAATGGCATGCCCTTTCTCACCAGTATGCAAGAACTCATAATTGGCCAAATTACTGACACAAGTTATCAACACAGTACTATGAAATTGTTAACAACGCAACGCAAAGAGCATTGACTTTCATTAGGACACAGAGGGTTCTCATTGTTACACTTTATCACTGCTAGTTAGGTTGTCCTCCTTGAAAATTCCTAAGGATGAAGAACGGTTCTGTCAAAACAGATATGTGGGTTCTCAACCTTCAAAATATTTTTTGTATGTTATATACAAACTCCTTTTGGTATCATCAACCATCCAATTCTATATTTGCTAAGTAGTTGGATTTTCAGTGACAATTACTTAGCTCTTCACTGCTATATTAGAATAATAAACCACCAGAAATTGAAGCACAGGTGACTTTCTTCATTTCACAGATCCATTATTATCATGAAAGCTTTGCAGTCATTCACCTCCTGTTTGGCATGGAACAAACGTCTACTAGATAATCCACTCACATTTAGACATTTCACAACCATCACAACCTTTCTCTGTAATAAGCTCATCAACTCCTTTTTATCATATGCATATTCATTCCTGTACTGTAATCTTCCATTCATATAAAGAGTTTTCCTAAATCTTTTCCCTCACACATTTAACCAATTAAGACTGAAGAGCCTGAGAGTATGGGTAAAAATAAAAAATGAAATATATAGATCTCCAATATATTACCATAAGAAATATTTACTAACATAGAGCATTAATAATTCACCCGTAACAGTTCACCTGTGGTTAAAGGGCTTTCTAATAGACATGAGGAGAGAACAAGTTCTACATCACTCATTGAGATGCACTGGCATGTTCTGACCATTCCACAAGAGGAACAATTCAAGTTTATGCAGGAATACAAAGGATCTACCTTGACATTGAATCTACACAGAAGCTTGAGGATGAGAGCTTGTTTGACATGGCTGATCATCAAGACAGGCAGCTCCAACATGAGGATGACCACACAATGATAGATGGCATGGTAATGGGAAGACATTGCACTAGCAAAGAAGCATCAGGCTAACAAAGATGATCACCCATGCCAAACAAGTACCCCAGCTGCTGTATAGCCTCAAAGCTGCAGATCTTTTATTTTTCTGTATCAACTCTATCATCACATGGAATGGTAAGCCCTAGCTTCCATCGCTTGCACACTCACAGCAAGTGATGTGACACTGATGCTCTCCCCTTACTCATAGGAAATGCTCTGATCATGGGCATGCTATGGGCGTTTCCAAAGAGGAAGGACAAGCTGTATGCAAAATGTAAATTCTCTATGTCAGAAGATATTCTTCAGGTCATATACATAAAAGCATAAATCAACGTATTTCATTTACTGCCCATATTCTCAATCTCCATGCAATCTCTCTCCTGCTGTGGTAGCATTGTCCTCTTAGTTATCTATTAAAATCAAATACTTGAAAGTCTTTTAAGAGAGTCTCTTCTGGCCAACTCATTTCTTTACAAGAAGCAATCCCAAATGACGAATATATGCTTACTTATTTTGCACCCATTTCAACCATAACACAAAAAGCCCAAGCTGATACTTGAACGGACACGATAAACCATTGCCAGAAAATTTTTTGTCAAGCTGGAAACCACAATGTATAAAAAGACAATGACAAAGTATCAACTAAAAATATCAGTTAACATTTTCATGATTTAATAGGTACCTAATTACCCAAAGACTTCTACCTAATACCACTCTCCTCCTCCCTAACCCAGCATTTGGATTGATAATGGTGGAGTTAACCTCACCAAAATGATAGATAAAAAAAATGACCACATACTAAGCAAATTCATGGTCTGAATTGAACAACTTTCTACGATATCCACTAAGACCTACACATGAATCTCCGAGGCCACTAGTTTAGCCAGGACTCCATCCCATCTTGGCTGGAAACATATCATGAATGCTACCACTCTTGTATGTAAGATTTTTAACACAGGACAGGCAATTGCTCTCCCTATCTATTTTTCCCAATAAATCCAACAACCTAGTATGTCTTAAAGAAAACGACAAGTAGCTCATGAAGGAAAAACCTTAGCTCAAAGAAAATTCTCATTTTCTGAGATATTTGCCTAAAATATGTATCATAAAACTTAAACTTCAAAGGCCAATCAACAAATTATTCATAATAAAACTCCTATACCCAAACCAGGCTACAAGCAGGCAGCTAGTATACTGATCATGTAAAAAATGAACTCAACCAAATATGTAAGTCAAAGACTCATCTCAGTCAGTTTAACATGCTATTGCAATATTATAATTTGATCAAGACAGCATCCTGCTTTTCCTATAGCATTTCAAAACAATTTCAAGAGAAACCTACTCATAAAAGTTAAGCATAGAGACTACAACATACAGGTTCGTTCCCAATGCAGACACATTCCCATGCCTAAGAAGTTCCCAGTCACGGTGTGCATCCAGACACAACTTCATCATGCTTGCATTATAAAATAAGATACAAGTTCTGTGGAAACATAGTACAGAAAAGCTTTATACTTTTATCAATACAAAGGGATTGGTAACTCCAACTCAACAAGCAAACTTCTATTGGGTGAAAAAAAAAAAAAAAAAAACACATTGTCAGCAACATAAAACTGCCTATACAACCCAAGTTACCTCAAAAGCAAACTTCTTCCGATCACTTCGAAACCAAGAGAATCTCAGGCTTCCTAGCCTTACTCGGCGTAGTGGCGTTTGAAGCGATATTGGCAGCAGCATTAGCAGCAGCTGCTTTCGCAGCTTCCCGAGCTCTCTTATCTAGCTGAATCAAACTCCTAGTAGCTAATATCGCTTGAGGAACCAAATCATGAGAAGCCCTAGCATATAAAGCCCTAACCGCAACTGAAGCCGAATCCTTAACCTCTTCTGTATTCAATGGTGCCAACAAACAATGCCCTAATATCCTCAAACTAGGCTGCAATAATTCCCAAGGTAATGGAATCTTAACACCCATGAAAACCGCTCCTTTCTCCTTATTATTTTCACTAATTCCCAATCTACCCATCTCCTCAACTACATCATCATGATCATGTTTGTGATCATCACCACGATCGTGATCATGATCATTTTCCTTGATTTCCTCGGAATCGCCAAAACTCCGATTTTCCAAAAACCCATCAATCCTATCACTACTATCCTCATCGAATTCCCTCCGACAAACACAATCCTGACCAGCCCACGCGACCACGAACTGACAAAACTCTGCTTTGGACCATGCCGGCATATTTGAAATCTCCTTAAAATAACATTCAAGGGCAACACCCACTATGCAGGCACGCTTGGTGGACTTAACCGCGATCTGCGGTTCAAGAGGCGGGGATAAAATCCCAACATTAGCGCGCGGGAGGTGCGCGGAGGGTTTAGCCCGAGGGGTGTGATAGAGGGACGGTTGGGAGAGATCAGGGATCGAAATTAAGACGGGTTTCCCGGCTCGTGCTTTGGTTTCGAATGCATAAATGGCCAAGAGGACGGCTTCGAAGCCCGCAAGAGATGGAGAAGGGTCGGAGTGGATACGGGAGAGGTAGACGCCAGAGATGAGTGGGAGGAAAGAGAGGACGACGAGGCGGAGGTGGGGATCGGAGGAGAGGTAGGTTTCGTAGAGCCATTGACAGAGGGGGTCGGAGCCGGAGCCGGAGGAAGGGGAGGAAAGAGATTGGGAGAGGATGGAGTAAGCGGAGGAAGACGAGAGAAGAGAGAGAGCGGGGCGGTCGGAATCCGCGAGGGAAGAGAGAGATGGGGAAGAGAGGAGAGAGGAGAGAGAGTGGATTTGAGTACGGGCTTTTGAGATGGATTCCCACCAGGAGTGCATTGGGTCGGAGTCGGTAGTGGTGGTGGTGGTTGTGGGTTTAGGTGTGGTGGTTGTGGAAGAGACGGAGGAGGAGGGGGATGGGGTGGTGGTTGTACGGTGGTGGAAATCCATTTTGTTTGGGGATTTTGCTTTAGGCGTTCAAATAAATCGGGGAGTTTCGTGGATTCGATGATCGGGAAAATAGGCGTCGGTATGAAAGTGTGATTTTTTAAACTTGTAGGGGGTAAACTATAGCGTTCCAGTCGAAACTAACGTAACCAAAGTCCATTGACCAGTTGGTTTAAAAGATACGAGCTGTTAGTGCACACAGTGTATGTGTGTGTAATTTTTTTTTTTATTTAATAAAAAATATATATATTTATTTATTTTAAATTTATAATAAAATATTTTATATTTACTATTACATATTTCACTTTTAATTTATCTATATAATTTATAATGATTTCTTTAAAAAAATCATAAAAATAAAAGAAATTATGAAAAAAAATAGCTTTATTGAAAATTATAAAAGAAAAGAAATAAGAAAGTAACAGAAAGAAGAAAGGAGGAGAAAAGAAAGTGGAAAGGAGAAGAAAAAAAAAGTGAAGTACAGTTTTAAAGAGTAAGAGAGAGAAATTAGATACGAGATTGTAAAAAAAGATAATTTCACTTATGATATAAGTTATATATAATTTCATAATATTATTTAATATTGATTTTTCTGTTAAATAATGTTTGATATTTGTTTAAATAGTAATTTTAATTATGATGGTTATATAAACATTTACAAGCTTTAATAATATAGATATATATGCTAAAATAGTTATATATGCTAAAATAGTTTTTTTTTTACCAATAAATCCTAAAGTAGTTTTTAAAAAAAAAAATCTAAAATTTTGTAGGGAAACTCTACTATCTATTTGGTTCATTTTTTCCTTTTTTTTTATTCCATCTTTTTCATATCTATTTAAATCTTATATTTGATAAAAATAAAATTAAATGTATACCCCAATTCTAAAAATTAAATACATATCCTATGAAAAAAATTAAATACCTAACAAATACCTATAAATTTAAATTAATTTTCCTTTATTTTATTCTTTTTACATAAATACAAATTCAAATATCCTTTTCAATTGCATAAAATATGTCTTTTAAATTCTCTTTTTCTAAAAATACGTAAATTTTCACTTTCTAATTCTTATTCTCCAATATCACTTTCATCGTAATTATGAAATAAAAACATATAATATATAATAAGATAGTTTTTTAAGCCAAATTTCAAACAGATATAAATAAAATATATAATAAATACAAACAAGATACAGATAAGATACAAATAAAAAAAATTCATACAAATATTAATATTCATCTATAATATTAAAGGAAAAATCTACGGTCCAGTTACTCAAAAGTGACCATATGATTAGTCATTTTTTAGTTTATTAAATCATCCCTAATTTACAATAAAATAATGCCCATCAACTTTTAAAAAATTAAAAAAAAAAAACTACCAATAGCTTCATTTTTGCTATCCACAATTTCGTCTTTATCTTTTATAAGCATGATTTACTACAAAGTAGAGATAATTTACTAAATTCAAAAGTAATTATACAAAACCTCTATAAAGCCTTGATAATTAAGTAAATTATAGTAATATAAAGAATAAATAAAATAAAATTGTCAAACCTGATATACTATTAAAATTATTTTCTGACGATCACTAACAAACATATTTTAGCATCTTATCAAGAAAGATGAATTCAATAGTTTGAATAGATTAAGAAAGATGGGTTTAAATTTTGTAACCCAAAAAAGAATTGTTAATAAAGACAAGTATTTATACTTTTTATTTATCTTTTTTTTTTCTCAAAGTTTTTTGTGTTTTTGGGTAATAAGTGCTAATATTATATACATGAAGATTACACCCACTAAACAAAAGAATTAGAGCATATAGCTCATAAAATTGTATTAGCGAGTGAAGGAGCTAAAAGCTCTATTAGATTACTTGAAAACCTCTTCCCCTTTTCATAACCATATGAAATTGAGTGTTTGCCTAACAAACATAAACAAAAGATGGCAAAATTAAAAATTCAATATCATCTTCTTCCTCTTTTTGTAATAACCTTACTAAAGTGTAAGCTATGGCATTGGCTTTTATTAGAATAACTTCAAGCTTCCACTATATAGACAAAAGAGTTTTACCTTACATGCCATGAAAATATTATGAATGGGGAATTTACAATTAAAATCATCATTAAGTAAATAAACCGCAACTTTTGAATCAATGCAAATTTTAATAGATAAAAGATTTTTTTCTAAACAAAAGGAGATCCCCTAATATACAACCTACAATTCAATAGCAAATGTGTTTAAGTTGGGATCGATGCAAAACCATGTAATTTGGAGGGATGGATTTTGAATTATGTTAAATTTATTTTATAAAATATGCATATAATTGTAGATTCCTTGATAAAGATCATAGACCAATCACTCACTCCCGAGCTTAAAGACTCGCCCATATGGTTTGCTAAGTTGTTCAAGGGAAGCTGAACTCTGAAGAACAATGCATTCTCTACCCTCGACCTACCGAGATACCCTAATTTCTATCTCATTGAAGAAACCCTCAAGATGCCTAACCTATTGCTGAGTTGACCTCCTTATGACAAACCAATCCAAGGCTAAGCACTAAACCCGGTTGCTCTCGAATGGACATAACTCTGATGCCGAGCTTCCCCACTTTTGAGCCAGACAATCGAAACCAATCCAATGAATGGCCATCTATTGAACTAACCCTTCCCAAGCCCTGAACAATCGAATTGTCATACAGCCGACCTGACCTACTCTATTCAAAATTAGTTCTACTTGGTATAAGGTATCATTTAGACCACAGAATGGACAGTAGACACCGATCCCATTTTTCTAACATTGGTATTGTCCTTTTGCACTCGAGTATTCTTTTGTCTATTTATGACTTCACCCTTGTAAGCTAAGTATCCTTACTTTTCAAGTAGGAATCCTTTTCATAATTTATGTGAACATAGAACTTGCCCTAATTAGGCCATATAAATATTTATAGTATGTAATAGCTACAACATTAGTAACATTGAATTTCAAACATTATTCCTTCCTTCTTGAGCTTATGTTTTCTTGTTGAGGATCGAGACCTTGAAAGGCTTTTATCTAGACCATTGACGTAGACTAGTGGTGAGTAACCTCGAATTATACTTGTGCATCATATCAACTATAGTTTGAGCTCGTATGAGGCGTTGGTGAGTTATATCCACCATCAATGCATGAGAGCCCCTACTTAACCTTTAACTACTATTTATCTTTTGGATTATCTTACAATCAAAACCCACCTATCGGTTAACATGATGTTGGTAACCATGTATCACCCCTTTCTCAGTGATCTGTATCATCTTAGTAATGGAGCTTGCCTATGTTTAAGGAAGTTTTCATTACTTTGTGCTTTAAGTGACTACTATTATTGTAAGTGTGTTTTCGAAACTATCTATCGTTGTTGTGAGAGTTTAGAAAGTGTTTAGTGTTAAAGAAATTGAGTGTTCTATCTTCCCCTATCTCTTGTTCATAAAATAGAGTATGAGTGTTTGATTAGATTATAATGTGTTGGCTGTAATAGCTATTGGTATGTTGAGTGCTGTTTTGTTGCTGTTGTTTGTGGAAAGAATTTTAAGTTATGTTTTAGCTGTTAATCTATTGTAATAGATAACAATATTTGACTTTACTGTTCAAGGAACCCTAGGTAACCAAGAGAGTGATGATCGTAATGGTAAGGTTAACAAGGAAGTTTCATGCCCTAATCTATGGATGAACAACTAAATAGGCTTACTAACTTGGTGACTAGCCTGGTGATTGTCATAAATAAAGATAGGCAACGAGCTCAAAATGACCCTTACAGAAGCTGAGTCAATGAGAAGCTTGAGAGAGGTAATGATCAATACGTCCAAGCTAATGCCCCAGTTCAATCATCTTGAGCTAGAGGAGTGGACAAAGTTGCTTGATCAAGACTGACATTAGACAAGATCGAAGAAGAGGATAAGGAAGTCAATGATGAGGAGGAAGGGTGTTATGAACCCAAGGAAAGGAATATCTAAGCTTTTAGAGTAAAAGGATTAAGGATGCAAATCCTTATTTTTTTGGGGAGTAGTGATGCTAAAGACCACCTAAACTGGGTAAATAAGATTGAGAAGCAATTTGAGTGCCATGAAGTACTTGATAGTGCTAAGGTCAAACTTGCTATGTTAGAATTTATTAGTCATACTGCTTTATGGTGGGAGAACTTACAAGTTACCCGAAAAAGGGAAGGAGAACACAAAGTTAGGAACTGGGATGAAATGAAGAGAGTCATGATAAGAAGATTTGTTCTGAGCTACTTTCTGTAGAATGCATTCAAGAGGTTACAAGAATTAAGGCAAGGAGGATTAAGTGTTGAATCATCTAAGAAGGAATTTCAAATGTTGATTATCCATTGTAAGGTAGTCGAACTTGAGGATCGAATTGTGTCTTGATTTATTAATGGATTGAAGAATGGGATTAGAGATATTCTAGAGACTATGGACATCGGTACACTTAATGAGGCAATTTGAGCTACCTAAAGAATTTAGAGGCATTGAGCTAGAAGGTTCCGAGCTCTTGTCAATTAACCTACCTCTAGCCAACCTGTTGTAAGCAAACTTGTGCCATCGAGACTAAATAAAGTTGCTGAGGTCTAACCTGCTCAAACTACTCGAGCAAATAAGAAAGAGATCTTAAGGAAGTTCAAGAAAGGACAAAGCTTAGGAAGAAAGACGAGTGAGATCAAGTGCTTCAAATGTTAAGGGTTTAGACACATGGCCATTTAATGTCCGGACATAAAAACCATGGTGATCTGCGGTGAAATTCTGATCATTAAAGTCGATAGTTTTAATGACGAGGTTAAGGAGCCCAAAGAATCCTGATACCAGAATAGTTTAAGGCAGAGGAGATCATTTATAGTAAAGATGGTAATTTTATGCCTGTAACCATGGTGTTGAGGACAGCAATGAGTGCAAGTTTTGTGCTAAAGGACGAGCAACGAGAGAATTTGTTTCCACATTGGCTGTAAGGTAGATGGGTCATTGTGTGCATTAATTATTGACAGTAATAGCTACACTAATGTAACATCTACTTTCATAGTCCAACAATTTAAGCTACGAACCTCACTTCAACCCAAGCTTACAAACTACACTAACTTAGCAAGTAGCTAAACAAACGGTCATGCCAATAGGTGTTGGAAACTATCAAGATGATGTATCTTGTAATGTGTTACCCATAAGTGCATCTCATAGGCAACTTAGTTGCTCGACGCTACTATTGGCATACCGGCCGGTAAACCATAGGTTAGCCTTAGTTATAAGTCATAATAAGAGGGCTTAAAAGCACATATCATTTGAAGTTTCGGAATGTGGAATACGATGGAAGGAAGAACACATGCTCCTTAGAGCACGAAGGTAGGAAAGTGAAATTAAACCCTATGAATGTTGAGCAAGTTAAGATTATGCAAGATCAGTTGAGCTAAGTTCTAAAGGAGACTTTGGCGATGACCCGAGCTGAGATGAAGAGAGAGATGAAACTTGAAGAGCCAACCTATTTGCTGCTTAAGAAGTTACTAGAGATGAGAGGATCAGACAAGGAACTACTACTTACCGAGGTGAAAAACTTACTAAATGAGTTTACCAACCTGTTTCTAAGTAAACTGCCAAAAGGTTTGCCCTCGATCCGAGGAATTGCACATACAATAGACTTGTAGCCAAGAGCTGCACTATCGAACAAGCTTGACTATAGACTGAACCTTGAACAAGCTACTAAGCTTTAGAAGTAGGTCAATGAACTAATGAAGAGAGGGTATATCCAAGAATTTCTAAGCCCATGTGCTATGCCAACTTTGTTAATGCTAAAGAAAGATGGGTCATGGAGGATGTATGTGGATAGCCAAGCTATCAATCACATTACTATCAAGTACAAGTATCCTATTACTAGACTTAATGACATGCTCGACAATTTAAATGGAGCAAGAATATTCTCAAAGATTGACCATCAAATCAAGATGTGGGAGGGAGATAAATGGAAGATCGTATTTAAGACCTGTCGATTGTATGAATGGCTTGTGATGCCATTCAAACTATTAAATGCCCTAAGCACATTCATGCAATTGATGAACCAAGATTCCAAGAACTCATTGGAAAGTTTGTTGTTGTATATTTTGATAATATTCTTGTCTATAGTCCTCACCTGGAGACTTACAGTGAGCATCTTCGAGCTATTTTCTCAAAACTCTGAGCTGAGAAGTCTTACGCCAATATAAAGAAATGTGACTTCTATCGACTTGAAGTAAACTTTCTAAGATTTTTTGTGAGTAATAGTAGCATCCGAGTTGATGATGAGAAGGTGAGGACGATTATTAAATGGCCTATGCCGACCTGCTCTACCAACATACAAAGTTTCCATAGCCTGGCATCATTCTAATGCCGATTAATAAGAAATTTCAATACTATTGTAGCTCCACTCACTGAGTTGTCAAAAAAAATATATAGAGAGAGTTCAGGTGAGGAGAGAAAGAGTAAAGGAGTTTTGAAGAGGTGAAGGAAAAACTAACTACCGCCCATGTCTTAGCTCTACTGAGCTTTAACAAAGCATTTGAAGTGGAGTGTGACGCATTTGAACAAGGCATAGGAAGGCCAACTTATTACCTATTTTAGTGAGAAGCTTAGATGAGCCAAGCTCAACTACTCTATAGATGATAGGGAGTTCTACTTCTTAATCTGAGCTTTAATTATCTAGCAACATTATTTATTAACCAAAGAATTTATGATCTACACAGATCATGAGTCCTTAAGATATCTAAAGAGGCAGCTTAAGTTGTCTCGAAGACAAGCTAAGTAGGTTGAGTTTGTGGAGGGATTTTCCTATGTCATCAAGTACAAGAATGGTAAGAACAATGTAGTAGCCAATGCCCTATCAAGACGACATTCTCTTTTGATTGAGCTACAAACCAGGTTGCTTAGATTTCTATGGTTAAGGATCTATATGCTAAGGATCTATACTTTGGCCTAATTTATGCCTAATGTGAAGATGGAGGAAACTTAAAGACTATCACAGGGAGGATAGATACCTATGTGAGATTTGTTAGTCCGTGAGGTACATGGTGGAGGATTATCTGGACATTTTGATAAGTATCGAACTCATGAGGTACTAACCTCTAGATTCTTTTAGTCGAGAATGATGAAGGATGTCCAAGCTATGCTTAAGAGATGTGCTACCTGAATAGGGCTAAGAGCTAAGATGAATAAGAAAAATATTTACCTTTGTCGATCCTGACCAAACCATGGTCCAAATTGAGTATGGACTTCATGTTAGGTTTGCTAAGGACATATTGAGGAAAAGACTCAATCATGGTAGTCATAGACTAATTTAGTAAGATGGTACACTTTATACCCTACTCAAGAACTAACGATGCTTCGTCTATCTCTTTCCTTTTCTTGTAGGAGGTTATTAAGCTTCATGGGGTGCTTAGGACCATTGTGTTAGATTGATGCCCGAAATTCATAAGCTAATTCTAGAGGACATTATGGAAGCAATTGGGAACCAAATTGTTATTCAACACATCATGCCATACACAAACATATGGACGAATCGAGGTTGTCAATAGAACTGTAGGAACTTTGCTTTAAGTTGTTGTTAGTTGGAACATGACTGATTAGGATCTATGCTTGCCCATAATTGAGTTCACCTACAATAGGACTACCTATAATGTCACAAGCATATCACCACTTGAGGTCACCTATGGATTCAACCTTAAGCTCCTACTGGACCAAACACCTCTTCTAAGCCAGAATGAGGAACAATTAATCATAAAGAGATCTTGAGCTATCAAGGCAACACACCAAATGGTCATACAACATCTAAGCCAAACTGCTACTAAGCTTGAGAGGCAAGGCAAATGACAAAAAGACAAAGAATTTTAGCTTGATGATTTCATCTGAATCGAACTTAGTAAAGATCAATTCACAAGTTTGAGGAAGAGCAAGTTGTCTCCTAAAGTCAATGGACCATTTAAGGTGCTTGAAAAGATCAATTATAATGCTTGCAGGATTGAATTACCCAAAGGTTATAGAGTCTTAGACTCCTTTAATGTCATCAACCTCCATCAGTATGTTCTCGAAGACAAGCAACAAGAAACTATGACAAATTTGATCCCGAATCTCAAACAGCTCAAAGGGGATGATAGGGATCATGAACCAATCACGAACCTCCCGAGTTCGAAGACTTGTCCATATGGTTTACCAAATTATCCTAGGGGAGCTGAACTCTAAAGAACAATGCATTCTTTACTTCGATCTACCGAGGTGCTTTGCTTTCCATCTCATTAAAGAAACCCCCAAGGTATCAGATTTATTGCTGAGTCGACCGGTCACGAACTGAAGACGGTCTAGTCATGGTAGATGTCATATACTGTATAAAGAACCCCTGATTGGTTACCCTTCTAATCATTAACTCTTTACACAATATACAAGGCTCTATAATCACTAGCTTTCCAAGAACATACAAATCCATATGATATCATCACACAAACATATTTATATAAAATTTAAACTATAAAGTTTACAGTAAGTAGTGATTCAGTACATCTAGGTTTATATTACCGATAAGACAAAAGTACACAAGTAAAAGTCTACATAATTAGTTCTCTCAACATACTGGATGGCTCGCTCTTACCTAAGTCCCTAAGCTAACTTGTGACATCCTTCGGCCAGCCTCAACGAATAAGCTGTTCTGCAGCAAAAGTCTAAAGGGGTGTAAACTTAAGCTTAGTGAGCAAAACCCTTAGTCATGTCACAAGTAAGTTATAAATACATTATATTCACGCATATGAATGAATGGACAAATCGAATGCCAAACAATATGTATAGTTAACTAGTCAGTATACACAACTCAGATTTAACACCCTTCGAAGTCAAGGTTGGAGTATATACAGCACTAATCAGATCTGGGTATTATACTAGAACTTACTTTACTATGAAACTTCACGTTTCGTTCTTAAATCAAACAAGTCTTTTATTTTCATAAAAACCAAGTTCTAGTATAATCGTGAGTGAGCCCCCATAGTCTACATTCACTCCTAAACAGAAGCTTCTAGACTTGACCCTTAGCTAGGCGGTTGGCGCCTCTAACGTTTAGTATTCCCGTGGACCAAGGTAAAGTCATTTTGTATGAGCGTACCATACAAAACCAATAAATTTATAATAATAACCCTTGAATGGCCTCTCTCTATACCTTCGTGTGATGTGACGGCTGGAATTATGTCTATGCAATGCAAGTTGATGCATGTACCAGTTTCTTCTCATGAGCCAAGTATAGTTAAATCCAATTATGATGTGACCATCCAATAGTACACACAATTATTATCTATGCTATCATGCAACAATAAAGTATTATTTATACTTAAGGTAAATTCACAACTCAACACATAATAACATACACAAGCATTTCTTGACCCTTACACAACAATCAATTAACAATATCATTTATGTCCACTATCTATAATCACATACAAGTATGGAATCGTAAAGTAAATACTCACTCAGCCATAATGACTCACTCCAGTCGTAGTAATCAATTGGGAGATCCTCGCCTGCATCGGAATTACCTGATTATTATGATATAATAACAATAGTAAGCAATTGAATTAACTAGTAATTCTAAATATCTATTTACCTAATTCTACTTATATTACTATCAATTTTAATCCGATTAGACTTTACCACTAATCGTATATAACTTCTTTTTATTCTATTTCTGATATTTACGAATTTATAGTCATTTTCCATCGTTTTTGGACATACATTCACACGGTAATGTTCGTTTTAGATGTTAAAACCCGTGTTTTACAATATAGACTAAATTTATTGAAATTCTAACTTTTAAATCTTAAGTATTCCTTTTGGCTAGTTTTATGTTCTATTTTAGTAGTTAGTAGTTAGTAGTTAGTAGTTTCATTAGCCATTAATTCTTACACTTTAATGATCTCATGGTTTATTATTTTAGAGGCTTATGTCATGTCTTATGTCGTCATTTAATTACATCATTGCTTGCATCATTATTCAATTATGTCATTGCTTACATCACCATCCATTATTATCCTTATGTATTCATACACTATACATATGTCATATATATACTTATACTTCTAACATACTAGTATGTATACTTATGTACTTATACATATACTAGTATATATACCCATATATACATACGGTGACAAACGTATTTTTATACGTATTTTCGTATACCTAAAATCTCATCTTAAAAAAGCTTCACAAATTTCATATTTTTATACTTTAAGAGTGTATTTAGCATAGTATATGTATATATAGTTAATATGTGCCTCGTTTTAGGTTATGCACATAATGGATACTTATGTACAAAGGTCTTTATACATGTATTTATCAAGTATATTCTTATATACACATATTTAGGTATATGTACATGTGTTCTTCTTCTAATTATCTAAAGTTATCCTACACTTCCATACATGGATATAGAGCTTTCACTTCCAACAACACATATGTACATATTATACCAACTTTCTACACTAACCTAACTTATACATCTAACTATTAAATAAGATGAAACAATACATAATAACATACCTTTTTCTTCTTGAAATATGGATGTAAAGTTTGAAAGTTGAGAAAGGATGAAAGGGAAAAGGGAATCATGGTTTGGAAGAGGAAGAAAAGGGCTTTGTTTTGTATTGTTTTGTGCTTTGAAAATGAAAACAAGTAGGGTCCTAAGTGAGGAAAGGAGTGGATGGCAACAAGGAAGAGAAAAAGGGAAAAAAATCTAAAGAAAAGAAAAAAAAAATCAATAGAAAAGAAGAGAAGATTCTAGTTAATAAGGACACATATGTTGACTTTTCATTATGTTGACTTAGTATTGACCAAGTCAACATTTCACAATTACATGTAATTTAAGTGTACATAATGAAGTGATTAAGAAAAATTAGGAAGAAAATTAAGAAAATGAAAGGAAATAAGAAGTTCAGTGAATTGATTAGGAAAAATAGGTAATGAGATATTGCTTTAGGTATTTATATCCTATATACATCATTTGGTAGGCCACTTAATGTAATCATCATGAAAAGTTTTATTTAGGGTATTAATACTTATTACATGTAACATAAGCATCAACTAAACTCTTAACTCTATATAGTACTAACCTATTTATATACTTAGAAGATGAATGTGATCTATGATGCAATATCTTAATTTCTAAAGGATTACATTAGTATTATATGTATTTATGAATGATTGAAAGTTATCTTTAATCGTTTACTAATGATTTGGTATAATACTAAGGTTATATTATTAATTAGAGTTTAAAGGTAAATTATGGTGAATTAATGCTTATATATCCTTAAAGTTATAGTTTTAGGGTTTTTATCACTTTCAGATGAAATCTTTAGTGTTTACATATGTTTAAGGTAGAAAAATTTTATACGTGATTGATTAGTTATTTTAGGGTTTTCACTTTTACTAGCCTTGTTAACTCCTAGAAATATCTAACACACTTAAATCTATTTCAGATGTTAGGTCGAGAAATTTAGGGGTTTACATGACCTCCTTATGATAGACCAATCCAAGGCTAAGCACTGAACTTACCTGCTCACGAGCTAACACATCTTCGAGGCCAAGCTACCCCCCTTTTGATCCAAAGAGCTAAAGTCAATCCAAAGAATGGTCATCTATCAGACTAACCCTTCTAAAGCCTTGAACAACTAAGCTACCTTGTCATATAACCGACTTGATACAGACTCGTAAATGAACACACGAACCCAATATCATGCGTAACCAAAGGTAGTAGGTCAAAGCGGCAAGATGGCCTGAAAAGCAAATGATAATTGAGGGAGAGCAGGGGTTCCCGTGCACCGACAATAGATATGATGTACCAACGCCTCACACGAGCTCAGGTCACACTTGATATAACGCACAAATGTAGTTGAAGGTCACTCGCCACTAGTCCACACTCGAATAGGCTAAATAAGAGTAACTCAAGAATAAGAGGACACTTAGTTTGAGAGAAGGTAAAAAGTCCAGTATATTCTTCTCTATATATTTTTGTGGCTGTTACATTATGTGACTCTTTATAGTACCCTGTTAGAGCAAGTTCTCCTATATAGATAATTATAAAAATGAATTCCTATTTGCTAAATAAAAAAAGGAAATTACTATACAAGGAGATACGAAATCATGTATAGTGAACGTCGTTTGTTAGAAAGGACAGTACAGTTGTTAGTAAGGATAGTACGTGCGCATTTTTTACTATGATTATGACAGTATTGTGGTCCGAGTAGGGGTGGGCCTCTGTTTAGGCTTATTCGGCATTAAAAGGGGTTGGACTGTGGTTGGTTCAAGGACTGCTCATCTTAGGTTGGCCTCGGAAGGTTGGCTCCTAACAGTTTTGGTCAGCCTTAGTACAGTAGAGATTGTTGTACTCAGATTTAGCGCTTGGACTATGGTTTAGTAGAGGGTTCAGCTCAACATGCTGGTTGATTACCTTGATAACATTTTAGATAGCATGGAGAGCAAAGTAGCTCGGTAGATTGGACCGAGGTAAGCATTACTCCTTAGTGCTTAACTTACCTCGAGTAGCTTGGTAAACTACTTAAGAGAGTCCTTGGGCTCAAGAGCATGCAATTGGTCCTTGATTCCTATCATGACTTGACCTACTTTATTCAGAATCAGCTATGCTTGGCATACAGTATCATTCGAACCATAGAATGAATAATAGACAAACATCCCATTTTTCTAACATCCATACTGTCCTTTTATACTTGAGTATTCTTTTGTCTATTTATGACTTCACCCTTGTAAGCTAGGTGTCCTTACTTTTATAGTAGGAATCCATTTTGTAATTTACATAAACATAGAACTTGTCCTAATTAGGCCATATAAATACTTGTAACATGTAATAGCTACAACATTAGTAACATTGAATTTCAAACATTTTTCCTTCCTTCTTAAGCTTATGTTTTCTTGTTGAGGATCGAGACCTTGAAGAGCTCTTAACCAAACTATTGAATTTAGACTAGTGGTGAACAAGTTCGTATTATACTTATGCATCTATCAAGTATAGTTTGAGCTCGTGTGAGGTATTGGTGAGTAATATCCATCGTCGATGCATAAGGGCCTTTACTTAACCTTCGAGCACCATTTATCTTTCAGACCATCTTGTGGTTTGAATCCACTTATTGTTTGCGTGATATCGGTAGCCTTGTGTCACCCCTTTCCCAGTGATCCGTATCATTCCTCCTATAAATTTAACATTTTTAGGAGCTTAGGAGGAGGGGAGAGACCCCTTTAGGTCCCTACCTAGATCTATTCTTGTGTTTAAGTGACCAATTTTCCTTATAAAGCCAAAAATTCATCTTCCACTATGATCCCTTAAGACTCCTCTTATAAAAGCTTGGTCTTCCTATCATGCTTAAATGCTTGGCTTTTTGGCTACTCAACTTTTTCTAAGCTTTCTCAAGAATGAAATTTAACTAACTTACCCTTGGTTTTAGTCCTTTATTAAGAGGATATCCTAAGTATTTCCCAAAGGATTGAATTGCCTTTATACCTAAGAAAGTTGAGGTGATTTTTAGAAAAGAAAGCCCCAAATTTTCACTTATTTACCTTTAGGCCAAATAAAGAAGAAAAGAGACCAAGGGTTCTTAAAATGGTTTCTATATTGCTCTTATTAGCTCTTGCACATATGATGATGTAATTTGCAAAAGCAATATGAGACTTTCCCATATATGATTGTATACAGTAAAGATGATGATATGAAATTCATTATCAAGTTAATTCACCAATGCGGAAAATTGAGACATTTTAAGGCCTAAAAGGTAAAAGTCTTACTCAATGGAATCAAAAAAACTTTTTTAAGATCTAGCTTAATGATCATCCACCCTTGTTCCCATTTAGTTGTGACACCCATTTACTAGCAAAACATTATCAACTGCCTTTTAACTAAGTATAAAGCTTGCTTGGACAGGATAAATCATGCTACTTAAATGACGCCTTAATCTTCTTATAAGAATTTTTTTTTACTAGTTTATATAGTATAGTGCACAATCTATTTCACCCCATGGCTGCTATTGCCATTTCATAGGATGAGGTAGACTTGTGTTTAATTCAATTAGGTTAGGATTTGCTATGAGGCAAAGATATTGAAAATTAAATTTTATCTGAGCTTCCAATAAATTCCCAACACTTTCTAAAGAAGAAAACATGTAGCCTATCTTTGTTTAGAGTCTTCTATGATCCAATACTAGAAAGAGTACCAAAAGCTACTTAAGAAGGGGAACTTCTAATAGATCTTTACTAAATTGTGAAACACGAAATCTAAACACTTCTAGAATGATTTTTAAAAAAGCACGTGAGACTTTGGTCATGGTGAAGAGCTTTTAGAAGTAAGTGTTAACTAGATTTTTTCCAAAAGTTAAACTTCAAGAAAAGGAGATGACGATAGAGTGTCTAGAGTCCCATGGATCATAAAACTAGTATGGTCTCTTAGAATCAATGTTCAATGATGGTAGTAACATTTTTCATAATAGGATGTTTCTCCATCATTAATGATAATGTCAAATTCCACTTGGCTTGAGTAATAAGAATACATTCACAAATCCCTATTTTTTTATTTTCTAAATTTCTTGACACAAATGATTAATGATAAACTATTTTATCTTTCTAACTTACAGGTTGCTTGCTTGGAAATTAAAAAATAAATGATTTGATTTTAAGAGGTAAGAAAGGAAATAAGAAAAAGAAAGTGTTCTAATTTGCACTAACAAATAAAATGAGCTTATAAAAGTAATTGAATTTGCATGAGTAAAACTTATGATCTTATTATAATTGTACATACTAGAAAATGGTATTATGTATTATTATATCAGCAATGGTTGAAATTGTGCATAAGTAGTAAAAGCAAAAATATGATAATACACATATTAGTAGTTGATGGGCCAATAATAGCATAATAAAAATTGTAAAGGCTAAAGTTCAACATTCATTGCAAGCATCTATGATCTAGCAGCATGTATATCAAGTTTCACCAACAGAACTCCTAATCAGCTTGAACAAGATCAAGCAAAGGACTTAGGGGATTTAACTCCTCATAAAAGAGGCTTAAGCCCTTTTTACCTTAAGAAGCAACCCAATTCATGCACATGTTCATTTATCAACATATAAGATTAGAAGAACGTGAAACAAAAGATTTTTCTAACCTATTAGTATCTAGATGCAATTGAACACTGTTGAAGAATCCATCTCTTCAACTATTCTTTCCCATCTCTTCCTTAGGGCCAAGAGAAGCACTTCTCAAATAGCTTCAACCTTTGTAATAACAAAATCAATAACCTACACATTTTTGCTAACAACTCCTAACAAAATACTAGTTTCATCTCTTATTACCACACTTACACCCAAAATACAGCCATTTCTACTAAATGAGCCATCACAGTTAAGCTTAATACAATTGATTTCAAATGGTTTCCAACATTGTTGTGTTCTATCTATATGAAGTTGTTTTGATATGCAACCCACCTGCTTAGATAGATTTTAAAATTCTTAAATAGCTACTCTAACAAGAGTAACAAGATGAGTTGGATTTGGATTCTTCTTGTTAAAAATGTAGTCACATCAAGGTTTCCACAAATACCTTAATCTATATCTAATCTCGCTTAGAAAATTCTTTAGTTAGTCCTTGTGCAACCATACAAAATTCTTCAAGAACAACAACCAATTGTCAACAGTAGTGATTCTCAAAACACTATAGCAATAACCTAAAAGCTTTAACCATACTGGATGTGTCCATTCACACATTAGCAACATATGCTCAATAGTTTCCTTAAATCTACACAAGGTACATTTGGGCATAGGTTTGATTTTCCTTTTGTATAGATTGAAGTTATCACTAATGGCATTTGCATATAAACACCACATGAAGTACTTAACCTTTAGCTTGTAGTGCTCATTCCAAATGAGACTCCATCCTTCCATAGTAGGAAAATTAGTAGATGTGATATTTTCTTCAGTCAATATGCCTATTGGCTTAAATATGGTAAGATAAGTCGATTTCAAGCCGATGCATCTCTAGGAGTCAATCACATGGAGAAACACCACAACGAAATGAGCTGAAAAAATACAGAAGAAAAGCTAGCAAATCCCGAGCAACTACTGAATAGATATGATGCACCACTCGTTCCTATTCGGTCTACAATTCGTCGGATATAACACACCAGTCCGACCTGAAAAGTCACTCACCACTACTCCTTATTAAAGGAAATAGATAAGAGTTGAAGAGTAATGAAAACACTAAGATTGCTTAAAGGATACTTGAATAATCTGATATTGATGAATCTGTCTGTGTACAAACAATTAGGGGTTTATATACTCGTCTACTAAGATTACTTTACATATATGAACAAACAAAAGGATATTCTACAATTAGGTTATATGGAACAGACTAAAAAGAGGCAAAAAAGACAAACAATATTCAGTACGGAAAAGAAGGAATCATTATAGAATGTTGTGTTAGAAGATACGTGTTGCTTGGTGGCTAAATATTAGAAATATGATACAAAGTAGGTAAAACAAAAAGTATTGACAGTCAGGGGGCTAACCTGATTTGGACTAGGTCAGGGGCCAGTTAGTTTTGAAAAGAAGTCAACTTTGAATCGAGAGCTCACTTCAACTATTCTTGGGTTGTCTTTTAGGATAGAGTATTACTGCTAATCAGGGGCGGATTTGATATAAGTAAGGATCTAAGGCTTAGATCGGCAAGAGATTAGTTCGGTATAGGAATCCTCATCTCGGCTTTAGTTTTGAGCTAGTATTCTCCAACTGAGTTCTTAGAGTCCTCTAGCTCGGTTACACGTGATTTGTCCAGGGGACTGATTTCTATCACATGCTATAGGTTCTGGTCTTTTCTAAAGGCTAAAAAATTTCATCTTCATCTCTAAATATATTTAATCGAATTTGGAGAATTCTATTAGCTATATCCCTATAGAAAATCTAATGCACTTATAATTCTCTCCATGAGCTCAATCGTTTATCAATATGATCAACAACTCTCCCAATTTGGTCATTCCTCAATGATCTATGAAATTTTTAAATAAGTGCAAACATCAACAAGTATACTGGATTGATCAAGTAATAAAGGATGAGTAGTATATCATTCTCACAAGGATTAAATTAAGTACTAGACCAATATCAATTCTATTATCCAAGCACTCAAAAAATTAATAAATAAAACTAAACTAAATTATGAAAAATTATCTAAGATTAAGGAAATGGAATAAAATGATCACAAGGAGAAGCTTTTACTGATTTAATCAATAATCAAGAATGAAAATTGAATTCACCGTAATATACTAATCGTAATGTAACTAAATCATAATTATAATTAGCTATTCTTGTAAATTTGCTAAAACACTTTATTTCCCTTCTAAGTCCTAAACCTTTTTTATAGGTTAATAATCTATTTCATCTCTAGAATCATCAAATTATTAACCAACCAAATTAAATTCTTAGATTCCTCTAGTCAATTTAACATGATTCAAAAATACAATTACTTATCTTTCGATACGTAATTGATTAGTGCCTTAGATTAATTTCTCTTCAATTTCTTTAGCTGGATATTAAAATGAACACTACGGTAAGCTTGAAGTGCAAATTTATTTTAATTAAAGATAATTACAATCTTTTGAATTCACTAACTTAAATTAAATAGAATCTTGATAATCTAAAATATATTCTTCTAGTTCAAAAATACATTCTATAATCCTATGTTTTAGACCCTAAACATAAGATCTAGTATCAAGATTTAAATAAGAATAATCTAAACATCTAACTATATTATAACAATTAGCAATTAGGCTTCATCAATTTTCCACATAAAATAATTTCGCACATGATTGAACTAACGAAACACACAATAAAATGGAAATGTGCCATGAAAATATTTATAATTGAAAAATTGATGTTTGTAAAATAAAGTGTTACACAAAATCGTCCAAGAAATGAAATAAAATTGAAGTCTTGATGTAAGTTGAATCCACGGCCGACTTCGTAAAATCCACTTCGTCTCTTCATGTGGCTTTGGAATAATTTCCTCTTCATCTTCCGAATATTATTCTACCTCTGAAACAAAAAAAAAAAATGTAGCCCCTCGTGTCTAAAGGCAAAGGATATAAAGAAATGGACTCCCTCTTGAATGTGCGACAACCAAATAAAAAGGGAAAAGGAATATTGTCCCTTCGTCTTTAGCTAATGAATTCAAGTCCCAGCTAGAAAAAGGAAAGACAAAATTTTTCTCCTTTTGTACCGCTTCCATGGAAAAAATTATTAGTCTTCTTAATGAAGTGCGGCTTTTGAATTACCCTAAATCTCTTCGTGCTCGTGCTTCTTGAATTTCTCCACATGCTGACCTTTCATTTCCTTGCATGTAGGTTGGATGATTCTTCTAAATGTTGCCATCTCTTTGTTTCTCCAAGCGTTACTTGCAAATGAACAAAGGAAGGTGATAATCTTGTATACTCAAGTCCACCGTGAGCGCGTCCAGCTTATATTTTCAAGTGATATTTGTAATGAAAAATACGAGTAATCTTGTGTGTATAGGACTCCGGTGGGCTCCTTGATTTGTAACTTCTAGTGTGATCTCACTTGCAAATGGGACCGAACAAGGAGTTTCATGTGTTGTGTTCATGAAGAAGAAAGTGCAATTTAAATCCATGAAGCTCCTAAAAGTGGTGATTGAACATGAAAAATCGAATTCCATCTGCAATCAGACTAGTTGGTTCAATTTAGGCGGATCTTCTTGTATATTTATACTTTTAAAGGATTATATATATATATCTTCTAATTCCATATATTTTTCCTATTACAAGTATAAAAAGACACACGTCAAAATAGTAAAAATTCAAGATAAAAATATATAATCGCAATATAAGCCATTTAAGCCCAATTATTCATCAATTTTCACCACTTTATTATCTTAACCCTTTTGTGTGTAATTTATTATTTTTAAGATAATAATTCAATAAAAGTGCTATAAATTATACACAATTTATAAGATTTAATATTGAAAAAGTGTGAAAAATATACACTCATCACTCAATTTTGTAATGGTATACAGTTTTGTCTTACCAAAAGTAATAATCCACAACTCCTACTACACATCCAACTTCTCGCCTATACCACTCTTCCAACAATAAGTACTCCTAACACCTCTCTATCAACCATCAAACTCCTCCACAACCAGCTCAACCTTTGAATTTAGCATTGAAAAAATTATCTCTAGGAATGTAGATACGCTTTAAGACCCTTGGCACAGCTGATGAGGATTATGCAACAAACGCTAAGCCAATTTCTCAAGCATGGCCTCATTAAAAGCTTCTAGATATTTGAATTCTAAACCACCCCTTTCTTTTAGAATAGATAAGGGATTTTAGATCTACATTCATTCTCACCTAACCAAAATTTACTTATCAAAGATGTCATCTGATCGAATCACTTTTTGGGGAACTTGAAAATTGCCATTCTATATACAAGAATTGCATATGCTACCACCTTGATCAAAACTTCCTTCCCTCCTTAAGACATCAGCGCCCCCTTCCACCCTTGCAATTTGCTGCTTATTTTCTCCCTAAAAGAAGTTAAACAAGCACTCTTTGATTGTCCCCACTCAGTTGGAATACTTAAATAGTTTCTAGTTCAGTTTTGTGTCAAAATGCCCAATAACCTACAAAGCTCCCTTTTCTTCTCTTATGTAGTGGTTTTGCTAAAAATAATTACCAACTTTTTGAGATTCACTGCTTCATTCTGAAACTTGGCAATAAGAGGTGAGAATATCCTTAAACTTTCAAAGATTTGAAATACTTGCATCCATAAAGAATAACGAGTCATTTGCAAAAAACAAATGGGCTAGTACTGGGTAACTCTTCTCAATCTTAATCCCCTTAATAACACTCCCATTAGTTGCCCTAATGAATAATCTTGACAAGACATCTGCTATAAATAGAAACAAGTAAGGGGAGAGCAGATTCCCTTGCCTTAAACTTTCAAAGATTTGAAATACTTGCATCCATAAAGAATAACGAGTCATTTGCAAAAAACAAATGGGTTAGTACTGGGTAACTCTTCTCAATCTTAATCCCCTTAATAACACTCCCATTAGTTGCCCTAATGAATAATCTTGACAAGACATCTGCTATAAATAGAAACAAGTAGGGGGAGAGCAGATTCCCTTGCCTTATTCCTCTAATTGGTACAATTTTCCCTATTCTTTTTCCATTCAGCATTAAGTTATATGAGACTATTGTGACTACACTCATCACTGAAGAAACCCATCGCCCATGAAAACCCAATTTTAAAAGAATATTCTTTAAAAACAACTAGTCTACTCTATCATAAGCCTTCATAATGTCAATTTTTATGGTATAAGAGCTCTTCTTTTTTTTTTTTTCTTTTTAAGTTTCAAATGATGGAAAACTTTGTGAGCTACTACAATGTTATCTTGGATAAGATGGTTTGGAATGAAAGCACTCTAAAAAGGAGAAATAATGCCATCTAACATAAGCCTACATCTATGTGCTAGGACCTTGGTTACAATTTTAATAATGAAATTGCACCAGCTTATTAGACAAAACTAGCTTAACTCAATAAGATACTTAACATTTGGATTTAGTACTGAATCAATCACATTGAGTTTAAGAGGAAGGTAACTTGATAATAGAAAGAACTAAATAGCTTCAAAAACTGAAATCCCCACCACATTCTAGTAAGCTTGAAAGAAGATACCTACAAAACCATTTGGACCTGGAGCTTTGTCTCCTCCAAGTTAGAAAGCAATATTTTTAACTTCCTTCATCATTAATGGGCTTATTAATGACTTATTCATCTTTGCACTAACAGATTGAAGAATGTAACTCCATACTAAATCCAATTAAGTAGTGTCTTCCTCTAGAAAAATTTTGTAATAATAATCTAAAAACACCTTTTGCATCTCGTCCTCCTTTCTACCCATACACCCTCCTCATTCTTAATTCTTAGTGTCTTATTCCTTATTTATCTATTCACAGTACATCGATGAAAAATTTTGTATTATTATCTCTTTGTGTTATCCAATTTACCTTTACTTTCTACTTCCAATTGATCTCTTCCTTTCAAAAGGCTTCTACAAGGGTAATATGTGGTTCTCGTTCACAAATTCACATTCCATGGCTTGTTCCTTGACTAGAAGCATCATCAGTCTATTTATCTCTTTTAAGAAGTTCAAGATAGCTCATTCACTCCAATCCCTTAAAAGTACTTGACATCTTTCCAATCTGTTGGCCAAACTATTTAAATCAATGGCCAAGATCGATTCTTGTTAGGTAATCTCTATTATGTGTCTACACCCTTCTATTCCACACTAGTTTTGACCAAAATGAAATAGTCGAGGATCTTTACTATCTCTCTTGCTATGTTAGAGTAACAATGGAGAGTGATCAAACCTTGCAAAAGTAAGGTTCAGTAACTTAAGTGAACTAAAATTTCTCCAACCAAATATTATTTAACGAAACCATTGTCCTACCTTTCTTTGACCTTTTTACTCTTCTTCCTCCGATTACACCATGTATACAAAGGTCCATTACAACCTAGATAAATCAATTTAGCATCATGTACCATTCTTTGGAAAGCTACAATTTGCAAAATCGATTTGAGACTTCTCGCTATCTTCTCTTCTTGAGATAATATTTTATTCTAATCCCCAATACAAAACGGTACCTCAAAATTGTTGTTAGATATGCATACAAACTTATGCTAAAAGAGTATCCTTAACTCCAAAACAAAGGGTGCATAAATCCAGGACACAATCAATGAACCTTACTTCAATGTCAATCAAGTTCTCATTAGCTTGTAAAATTCGTATATTTACATCATCCTTCCATCATAGTGTAAGGCCACCTACAAATCCCCTCGACTCTACATAAAAAGAGTATTGGAATCATACTCTTCTTCTCTCCTAATCTACATGTTCACTCTTATTCTTTGTCTCCATAAGGAAAACAATGTGAGGTTGATATTTGCGACACACCTTTTGGAGGGCCCTAACTGTCATGGACCAACCCAATCCTTGACAATTCCAATTGATGCAACTCATGGAGATCAAGTGACTAATTTAGGCCAACCACCACACCCCCTTGATTCAACACTTCCATATAACACTTAAACATCCACTCATTCGTAAATAGCAAACTTCTCTTCACTTACTTTCTTTTTGCAGCGTAGGAATTCACTCTTTTAGGTTACAAAATAGCGGGCTACCTTCCTTATTCTTCTTACTATCACTCAAATCATCAAACCCGATCACATTTGACCCTTTGTCCCTTTTTAGGTTTAAATAAAGTAAAGCACAGGATAAAAGAGATAAAATAGAAGGCTAAGCTCTCATAGGGGGTAGGGATTGGACACTTTTCAATCCTCCTATAGAGGATGAGGAGCCAATCTAGCGAGATTTAGAGATTATCAAGGGATTCAACTTTAAAGGGTTAATGATATAGATTCGTGGATGAACACATGACTCCGATTTCATGCGTAACCAAGAAAGTGGATCTCTTCCATAAGATGGTCTCGAAAAGTAAATGGAAGTTGATGATTTAGCAGTCTTGCGCACTAGCTTTACATATATGATGCATAGTAAAACCACATATGAACTTAAGCTAATACTCGATATGATGCACAAACATTAATCCTAAGGTTGCTCACCGCAATCCTTACTAAAAGGATTGATAAGAGTAGGTAAAGAAAAGTTTTTCAAGAGAAAAGACTTGAAGGTTTATCATTAATGTTGCAAATATGTCTAAAACCCTATACATGCATTCATATATATAATAGTAAACTTGTAAATAAAAGAACTAAAAGGATGCTCTAGTGACATTCCTGTAAATACAAAATAAAGTAATTAAAAAATAATACAAGAAATAAGAATTCCAAATAATATAAGTAAAAATAAGTAATCAAATAAGATATTTAGATGAAGAGCTGATGAGTTGAGCTAATAAGCTAGTGGAGAACCTGGAGACTTGAAATTCTAGCCAACCTAAAGAGAAGACTACACAAGTAGAGCAAAGCAAACTAAACTTGGCAGAGCAAACCAAACAAGTAGAACAAAGCAAACTAAACCTACAAAGCAAACCACAACTAGCAAAGCAAAGCAAAATTGGTAGAGCAGAGTAAACCTAGCCAAACAGAGTGAGTCTTCCACATTGGTAGAGCTCATAAATAGGTCTTCTATACATGAGGAGCTCACAAATAAGTCTCCAACATAGCCTAAAACTTAGTAATTAGTTAACTCGATCCCCTATATTATATCATCCCTTCTCCCTTGGAGAAGTTTTGACTCGAAACTTAGTAAGGAGCAACTCCAAATCCCACCAGAATAAAATACCAACCTATAAAAATAAAATATAAACATAAAAAAGTACTCAAGCTCCTCCATTAATGTCATCATTAGCCAATGCTTCTTCCATTTGTCACCATTTGTCATGAGCCAGATCAATCAAACTCTTCCTTAAGTACCTTCCTTCCATCAATCTTCAACTCCTACTTCTTTTCCTTCCATATCCTCCACTTCAATATTCTCTGAATGAGTAAACTTTTATTGTTTCCTTTCTTCTCTAATCTCCTTGAGCTCAACAAGTATAATCTCTACTTGATCTTGCATACTAGAGAAGTTAACTTCGTAGGTGAATTTTTTCTCATACAATTTGTCTTGATAATCTTGAGGTACGAATTTTCTTTACATCAAATGTCTTATCTCTTCTCATGTAATAGCTTCAAGATTCCCTCTCTCAATTCTTCAACCTATCATATCTTGTCACTAAATTATTGTAAAACTACTCAACAAGCTCCTAATTTTTAAAAACTTTATTAATTAGAAATTTTCAATTCAAATATTTATTCAGAGTACCATATTAATCAAATTTTGCTAATTCCGATATTCTTGATCTCAAGTCTCCGTAACTAAAGCCATGACCATATCGAGCTATATAAGCAATGTTAAATGCTCAATAATTCAATAATATCTCGGCATGGTCACGAAGCTAACTTACTCTTTCCGTCGAACACTTCCCTACACACACGCCAGTACACACATTCGCAGCTCGATTGGAATTACAAAACAGTGACCATTACAGTAGTTTGGCATGTGCACAGAGAAGTTCGGAACTTCTAACACTTAGCAAATCGGCTCGGCAATGATGGCACCCAACTACACGCGCTTGCAATTCGTGAAACTCTAAAGCAACATGGCTCGTAATTTAACAGCTTGTCTCAGCAATCAGCTCGGTAGAGTGATGTTTATCCGACATGGCACGTGGCTCACGAGTTCTCGCAACTACATAAACTTACATAGGACAACACCTACACCTTAGTTTTTGCAGTCCACACATGCATTAACAACAGCTCGACAAAAAGATGTTCAACTCGGACTTTGAATTTGCGATGGCTTTGAGCTCGATCACTACTTCAACCGAGCTCGACACTTCTTGAAGAATTGGAAAGCACGGATTAAAGCAACACAACTCAGTTTCAGACGTGCGCAACAATATAGTAATCCACTACTGCTCGGCAATTCCTGAAGGACGGTTAGCACAACATAAGTTCCACATACGCACAAGATGACTCACTTCGGCACACTTTCAGAACATCACTCCAACATGGCAGCACTGCACACCACCACATGCACAATGGCTCGGCAATTGATTACACTTCAACTTAAGCTCAGTCCTTCACATGGAAGTAGCAGTTAAGTGCTTCAAATATTTCCGTTTGGTGGTCAATCGGCTAAGCAGCTATGATAGTTCAGACATAATATTAACAGCTTGGCAAGTTGATGATTAGGACAGCACATCTTACTCTTCAAGGCTAAAGTAGCTCGGACACTTCGATTTCAGTTCGGCAATTGAGCACACGCACACATCAACTCGACACGATAGCAATAAGCTCAAACATAATAGCACGACTAGTCATTGCTGCTTGGAAGTCTCTAAGGAATATCTAACTCGGCGCATACAGACACACACACACACACAACAAAGCAGCTTGATATTGGGTCTTCAATTTAACAGCAGCTCAGATAACTCCTCCAAAGCTCGATACACATAGAGAACTTGGAAATTGGACTAGCACGCACTCGCATAGCTAGCCAAGTACGGCTACACTTGTATGTCACACGTACAGTACACAATAGCTTTGGAAAGGTAGTCCAACAGCTCAAATCTGCACGTCCTTCCCGCACGTTACAGCAGCTAGGCTCTAGGCACTAGAAGCTTGGATTTCTTGCATACAACAAAGGCACTAAATTCACGCTTGCTACACCAAGGTATTAGCTACACGAACACTCCGCATACAGCACTCTCCGCATACAGCACTGCACTTTCTTTTCCACGTGTTCACTGCATACCACTTACTGTCCAATGCTTGAACATAGTTCGGCACACACAAGGCAACAGTTCGCCCTGAAACGAAATAGTTGCAGTAAATAGTAGCTCGGATCCTCAAGCTTAGCTCGGAAGCTCGACAGTTTGGCAAATGAACACCTAAGCAACTCAGCTCGCGCACTCCAATAACTCACAAGCTCGGCAACCTTCGGAGGTCAGCTCGATCCTACACTTCAATCAGCTCGGCAAGTTTTTAATAGCTCAAATATACACTTCGTTTGCTCAATTTGGACACTTTGGACTTCAATCTAAACAGCTCGAAAAACAAGGACAGTCGCGTGATTCAGTTCAACTTAGCACAATTGCTCTTTCACGCGCCGCTCACCACATACGCAATCAACAAAACAGCTCGACCACAATTTGAGTAGCACTTCACAAACACGGCACGTCAACACTTCATCTCGATACCAACACACCAACTCAACCTATACAAGTGGTTCGGTTTGTAAGCATTGGAAGCTCGGTAAGACAAACACTTTGGCTCGAACACACACAAGCAGCTTAGATGCTCGGCACCTAAGTTAATAATTTATTAGCTCGAACTAGAATTCCCTGAAGCTCGGCAACTCCTATAGTCAAAGCAGCTCGATAGATTATTTTGTCGTGCGAATCAACTCGGACAAAGTTCCTAACCAACTTTTGCTCAGCAAACAAATTTCTAACCAAGTCACCTCGGCAATTTCAAAGAGGTTCATAGTAGCACACTAAACACACAAGTTCTAGCCACCTGTACGCCTAAAAATTGCCTCAAGTCGCGCATCTAACCCTCCACAAGCACCCTACAACACTTACTACATCCGCTACCTACTCAACTCCGGCGACCACCACTAACAAACCCACTACCCAACTTGCTCAATCGAACACTACTCATAGTCACATCACTTCACTCAATCACTACTCACAAGAAGTTAACAAATACATAGGTCACAAACATTACCCACCGCAAAATTCGAGAAGCAAACGAAAACCTTGACACACCCGCTTATGCAATGTTCCAAGTCCACACATTCACCTACAGCTATACTACTATAATTTCTCACCATCGCTGCACTTCCGTACACAACCCTGTTACAACATAGATTCGCACAAGACAACTGCTGCCGTTATCCTACGCACACTTCCCGCTACTATTTCACCAACGTAACCACAAATCGACCCCCACTACACCTCGCCGCAACACCATGCGCGACAGACAATGGCCACCACGTTCGAGGCAACCCACTCACATACAATCAGATACATAGACCCACTTCCGTAAAAATCTCATACTTCAATACCTTAGCCACCAGTTCTTCTAATTTCCCATCAGTTCAAATAAAACCCTCAAACTTAAAATTAGCTTGTTCGAAAAGTAAGAGATATTTTCAAACCTTATGGAAACATTTTTAAGAACATTAAATCTCCACAGTCCAAAACGATGAAATTCTCTCTCTTTTCTTTCATTCATTTTTTTTTTCTTTTTAACTATTATATTGAATATCAAATCTAACAGCTTATTGATTACTACGCTTGGGATTGCCCACCACAATTTTTACTAAAAGAATTGATAAAAATAGATAAAGAAAGAACTTAAAGGTTTATTATTAATATCGTAAATTTATCTAAAAACCTATATATGCATTTTATTTACATATTATGGTGAACTTATAAATAAAAAAACTAAAAGGATGTCATAATGACGTTACTATTAATACAAAATAAATATGAAAGTAATTTAGGAATAATACAAAAAATAAGAAATTTAAATAACATAAGCAAAAACAAGGAATCAAATAAGATATCGGGGTGAAAAGCTAATGAGTTGGGCTGATGAGCTATTGAAGACCTTGGCGACTTGAAATTCTAACCGACTTGAAAAGCAAACTAGACCAGACCGGATCAATAGAGTAAAGCAGACCAAGCAAGCAAAGCAAAGTAGACTAAGCATAGTAGACCAAATAAATAAAGCAGAGCAAAGCAGACCTAATAAAGTAAAGTAAACTAAGCAAAGCAAAGTAGACTAGACTGATAGAGTAGAACCGACCAACATAGCAGAGCAAAATTGGTTTAGCAAAACAGATCTAGCTAAATAGAGCAAGTCTTCTATATTAATAGAGCTCATAAATAGGTCTTTTATATATGAGGAGCTCATAAACAAGTCTCTAACATAGCCTAGAACTTGGTAATTGATTAGCTCGATCCCTTGTACCATATCAATTACGGTTACAAATTGGAGCATTAAAGCATAGGGATGGTTCAATATCGCTACTTAGGGGCAAAGATAGGTTCACATTTGAATCAATTTCACTAAAGTAAGCAATCCCTTTTAGTGTTAAACAGTTATAGTTTGTAGAGTTCAGTTCTACATGTGAAGAAGACATTAGAATTTAGGATAAAAGGCATATGTTCACAATGAGGATAAGGCCAGAAGGTAAGGTTGGTAACTACAGAACAAAAGTATGGTTAACTTTAGATAAGCCATAATTAGTGGGGAAAGGAGACTTAACCTTATGGCCTAATTTAGCTATGTCATTAGAGAACTTAGGGCCCTCCAAGTCAACCATATTACTATTATGTTTAGCCACAAAAAACCACTTCCTTGCCATTATTCAAGTCACAACTATAATGCTACCCTCTCTTTGTGCCACATATATCAAATAAATCAACATTGTAGATAACCATCTCCATGGATGGATAGTTACCCTTGACAGTTCCTCACCACCTACCATGTCTACTACTGTTTAAGATTGCTCTAGCTTAAAAAATGGGGTCACATTAAGGTTATGACTACGCAGAGCTCACATGAAAGGACCAAACTCCTCCTTATCTTCTACCACATGATCTTTCTTCTCGCAAACATCTTCAACATGGCCTAAACAACCACAAACATAACAAAATCTGAAAGTTTTTCATAACTAAAGGGAATCCATAATTTGTTAGTATGTCCATCACCAATCCATTGTCCTTTTCTTAAAGGCTAAGACATCCATTTTGACCTTGACTCGCAAGTAATCCCTCCGAAAGATTTGAACAATCATCCACCTCTACTACTTCCCCTAACACATTCGCTAGACTCTTGGCATTATGATTCATCAACAACCGCAATGGTAAACCAAAGATACGAACCCAAAACTGGATAGTAGTAAACACAAGATCCTCAATTTTCTTTGATAGATCCTACCATTCTAGCATCACAAGATTGACCATAACAAACTAAGGCTCCAACCTTAAGACCTTCTCTATATTGTCCTTTTCATTCGTTTGCACAAGTATAGATCACAACAAAAATGTTTGATGTCAAAATGTCCAAAACCTGGCTAAGCCTTAGATAAAATATTGCACATAGCATTCTTGTTTGTTTGACAGTAGTTTACCCACAATAAACCATTCATCATATGCTCCATCTAAGTCTAGAACGATTACTTCATCACCTTTATTCTCAAAATTATGGAATGTTGATGACGCTTTAAAAGCGGAAGCCGTAGAGCACTTGCAGGTAACTGTTAAGATAAAACTAGGAAAATTAGACAACATACAAAGATAAAAAAAAAACTAGGACTTAGTTAAAAAAGCTACAACACAAAATCAAGAGGGTAACAAGAGAAACAAAATTCGAAAAGAAAACTAAATCACTAACCAGATAATGAAATTACCAAGGACTACCATGTTGTAAATCGAAATAGATAGAAATAACGTAACTAAGACACTAAATTAAGGGATAAAACATAAGGAACAGTTAGGATAAAGCGATCGAAAAGGCCAAACTGAAAAAATCCAATTAAGCATGGAGTTCAGAGCAGTAGCATCCCACAAAGAAGATAAAGAGTCTTTCATGATGAGAGAGAATTTTTTTAAAAAGTGCTTTCGACATGGAAGTCATTTAAACTTAGAATTATGAAAGGAACAACGTTATAAAGGGGTAACTTCCATCAATTGAAATCTTTATCATCAAGGATAACTAAAGATGGATTTTCTGGAAGTATATGAACCTTGGTGATGACCCTAGGGTGCTCTAAATGTTGAGAATAAGGAAAATTCAATAAATTTTTTGATACATTTTGAAGTTTAAATTACAAGAAAATAGTTAAGAAAAATAAAGAAAGAATTTATGTTTTTTTTTTTTTTTTTAAATATAAAGTTGCTATCTTTTGTTTTTGAATTTCAGAAAGTAATTATGATTGTTTTGCACATTTGAGAAAATGAAAACTAATATTTAGTATGTTATCTATATTAATAAAGTGGATCAATATATTTTGGCGGATACATGATTTTCCTAAAATTGTACATATGATGATTTGTGTTGTTAAGTATATAACTTTTGAAAAATAATATTATCGGATATAGCTTGAAAACTTTTACCTTTTTAACATTTCATATTTTCATTCACATTACATTTTTATTTTGGTGCTATTATTAGATATAATCATATTAGATAAAAGTTATTGCTATGTTTATAGCTTATTATTTCCATCCTTTACTTGCACCTATTTTGGACTATCATCTTTTATATTCTATTGCAAATTATATTTGTTTTTTGCATTCCTTCCTTTTATTTCATCATTAAGGTATTTCCTTTTCTATTTTTCAAATCACATTGTACTATATAATTTTGAAAGCTCTTTCTTATTCTATATTCTTTCCTTTTATTTCAGCATTTCTGCATTTCGTCTTTTATTTGTTAAATTATATTATAATATATAGTTTTGAAAACTTTTTCTTTTTTTTTTTTATTTATCACATTTTTTTGGTAACATTAACACATTTTCATGATTTTTCGTTATATTTAATATAATTTTGAAAGTTGTTACCTTTTATATTCTATTGTAGAAATTATTCTAAGTTTTTTAAATAATTTTTAAAACCAGTGGCTTAGGAAGCAATCAACAAAGAACACACATAAACAAGGCCCCTTGCAGCAGAGAGGCTCTTCTCCATATCTCCTGCAGAGTATTACTTACAACTAGAATAGCAAGCATACACGGTTTGCAATAACACCAGTTTCATCAAGTATACTCATATTGAACGGGGAAAATTTTCAATAACATTACTAAGCATTTGGTTTATTACATTAGTTCATTGATTAATAACAACAAATTTATAAGTAACTTTGATGTCCTTTTTTTGAATAACATTACTAAGCATTTGGATGCTATCCTGTACACTAATTTTTATTACATTAGATCTTTGATTAATAACAACAAATTTATAAGTAACTTTGATGTCCTTTTTTTAATGAAGAATCTGCATCTATGTAACCTTTATCGTAACAATTAGGTTAAGGCAAATCAAATTACAAATAGAATCAAATCGGAATAAATCAAATCATAAATTAGGTTAAAATTACATTTTATGATTGAAAAGGTTATGAACCGAACCAAATTATATGAAATAAGAAAGACCGTGGCAATTACTATGTAGATTGTGAAATTTTAATGATAATGTTTTTCTTCAAAAAAAATATGAATTTCTTTTAACTATTTGTTTGTGTTTTCACCCTTAAATAAGAATTTAAATGAAATTCTAGAAACAACATACATTTCTTCTCCAAACAAATTTTCACCACCAAGAAGTCTCCAAGATCACAAATTCATAAGCCTCTTATAACTCCTTGATAACTATCCAAGAATCATGGTTAACCAGATCGTAAACACAAATTCTCAACGCAGCAATTATAGGAACGAAATAAATGATGCGAAACAATGAGCCAATAACTTCCCAATCGGATTTTCCAACTCACCAAAATAGGAATTCGTTAGGACAAAGAGGGTTGGCATTGCCACACTCCCATCACTTCATAGCAGTTGGAGTTTCAATGACAACTAATTAGCTCTTAATTGCTATCTTAAGATAATAACTCGTAAGAGAATCCAACCCGGTTAATTTTCTTCATGTAATATCCAAGATCCATCATAATCATGAAAAGTTTGCACTCATTCACCTCCTATTTATCATGAAACCAACATTTTCCAAGATAAGTCGGCCAACAATTAGCCATTTCTCATCACGGCTTTTCTCCACTATAATATCATCAACTCGTATGCATGCATATCAATAAATTTGAAATTACATACATACACATACATACATATATACATATATGTATTAGAGAATGTTAGATTTGCTTCACTCGTTAAGATTAGTGTTGTTAGACTTAACTCGTGCAATTGATCCGAACATATAAGAAGATTAAAAATTAAAGGAATAAACCGAATTTAATTAGGGATTAGACCGCAGTTGAACCGAATCAGTTCTATGAAAGAGTTAGACCAAACCAGATTCGACTGCAAGGCTCAATTGGGTTTTGACAATACTGGTCGAGATGTGTACAAGAGAAGGGCATTCAATCGGATCATTTGAGGAGATGAATAATTTAAGCAGACGAAGGAAAATTAATGATTGTTTAGCTGTTATATTTTTATGGTACTACAAATTTTTATTCTATTATTGAATTTGTATATTAATTAAAGTTATTAGACAAAAGAACTTTAAGTAGTGGATTAAGAGTAAAAAAATATCCACCCCATATTTGGTGATAGAATAATCTATTTCAGTAGTATAGAATAAATATTTAAAATTCTGAAAACTAACCCTATACTGAGTTCCTAAATTATAGTATTAGACCTTATTATAATTTATAATATGAATAACAAATTTTTTAAATTTTTCAATCACAAATGTCTATGTTTAGTACTGTATACAAGAGTATTGTATGGTTCTATTCTTCTTCTTGCATTGTGTTTTTCAATTGTGTACTCAATTGTACTAACTAAAAGGCTATAAAGAACCATAACGATAGGCGCTTATTTTGCATGGGTGATCGTGGTCACAGGACTAGGGGGCTCCAATATGAGGATGACCGAAACATGATGGATGGCATGGTATTACGAATGCATTGCATCTGAAAAGAAAAATTAGGGTAACAAGGCCCATCGCCCGTCACGAGTGATCCTTTTAACACAGCACATGCGATCACTCACTCTCTCTCTCTCTCTCTATTTCCTGACAAACCCAAAAATACATAGCATGTCTTAAGGAAAACCAACCTCAACATAAAGCTGCTTATACAGCCCAGGTTACCTGCAACAGCAAACTTGACATGTCTGTCCTCTCTCTTTCGTCGTCCTCATTGAGGTGTATGATTTAACAATTACGACAAAGACTTGTATACCAAAATTACTTAAGTACGTAATTTTACTTAACATTCATGAAGGTACTCAAAATTGTGTATAATCACATAAAACCATCAAAATTCGCAATTTTTCTCCTAATTCATAAAATTAAATGGAAAGTTCATAACCCTCTATCCGTTAGTTCTTCCATTAGTGGAATTTCAGCAACCCCCACTTAACAAAGTTTACTGTGATTTGATTCTTGTAAAATTTTACGTATTTTACGGATAGTTCTTTCACCAGCATACTTTTTTCTATCTCGTGACATTGTTCTTTGGTCGCAAATCTCCATTAAGAATACTGGGAGCTTCAAGCTTGATAACCTTTTTCTCTATTTTAAGCATAGAAGATGAAAATGTAGAAGGGTTTTATTGAGTATTTAAATTTATATTAAAAACGAATATACATTTACGCTTCATACTTTTAGTATGTTATTTCAACAAGCACGTAAACGACGACACGAGAATACCAAAAAGATCAAACAGAAACCATTGCTGCTATCAAGTATCGAGCCACCCACTCTGCCACTTACTTACAGCTATCAAGTGGAGCACCACAAAGACACCGGTTATGGAAATAGGCAGTACTATCAAACCTCGCCAATCTCTCTCCTCCTACTGGTATCTTCCCACACAACCTATTGTAGCTCACGTTAAAATGCTGCAAAAAGTCCACCTTCGTTATACTCTCAGGAATACCCCCATACAACTTATTATGATTGAAATCTAAGTATATCAGACTCGTCGGAATTTCCAAACTCGAGAAGTTAAACTCAAACATGTTCCTGGAGAAGTCCAACGTTTGTGTGTAATTCTTATCAGCTCCGAACAACATGGACACACCACCTGTTAGCTTGTTCCTCGACACGTCCAGGTACGTAAATTCTGCTTTCTCGAATGACGCAGGAATTTCCCCAGAAAGCTGGTTATGCGACAGGTAGAGATAAAAGTCATTCCCCTTGAAGTTTCCGAACGATTCTGGGATGGGTCCGGTGAGCTTGTTGCGGTCCAACCTGAGGGAACCCAGGTTTGGCAAGTACCCCAAGGAAGGAGGGATGGGGCCTGTGAGGTCGTTGAAAGACAAATCGATGAATACGAGACTTGGGATTTGTCCTAGGAAGTCGGGGACGGGTCCAGTTAGGTTGATCCAGCTAAGCGTGAGGTATTTCAGGTACTTGAGCTTGGTGAGTGAGGAGGGAAGAGGACCGGTGAGGTTGGAAAGCTTGTGTAGCATTAGGGTTTGGAGGAAGGGGAGGTCACCGATGTGGGGTGTGATTTTTCCGGGGAGGTCGCCGGAGAAGATAGTGAGAGAGGTGATGCGGTGGGTAGTGCGGTCGCACTTGACGCAATACCAAGTGCAGCAGTCGAATTCTGGGCGCCATGAGGCAAGAATGTAGGGATTGTTGAAGGCATTTTTTATTTTGAGGAGGACCCTTTTGTCATCTGGGTGGCAACGCTCTGGTTTGGTGGATTGGGACAGTGATGGAGGGAGTAAGGCAGAGAGGGTGAGGAGGAGGAGGAAGAGGAGAGAGAGAAAGAGGTGATGGTAGTGAGACATTGTGTACGTCTGTGTGTTGTGTCGATGTCATGAGGGATTTGTTATGTAGGAGTAGAGGAAGAGGATACGGTTAGTGCAATGATGGATCCTACAAAAAGAGAAGGTAAAATATGTGTAGCTTTTCCTTGTTTCAGTCAACAGTGATGGGCGGGAGGAGATATTATATATATAATTGGAAAGAACAACTAAGGAAGGCGGGACGAGATCGGATATTCTTGAAACAAGACGTTTTAATTTTAAAGGATTTATGGAACAACTTTCATGACCAGCCACATGCATTTGCACTTTACTAATGTGCACCTAGAAGATTTGAGGGATTTCCAGCCTCCTATGCTGAGGATACTACTACTACTTCTCATCCAATCCGCCGCATTGTTTGCCCGTTTGGTCGCAACAACGAGAAGAGAATATGCCATTCCATGTGCGCGGTTGGAAATTGTCGACGGGAATTGAGGCGATGCATCGGTATTATATAATATAATAATTATCATATCATGAGATATAAATTATTATTTCTATTGAATTGGCTAGTTTTATATCCAAATTCCAAAATGATATTTATTTTCCTATGCTATGAATTCTGTTGCCAACAAAGCATCCGCTGTAGTTTCGACATTGTTTAAAATTTCCCCTAACTAAATCAGGAATGAATAAACAAATGATAAAACTGAAATACTAAAAATGACCAAGTAAGTGCACTTGGTTTCTCCATAAACACGACGACTTCCACTAGAACCGCCTGATAGAGGTGGAGGTGGAAGCGGATCGATCATTGGCGGAGGTGAGATATCCGAGGTGGTGATTCTATTGACATCGATGCCGAATCTCATCCCTGTGAGGCAATGTCCAGCAACGTTGCAGATGAACCAATATTTCCTTGCCTCGGTGAGGGTAACCCGATCGTTTCCAGTCTCGTATTTGGCCAGAACACCGGAGCTTGAATCACATGATCGAAACGTTGCTTCTGTTACGTCGTATGCGTTGTGTTCGGTCTTTATGTATTTGAAAACTGCACTTACACCGGAATCAAATGTTTATTTAATTATTTCTATATCAAAGAGTTCTAAGCAATTCAATTTTCCACGTCCATATGTCAATTCTTAACTTTAACTCATGTTTTCCCTAAATGGAAGAAAAAAACATATATACTTAAAGCATAAACAACTAAAGCACAGGTATTAATGTTATATATATATATATATGTTTTCTGGAATTAACCCAAATACAAAATATAATCTCGTAACCAGAAACTTTGTTCTTTCAATCATAACGAACATAGAAGAATGAATAACTTTGTTCTACTTTTATCTTGTCATCATTATAACACTCTCTAAAACAATTAAATTTTCAATTTTCATGAAATTGACCAACGAGCTAGAAAATTGAATTTAGTACAATTTACTAAACTTTTCGTACTCAGAGTGTAGATTTCGTAATTTATACAGATTATATTTTGAAATTCTAATATAATAGCTGGAAGTCATCAATGTAAATTTAAAATTTTGAATTGGCCTGGCCATGACGTAGCTTTTACCTTTTAACATATTACATCGTCATTGCATGCAGAGCCAACCTCAGCCGAATATTATCTGTACTTCTAGCATTTATTTCATCTTTGAATAACTTGCTTAATGAACCATCCTATCAATATATTATCTATCTTTTTCTGTAATTTTTAGAATAATGTACTTTTACTCGAGTTAATGAGCTGAGCAAACGCCTTCTATGTCTTATTTTGCATCTCATTCAAAAATATTTCCTTATATACTCTAAATCTAGTTTATGCGCAACTATACTCCTTATGCTCTTCATTTCTTTGTATCGAATTACATGTATAAATCTCCAAAACCATTACTAAAGGTGCATATATGCTTTGGGGTATGGTTTATACTGATAGGATATTTTGAACATAAATCACTTAAATCCGCGTTGATCTACCTAGGCCCATAACCCAATCTAATTCGCTAATTCTCGACTCCGTTGTCTTCATGGCCAACCTTAGCTTAAGCCTACCAGATAGCCCGCCCAACTATAAAAGTCTTTAATGGCTAGTAAACAAAAAATAAGGCTTGGAGACCAAGTCAACAATCATAACCCCACAACCCCACAAATCTGGACCATATTGAACTCCTCATTCCTACCACCCATGTCATGCGAATGTACTAAAGTGTTATTCCTAGTTCCCTAACTTCTGGCTATCCTCCTTTATAAATACTAACCAACATCCAAACAATAATACACTTACACTCTTTATGCACTTAAATTATTTTCGAGTTTTCTTGCATTCTCATACTCTCTTTACACTCAAAGTATTAATTTAAAGAATCGAAATAGCTACGCCGGATAATATCTCAACACCCTTTACTATATATTCTTTTGCAGACCCATTACGCAAGCACAAAGCCCAAATCCATTATACTTTACTAGCAAAATCCTACAAATGACCGTTTATAAAGGAAAATATAGAATATTTATACGCTTTTAGGAGTATACATATACTTATTTAAAATTATATATGTATAATTCTAAAAGTAATTTGGGATTGGGAATATTACACATTAAAAGATTAGCATTTGAGGTTAAGTTTAAATAGATGATGACCATTACTAAAATAAATCAAACAAAAGACGAATGTTATTAAATTAGTGTAAACAAAAGATAACATTATATTCATGTAGATGATAAAATTTCCACACCGAATGTTTTATGTTTTAAACGTATCAAATTACCAAGATTTGATATCATTACCCTAAAGCCATAATATTATACTATATTTGCAATACTTTATATAAAGTTTATCATTTATTTCAATCATTAAATAGTTTCGTTTTCTATTTTAATCACTCAAAGATTTCATTCTTTAAATGAATTTAATCTTAAACGCTCATTACCTCATATATAATTTCTCCAACCAATTTCCACGATATAAACTATTTAGGTATGCACATGACAATGGTTATGAACATTTTATCCAATGTTTACTTTAGTTTTAGACACTTTCAAATATTGAACCAAATTTTATACCTCTTCGAAATATTATTATTAGATTGATTTTGCAATTTTATCATGCTGTCTAACTTAGTCGAGATAAAATATCATTTTGAAAGTAAACCAAAATGAGAGTTTTAAAACAAGAAAAGTTCTAGTTTTCTCCCTTCTTTGGCGAAACAATTGGTGATATTTGCAAATAGATACCGACGCGAACGGAGTCAAAGCTTTTAAAAGGTACCTAATACTCTTTACTTTCCAATAATTTTTAAAAATCCGTACATACAGATTGTCTCCTACCCTTCACTTTCCAATAATGTTTGAAAATCCGTACGTACTTTCCTATTGTCGTTAAACCTCCTAAAAATCCCTAGGTAGGAATGATTTTAAGTCTGTAAAGTACATATTCTCAATTTTTGGAAAAGTAAAACAAGTTTTAGGAATTTATGAGAATCCACTTATTCATGCCCGATTATTTTAGTGTGTATTTTCTATTTGCCTAATAAATTACAGGAACAAGAAAAGAAAAGCTAGTAAAATCTTAAAATAAAAGGAAAAAGAAAACTGATGAAGAACGGAAGACTAACCAATAACATCACCGACTGTAAAATTGTACTTCTGAGACCACTCCCCAAAATCAACACCATAATCCCACCCCTCGCTGTCACCAACCGTATAAACTTCCGATGCGACAACGTTAACGAGCAGAAGAGAGAGCTGTAATACCATATAAAATCTCAAGTAAAGATAACGACAGTCGGTGGTATCCTCCATTGCTGTGAAAGAAGACGAAATGATGAAGTCTTCAATATAAGGATGTTTTTGGGGGTACACTTACTTAAGTAATATGGTGGACCTGGTCATTTGCATTAATTTTGTCTGCTTGATTATTTATTGTTAAGGGTCCGGTGGGACAATACGATACAATAGGTTGTTTGCTCATAAGTTGCATACGTAAAAAATTTAAAAAAAAAAAAAAAAAAGACATAAAACATTGGAATTGGATCACACTTCCTAAAACCTTGACAATCACCACATGCAAGTGGGATTTTTTTTTTTTTTTCCTTTTTTCCTTTATTCCCTCCAATCACTACTACTACACGTATCATGAATAAGAATATACCCCCAAGAAAAAGCGTGGGTTTGAACTTATTACTGTCCAATGAAAAACAATTTCAATGCCAATGGCATGTTTTATTTATCATATTGACCAAATTTCAAATAATTCCCAATTCTATTGGCATCATTTAGATAATGAAGTTTATTTTATTATTAGGTTGGATCATAAATGCCAAAAGTTATAAACTATAAATGAATATGATGACCAAAATTCCATTACCCCTTTGACACCCTAACCTCTTTGTCCTCATCGAGCCCTAGCGCCCCCCCCCCCTCAATATCCTAAATAAAAC
>JAMXBB010000011.1:35134365-35225024 GCA_024138015.1 Lumnitzera littorea
CATTCCCCCTTTGACCCCCTAACCTTTTTGTCCCCCACCGCCCCTAGGCCCCCCCCCCCCCCCCCCGCCCCCCCAATCACCATCTGACCTGGACAGCTGTCCCACCTAGCTCACTAAATCGCGTCTGGACAACCATGGGGTTGGTGGCAGACCATCGAATGCTAAAGCCTAACCTGGACGATCATTTCATCTGACCAACATTAAACCAAATGAACCATGCAATTTAGCCGAGCATTAAATCACCAAAACGTCGGCCAGCCCCAATTACGTCTAAGTCTAACAATGCAAGCGAATAGCTAACGAATTGCTAGTTGACTCGAGCCACCAGCAACGTCAAAGCATGCAATTTGGATGTGACCGGGGTTCCAGGACCTGGGTTCGTTGCCAAAACAAGCATAACTTGGTCAGCTGATGGATCAGGCGGCCAATTAGGTACACAACCTGGTTGGTTGGTTAAAGTTGAGGCTAGCTACCGTTTCACTGGTAAGGAAGGGAGATGTAGAAGAGATAACCATTTCTTGGGCCCTATTAAGGAATGACAATCCCATGAAAATGCAACAATATTTAATTGTGTCCTGAACAATTTCAAATATTCGATTAAGTCAGATAGCATTTTTCTGAAAATAGTTCGCATGTCGCATGGCATTCATTATATCTAAAAGCAAGCGTCATGTAACAGACGGGACCAATAACAAATTTCTACTTTGTTCTGCAATTTTTAACGGGAAATACAAAACGATTACAACTAAATCCAACGTTATCCAAGAGATTCAAAACCTAATTTCGCTAGCAGCTCTTAAATAGGTTTGATGGACAAATTCGAGTTATGCATGGATTTGAAACAGATTTTGCTTCTCGTATTGGGTGGGTTCGATTAATAAATTATGCACGACAAAAAATGGGTCTTTTTTTTTTTTTTTTTTAACAGTGCAACGTAATAAATATATCGATGCTGCAGCTCTCCAAAAGCAAGAAAATTAGAGATTTTCCGAACCGGATGACCGAGTCTTCGATTTAGCCTTCTTAGGAGAAAGTTGAAACTGAATAAACATAGCGGTAGGAAAGTCAACATATTATTATATTCATTTTGCTGCGTCATTGTGGGTTCCTCATCCACATAAGACTTTTATGATTCCACAGCCGGATATAATAAAACATAATAAACCGAAAATGTAAAATAAGTAAAGACCTATAAGTGGAAATCTTAGTTTCGCAGCCAGATGAGTATGCACTAAAATATCTTGCAAGAGATCATAAGAATGATGCATCAACTAGGACCCATCCCCATCCCTGAGCTTTGAGGAAGGTGGCTAATGCAACAAACAACATGAAATATATATCTAACCGACAATATTTCTCAACAGAGGAGTTGCAAAATAAACACTAGTTTCAGATTGTAGTGACAGCAATCGCATGATCCAGATCATAGTTCCACAGCAATATACCGATAAAGTTTACTCTTAGTTCAGTGTTTCCCCATGTAATAAAGAAAACCAACATAAAGAGATCTAGGATTCGGTCTGAAATGCTTCCACCATTAGTTGGTGCATGAGACATGATAAATGTTACAAAGACTTAGTCCGAAAATTCTATCCGAACCAATCACTCTACATGCTTTTTGGTTATTTCATAAAGAGACATGATTCATTTGGCTGTACAACACAGTGCCACATCATTCGGCTTGTCAAATTCATCTTCAACTTTCATAACACTAAACATTTCTGGTTAGTGCATACAATAATGTAAATCTTAAATGTTGCAATACGTAAAGAGGATCAACTTGACAGTCACCATGCAAAATCAAATTTCAATGCACAAGACCCAACTGTGATGGAAAGGTTCTGTCAGTTGTTGGACGGACCCATAAAATTCTCCCAACCATCACATAAGATAAAGGTGAAGAGGGACACCATGTTTGGTAGAAGTCCATTGCTTCAAATAAATGTCATAACACCATCTACTCTGTTGATATGACCACCATCACTAGCAATGTAGATTCTGAGAAATGGGCTTATGGGTACTATTGGTCAAACAGGTAAGTTCTCCTTTCGGTATTTGTCTTGTTTTGTAGCTTTAGTTTAACCCCACTGATTATAGTCCTAATTCCCAGTAGTCATAGTTTATTTACTTTGACTTTAGTCCTCATTCCCAATAGTCTTGGTTGTTTATTCTAGAGCCTGGTGTATCCTGCTTTATTTGTTTTCCTTTTAGTGGTATATCCACAGACGACATTTGAATTTTCCTAACCCTTTAATTGCAATGAAAGCTAATGTATTTGTGTGCACATTTGGGGAGAAACAACAAGTGCTGAGAATCATGAGAGACGGCTCATGGGCATTTATGGGGAAGCTACTAGTGTTAAAACATTTGGGAAACACACCAAAATATGGAGGATGTGCAACTAGATACGTGTCCCTTCTAGGTGTAGATATATGGGTTAAAATTAGATCAAATAACCGACAGTAATGCGACAAAGATTTGGAGTTCTATTGCAGATGGGATTGAATGTGAACCCGTGCAATTGAGGGGAGGTGCCCTTAGAGGCCTTTTTAAGAGTAAGAGTGAATGTGGGTTGGTCTAACACACTTAAAGCAGGAATGTGGGTAAGTAGAAGCAAATGGAAAGATACTTTGTAAACTTTAAATATGAAAAGCTCCTTGACATTTGCTTCAAATGCGAGAAATTCAATCATTCAACAATGGGTTGTAATGCGGATGGAAATAACTGTTCATTTGGTCCGTGGTTTAGAGCTTCTTCGATCAAGACTATGGCACAAAATGATGGGTCCACTAGTAATGCCTCACCAGTGCCATCCTCTTCAATGGAGGTGGCTTCTAGTGAGTCCAACCCTGCTTTCTTTCAATCAATGTCTGGAGGAACTTCAAAAGGTAAGACCATAGAGTCCTTTCCTAGTAGTCTAGCTGCAGATAGAAGAAACAAGAACCCATATGATATATCCCCTCTTTCAAAAGAGCCAATGCCTCTCAATAAAACTCCCCATCCCCCAGTTCTGTAAGCCTTTCAATGCCAGCTTCAAACCAATCACAGCCTAATTAAGAGTTGGTCAGCAATGCTACAATACCTGAGTTGATTTCAAACACTGCTGATCAAGAGGATGTTACAAGTCCTCCCAACAATAGTGAGTCTACCCAGTCCCCAAACAAAAAACTCCCACACATTTTAACCTATTGACACATCTTGACCCAAGCCTTCAAGGCTCCACACACACAAACACCCACCCACCAAAGTGTAACCCCTCAACCCCATATATTGTGGAGTTTCTGGAATCACCCCCACACACCCCCAATCATCCAGCCGCCATTCATACATCCCCTTCACAAATCATACCTTGATACAAGCTAAAGGATTAATAATAGAAAACTAAGGATTTTTATTGATATTTTCTATTCTCTCAATTGAGAGCCATGAGCTAAGAGCTCACAAAAAAGTCCATGAGCAAGATGCTCACTAGCTAACTAACTGTCAATAATTAACAAAATATCTGCCTATCTTCTTTATTAAGTCATTTTCCTATTTATACTCTCTCCCCTATCAAATCGACACACACTTGCTTATTCATACTAGCTAATACGCTTCTATTAACTAAAGTACCACATCAACACAAAATAACTCATGACTCACTACTACAAATAACAGGTACCTCTTCAAAATTTGGCCATAATAGGACAAGCAGAAGAGGAAGTTAGGGGAGTCTCTAGACGTTTAAAATATGATGAAATTGGTTCAGACTCACATAAGGCAAAAGACTAGGTAAAAACAAAGGAAGGACGGTTAAGAAATATGGATCTAGGATGAAGGTAGAGGTAGATACTGCACAGGAGTAATGTTCTGAACAAGTGGTCAGTACGCTCATCATCATATCTAAAGATGCATTAAAAGGTTGCAGTGGCTGGCCAAAATCAACCACCCAAACAACATGATTCTCATAGCTGGAATTGTTAGGGACTGGAATCCTCCCTAACAATTCAACATCTTAGAGATCTCATCTTTAAACACAATCCTAGTGTTGTGTTCTTGATGGAGATGAAGAATAACAGTATGAAATTATCAAGACTCTAAGGGAAAATGAGATCTAGAAATGATTTTTATCCATTGCCCTATCCATTGCCCTCTGGTTTATCTGGCAGATTAGCTTTTTGGTATTTGATGATGTGGAGGTCATGGTTCATGAAGCTAACAAAAATCATATTATATTTTCAGTGTTTCTACTTGATGGTTCATTGTTCTCTAATGTTTAGTGGATCTATGGAGATCTCAATCCTCTATATTGTCAAAGCCTTTGGCATGAGCTTAAATCTATTAGAGGAGCTATAAGCAATCCCTAACTTTGCATTGGTGACTTCAATGATATTATGTTCAACCATGAGAAAGAAGGTGGTAATCCAAGGTACTCACAACTTATGGAGCTACTAATTGGATGGCAAAGCAAATTGAAGATGTGCCCTTGGAATTGGGTTGCACAACTCGTATCTTCATTAAAGGAAATTCTTCTTTATGATGCTAGATTTCTATGTGATGTCAATGTAGATGTTGGTGCTAGCTAATATATTTTTCTCAATTTAATATCAATTTCTCCATTGGCCTGAAGGGGGAGAAAAATAAATAAATAAAAAAAGACCACCTCTAGCCACCTCTGAGTTGATGCTAGTAGCACCATCACCATTGCCATCCCCTGTTATCATTAAAAGCCTATAAATACCACCATCATCAACACAACTCACACTAAAGTTACCTCTCTAACTACTATCACCTTCACCATCAATGATGATAGCTTTCAAATCTAAAATAAAGAAAAAAGAATCAAAATGCAACCAATAACCATTAATGTTATTACAAGTTGTCATTGCATTTTTCCTTGTCCTTCAATGAACATATAAACTATAAAGCAATTGTTTTATTTAACTAAAACACCAAAGTACAATTGTTAACAGGCAATGAAAATCAAAAGCCTTTGGATATTAATCTCAGGTAATTCCCTTAGGTTTTAACAAAATCAAGTTTACTAGCATAAAGTTGACACTTGATTAAGTTAGAGTTCACACAAACCTCGTAAACTATGTTTTGACAAAAGCAACCTCTGCAGAAATTTTTCCAGTTATACATCCTCACAACTGCTAAACTTAATTCAAGCATTAGCTCATTAACATATATAGCCAGAGTAACCCAACTCGCCTTATATATTGACATCTCAAACTGATTGTGCTTATCACTTATGTGATTGTCAACAGAAGAAAACTGATTTGCCATTCTTATTTCCTGACTGCAAGTAACTGAAATCGAAAGTTTATGAAACTGATGAGCAATTGGATTGCATAAGTGCCAAAGCCCAGTTATTAAAAAAAATTGAATATGCATAATGGGCAGACACTTTCCATTAAACAAGGTTCAATGGCTAGAATAGAGATTATAACAAACCATTTTTTCACTTTAACTTTCAGAAAAAAATGAGTCAAAACCAATTTTTTATCACAATTGCTTTTCTCGATCTCCACCAAGATATTAGTCAATGAAAATCAAGACAAACAATGGCCAAGAAAAAAGATCTGCCAACCTAACCTACAGTTTGTGCTGATATTACAAGGGAACCCGAAATTTAGGCTCCGCAAACCAAGCTCAGGAAAAAAGAGTTTGGACTTTGGGAGAACTAATGTTTTCTCTTAATTTTTTCCAGTGAACTTGACAAAATGACGGCCTTTACAATGATAAGGAATGTGGTCAAGAGTGCAATAAATCACAAAACTGACCTCTTTCTATTGGAAAGAGCTGGAGGGTTAGTTGCAGAGGACCTGCTATGACTGTTGGAGATGCTTAAATTCATGGCAATCAGCTCCAACTTCCTCAAGTGCGGACAGAAGCTTTGGTGCAATCTTAGCTAACATAAGCTTGAAGCCAACTGAAGTTGAATTAGCATTGTCTTCATTGCTTATAGATGCATCCTTATTAAGGGAGCCAATTAAATAGCCTTTCATATATGCATCACAGGCTTTCAAGATGTAGTAACCGCGCTCCTTGAAATGTTCTTTCACAAGCTCTTCGAAGTCCTAATATATGATTGTCACCAAATATAGCATCACACCAGTTAGTTTCAGTGAAACACAGACAAGTTCATCACTTCTGATAGTTTGAATCTTGGGTGGGTCAATTAGAAGCAAAAGGAAAACAGATGCCAGTGCAATCAACAGACAAAAAGTCCCAAAGCATATGAGGAAGCTAGCAATTCTTGGCACACCAAATCAAGGTCCAGTAAATGAACAAGCAACAACAGATTGTATTGCAACTAAAGAGAGGATGCTCTCATTGTCAAGCAAGAATGGCCACCTCTTCTCCTTACTAGAGTCTTGCCAGTGCAAAAGAAATATCTTTCTAACCAATCTTATATTAGGTAAAAAGAAAACAATTATCAAACAGACACACAGAGAATGGAGCTCAAACATTTATTATGGATTTACAGTATTCAAAAATCTTTTTGAGAATAGCAAAGGCAATATCAAAATAGATGTTGCATAAATGCATGAAGATCACAAGAGAAACTAAGTAAGTTCACCTTTGGCAGCTTCCGCATTAGATTCATCATTGTCTTGCAACTCAGCAGAAAGGTATTCTCATTATATGACAATGAATTCTTCTCGCCTTCTGCTGTCCCTATTTGCTTATCATAGCCAGCTTCATTGAAGTATGGTTTAGAGTTGAGCACAAGTCCATGAAGTGAAACTAAAACTTGAAGAATGCTAGAAGACAATGGATCCCAGACTTCATTCCCTCTCCCAGTCCAGGTGTTCAAAAGGCTCAGGCAAACCTTCCCCTCCTCATACAAATTGGGGTTAATCCGCCATCCACCAGAATGATAGTATGCTAACTGCCATATGCAACAAGCAGGCAAATTAGAACAGAAGACACAGCCTAAAAACTATCATGTCAAGAGACAAAAATAGTAAGCCAGGCAAAAAGAAACCTAATTATCTACAAACTCAACAGCAATGACATAGAAACTCTTCTCCTAATCAAATTTGAAATAAAGAAATCAAACAATGACTAGATACAAATCCATCAAAGTTTTTCTATGATTAATCCAACAATTGCATATGTGCATGCTCATTCCTACCAAATTTTGTAACATGTCTTAGAAGCTTCGTTCATATGCATCACACAATGGCAATGATAGTTCATTTCTTCCATACTAGAGCCTGGTGTGAATAAATACGCTAATGACTACATAGATATATCCTATAGCAACAGCAAGCATTTAATACCGGGGGAACATCTGGATACTCTGGAGGAAGGTGAAAATCAAAGAAAAAGAGGCCATCTTGGTATGGAGTTCCATAAGCCCCAACAAGTACTGCCCTTAAGAGATCCATCCGATCCTCGTAGACTCTCACATATATGCCATCTGCAAAGATAATTAGAACATGACTAAAAGGAGCCAACTGATGTTGGAGCAAACACCCAGTATGATTGCTTTTCTTACCAGGAAGGTTATTCTGAAGGATATTCCAGTCCTGCTGTACCTTCTTGAACCACTTTCTCCCATTGTGAACCTGAAAATAGAGTTTAGACATTTAATAGAATTGAAAATCCACTTTTAAGCACAAGGTGCCACAACAGATCATCTTCCCGAGGCAGGAATAGCAAGCCAATGTTTCATAAACCATAACATGGAGGTACATGGGGAAAAAAAGAAGTATGTTTCAGCAAAAGGAAGAAGAAAACCAAAATACAAGATCTACTGCTACTTTAATACCTTTTTTATCAGTTTAAAGCCATTTTTCTTTCAAAAAGCTCACATATTTAATTTGACACACTGCACAAAAAGACTTTACTTGTGTCCAATATTTAATATCTATGCTGGTGAATTAGAGAATAGGGGTCTGTCAATACAATGGAATAGAACTGTATGATTACCTGTGCATTGGTTCCAAGAAAATAATGATCCACAGGATCTCTAGCAACATCAAAGCCCTTAAAACTACACAAATCTTCATTATGTGTTGCAGCATCTGATTCTGATTCTTCAGGCTTGTTGCAAAAGTTTCCAGATGTCTCCAATGAATCAACATATGTTGCAAACACCTCAGCCTCCCCGGTTGGAGTTGCTTCCAGTGCCTGATTTTCCAAGATATCAGAATTCTCAGAATTATATTCTTCATTAGAATATGTTGCCTCAGAGTTCCTCATCAACATCTGGCACTGGTCACTCTCACTCCCAGAATCCAATCCTGTGTCTACATTGCTTCGACTGCGTGAAAATATTCCAGTAGCCAGTCTGGTGACAAACCCAATAGCCGCTAAAGGAAGAGAAAGTGCAGAGTTCCTTCCAGAATGGTTTTCTAGTTCAGAACTAGAATTTGCATCAGAAGCATTTTGCATCCCCGATTCCTAATGCTCATAAAAGGATCTTTTAGAAGATGGAAAAGATGGATAAAAGGAAAAGTTGTGAGATATAAGTAATATAAAGAAGGATTCCATTATTTTCATCGTTTATTATATTATCAAAACTTTCCCAAGGCTGTAAGTTCTAAAAAATTTAGACCAGGATCATGATCTATATTAGTCTTACATAATTTGCATGTACCTTTATTGAGTATCCTTAACGCTAAAATAGATAAGAAAATAGTTTACTAGGTGCCACTATTAACTTTGACAATGTAGATCCACAACTCTTTGATCCAACAGCTTAATCTTTTAGATAGGGCATGTCTTTTATATTGATATTTAGACCATTCATACAGACCAAAGTTTTTCTCCTATTTGTCACACCATACAATAGCTCAAGAAAGATACAAACCTCTTTGTCATTTTGTGTAGCATCCACATCATCATCTTCAACAGTTTCCCAACTGGCAGCATCACTAATTCCACTACCGGCAGCAATTGACTCATCGTCATCATCTCGGCCAACAACATATATTGCTTGAGGTCCGACCTAATGTTAATCAAGAATAAGCAGTAAACAGAGATCAAGCCCAACGAAAGAGAGGCCAGAGAATCGTACAAATTTATCAGGTTCCCTAATGATACAATTCCAGAGAACTAGCAAAAAGGGGGTGAAAAGAAAAATAGTCTACCAAATCCCGAGCAACTAGTTTCCTCCAATTTTCCTTAGCCACATCAAAAAATATGGGGTCTTAATCCAGCAATCATGATGATTATGCCTACCCAATTGACATTTTAATTACTAAAGTTTGTAAGAAAGTAGCAATTATTACATAGTTACCACAATTTGCATGTCCAGTCTCAGCAGATAAATTATGAAAATAGCCTAATAAAGTGCAAAGAGAATGCAGATCTAGAAACTTATGGAAAAAAAATAGCATGAGCACATACCAGTGAAACCATCCCATCAGCCCATGTGACTTCAATATCCCCATTTTTAAGGCCAGTTATGTTACCAACCCAAGAAAGATCTGAAAAGTTAGCACGAGGGACATCCTCTACAGTAGTGGAACCTGGGGGCATCTTCATTTCCAATTTAGTCTCGCCTGTCACATAATTCGATGCTGCCATCTTCCCAAAGTCCATGATGGAATCTTGCGAAGAGGAGGAAACAGGAGATAATCGAACAACAACATCTCCATAACAATAATCATAATCTGGATGGCCCTCCAGCTCATACACGCTTACAATTTCCTCCTTTTCAAATTCTCGAGGACATTCTGCACTAGCTACTGGTTTTAACCAGTTTATGCATGCTGTTTTCTCTTTGGCATTAACACTTTTTACTACTCCAACACGTCGAGGTTCACCAGCATAATTCTCATCATCAGCAGCTTTCTCAACCACATATTGTTCAGCTACAAAATCATGATCACCTGGAGTTTCAACTGGAATCAACTTTGTTGATTCTACACGTTCTATTGTCCCATCCTGCCATGCTACATCAACTTTTGTTTTAGTGTTGATGATCAAAAGGGCCTTTTCAAAGTTTTCCTCTTTTTTTCGGCTTTTCCTCTCTCTTCTAACAACCACCTTTCGTATCTTCTTACGATGAAGTGGCCAAGACTCGTGAATAGATTCTTTTGCAACCGACAGCGAACTTCCACAAGAGCTGGATTCTGAAGGTTCAGCATTTCTTGTATTTCCATTATTAGGCTCCAATGAAGCAGCAGAATCAACACTCAGCACCTCACGATTCTCATTTGATTCCTCTTCCTCAACATCCTCAGAATCAACAAAACTACCCGAATGAGAAGAATCTAGATCACTTTTAGTGGAATTGTTAAGCTCTACTTTTGACAAGCCCTCGTCTAAGGGAACAGAAGATGCTAGGGTAGATGAAGGAAGAAGGCACCAGTCACCCAGTTGCCAGTTCGCATGAGCAAAACAAGACAACAATTTCAAGTTCTTTGGACTCTGCTCTTCAGCTGGTGCAGTCAATGAATCGTTTCCAAATCCAGCGGATGCTATCCAATATATAAATACTGATCCTACAGTGACTTTGGTGACAATACCTTCCATCTTGTTAGCTTTCCACAGCCCAGAAAGCCACCTTGAGTTCTTAAAAATTGATGAAGAAGAAGCTCTGACACGCTGGCCTGGGTAATAAGGGAAGTGTCCATCCTCAAGTAAATTTTTCATGATCGGTTTAAGCCGCAGCGGATCAGCCTTCGTCACCTTGCACATAGAACCATCATCAAATTGCACCATCACATTATCAAGAACATCATCAATTCTACCCAGCCAGGGACCAAGGACTACATAATCACCCACAGTGAATTCTCTCACACGTTTCAAGTCTCTTGAGGATACATTTTCCAAGATAGCTCCATCAGGAGCTAATAAATCTACAGTGATATTGACATCCACCACAACACCCACTTGCCCTGTTGGGTCTGATGCAGCAGAAACATAATCACCATGAAGAAATCCACGATCAACAACAGTCACATCGCTATCACTTTGAGTAGTCTCTGTATCATTTATCCAGAGTACTCGAACTTGGTCAGGAGATAAAGGACTGCTTTTATCCCCTCTGTTACTGTCTGGTTTCTCATCAGAATTCAAAACAGCCTCACCATCCTTTTCCTCTTTTCCATCATCCCTAGCCCCATCTTCTTCTTCTTCCTCATCATCCTCTTCATCAGTGATACTGCTATCTGAATCAGAATCCCCGGCAACTTCAGTCACAATCCCTACCATTCCACTTTGATTGCTTCTTACTACATCTTGCCGGTAAATATAACGTACAACATTATCCACGTTCCTATTGTCTTCAATAACCTGGCTCATCACATTGCTCCGACCATCAGTCTTCATTGCACAAACAGAATCATCAACCGTGGAAGGAATTCGATCCAAAGTCATGTCTTGTACACTTGTAGTTGCTTCATTACCATCATTAACCATGTCACTTTGTTCTGCTTCCATCTGAATATTCATACATGATTGCAAAGTACATTTTGGTCAAGCCATAGCGTCCATAAATATATACATATAAGAAAACACATATCTTGTTGAGTTTCACAGCCCAAAAAGATTGGTCTCCATTGTCATCTACTGGCAATCAAAGATAATGAAATATAACCAAACAACAGACCATTTAGCATTGCATGATTAACAATATGGACCAAACAGCATGTTTCATAAATCTGAAACAATAGTCATGAGAAATAATGCGAGCTTGAAAGTCTTATCCCGAAATTTCTAAAACAATTTCAAAAACATCCTTGTGTTTAAGACAATATCCACGTAAAGCAACACCACTCTTTCAAAGCATCTTCAAACTTACATTTCATACGAACAAGCATTCCAACAAAAACAACAGATTAAATTATATGCATCACACTTCTCTTCTATTCAAGTCCTAAAGGTTCAATGCCACATTCAAACATGAAAGGTAGACAGACCAATTCCAGCCAAGCCACCATATCAGTCCAATGCACTATGTGTCCTCATTGAATTCGAAAAGATTATATTTTTACTTACAACAACATTATTTAGAAGGAAAAAAAAAAAAAAGAAGGAAACTTTAAACAATAATGTAAAATTCTAATCATACTCTTAGCAGAAAACCCTAAATCAGCTCAAAAAAACAAAGAAAAAGCAATAACTGATCAAAGTATTCGAGTCTCCACCATATTATTATATTTGATCAATCGATTCCAATTAATCAACAACGCAACACGTGACTGCAGAACCCTAAGTTATCGATTGCATTCAAATTGTGAGCTAAAAAAAAAAGATGTTTCCAACATTCCAATAAGAGAGAGAAAATGATAACATGATTTTACCTCCGAGATTAAGAAGGAAAATAAGGAAAGAGACGGAAGATGAAGAGTTTACGGTGCTCCTATGTACGAAAATATGTATTATGCGTATGTATATATATATGTGTATATGATTTATGAAGCGCGAGGAAGCAACGTTTTGGAGTTTGCTTTTTCGTTTCCGATCAAAATTTGGAATTTGATTTGAGAGAAGGAGAAGAAGATGAAGAAGAAAGAAAAAGAAGCAGCTCGGATTCGGGATCATGCGGTGTGAGGGTGTTTTCGTGATTTCAGTCGTAGGTTTATTTACGCGGCCGATGAATGTTTGATGGAGTGGGTTCAGAGTGGGTTCTGAAATGACGTAAATTACCCCTGGCTTCTTTTAAATGACAACGTGCGCTTTGAGTTTTTTTTTTGCTTATTCGGATAGGTTGGAATATTCTATTTCCAATTTTTCTTTCTTTGTAATGTTTATTTAGTTTGTTTTTTCTTGTTTGATTATTATGGGTTTTATTTTATAGAAAGATGAACTTGACTTGAAGCAAAGAAATTGGAACCTTATGGGGGTGTTAATGAATTAGCGTACGGGAGAGTTTTAAGGTTAAGAATTCTTTCGTTGCAAGGAAAAAAACACCGTAACATGCTAAGGTTACACTTGTCTTCTATACGAATGTTAATGGGCTCTATATCCATGTTACAGTAGTTAAATAAATTATTCATGCGATTATTTAAGGAAAGTACGACTTTTTTGTGTAATTGTTATTGTTTATTCAAAAATAGCATATGCATATAATAACTTCATTTATTCTCACCAGAGCAGATAATTTCTTTATATCCCATATGTTATATCTTACAAGACTATCCTAATTACAACTTACGTATTTTAATTATATAAACGACTATAATATTCTTAAACATTTTCTTTGATAATATAGATTTTATAAATAACATGAATCAAAACATAGGCTTATTAAGAGAACTGAGCCCTTCTTATTTAATTTTTTTTGGTACTTTTTGTGGAATAAAAAATAAAGTAAGAGAAGATATAGGTAAAACATATACCAGAGATATAAGAAAATTACATGTTTACTATGAAAATTTTAAAATACATTACAAAAATAAAAATTATATGAAAAAAATTATCAAAATGTCAAGCCTAATATAAGCATTTCTAAGTATGTCACAACATCATCAACTAGAACCTTTATATTCACACCTGCTAAAGGACTAAAAAATCTTTCATGTAACTGTAGCTACTGATCTCGACCTTGACCTCGTCCCCGTCCCCATCCTCATCTTCTTTCTTTGGCTAGCTGTTGCTCTTGCTAAGTTGGATCACCTAGTCTAATACCTCCGTATCCCTACAATGTATATCTACCTTCAATAGCTAAAGCATGAATGTCCTATATATTTGTGCTCTCCTTTGTTCATGTAAATATGTTCGATTATATTGTTATAATATGATTAAGTTAGTTTTCATCAATATAATATGGAATACCTATATTTGATGGTTTGAAATAAAAAACTTATCAATGTGGCTAAAAATGCTCCAAGTAGACTGATGTATCATGTATCACTCTATAGTACCGATCAAAGTAGTTGGTAAAGACTATACCAGATAGGGTATCGTTGCATAAGATCTAAACCAATCCCTGCCTCCTATCCTACTACTGGGGAATGCATGTTGTGTTCTTTCTAGCCTAGTCTTCTTATGACTTTTCTTATAGATCCATCTTGTATATGTTGTTTAGATCTATGTTGTAGTTTTCTAAGATCTACTATACTCCCCCAAACTGCCTCATCACTCTATCTAGTTGATACATCTCCACGATGTGGAAGCAAATCATGAGGACATAGGCCAGCCATATGTCTCTTTCCTCCCACTATATCTCTAGTAGTGTATATAATATCTCTGAGTTATAAGGCATTCAGCAAATTTACAAAAGATAAATTTATTTCAATATATAATTTGCAATAAAACAATTAGAATAATAAAATTAATAATTGTTTTGTACTTGTCCAAGAGTCAAATAGTCTAAAGCCTCACAATACTGAGATAAAACATGAGTAAGAGTTTATCTAATATTAAACGTATCATCTCACTAGTATGCTAGTAGACCGGGGCAAGTTATATGTACATGTCTCCTCTATGGCGCTAAATGAGGGCATATATCACATGTCTACGCCTGAATCAGTACTGCTGTGCCACCCATCTCTATTCCCCCATCCTTTGCAACTCAACATGAGTATCTATACAACCATGTGAGGTAAGCCAATCCCTAACTATAACTATGTGCAACCTGTAAATCCTCTAATAGTGGTAAGAACACCAAGTGCATGTAGCTAGATGATGTATTTGCAAATAAGAGACTTTCAATTAGATATAATATATAGATCTTCGTGTGGTACTAGATCATTATGTCATCCACATCTACTAGTGGATGCCTTAATAGTAGACTCCTAAGCTAAGAAATCCTGATTCTCTACTTAATAATTTGATCTGTGTTCGATCTCACTTCGAGTAAGCACTCACGTAGTTACAACTAGTCATGTATTGTAGTGCCCGTCACTAGTTTCTTATCTATGGGCAAACCCAACTATACTGTAATGTCCTAAAGTGTCAATCTAACCTCCCCATGCCTCAAATGAAATGTATGAGTCTCTAGTTGCCATCTCTTTACTAATGCAGTAATTAGCCCTCGATCTAACTGTATGAATGGCAAGTGTACGACTCTATGGAATCCAGCCTGATCTAAGTAGGAGTCTATCCTCTCATCGTACACATCTCACATCTCTTGAAGATTCTTTAGTAATGCCTCTTTTCGACTATATTTAACTAGGTTATGTTCCTGCAAAATTCAATTACATTAGATTTTACCAAATTATATAAGTAATTTGAATAGACAATGGTTTCATGCTTTATACCTTCCTTATCCATACAGCTTTGAATCTGTAAGTATCCTATCATATCAGCACTAATCTATTTGTTGATTCTAGATCCATCTACATAAGAAAATGGTAAATATATGTAAGATTTTTTATAAGTTAGGTCACACATATCAAATTAATATAAAGTATAACATAGTATTGGTATATGATAATAAGACAAAAATGTTATAAGTTTTATAAACCTTGTTCTGGGCATGTTCTTATACCGTGCCCTTACTTTTTATATCTTCTACAATAGTTTTTTGTTGGTTTTTTTTTTTTTTAGATTCATCTCATTGTGATATATACTTATTCTTGGTCTTCCTTCTTTTCTAGCTTTTTCATACAATGGGTGTTTTTTTAGCATTCCTTCTAGATCTGTCCATGTACACTTATCTCTTAAAGGCTAGAAGGTAGTTTGATAACAAGCGACTTGATTTTTACAATAATACCACTTCTCAATCTTATGCGTGGAATCTGTTCTTACATGAGCTATGAATGCTAATGTGTGCAAGTGGGGTATTTTGTACGTTTACCACTTGTTATAGTTACATCTATTGTTATTTACGTTAACTTTATGATAATTGCCAACTTTTCTTCCATATTTAGTCATGTATGCTCCCGTCTGCACCTAAAACATTCTTGTTCTCATGTTAAATGTGATTACTTGGTGACGAATAGTTGCGCCCCCCCACCTCCATCTTTCTATCTTTTTGAGAACCCATTTAGGGTAAGCTTTTCCTTTTCACATAGTCTTAATTGCCTTATTACGCCTTTCTTATAAGTAACCCAGACAGTTGTAGAAGATCTTTAGAACTAGTGTCGATACAAGCAATGACCTTGCACCGTTTAATACTGCATTGTAGCTTTTACTTAGATTTATTGTTATTTGATCATATCTAAATCCCTTATCATGTAATCTTGTCCACAGCTCATTAGAGATGTCTACAAAGTAGTTTGAAGCAACTACATTCCTTTTCCTTATCTCCTCCATATACAATGCAAATTTGCTTTCTTGTACTTAGAAAGCTACTGTAGTCACCAGCTTCTTCAGATAGTGGTTTATGTGCCTTATGTTAAAGTTGCTAGCAATATGTCTTATACACACTCCCTAACTTGCAAACAGGGGCTATCATCTAATGCCCTTGTCTTTCATTACTTTTCCTATACCCTTGCATCGATTTGATATAATACATTAGATGAGATCATCATCACGCAATCTATGGAGGCACTATTTTAATTCTTCATGAACCATTTCTACCTTTTATTTAATTCCTTATCAACTAGTGTAAATGCCAAGGGGAGTACGTGACTGGAACCATCCATGTTACATGCAATCAGCAAGCTATGTGGATATTTTCCATATAAGAATTTATCATCTATACTAATCACCGACCTATAATGCTTGAAGGCCTCTATACATAGCCTAAATGCCCAGAACAATCTTTAGAAGACCACTTCATTTTCCTTCTTGGTTGATAGAAATTTCTAAGTAAAACATGTTTTTAGATTGGTTCTTTGGATAACATTCATTAGTTTTAGTAGTTCGTTGTATAATTCATCCCAATCGCCATACACTTTCTCAATTGCTATTCTTTTTTGCCCCTAGATTTTTCTTTTTGAAATTACATAACCATATGTGTCCTCGATTTGTTTTTTAAGTGTGATGATCTTTACATTCAAATCATTCTTGATTTGGCCCAAAAAACATTAGCTTATGAATGTCTGGTCGAGTTATAGATAATCATTTCTAAATGTCCTTCTATTAAATGTGTGTAGACCTTCAGCAATTATAATAATAAAGTTAATATCTTAGCACTTTTGGATTGCATGAAGTCACCATTTACAATTACAAGTGTTCCTCTCTTTACAAACAATATTCCGTATCTCTGTGATCGATTTAGTCACTAAAAAGCTGTAGTGATTCTTTATATGCCACATTTTTAGTACATAGATCAAATTTGACTTGTTCTTAAACCTCATCCCTTTCTTCAACTCATTTCTTAATCATAAGTCTTTGTCATGGAGAAAATCATCCTCATATGATATGTAGCCATCATCCACATCCATTCTACTAAGGAATGGAATGTGATCTTGGAATGACATGCTACTAATATGTTATTCTATTAGATCATTAGGCACTATTGTTTATCCTTAGACATTTTCTAGTGAATCCGAACACTCATCTTCTTCATCAAAAGTCTCTCTCTCAATTTCCATGTTTTGATCATTATTTGAATCTGCTTCATATATCAATTCATCTTTAGAATCACTATCTTCAAGTGCCTTCTCCATCTCCCTATCAAGATCGTCACTAATAAGTAGACTATCTTCATTTGATAAGTAAAAATCACCAGTTGTTTCAATGTTTGCTGAATCATTCATAAGCTCTTGCACTTGTAGAAGTTGAGGTGCACTTGTTTGAGCAATTATAATTTGCTCTTGAGGCATGGCGACTTGATCTTTGACTTCGACATATAGTTGCTAAGGGCATGTTATTATGAATGCCTTAGCAATATCTATAAGGGCTTCAACATCTTCATCATTTCTAATGTCTTTTAGCATGAATTATTTTGCTCCATTTTCATATACAAATGTCTATCTATGATACATTTGTATAGTTCTTATCTTTGGATCTATTCCTAGCAACTAACATATCTTAGTTAGGAGCCTTAAGTAATCAAAATCCACCTTTACTTTCATACTCATAACTGGCTTCATACAATAATGTGGTCCTTGTAGACTTATCAAAATCCTACCATTTCTAAAAACTGAAAGTCTGACGTTATCATGCCCCAAACTCAAGAAGTCATAACAGTCCCACTAATAAGGATTCGACGGTCACGGCAGTGGGTCTTGAAAAACAACTAGAATGGGTACTCAAGATTCAAATGGGTATGAAGGAAGGGAGATGTTGAATGTAAATGTGGATAAATATCACACACCAAGACACAAACACAATCAGGGAAAAATGAGCTCGAAATAGAGTTCGATACGAGTCACAAATATTAAATATTGCTCAGGGTATTAAATGAAGGGTTAGATGTGACTCACTAAGTTGCTCAAATGAAGAGGTTCATCACAATCTTGAGAACAAGATCGAGAAGAACATGGTATGATTAAAGAGTTAGTCAATGCTCAACAATCCAACAATGCTAGCTCAAGAGTAGCTTTGCTTAAAAAAAAAGAGGAAAAGTTCTAAGTGTAAGAATATTTTGTACTCTTTATATTTACGTCTATCTCTGTTGTTTACAGATATTACTATTTATAGCAAGTTCTAAACTCTAGTAGCAAAATTATAAATAATGTACAAGACTTTAAACTATAAAGAATTGGGCCCATAAATAAAATAAAGGAAAACATGTACAAGAATACAAAACTGTATGTTTTACAAGAGTTGGCATCCAGTCATTCGGCCTGTCTTGGAAGGAGTAGGATACGAATTAGACAAGGTCAGCAATTGAATGTTTAGGTCCAGGAAGGAGCCCCCAAAGTCTTGTAGTGTTTGGTTGAGACACCAGAAAGGTTGGCTCATAATTATCGAGTCCTCGATTCAGTTGGCATGAGTCTCTCGGTACCGTGCCAAGTGGATCTTTGGTCTCGCATCTTCGGCCTTATGGTATCTTGGCATCTTGGTTAACGATAAACTTGGTGCCAAGTGTCTCCTTTTCTTCCCCTTGATCTTCTGTAATTTGCTTGGCCTCTGTAAAAGTTAGTTGGCCTTAACTTGGGACATGTCAACCTTAGCTTAGACATAGTCGGAGATTGATTCCCATCATTACCACAAGTCTAAAAGGAAATCGTCCTCAACATTTAATGTTGAACATGGGCCGGGGTGTCGAACAAACTTCTCTTCCCTTTTCTCTTCACCATGGGTGCCAAGTGTCTCTAGATTTTCTCAACCCTCATAAGGGTCAGCAATAGCTCTTCTTATCCTTTCAAATAGTGTAAGTGTTAAGGAAGCTGTCATAGATCACTCTTTGATCATATTCCCATGGTTGGCTAAGAAGTAAATTCATAGCATTCATAGGGACCACATTGAATTCAATCTCATCCTCATATTACCCTGCCATGAATGTTATTCGAGCTCTTTTATGCACATGGACCATACCTTTGTCATTAAACTACTTCAATCCATAGGGTCGAGGGTACGGGTAGGTCGACAACTTCATCTTTTCTACTAACTTAGCAGAGATGATGTTAATGCAACTTCCTCTAGTTACTACTAAGGAACAGGTCTTCTCATTCACTAGACACCGCATATGAAATAAATTTTCCCTTTGTTCGGGATCTGCCTTTAGGTCAGCTCGTATCGCCATAGCTAAGAGTTTTTCCAGGTCCTCGGCATAGACATCTTCTTCTATCAACTCGTCTTCTGAACTCCTGTCACTTTGACTCTCTACTTGAGCATTAGGTCCTTCGCCCTTCATGACCATAACCCTTTTATTTGGGCTTTGGGACGCAATATGTCTGTAACCTAGGCATTTGAAGTACTTCACTTATTGGGCCTTGTTGCTAGGTGCCTTTTCTTTCTCGACATAATCAGGTCGGCTAGATTCACCTCTCTCCATCTTCTTCCTTGACCTTCTTTCAGTACATTTCTCAAGTTTAAGGTTAACTTGTTGAGGTCAGTAAGTCGGCCTTTGATATCTTCTTCTCCTTTATCTCTCCACTCTTAATGCTAAATTGATCAGCTCATCCAATGAATTGAATGGTTGGAGTTCGACTATGTCAGCAATGTCATCTCAGAATCCACTTAGGAACCTAGTAATGGTGCAGTCCTGTAGCTCAACAATTTCACATCTCGTCATTAGGGACTCAAACTCCTGCAAGTACTCCTCGACAATGTTTTGACCCTATCTAAGGTGCTGGAAGGTATAGAATATCTCTTGCTTAAAATAAGTTGGCATGAAGCATTGGTTCATCAATCTTTTCATGAGCCTCCAAGTTCTTATCCTCTCCTCTCCTTCGGCATCTCGCTTGGCAACTAGCTTATCCCACCAAAGACTTACATATTCAACAAAGGATAAGGAAGCCAGCTTAACCTTTGCTCAATCATCACATTCGTAGCACTTGAACAACTTCTCAACTCGGGGAACCCAGCTAAGGAACTCTTCGGGTCAGCTACTTCTATAGAAGGTCAGCAGTTTAAGCTTGATATTATCAAGTCCTTAGCCAGGTGCTCGAGGTTCATACCTTCCATTCCTAGCAAGTCGGTTTACCTCGGATTAGCCACTTCTATTAGAGCTGTGCTTAGCTACATCTCTTGTCGGCCTCGACTCTCTTCTTTGGTTTCTTGGGTTTTCGACATCAACACTTCTGCCATTGCCTCTTCTCGGCTTAGGTTGGTTTTGTCTTCTTCTTGACTGTTACTCATCATAATCAAGTTCATTAAAGCTACTCCTACTAGTGGGTGTCCGTTCCTTTCTTTCTTCTTGACCATCACGTTTGTGGCCTCTAACTAAACCAGTGAGCTCTTGGATAGAATCAATAAGATTCTAAATCTAATACTCCAAGTTGTCAACATGTCTCCTCAAGCTTCTATGGGGACTATCACCACTATTGTTGACACTATCTTACGACATCTTGTACGTACAATAATTTCCAGAAAATTGAACAAACACGTTCTACAACAAAAACTGTAGCAACCCAGAAACGACTATTACTAGATTTTTGCAGCTACCTACAATTGACAAACACTTCTATAGCAACTAGAATCAAACCTTGAAGAACACTATCACGCGTGTCTCCCCAAATCTTTTATACCAATATGATAAGGATTCAACGGTCATGGTAGTGAGACTCGAAAAACAACCAAAATGGGTATACAGGATTCAAATGGGTATAAAGGACAAGAGATGTTGAATGTGAATGTGGATGGATATTACATACCAAGACACAAACACAATCAAGGAAAAATGAGCTTGAAATAGAGTTTGATAGAACTCACAAACACTAAATGTTACTTAGGGTTTTAAATGAGGGGTTCGATGTGACTCACTAACTTACTCAAATGAAGGGGTTCATCTCAATCTTGAGAACAAGATTGATAAGAACACGATACGATTAAGGAGTTGGTCGACGCTCAATAATCCGGCAATGTTAGCTCAAGAATAGCCTTGCTTAAAAAAAAAAAAGGAAAAGTTCTAAGTATAGGAATATTTTGTACTCTCTATATTGATGTCTATCCCTGTTGTTTATAGATGTTGCTATTTATAGCAAGTCCAAAACTCTAGTAGCAAAACTGTAAATAATATATAAGGCCTTAAACCCTAAAGAATTGGGCCTATAAATAAAATAAAGGAAAACATGTATAAGAATACAAAATTGTGCATTTTATAGGAGTCGGCATGCAATCATTCAGGCTGTCTTGGAAGGAGCAAGATTTGAATTGGATGTTCGAGTACAGAAAAGAGTCTTTGAAGTTTTATAGTGTTTGGCCGATATATCAGAAAGGTCGACCCATAATTACCGAGTCTTAGATTCAATCAGCACAAGTCTTTTGGTGCTATGCCGAGTGGTTCTTTGGTCTCGCGTCCTCAACTTTGTGGTATCTCAACACCTCAGTTGACAACAGACTTAGTGCTAAGTGTCTCCTTTTCTTCCCCTTGGTCTTTTGTAATCTGCTCAGCCTTAGTAAGAGTTGGTTGGCCTTAGCTTAGGACATGTCTACCTCGGCTTGGACATAGTCAAAGGTTGATTCCCATCACCCACCATGTAAACCAACTTAAGTTAAAAGCCATTCACCTTAACTGCTAACATAAGTAACTAGGAATAATCCACAAAGGTGATTTATGACTCAACCAGCTTTGAAGCAATCAAATGGGCACCTATAATATATTTTACTTGTGGAGTAACTCTTTATAGATTATATTTTCCCATATTATATATAGTCCAGATCTTTTACGTAATTGCATTTACATAAGAGGTAATTAACTTTCCAAAATTACTATATAGCTCTACAAGAGGACTTAGTCACATATACATAACTAAACTAGCGAGCCAACAAAAACTATAGGACTTCTCAAGAAGATCGTATAGTTCTCCTACAAAAGATAAACAAAAACAAAAGTAAAGGGGGGATCATCTCATTAGTCTTCCCATCTTCACTCCTTAGCCTGCTGAAACCCACCTACGGATGATTGTAGCAAGGCATCCTTAAGTACTAATCAACTTTAGCAAAACGGTTTATTGGGATGTAAGCACAACTAGCTTAATAAGTTAGGACGGAGTAATAAGAGTACATAAGTAAACATGGTTATCAAAGTATTAATTAGATGCAATTAGAATAAGCGAATGATAATTCATTATACAATGTTTAACTAGTCCTCTGTGAAGTTAGAGAAATTATCTATAATTCGGATTGAGGAGTTTCAACGCAACATTATCAAACTAAATCTAGACTTGTGTAATGGAGAGTACCCTTCTCCTTAGATAACATTCGAACCATGATTCACAACTTGCCATAACCTTCTATTTTGTCACTTAGTTCGATTGAGAGTGGGAAAAAGACTATTACTGCTATCATCATCGAAGTGTTGATATTTGGTCTAACTACCTAATTGTTACCCCTATTGGGGTATCATGAATGTCAGGTTAACACTTACTCAAATTAAGATTAGTATGGTTCTTAAGGTGAGCAACTAAGTTTAAAACACACCAGATATTATATATGGAAGCAAAAACAATACTCGAAGTTTAACTCCCAATCATCAATTAATATCATAAGTACACACATTACACACATGCAAAAAATCAGTTTCAACCACAAATAAGCACTCTTAATTCTCTAAGTATCCTGATATGATACCTCAACATGCCATTAAGCACTAATCCCAACTTACCTGATGTCTACGCGAATCAGTCTCACTTATCGTGCTCACTCCCATCACAAGCTCCTGAAATTTAACATAAATATTTCATTTTTTTAAAATAAAAGGTATATGATCTGTTTTTAATGTTTACTATACAGTTTTGATTTAGTTTAAGCAAGTTTATTAAGTCTTTCGTTAAGTTTTAACTGGTTACCGAAGTTTTTGAATAAGTATTGGAATAATAGTGTTAATATAATTTTCATTCTAGAACCCTTTAAAGAGGTGTTTGAAAACAGCTCTATTAACTAGGAACCCTCTAAAAAAGCATCTGAAAATAGCCTTACTAACTAGGAACTCTTTGATCAACCTTCTAATGTTATATCTGTCAAGTATTTCATATAAAGCAATTCTTTGATCATGTCTCTGAACCTAGGATTAACTCATTTTTTTTTTTAGCAAACTAACCTTTTGAAGAACTCTCTGAACGAGGTCATCTTACAAGTTTGCTCAAAGCCACTAATTCCAATATCATATTTCATATTAAATTCATACTAAAACATGATCATACATCAAGTTTATGACATCAAGTAACATTATATTACTCAAATCTTCAAATTCCAATATTTACCTCTTTAATACGTTAAGTCCATATCTTAACAACTTATACACACCTCAACCCCAACATAATCCAAATAACTCCAAATTATTCTTCATAGTAGAATATGATCTAAATAAACTCCAAAACCTGATATCAAGGGTATTCATCAAGCCAATTATATGGTCTTCAAGAAAATCGCATTTTTCCTCAAATTTAAAGGCTAAAAAATCCCTAAAAATTATACAAAACTTTTCTGTCCAAAAACTCTTCATGAAATACTTATATGTAATATAAGAACTTACTAGAAAATGTTTAGGCTTGAAACTACACTGATGAGGTCATTTAAAATAACTTCAAAAATAGATCAATTTCATGTGATTTCTTAGGGAAGTCCTATACCCACTTAAAAATTTTACAATATGGTATTTTCTATAAAAGAACATATAAAAACGTATCAAAATAAAATTTTCCATAATTTTCAGAGTTAAATTAATATTGTTACAAATTTATTGAAAATCAGGTGAAATTTTAACTCACTGGAAAACTTGGACCTTCGACCACCAACACCAACTACCTCCTTGTCGACCCTTCCAAGCACTGTCACCACTATTGTGTGGTAGTGGTGGTTCACTCTTAGGTGCATTCTAGACTCATGTTCACCAATAAAGCTTAGTGTTGCCTATTTTCTTTATATTTTTCCTTGATTTTTACTTTAAATGTTCTTCCCTTTTTTGAATTTTTCCTAAGTTTCTCAAGTTCAATTAAGGTTCTGGAGAGGATTTGGTGATATATCCAAGGTTGCTTAATGGAAAATAGAGTTTTGCTCTCTCTATTAAACTTATAGACTCTCCTTTTCCAACATTTTATATGTCATTTGGCTAAATGATCTTGCCAATAGCTATCCATGATGTTTTCAATGCCTAAATCCATATAAATATGATGGTTTAACAAATTTTATGATTTTTCTTATTAATTTTTAGTTAATTATATATATTTTTAGGTACTTTAAGCCTTTTCAAGTATATAATAATTAGACCCGAAGTACACATATTACTTTTATGTCATTTTATAATTTTAGTATTCAAATCATTTATCTCTAAAGTTTGATTAATTTCCGTTACCTAATATATGCATTAACAGTGGGTAATTTACAATATAATATAAATTCGTAAAATTAACTACTTTTAAATATAATATTATTATTTTATTATATTTCTATAATTCAGGCCTATGGTGTGTCCTCATCTAACTCTTATGACTTACACATGAAATATTCCTCTAATTGACCAATTTTCACGTACACTCCAAATTACCTGTTCGTAATTTAATGCATACGCTTACAAGCCTCTCGGAATCCAACATATAAGATTACGGGGCTCATAGACATATTTCGCTATTTTTACTGTTATTAACAATAATAACAATTATGTTAGTTGTATTACAAGAAAGTGGCATAATAATAGGTCCTATATTTGATAAGAGGAGACACATTGCAATGTTTGGTATAGTACTTTCTTTAGTTATGTTAATACCAATATTGAAAAGTTATGTTGTAATTGCTAACTTAGCCAAATGTATAACATGTTATATCTTAACATATTATGCATTAACATTGCAATGTTGGCATATGATATAGTACATTGCATACATAAGCAAAGTATCTTCAACAAAGCTGCTAGTATTTGAGATATTACACTAATAATAAATTTGAGATTCTTAGCTTGAATAAGTTTAGACGGAGTCTTACACTACTTTCTCCAATTTAATTCCATAAAAAAATCTATACTAAAAAACCTTTGCTTATTGCCAAAGTTTTTCATGTTATAGTCATTAACTATTTTAGTAATTGTTCGTATGTGTCTTAATCTTTAAGTATGGTTGCTTTTAGAAAGATTAGCGTTGTTATTACATTTCTCTAAACCATGTCCAACAATACCATGTTCTTAATTTTCTCTTCATGCATAAGTAGGACTTAAAGGCTCTTTGCTTTTCTAGACCTTACATATATATCTCTCTCTCTCTCTCTCTCTCTCTTTACCTTATAGGTTAGACATAAATGGATAAGATGTCTATCTCCTTCTCTCTTGACCAATTGACATAACAATAAACCAAACCCAACACACTTAGTAACCATTTGTACATGTGCCTCTTTACAAGCATGCATATCTAATTCCCCATAAGTTGTTGATTCATTCATATATAAATTTGAATAAACTAAGGAACAAACATCTTATATTACACGGAGTGCTCAAATGAAAGTTGACTTAAATTATAAAAGAATCAAACTACTCTCTAGTAATCTTGATCAAACTAACTCTACATGAAAGAAGTAAAATAGGAGTAGCAAAACATTATTATCACAAGTATGCACTCAATAGGAGTAGCAAACTAGGAGCACTTGTTTCTATCTATTTATTTAATGAAGTACATGTCAATGAATTACCTATAATAGATGAAAAATGGTATGTTAAAGAGATTGAAATGAGAGCTGGTGGAGTATAAGTATTATCTTCCAAAGATCATTATACCTTAATGAATCAATATACTACATGAAGCATAAATTGACTGAACTAAATAACATAATAAGATAAAGCCTCTAGATTATTTCCTAAAGAAACTTAATACAACAAATGTGCCTTTGTTCTTTGGCCTCCTTGCAAGATAAAGTGCATGAGCTATATTTTCTTCCAATAGCTATCGCTAGTTACATAAAAAGGGTAGTTTTAATTAGTTATAAACTTGTGATTGAGAAAAAAAAAAATTGATTAAGTCATCATATTTTTATTTAGGTCAAGTCGATAAGTTTCAAGGATACAAACCTAGAGCATCATGGGATTTTTTACTTAAACTAAACAATAAATTGTAGAGTCTCCTTTTGAGGTCAATAAGATGGTTTTGAGAGCTCTAAGGGATTCAATTATGGAGTGGTTCAAAAAGCCAATTGTTTAACAATTTCTTCCGAATGAAATTCCATGAAGGGGTAACATTCCTATACATAAGCTAAACAAGCTCTTTCATAATTTAGCACCTAAAATTCAATCTTTAATGCCTCCCAAGCCTCTCATGTCTACAAAAGCAATACGAAATGTTTGAGGGCACTAAACTTGTGACTTTTGAGTTTTGATCAATAAGGTATGGTACTTTGGCTACCAAAAGTTTCATCTGCCACTATAGTACGTATGTAGATGTAGTTTTCTTATGATTTGCAAAAAAAGCTAATTATTTTTAATCAAGGCCTATTCACTCTAAATGAATGTAACATAATGTATTTTACCTCCTAGTATATGGATATATTCTTTTGACGATCTAAACCTTTTCATGTAATTAGATACTAAGTCTAGGGTGCTTTTAGTTATAGGCCTAGGTTTCATCCCTAGTCTCATCTTATTTACCCAAAAAAAAAAAAAAAAAAAGAGAGAAGGAAATGGAGCAGATGTTTATTTTAAGTGTTCATTTCTTTATTGGAGACAGCATGTTGTCTTAAAGTAGTAAGTGGATCTCCTCTTAGTCATTAAACCATGAAAACTAACATGAAGCAATGTAGGCTTGTATAATGTGCTAGAAGCAATTTTAAATTGATCATCTTATTATATCAAACTTGTGAAGGAATGTGGAAGCTTTTGGGACTTATTTTAGTCCATGCATATTTCTTCAGGTTTTTGGTTATGATGTTTGTTCATAAAAAGGGGGACTATTGAAGTATTTAAAATTAATCTTACTCCATCTTCAACATGATTTTGCAATGACACTGTGAAGATCTCACATTAATCTCAAAGCTACACTTAAAACATGGTTAAAAAAGAATGATGAACTAAAATAAATGTGTGGCTCAAACAATTATTTCATAGCTCAAACACAACATTCATATGGCATGGTCTAATTTGCTTCAATAATTTTTTTCTACATTTTGTTTCTAGAAATTTGAAGAGAATCCTTTTACAGACTACCATAAAATGTAGACATGAAAAGCTTATACAGTTAGTAAGCAGGTACTATCACATCTTATCTATTTATGAGCAAGTAACTTTCCAAGAGATTTGGCAAAGAGTTTAGTGTAATAGCTCAATTGTTATTGTTGGAATTCCTAAATTGATGCATTCTTAAAAAGCCATATTCTTGTTCCCGATCAAAGGTATGAACTAAGAACAATACCATGTGAACCTACCTGATATTTATATAGACTCACATGTTATACCATGTACCTTATTTTTTTACAGTTTTTCAGTAAAGCAATGCTCTAAGCCATATAATATCCAAACTATAAAGTATTGATTATGCACAAATTTTAATATCATCCTAGGTTGATTAAATTAGATAAAAATTTTAAAACATATATAATAAAAAAGGGAGAGAAAAGATGACACTGGAGACCAACTTAGATTAGACCAATGTAAGTAGTTTCTTCCAGATACTGTATAGCAGATTGGCACCTTCTCATATTTATCAATCTGTTTGTTAGACACATGAACTAAAACTTGTCATTCACTTGTGTTAAAATTTAGATTGGCATCTTGCACTACCTATATTGTCATTGACTAGATTAAACAGGTATGAAACTTTATGCTGTTATAGCAACAGTTGAAACTTTCTACCCTATTCCTATAATTTTTTAAAGTTAGGAGTTTTAACTGAAAACCATATGTGATTATTAGTTTCATATTTCCAATTAATTAGCTGATAAAAGGTGGAATCGCAATTCTACTTATAAAATAAATCCTATTATTAGTACTGGTGATGTTTTTGCTATTATAAAAAGTATGTTATAAGATCTCTTGAGAAAATTGGTAAATTTTTATCTTTCTTGGACAAATAAACTTTATTTTTCAGGAATTTACTTGTGTTATGTTGTTTTTGTTTATGTATGAATGAATCAAAATTTTTTATTTTGTTATGATGACCTAATTACAGTATCAGAGCTTAGCCTTAAAGATATAAGCAAGAACATAGTGGAAATCATATTCCAATCAAGCTGGCCTAAGAAACATACTCCCATTTGCACGATAGACCGAATCCTTAAAGTCCACAACACTCAAAGAACCATCTCAAAGTTCGAAAAGTATAAAGATTCCATAAAAACCAGAGCCACCAAACTCCTTAAGAAACATCTAAGATGCATAGCAGATGTCAACAAGCTCCTAAGAGTAACTTACTATATTACTTCTCCAACTTCAGTTGGGTATACATATTGGCCAAATCAATGCCTACCTAAGATTGAAACTAACATGGGGGTTTTAAGAAATTAACTCAAATCTATTCTATATTGGTCACTTCAATGCATAAATAAATTAGAGTCGAATATATGGATGACTATGGAATAACCTAACATGAATTGAAGCACAAAGAATAACCTAAATTGAATGCAAAAAATAGTGTACCTTATTTCTTCTTAACTTATTTAAAACTTTGAAGTAATCACTGGTTAAAATTAAGCACCTATTTGTTGAATCAATCCTCTATGGCATTTCAGCAAACAATATGTGAGCTTGATTAAATTTCATAAAATTACAAAAAAAAAAAAATTGAAATGAATTAGCAAGTAGTACTCATTAGAAATTTAGTGTAAGTGTGGGATAGTCAATTTTGGAAAAAAGAAAGGAGAATTTGTGTATGTTATTTTGCAAGTAGAGAGGAGTTCAATTGAGTATGCGAAAGTGAGAGAGTACTCTAATTTGAGTGAGGGAAGGGAATTTTTGTTTTGGATATGAGTTACGCTTATATCACATTTGTTAAATGTAATATAAAAATATGTAGTGTTTCATTAAAACTATATCACATTTAACAAGTGCGATATAAACTTAGGCTTGGCTTATCTCGCATTTAGTGTGAGATAAGGCTTAGCATTTTTAGTATTAGTAGGGCTAAGCCTATATCCCATGTGGTAAATATGATGTAAGGCTTAGCATATCTTACAATTACTAAATGCGATATAAAGAAGACTTAGCATATCTTACAATTACTACATGTAATATAAAGCTTAGCATATTTAGTTGGCAAAGCCTATATCTCATTTAGTAAATACAATGTAGGGCTTAGCATATCTCACATTTACTAAATATAATATAAGTGTTGGCATATTTGGTTTTAGTAAGGCCAAGCTTATGTCACATTTGGTAAATGCGATGTAGGCTTAGCATATCTCACATTTAATAAATGCAATATAAAGGTAGCATATTCAATTTTAGTAGGGTCAAGCTTATATCACATTTGGTAAATATGACAAAGCTTTATAAGGTTTCTTGCATCTTCTATATGCAATAAAGTTCTAGTATTAGTTTTCATATATCACATTTTATAGATGCAAGATATTTGTTGAGCTTTGTATCACACCTTATGAATACGATATAGCCTTGGTATATTTGTTATTTTTTTCATGTAATTCATATTTGTGTAATGTTTTTTTAAATGTTATAAACATGTCTCCTACCCTTAGAGATAATATATGTATAGATATACATGTATACATAAATATGCAAGAGATACATTATGGATGCAAATCAAATATAGATAAAATATAAATAATAAATAAACCAAAACAAATGAACCATTTATTTGAATAATAAGATTACTAAGTATGAAAAATAGGATCTGCTTAAATTATCTCGCATACTATTAAACTTTCTACATATGTTTAATTACTAAAAATCTTGCTTTCGTTCTTTTTATCTTTTTGTTACACCATTATTGTGTTTATTGCACTAAAATCTAAGGATGTCTCAAGATAATTAGTTATCAACCAAAGTCGAATGGCCTAGATTCCAATATTGCAATAAAAAATGTAGAGGAGACATACATATTCCTAAACCGTTTTAGACATATCTAGACATTAGCTAATGTCTTTATAGTCCCTTAGCTTTCAACGAATGTATTCATTTTGATCCCTTTTTTCATATAGAAGTTGATTAAAAGGAAAAAAAAAACACTATTTTTCCCCCTTTTTTCCTTTTTAGAAAAACTTACATTTTACACAAAAAATAGTTAGGCATTTTATGTCTTGAATAATTGCAACAAATGAGCTCCTTTAAATAATTATTGGTTTTAGATGAGCAAGTTTAAATTGTATAGTGGTGAAGTTAAGTTGCTTTATTTAACAATAAATGTTAAGTTGATAAAATTATAAAAAGAATTCAAGTAATTAATATGAAATTTTACATAATCGAAATGAGAAAGGTACTTTAGGTATTTTAAAATTTCTAATTACTTGAGGTATGAGTATGGATAAGAAATTATTATATTACTAAATAATATTAACCATAGTTAATTTAGTAAGGCATTTAGACGGTTTAAATATTTAAGTTCTTATTCATGATGATAATAGACAATTACTAAAGCAACCTTAAATAGTAATTAACTAAGTGATAGTAATTTAATAATAAAAAAGTACAATTTCAATTATGAAATTTTGCGACTTTTCTAATTTAGTCACCTACTTTTACTTTTTTTTTTTTCTATTTCAATCCTTACTATTTGTAAATGATTACAAACAAGTCATTTATTAACTAACTGCTAATTTTTCCATTATGTGTGATACATGATGCCATCTTACTAGTCTACATGATTTATTAAATAAATAATGTAATAAATTATTAAAAAATTTTACAATAATAAAAATTAAAAAATGTAAGATAAAAAAAAATTGCATAAAAAATTTAGATAATAATATAAATATATGTATGTATAATTTAAGTAAAACTAGAAAAAAAAAATGGAAAATAAGCAAAAAATGAGTTGTTTGACCCATTGGTAATAGTAAGTAATCGAACATCATTAAGATGGTAGGCAGCCATCCTAAGACACCAAAATAAAAAAAAAAAAAGAAAAAGAAAAAGAAAAAAAAGTAATGTGAAAACCCAATCGAGTTAAAATTGGGATGCTAGTAGGCGGTACAATCCATTTTTCATGAAATAGCCTTTCTAATCATCTCTAAACTTAAGGTGGTTAGAATTATTTTTTTTTAATTTTTTGCTTCTTCTTTTTTTTATTCTTTATTTTTTTTATTTTACTTAAAATATATATTATTATATGATTTTTAATTATATATTCTTTTCTATTTTTCTTTTTATGTTTTCCTAAATTTTATTCCATTTTATATTTTTATTTTAAATATTTAGTTATATTATTTATTTAATTAATTAAAACACGTGGATTAATAAGACAATGCCACATACCACCCTTAATGAAATTACTAATAGCTAACTAATGAATGACTTGTTTGCAAATTTTATAAATATGAAATAGAAAAAAAAAAGAGTATTAAGGACTTAATTAAAAATGGTAATAAAAGTTGATGACTAAAAATATATTTTTCCATTTAATAATTAGGCTACCAAAGCCTTAATAAGAAACTTAATTTTGAACTTTAGAAAATAGAAAAATTCTAGAACCTTCCCTTACTTCCTCTCTCTTGGACATTAATTTATAGGTTGTAGAAGCTCTTTCCTTTCTTTAATGGATCAATCAAGCAAGACTTTAGAGAAACTAAGTACTTGTTCACTTTACATGAATTCCTCTTTCAATCTTCCTTTATTGCCTATGAATTACTATTATGGTATTTAATTCATGTTTCTATTCATTCCTCAAATATTGAATAGCAGTTCTTAACTTAAACATAAGAAATGCAATTGAAAAAAAAAAAAAAAAAAACTACCCTTGTCTTCTTCTTCTTTGTCATCATTATTCCATTACCAACACCAATACACCACCATGCACCAATGGACTACCACCAAGCAACACCCTGAAGATTATTGATCCCTTTTTTGAGAGATGACGCATAATGTACTAGGAGTCATATATATATGATATGATAATCAATTTATGAACTTAAAATTTTGTTCTGGATAACTTATCTAAAATTTTAATGTCTAAAGAGGAGATATGTTTTGAACTAGTATCAATTGTGGTATATGTAGAGGAGGTAGATAGTGAAGGAGATGTCTAAGAAAGAAGATGGAAGAAGAAGAAGGAGTAAGTGTGTTATGGTTTCTTAATTTTGATTATAGGTTTATTTCTTACCTGTCTTTTTGTTCAATTGAACAATGTAATAGTCATTCCCTCCTTATTCTATTCCTTAGTAATTGGACGAAAGTACAGAAGAAGCATATAGATTAAGTAATTTATCAACTTCAATAAGTAAACCATACTATCTTAAAATTAAGCTTTAAATCTAATAAGTATAGTAAACTTTAATCTTATGTTTGCAAGGATTTGACTAAAAAAAGTATAGGTATACAACTTTTAATTTAGTAGTTTTATATTAGCATGAATGAGCTACCCTTAAGAAATTATGTTCAAGAGGCACAAAAAAAGATCAAAGGAATTACTAGGTCTATTCCTAGAGTAGACATGTTCATTGCTCACACTAAAAGGGGAACATTTTTTAGATTGTCTATTCTAAGTTAATTTTCATCAACCATTAAGTCATACAGTTGTAGTAAATGATCAATTATACAAGTTGCAGTATGAAAGCATTAAGCTTTTATGCTACTGTATAGCTACATAGGGTCTATTAAAAAAAAAGTAACTAGAAAATGTTGTAGTTGAACATATTTTCAATAAGAATAAACTTAATCAAACCATTTCTTCCAACAAGGAGAACATAATGAAAGCAATAAGAAAGATGTAGTGAAAGCAATAAGAAAGATGAAATGGAAATTAATATGAATGTGCCTAATTAGAATGGACATTCCCAAGTAAGTAAGCCTATCAATGAGGAAGGCATAAAAGATAATAATAGTTGTTATAGAGATGGCATTTATGTTACAAAGCAAGTTAGGGACAAGAAAAATTCGAAAGCAAAACATGCTAGGGGTAACCAAAACAAGACTATATATAAAGGAGAGGCATTAAATCATATTTAAGAAAAGAGGCTGTGATGGGGCACAAATGTTACAAGTATAACACCTGCACAAATGTGAGCCCCTAACAAGGTTTTAGCATAACATACATGGTTCCTTTGAGAATAATCGAAGAAATGACAAATGGATTAGGGCAAAGTTTTAGGTATAAGTTAAGCAAATGTGAGGTGCTCATGAATATGACACAACACTTAAGCACTCACAATCAAAACTTACCAAATGTGACTCATCAGTCTAAGGTAATGGATCGCTCGTTGCATAAAACTTACGCAAAGGTTTGATATGAATTAGGGTTAGGGTTCTTAACGAAGAGAGGAGAAAACTTAATAATTTTCATTAATCAAAAGGAAAACATCTAATTACAATAATGCTCATAACGAGGTATTTATACTTCGTTTTTAGGGTTACAAAATGATACATGTGATTACCAAAATGGGGTAAAACTAAATACAAAAATGTATAAAAAGAGAAAGGAAAATCTTGAAATCCTTGTAGAAAGAGAATATCTGATGTTAACTAATATAATTGAACATCGTGGGATACATGTCTTTAAGGGAGAGGCTAGAAGATTTGGTACGTAACAAATTCTGATGCATTGAGATAAAATCGGCAACTTCTAGTTCCTTAGTAAACTCAGAACATTCTCTTTGGCAAGCCTAGACTTATAGTGAAGGGGGTTCTACAGAAGAGGGTAGCAAGGCTAATTCTGAGTTTATGAACGGTTCAGCTTGACTTTGTTTTGATGTTAGGACTATACTCCATGCACTATGATAGCTTGAACGCGTACACAAGTGAACTCTGCAAATCAAGTCGGCTTCTTTAATACTTGGTTGACAGTTAAGGATCTGATAGGTGAAGTTGGTTCACCCTTTTACTCGGGAGCGGATGAGGGTACCTAGAGGTTGATTCTAATCGTTCCCTCCTAGTTGTTTAGGATATAAGATCAAATCTTCGGAGTTCCTTGTTGATTGTTATCCTCAGACATGTATGGACTTAGGTTAGCAATATTGAAGACATTAGAAACTCCATACCCCTTGAAGAGCTCGAGCTTATAGGCATTGTCACTAATCTTCAAAAAGGACTCTAAAAGGTCTCTTAGCTTAGGATGAAAGCTTGTTTTTTCTTTTGTTCAAAAACCTTTCTTTGTTGAGATATAGCCATATAAGATCTCCTAGTTGGAATAGCTTCTTTTCCCTTTGCCCTTAGCTTCCTCATACTAACTTTTCAACAGCTTTGATCAATTACTTGAAGACTTTCTGGTAAGTTTATTGCAGAGTTTTAACTCTATCTTTAGCTCTTAGATCAACTTATTCTTTAGGCACCAGTATTTAATCAAGTGGTAGCTCCAGGTTGAAACCATAGATGATTGCAAGAGGGGTCTTGCTTATTGTGCTATGAACATATTTGTTATAAGTGAATTCTACAACAAGTAGGCAAGTATCTCAATTGGCATGGTTTCTTCCAACAATAGCTTGAAGTAGGGATCCTAGTGTCAATTTGTAGATGGCATGATGCACTAAATAGTAACTTAGTCTTTAGTTGACACCACAAGATCTTCCAAAAGTGACTCAAAAATTTTTGGTCCCTATCAAATACTATATTTCGAGGAACTCCATAAAGCTTCATAATCTCCTGCAAAAATATAAAAGAAATAACTCAAGCATCGTTAGTCTTGTTATAGAGCACATTGATCGTTCGTCTTATTATAGGACACAAAATGTACCATCTTGCTAAACCTATCGACCACTGCCATCATAGCATCCTTTCCTCATGCTATTTTAGGTAAGCCAAGTATAAACCTATACTCAAATCAACCCATAATTTGGTAAGAATAAGTAACGACATAGCCTTTCGTTGCATTGCTCAACTTTTAACCTCTTTTACAAGTTACACATCTCTCAACAATTTGTCCTAGGCCAGTAGAATCTCCACTTCAATAGTTCCTATGTCCTTCTCTCTCCAAAATATCCAAACAATCTTCTACTATAAGCTTCCCTAACAAGTAACTTTAATATTGAACAAGTTAGCATACATAGTTTTCTAGCTTCGAAAAGATAATGATCCTTAATGAAGTAGTCATCCAAAGTCTTTCCTTCTATGCACTGACCATAAATGGGACCAAAATGTGGATCCTGTAAATATTACTCTTGGATACCCGTAAATACCATCAGTCTTATTTGTAGGTTGAAAAGCATTACATGCCATCTAGATAAGGCATCCACAACAACATTTGCTTTCCCTTTCTTATACTTAATCATAAACGAAAACCCTTCTAGGAATTTAACCCATTTGACCTATCGCTTAGATAAGTTTAATTGGCTCTTCAAATATCTCAATGTTTGGTGATCGGTATATACTACAAATTCTTTTGGCAATAGATAATGTGGCCATGTTAGTAGAGCTTGAATAAGCGTGTATAACTTCTCCTCGTACACAAAATAATTCAAAGTTAATCCCATGAGTTTCTCATTGAAGTAGGCATTAGGTTGGCAGTCTGGAATGAGAACTACTCTAATACTAATGCCGGATGCATCACATTCCAACTTGAAGACTTTGTTGAAATCAAACAAAAATAATATTAAGGCTGAAGTCAACCTTTTCTTTAGTTCGGTAAAGCTCTCATCCTCTTTACTTCTCTATTAGAATTCAACATTCTTCTTGGTGAGCTTAGTAAAGGGCATGATGACAAAATTAAATTTTTGAATAAACCTGCGATAGAAAGATGCTAAGCTATGAAAATGCTTCACTTCATCATAAGAGGTCGGGATAAGCCATTTTACAATAGCTTGGATTTTTTCTTCATCTACTTTAAGGCCTCCACCACTAACAATAAACCCAAGAAATATGACTTCCTCTTAATAGAAATAGCACTTCTTCAAATTGTCAAATAGTTTCTCAGCTTATAGCACTTCAAAAATAGCTTAGAAATGGTTCACATAGATCGATAGACCGGGATTGTATATTAAGATATTGTTAAAAGAGACCATAACAAATCTTCCTATCTAATTCCTCAACACTTGGTTTATCAACCTCACAAATGTGCTTGAAGCATTAGATAACCCAAACGGCATCATAAGCCACTCGTATGATCCATGCTTTGTCTTGAAAGTAGTTTTCCACTTGTCCCCTTCTTTCATACGTATTTGATGGTACCATGACTTCGAGTCAATCTTTACAAATATTCTCACACCATGCAATTCATCCAACATGTCATCTAATTTAGGAGTCAGATACCTATATTTAACAATGATTTTGTTAATTGCTCGATTGTCTACACACATTCTCTAAATTTTGTCCTTCTTCAACATTAATAGTACGAGCACAACACATGGACTCAAACTTTCTCAGACATAGCCTCTATCAATAAGCTCATTTACTTGTCTTTGTAGCTTAGTAGCTTGTTCAAGATTCATCTTATAGATCGATTGATTTGGTAAAGTAGCTCTAGGTTGCTAATCAATGCCATGCTCTATTCCCCGTAATAGGGGCTATCCTTTTGGTAGGTCTTTGGGAAATAGATCAACAAATTCATTTAACGATGTCTTGACCACTTCAGGTATGATAGGAATCAACCCCCCAGACCGATCACATATAGCCGAGCTAAAGGACTCCAAGGACTCACATGAAGAATATTAGCTTGAAGCCTTATCCAAGATAAGGATTCCTATCCCAACCTCCATGTTTCACCCTATTGCCGACTTGAGTACCGAGCTCTCATGTACACCAGCATAGTTTCCAAAGCTGTTAAGTAGACGTATTGACCTACTAAGTAAACAGGCCGACCTGTCGAGCAGCCATGCTATGACCTAGGCAACATTTAAGCTAACCAGCCTCAAACATTTGTTTGAGCTGAGCCCCTGAGCTGACCAGCATCCAACCCTAGTCTAAATCTAGCTGTGAGATACCTAACTTAAAGGAGATTTGGACATCCTAAATTGACTAAGCTCTAACTTGAACCAGATCAGGTTAGCTCTGACTATAGATTCTTTTCCTTGACTTTGTTTGAATTGTATCGTACTCAAATGTTGGCCACCATACTATACATGTTTTTTGGCACAACATTTCAAAAGGATTCTTTACTTTTTCTGTATAGAATATTATTTGTTTCTTTTACCCTTTTTAGTATCATTCATGTATCCTAATTGTAAATTACCCTTTTGTCTTTTCCGTGTATGCTTGTAACCCTATGAGGCTAGTATATAAACTCCATTTGTTTGTACGCAAACATCATCAACCTCCTTATCAGAATTAATACAAGTTCCCTTTTGTAAGCAACCTTAGTGTTCTCATTATCCTTTTAACTTTTAACTATTCCCTTTAGTAAGAAGTAGTGGCGAGTGACCTTATAGTTCAGACCAATAACTCATATCTGGCGGATTGTAGGTTGAGTTAGATTGATTAATGTGTCATATCTAATTGGTAGTTGCCCAGACATTGCTAAACCCATTTTCTTTTCTTTGTTTTTAACTCGTTATAGTGTTTCTCAGTGTATATAACCCCGAAGACACATCAGCTTCGCTGGTATCAAAGCATGGTTTTGAAAGGGAGTGTGTGAAGTTGTAGTAAATTTTTAGTTCATGATTGCTGTTAGTGGCTACTGTGTTCCTTTCGTAATCGCTGTAATATGTTCGTGTGAAGTAAGTTATGAGTTGTGAAGTGGAGGTTCGTGTGTTGGTAAGTGTAGTTCTAGTTGTTACTTTGTTTTACTTTGTTTTTCACTATGAAAAACAAAGCAAGTTCATTTCTGTTCTATTCGAGTGAGTGTTGAGTGTTGAAGTTGTTAAGAGTAAGTAAGGTTTTGGGAAGTAAGTAGAAGTGTTTATTATGTATTGTGTTGTTATTTTGCTAAGAAAATATTTCACTATGTCGAATTTAAGTGTTATTTACGACAAGAGTAATGGTGCTCAATCTGGTCGTAGCCATAATGGTAGTAACACTTCTAGGTCAGTTGATGATAAACTTGATAGACTCATTAATTTTGTTGAGAGTCTAGTCACCACGATGCAAGTTAGTATACAACAACCTTAGGGTATGTTGCACCATAACTCACCTGAAAATGTTTAAGGAGATGTTATAGCCAAGGTAGCCGAGCCAATCACCCAGTTTGACCCCATTGAGTTGTAGGAGTAGTAGATTAAGTTACGAGACAAATATTAGAGTTGGAGGAGATAGAAAAGGATGATGAGGAAGTAGATGCGAAGACTAACGGAGAGGAAGAAGAAGAGGCTAAGTACTACTAAGTACGAGAGTGAAGACATTGACCTACTCGAGGACTAAACAATCTTGAAGTCTAAGTTCTATCCTTCAGTAGAAGTAGAGATGCTGACGAATATTTAGAGTGGGAAAAGAAGGTTGAGAAAGTGTTCGACTATTATGGGTATACTGATATTGTAAAGGTATGACTTACTGCCCTAGAGTTTACTGGATATGCTATTATGTAATGGAAGAATCTGAATGCGGCTAAAGTAAGAGATGGGAGATGAAGAGTGAGAACTTAAGAAGAGATGAAGAGATTGCTGAGTGGGAGATTTATGCCCGAGACCTATGTCACACCCCGAAGCGGCAGAGTCGTAACAGCCCCCGCCGTGTAAACCATCCTAAGATAGAAGTTGACCTTACAACCGCTATCTTAGACCTGGTCTATACAAAGCGTCCACGACTAACCCGCTTTGAAGTAGACAATTTGTAATTTAACAAATCATTTACCTAAGAAAGTGAGAAAAGTTATATATAATTACTATAATTCAGTTATTACATTAATCAGAAATGAAAAGTAAATTATGTGTTGATTCTTCAATGTTTTTCCTCACTCCCCAGGATCCAGCAGTTGCTAGCTTCAGAGTAGTTGTTGCCGCTTCTTAGCCAGCACCTGCACGACGTCTATAGGGATGTGAGCAACCACAGCTCAGTAAGTTAGGACGGAGGACTTAAAACTATACCAGAAACAGAACAAGGTTTTCAATCACTTATTAGATGCAATGCATGTACAAGCAAATGCCATTACACGACGTTGTCCGACCCGTCGTGAGATTAAAGAAATTATGCCCGCTCTAATCCGGGTTGAGGAGTTGCCGTTAATGCAACAGCTCACGACCAAACCCAGGCTTGTGTAATGGAGACCTTGCTCCTCCCGCGACTACCTTCGAACCACTACCTTCACCCTCGCCGCGACCTCCTCTCCTGTCACTTAGTTTGACTAAGGATGAAGAAGGGACCATTTTGCAATCCTGCGCTATCCCTTCCGAAGGGGTCGGTATTTGGCCGGAGAGTCCTAAATCCCCTAACGGGTTGCCATGCATGTTCGATTATGATTACTGGTCGTATATTTGATTAAGTCCAGTTTAGGGTGATCAATCATTTCATACAATATATGCCAGAGCAACAAACAGAATCATAGCATCACCCATAATCAAGCATATGCACACATTTAACTATCTAACAAGCATAACCAAGCATAATCTTAAGCCTTCAAAATACAGCATCGTATTAATCCCAACTTACTTCGACTCCTCGCTCACTCACTCGAGGTCCGATTTGCTCAGGCCATCGTCGATCATCCCTATAACATGAACGTAGTTTTAGCTTTTCATATAAATATTACAAGTTCATTTTATTCTATAACACTTATTGTTAGGTTTTGTTTAAGGTTTAATATGCCTAATTATCTAGGTATTAAGTCTTTTACAATTATTCTAGGTTTGGGGTTAGGTTTAGGTTCGGTTTTCGCATCAATTTCTAAATTAGATTTTAGTTCGATTTCTAAATCCTAAACATACTCAAATCCTAATGTGAAATTAATCATATTAAGCTCGAGTACCCAAATATCCTATTGGGTCTTAATTTAGTATTCTAAGCTATTCGGTACACGCTAGTCCTAATTAGGATATCAGATTTATCTCCAATGTGAGAAAATCTTACTTTTTTATATAATTACCTAAAATTCAATCCTAATTCAGATTTAATATTATTCTGATTTTTACCCTAATATTATCTAAATAACCCTAATTTTTCCATATTTATTAATTTCCAATTCTACATATTCCTAATTTTCTACATTTACCACATAATACCTTCATTACTTACACTTAACACTCCATAAACTAAGATTGGGTTTCCACATCAGAAATTAACATCCCTAAACATCTAATTACTATCTAAATCAGTAATTAACTCCAAATTACCCATTTTATGCCTCATTTTAGGGCCTAAAAATTATCTAAAAATTTCAAAAATTAATTTTTGAAAACGGGCTTCATAGCACTATTCTATATCCTCTAAGTAATCTACACAAAAATTTTGAGCTTGAAACTACACTCCGAAGGTCATTTATTTCTAAACCGAAATGTGCTCGGTTTTGCATGATTTCTTAGGGACCATATATTACGGGGCATGTTTTCATCAAAATAATATTTTTCCTACAAACTACATAAAAAAATATCCCAGAATAACAAAATTCATAAGTTTCTAATTATATTTACTATTTTTACAAAATTACATAAGATTCGGGCTGGAAATCGGACTCACCGTTTTGGGTGGCTCCGGTCACCGCGGGCCGCCGTGGCCTTGTCGGTTGGCCTAGGCGCTGCCACCACCGTGTGGTGGTGGTGGCCGTCCACTCCCAGCTCCTCGTCTGGTGTGGGTTCCCTTTAAAATCCTTAATTGCACAGTTTTTCTTATTTTTTTTTATTTTCTGGATTTTCTCTCGAATTTTCAACTCTCTCTAATTTTCTTTGATTTGTATCTATCCAAATGAGCTTTTTAATTTTTCCTGCTATTTATAGGGCTTTGTGGAATTTATTGTGCATTAAATGGGATAAGACAATTGCCTTATCCCTTGATTTTTAGCTTTTATGTTGGCTTATTCTAATTGGCCGAATTTTTTCTTATTTTTCCCAACTGCCACAACCCAATTCTGGATGAGTCATGATTTTTCCTGATTTTTCTTGATTTTTCCTTATTTAATTATGAATTTTCTTTAAGCATTTAGTATTATTTTAGCACATTTCGCGTATTTTAAGTAATTACGCGTATTTTTATCTACACGTAAATACATGTGGGGTACACGTGAACATTCCTAAATATTATTTTGGTCATTCTAAAATTTTTAGTATACATATAATCTATTTCTAGTAATTTATTAGTTATTAGATTACACTTTTTACTTTTTCAGTAATTAGCAATTATTATGCTTAAAATTTGAAAATTTTATAGTCTCCTATTTTATTTCTTATTTTCTTAAATTTAAGTTTACAGGGTCATTTTTATTAATATTCTTCTTAATAGTTTAGAATTTAGGTTTGATCGGATCTTTTAACTAATCGCCCTAAGTCTTGAGTTTTAAGTTCAATCATACGGTTATTTGGCTGAACTTTAGGGCTTACAACTTACTTATGGGATACCTTTACCAAGTTGCAGGAACTTCGCCAAAGAGGTTGATCTATTAATGACTATGTAAGAGAATTTCAGATGATGATGATCTAAGTAGACGTGGATGAACCAAAGGCTCGCATAGTGTTAAGGTTGATTTCTAGACTCAAATATGAGATTTGCAATATTGTAGAAGTGTAGAGATTTTATATTCTAAAAGAGGCAATTAAGGTAGCATAAAGGGTCGAAAAATAGAGAAGAAATGCTCTAAGCCGACCTGAGCCTACATTTTCCTGAGTTGCTATTTTGTGCCGACCTACTCATGTCGAGCTGAGGAGGCCCTCTTAAGCCGAGAAGAGAAACAACTAACCTGATGATAGCCAAGTAGGCCATCCAAGTTGAACTAAGGTTAGACTAACATCGAGGATATATGAGAAGGCACAAACCTCCAAACAGAAGACTAACGAGGTAAAGTGCTTTAAATACTTAGGCTTTGGACACATGGCTATTGAGTATCTAAACTGATGTGCTATGGTGCTCTAAGGGGATGTAGTAGACAACATTGATGAGAGCGAGCCCGAAGAGGAGAAGGATGTTAGTAAAGTTGAAGCCAAGGAGGTAGAGGAAATCTAAGTCTATGCCAACTAAGGAGAGGTGATGGCTCTAGTCCTAAGGCGAGTTTTAAAATCTTTGCTGAGCTTTAAGGTTGACTAGAGGGAGAATTTATTCCATATTAAGTGTACCATCAAGGGACAACTATACACCATCGTTGTGGATGGAGGAAGTTATACTAACGTTGTTGCATAAACCTTTATGTAGAGGTTAGGACTTCCAACTTCTAAGCACCCTCGAACTTATAAGTTACATTGGCTTCATGATAAAGGTGCTCAGCACATGGCTGAATAAGTATTGGTGCCATTTTGTATTGGAAATGCATATAGGGACAAAGTGGTGTATGATGTCGTCCTATGGGAGCTTCACATCTGTTACTAGGAAGACCTTAGTTGTTCGACCGATGTGTTACTTACGATGGATACAAGAATACCTATGCCTTTATTAAGGATGGAAATAGATTGTATTATAACCCATGACATCAACCTAAGTGAAAGAGACTCATAACCATCTCACTTAAGCTAGTAAGAAGAAGGCTTAGTGATGAGTCGAAGAAAGCTTTGAGCTATTGAGAAGGCTGATGAGCCTACGTTCCTATTGATCAGAAGATTGTTAGAGATGAGGGATCTTTAGGATGTTCCTGATGAGATCCAAAGACTAATTGATGAGTTTTTAGATCTGTTTCTTGAAGAGTTACCCAAAGGACTACCCCTTGTATTAATTTACAACCAAGCATAGCCTAGCCCAGCCAAACCGACCTACCTATAGAATGAACCCTGAATAGGTGACCGAGCTGAAAAGGCAAGTGGATGAGCTCATAGAGAGAGGATATGTGAGGGAGAGCATGAGTTCTTGTACTATACCAGCTCTCTCATCTCAAAGAAGGATGGTTTATGATGCATGTGCATCAATAGCTAAGCTATCAACTGTATCACTATCAAGTATAGATACCTAATACCAAGGCTCAATGACATTTTAGTTGAGCTTCATGGTACCAAGATATTTTTAAAGATTGACTTACGAAGTGGTTACCACCAAATTTGCATGAGACTGGGTAATGAGTGGAAGACTACCTTCAAGACAAAGCATAATCTCTACGAATGGTTGGTTATGAGATTCGGATTTACCGATGTGCCGAGCTCATTTATGAGGCTAATGAATCATGTGATGTGCCCTTTAACTGGACGATGTATGATCGTGTACTTTGATAATATATTGGTATACAGTGCTAACTTAAGCAACCATGTTCAACATCTTCAAGCTATTTTTGATATTTTACGAGCCGATAAGCTATATAGGAACCTGAAGAAGTGTACATTTTGTCAAGGTGAAGTAGTTTTTCTTGGATATGTGTTATTCGGGAAGGAATCCGAGCTAATGATGAAAAGATTTAGGCTGATTGAAGTAGCCCATGCCAAAGAATGTCACCAAAGTTCAAAGTTTTAATGGCCTTGCTTCTTTCTATAGGTGATTCATTAAGAACATCAGTACCATTGCAAGCCCCTTGAACGAGCTAACGACAAAAGGGTGATAGATTCGGATGGAATGATCAAGCTGAACATAACTTTAAGGTGATTAAGGAGAAGCTCACCTCTGCCCTTGTCTTTTCATTACCGAATTTTAACAAGCCATTTGAATTGGAGTATAATGAGTTAGGCATTAGAGTTAATGTCATCTTGATGCAAGAAAGATGACTAGTTGTCTACCATAGCGAGAAGTTTAATGGTTCTACATTAAATAATTCTATGTATGAGAAAGATTTGTATTCTCTTTTTAGAGCCCTTACTGTCTAGAAACACTACTTACTACCATGAGAGTTTGTAATTTATATTAACCATGAGTCATTGAACCTCTGCCCTTGTCTTATCATTATTGAATTTTAACAAGCCATTTGAATTGGAGTACAATGAGTTAGGCATTAGAGTTAATGTCATCCTAATGCAAGAAAGATGACTAGTTGTCTACCATAGTGAGAAGCTTAATGGTTCCACATTGAATTATTCTATGTATGAGAAAGGATTGTATTCTCTTTTTAGAGCCCTTATTGTTTGGAAACATTACTTACTACCACGAGAGTTTGTAATTTATATTAACCATGAGTCATTGAAGCAGCTTGGGAGTTGGAACAAACTCTCAAAGAGGCAAACCAAGTGGCTATAATTTATGGAAGGTTTTTCTTATGTGAGCTAACACAAGAAAGGAAGCGCCAATATGGTCACTGATGTTTTGTTATGTTGGCAAACCTTATTGATCACCTTACAAACGAAATTACTAAGATTTTCACTTATTACTGAGAAGTATACTTGTGATCCCCATTTTGGTCCCATTCTTGAGCAATGTCGAGAAGAAGTTGTTGTTGGAGGATATTATCTTAAGGCTGGCTATCTGTTTAAGGATCGAAGGCTATATATATGAAGTTGTTCCACTCACGAGTTATTAGTTAGGGAAGCTCATAATGATAGATTATCTAGTCATTTTAGAGAGACCAAAATAGCCAACTTATTGAAAGAGAACTTTTAATGGCTTAGTTTAGCGAAGGATATCCATAAGATAGTTGGTAATTACAAAGTGTATAAGGGGGGCAGAGGAAAGAGAGAGCCCCATGGAAAGTATATGTCCCTTCCTACACTAACCTAACCTTGGGTCGACCTTAGCATAAACTTTCTCTTAGGATTACCCTAAACAACTAAAGGAAAAGATTCAATCTTTGTTGTAATGGATTGCTTCAGTAAAATGGCACATTTCATTTCGTGCCATCAAACTAGTAATGCTTTAAATATTGTTAATTTTTTTTTTTTTTTGTAGGAAGTTATCTGACCACATGGAATGCTGAGAACTATCGTTTTAGATCGCAATACTAAATTCTTGAGCTATTTTTTGAAGACTCTATGGAGAAGACTTGGGATTAAACTTGTGTTTAGCTCTAGTAACCACCCACAGATTGATGGCTTGACTAAAGTGATGAACATGATACTAGGCAATTTACTCAGAGCTATCATAGGAAAGAACTTAAAAGATTGGGATCTATGTCTATTAGTTGTGAAGTTCGCATATAACTAAACCATCCAGAGCACCACTAGGAAGACTTCATTTGAGGTTGTCTATGGCTTTAATCTTACTATTCCATTAAATCTAATTAGTACCCTTGTAATTGCTAAAGAGAGTCAATCTGGAGTCGATCGAGCCCAAGAATTGTAAGAACTACACCAGTCTATGGCCAAGAAGATTGCCAAGTTCAACTAGAGACAACAAGAGATTGGTAATCGAGGTCGCTAAACTATTTCTTTCAAATCAGGAGACTCGATATGAATTTACCTCAGTCGAGAACGATTTCTGCACCCGAGACAGAGCAAGCTATCTCTATGAGATGATGGCCCATTTAGGGTCCTGAAGAAAATTAACCGCAATGCTTACCAGATCAAGCTACCGAAGAACTATGGTGTTTCTTCCACTTTTAATGTATCTAACTTGATTCCCCATTAACTAGAAAAAGAAGACCCCGTAGTTGCCTAGGAAGAACAAGAGCTCGAGACCACTTTGGCTTTGGGGATAAATCTTTCCGACCCTCAGGCAGATGATAGGAATCAACTCCCTAAACTGATTACGCACAGCTAAGCTAGAGTACTCCAAGAACTCACATGGAGAATATTAGCTTAAAGCTCCATCCTAGATAAGGATTCCTATCCTAACCTCTGTGTTTCACCCTACTACTAACCTGAGTATCGAGCTTTCATGTGCGCCAGCATAGTTTCTGAAGCTACCGAGCAAATGTATCGACCTATCGAGCATACAGGCTAACTTATTAAGCAACCGTACCATGATTCAGACAGCATTCAAGCTTACCAACCTTAAACATTTGTCCAAGTTAAGCCCCCGAGTCGACCAGCATCCAACCCTAATCCAAGCCAAGCTGCAAGATACCTAACCTGAAGGGGATCTGGATATCCTTGATTGACCGAGCTTTGACCAAAACCAAAGTAAGTCGACCCTGACTACAGATTCTTTTCCTTAACTTTGTCCGAATTATATCATACTTAGATACTAACCACCCTACGACACGTGTCTTCTAGCACAACATGCCAAAAGGATTCTTTACTTTTTCCATATAGACTATTCTTTGTCTTTTTTACCCTTTTTAATATCATTCATGTATCCCAATTGTAAATTGCCCTTTTTTCTTTTTCATGTATTCTTGTAATCTTAGTAAGATTAGTATATAAACCCAATTTGATTGTAAATAGACATCATCAACCTCATTATCAAAATTTATACAAGTTCCCTTTTGTGAGTAACCTTAGTGTTCTCATTATCCTTTTAATTTTTATCTATTTTCTTTAGTAAGGAGTAATGGTGAGTTCGGACTAGTGAGTCATATTTGGTAGATTGTAAGTCGAGTATGATCGATTAGTATGTCATATTCAATTAGTAGTTTCTCGAACTTTGCTAAACCCATTTTCTTTTCTTTGTTTTCTATTCGTTATGGTGCTTTTCCATGTATACAATCCTGGAGATGTATCAAGGTAGGTGGTCTACTCTCTTAGGTCCAATAACCTCAAGATTAGAATAAAGGTCGGTCCATCTGAATTCACAACTCCTTTAAGCTCAAATCAGCTTATGACTAGTGCCTTCTTAGATTGTCAACTTAACTTAGTTTGCATATTATTGATTTGACTTAGCATTATTGGGAAAAAGGTAATTGATCAATCATCTTTCTTGAATATATATGTATTCGTATATCCATCATGAATAAACTTTCGATCAAAAGGCCAAGGTTGGCCAAGTAAAATGTACGAGGCACACATTAGCAACACATCACATAAAATCCTATCCTTATAACTCTTAATTAAAATAGGTAATAGCGCTTGTTGTGCAACATGCAATGCACCTTTATCATTTAACCAATGTAATTTATAAGGCTTGGCATGTGGAATGGTCAGCAATTGTAATTACTTGATTAAACTCATAGGTGCAATATTCGTACAACTACTACTATTAATTATCATTGTATACAATTGATCTCTTACTTTGTACATAGTCAACAAATTCTTAAGTTATTCATTCTCTTTGTCAGGTTCCAAACTCATAATTTGATGGACAACCAATCCTAATATGTCACATTCCTTTGGATAAATGTTATCTCCCATAACTTCCACCTTTACTCCATCTTTTACTTCTTCTGTAGCTTCATTAACTTCTTCATTAGTACTATATACTTCAAAGGTTGAAATGTCTCCTTTAATAATCATAGTTCGTTGGTTTGGACACTAGGTGGCCATATGTCTAAAGCTCTTACATTTCCTTCTTAAGGTCTACTCCTTTTCAAGTTCCTTCCCTTTCCCTCCTTACTCCATCCTAACTCCTTCTATATGTGACATTTTCCCTTCTTTCTTGCTTAGTATTGAGCCATTAGGCTTCTTGTTACTCCTTTAACAAGTTAGATTGATTGAATGGGTTAGGAAGGTAGAGCGCCTAAGGTCGGTTCCTTATTTTTCTTTTAATACATTGGGTGACCTTAATAGCTTCTTAAAAGGTAGAACTGCACCTTGATAACATCTTTGAGTTTATATCTTAGACTAGTAACAAATCTCAAAACAGTTTAGGCCTCAAGCTCATCTACTTTACATTTGATCATTAACATTTGAAATTCTTATACGTACTCATCAATAGATTGATTCCCTTATCTCAACTCCTGTAACTTTGCAAAAGTATCTTGATAATATGAATTAGGAATAAATCTTCCTCGCATGACTCTTTTCATTTCTTCCCATGTTCTTACACCTCGTCTACCATCCATTCTTCACATCATATGTAATTTCTTTCACCACATACTAGCATATCTTGTAAACTCTAAGGTGACAAGTCTAACCTTGTCCTCTTTAACATAACAATAGCACTCGAACTTCTCTACTCGCCTTCCAATCCAAATATTCGTTAGCATTGTCACTTCCTGAGAAGTTCAAGACTTGAGCTCTCATATTATCAATACTTCTAACAGTTTGGACAATATGTTCTTCTTCATAACAATCTTCATCAAACTCCTGGTCAACCTCTCCAATATCATTAAGATTGATTCTTTAGTGAGCAAGGAGATTTGCTCTTCCTCAGATGTTCCGAATAATATGCTCAACTCTATTAGGTCTGCTTGGATATCTACCACTTGGGGCACTCAATTTAGCCTTTCAGTGACCTCATAGAACTCTTCATCATCACTCTCTTTTTTCTTTTATTACCTCCCTTTGCCTATTAGCTCTACACTCGACTCCTCTAACTCAAACATTGCGAGTTAGGTGAATTTCTCTTCTACATTGGACTTCATTATTAGGTTAGTTATGCTGATATTCAGCTTAAGGTTCCTCTAGAGTTTCATCGATAGCACAACCATTAGTTTGGCAACTTCTTTCAACAGAAGCTACGGCTTCTCCTTACATTATGATTAACATATTCTCCAAAAGTTCAGTGAGTCGGTCCATCTACTCATCCGTAGACTTTAGGGTTTGTTACACACAACGGCCTCTTCTTGTGCATCACTCTCATTATCTCTAACTAATGCATTTACACTTGTGCCTGTCATTTTCTTACTTAACAACATAATGTGCAACTTTGACAACCACTTCTTCAACAAGCATTATTCCCGTCACAACAGCAAAACAACAACACATAGGCATAATACAACAATTACCGCCACTCTTCTTAACAATTACTGTAACTACTATAATAGCAAAATGAGCACACACAACATAACAACTACACTCCTAGCTACAACTCTTCTTCAAGAACTCCTTACTCTATTTTAAGGAACGAAAATAGAGCACAAGAGAGCATTGTACAATTATAAGACTTAGAACTTAACAACTACAAACATGATACACATTGTTAATAGCATAACTAAGACTCATGGCCCTACTCAGAACAGCAAAACAACAACATACACACATATAACACGACAACTATTGCCACTGTTCTCAACAACTGCCACCATAAATACACATAAAACAACAACTACACTCCCTGCTACAACTTTGCTTCAACAACTCCTTATTCCATTTTAAGGAATGAAAATAGAGCACTATACAATTACAAGACTTCAAACTCAATAATTGCAAATTCGACACACACTATTGATAGCATAGCTAAGACTCACAACCCTTCTCAAAACATTAAACTTTGATACTAATAGTGATGGGGCACGACGATCATAAGCACAACACCTGCACAAATGTGAGCCTTTGACGAGGTCTTACTATAGTATGTATGGGTCCTTTGAGAACTATCAAAGAAAAAAGAGGTGGATTGGGACATACTTTTAGGCAAAAAATAAGTAAACATGAGTTGCTTATGGATGTAACGCACCACTCAATCACTCACGACCAAAGTCATACTGGATGTGACTCACCAATCTAAGGCAATGGGTTGCTTGTTGCATAAACCTTGTTTAAGGGGTTGATATGAGTTAAGGTTAGGGTTCTCAACGAAGAGAGGAGAAAAATCAATAATTTTCATTCATCAAAAGGGAAACATCTAATTACAACAATGCTCATAACGAGGTATTTATCCTTAGTTATTAAGGTTACAAAACGATAGATGTAATTACCAAAAAGGGATAAAACTAAATACAGAAATTTAGAAAAAGAGAAAAGGACAATCTTGAAATCCTTCTAGAAAGAGAATATCTGAAGTTAAGTATTACAATTAAGTATCATGGGATACGTATCTTCAAGGGAAGGGCTAGACAGTTTGTTGCGTAATGAATTCTAATGCATTGAGATAAGGTCGGCTGCTTTTGGTTCCTTACACGGCTTAGGACATTCTCTTCAACAAGTTTGAACTTATAGTAAAGGGGGTTCTATAGAAGAGGTCGACAAGGTTGATATGAGTTTCTAAACAGCTTGACATGACCTTGTTCTGATGCTAGGACTACACTCCATATGCTATGATAGCTTGGACGCATGAATATGTTGACTCTACAAATTAAGTCAACTTCTTCAATACTTGATTAACAATTAAAGATCCAATAGGTCAAGTTGGTCGACCCTTTACTTGGAAGTGGGTAAGGGGACTTAGAGGTTAATTCCTATCAGGCTGAATGTCTTAATAAATATCCGTAATATGAGCAAGAATAAGAAATATAAATGGATAAAAAATAACCAAGTAGGGGATTTGTAATTCAAAGTTGTCATGTCAAGTAAATGTAAAGAGGCTTTTAGAAGGGAAGTGATGATGCCAATAAATGATAGCATTAAACAAAGTTCATCAAATGGAAATGAAACTATGAGTAACAAAGTGAGAGAGGAAAAAAGTCTCTCCTTTAAAACTTGAGCAAAAAAAAAAAAAAAAAAAAATCACTCATAACAACTCCTAAAAAAAATTTATGCAGTTGATATTCCAAACAAAATCCTCTACTAATGGAATTAGGAGCTCTCTTGACTTTTAACATCGAAATATTCAACTGTGCTTAAACTATTCATGGATAGATTAAAGTCATCATTAGTTCATAATAGAATGAGAGAACAACATACAAAAGATCTTAATGGAATTGATAGAGGTAAGGAGGCTTCTAGATCAACTTGTGATCCTACACATTGTTCCAAGAGTTATGGTCCCGGTAACTCATACTGGAGGAGAATTGTTTCTCACCAAAACGGGCCTAACCATATCTTTAGGGAAGGACTTGTTTGTCTAAATATTAACTCTAATACCTAGGAGTAACTATTGCCCATTTAGGTTTATGGAGAAATGGGCAATAACTCTAAGAACAAGTAGAGTAAATCCTACAAATGTGAAATTGGGAAGCTGCTGTCATGACATTACCAATAGCACTTGTATTGAGAAGCAACAACCTTAGACAACTTACATTCCAAATTAAGGAGGAAAGCATGGTGCTAGTAGACTTGAAAAGCAATCCAAGCAAATTATTAATCTAAGTGAAAGGGAAAGAAAAAGCAAGGAATAAGATAATATGGCTGATAGCACTCATTTTATATATACATATATATATATATATATATTTCAGGGTAGTTTTGTTAATATTTTAGTGCTTATTTATTTTGATTTTTAAGAATTTGAGGCGTATTTGTGAATTATTTGATTTGTAAGCTTTGTTGAAAGGATTGTTGGAGTTTTGATAATTTTTGGATTATTTGATGAAGTTTTAGAGCTCTAATGAAGAATGCATTTGAGAATATTGGCAATGAAGGAAGATTAATTGAAGATTGATGACTAGAGAAGGTCATGGTTATAACGACCCTAGGGAGGGCCTAGTAGTATTACCTAAAATTTCCATATCATTTATGCACCCACGATAAGAAAATCGCCTTACAAGTTAGAGATTGCAAGACTCTAAATAGTTATTCACTAGGGTCTTCAATTTTAGTTCATTGACTCATTATATAAAATAAATAATTATGGATATCCATTTTTCCACAGTTCCTCAGAACCGCAGAGAATTGGTATCTCCTACCAAAATAGTGAAATAAGATAGACAATTCTAGAAAATTCTAAACTTACTAAAGATACAAAACTTAATTGAGATATTAGTCGTTTTCCAGAGCATTCTGAATTAACTACACAAGCTTTTCATCATACTTATTCAATGGTAGCACTTTGCACTCGGTTCCTATCCCTATCCCAACTATTGATCAACTTATAAGGAAAAGAACTGTTGGGGTGTAAGCTTACACTTAGTGAGATAAATACCTTTCTCAATACCGCATGATAGAAATTTATTAGATGCACAATCATATGAATGCATAAACAATCAGTATGCCAAACAATGCATGCAGTGGCCTAGGAACTGCATACAACTTAGAATTATGCCCCCTGTAGTCGAGGTTTGGAGATAATTAACCGACCCAAACCGAAATTCGAGTTTTAGACCTTGGGTTTTAATTCATTTGCACTATTGTGCTTAAGTTAGAAACAAAACCATATATATATACGTAGATTATATATAATATACTTTCTTTCCAAACAACAAATCGTATTTTCAAAATCCCATGTCTAGCGGTGTAGTGGCCCTCGCAATCCACAAACACATGCCTTAAGTAGAAGCCACAAGACACGGCCCTTCACTGACAGTCGGCATCTCCCTATGCTTAGTAAGCCCGTTAGCTTAGGAAAGAGACTCAATAAAAATGATGACACAGCTAGTGCCCAATCCTACAAGAAGCCTTCCTCCTGTGATTCCCTTCCCATCTTCTACGTGAAGCGACAGTTAGTGTTATCTGAATACAATTATGGGGAATGCATGATCCATTTAATTTCTTAATTATATAAGTGATTAACCCGATTTTCAAGGTGATCAGATAATTTCATTTTATACAATCGCACGTATAAATTATCATAAACAATTCCCATTATTATATAATTAACAAGCCATACCATTCATTCACAAATTCATATACATGCATTTCCCATATCTCACAAGCATCCAAATTTATATATATATAAGTTTAGGTGCATCTATTTTACAAATAAAATCAAGTAAAGAATCATCGGGAATTTACTTACTCAGCCATACAGATCAATCAAAATAATCCGAGATAGGTCATCTCCTAAAAGCCGAGTCCCTTGGACATCGCAAATATAATACTATAAGGATTTGAAATAGGATTTGGAAAACTAAATTAAAACGTTTTTAGTTATACTTTTGACATGATTTCATATTTTTCCCAATTTTTACTTAAAGTTTAATTACGTATAACTTTCTTGTTTTAAATCCGATTTTTATGATCTTATAGTTAATCTTCATTATTTCAAGTCCACTTTAATGTGGTGAGGTTAGATTTTCGTGATGAGGTATGCAAAACTACCTATAGTTCATAACAGTAGCGATCCTTATGATTTGGAGTGCTTTTGGGCTTTGTTTGGTTAACGGGCTTTTTGGTAACTTGGGAAATTCTTTGAGCTTAGGCTTAAGACTTTATTCTAAACTTAAAATACTCTTTAAGGTCATATTTCCAACTTTGGTTTACACTTTTAGTGCTAACAATAACTCCTTGAGCTTTTATGTGGGCTTAAGTTGTCAAATGGGCTTATTTTTTGTTCAAACTAAAGTTAGTGATTTTGTTGGGCTTATGGAGTCTTAGGTAGACTTTTTATGGGCTTCAAAACAACCTTTCTTAATATTTTAAAATGCTGGTTAGAATTTTAATGAAGGCCCAACTTAGAGTTTTAGGCTCGTTTTGAGAGTTTTAGGTTCGGTTTTGAGTTTTAGGCTTTATACACTTATTGTACTTGCCTTTATTGGTCTTTTCACTTTGTTTACTTAGTTTTATCATATTTTAAAGTGATTTTTATTGTGGTTCCAGATCTGGCTGTGAAGAATCCAAGGGGTACTCACTTGATTTCTCAACTTGTTTTATCATTTCCTTAAGTTTAGGTGTTAGATCATGAACCTAAACTACTTATATTCAAATCTTGACTTAACTTCTCTTCCATTAGATGATTACTTAACTTATACTTTACATGAAAATAATAGATCTCATACTTATCACAACTTACATATCATTGTTCATATTTTACAAAGTTGGTTTCTTCATAAAAGTTTCATGTAATGGGTTTTCCTTTACTTAAGGCTAGGTTTAATCATCTTTAACTTAATAAAAGTGGAAATAACATCTAAATGACTCACATACACTCCATGTCCAGCATGATGTCTCCTCATTCATGTACATATTTCACAATCTTCTTAACTTAAAATCTTTCATTCTAAGTGTTAAACATGTATCTTTACATAACGTCAACTTAGCATGCTCATATTTCAACTTTCATGTAAAAGGGTTCACAAGCTTACTTCTTAAGGTGGTGTAGCTATTTTATCATCTTATGATTATGCTCATATGCTCAAGAAATCATGGCCTCCTAACATGGCATATTAGGTCACTTTAACAAGGAAACAACTTACCCGTCTTAAAAGCACAGAAATGGTGGTTATGTAACTAAGTATCCTCTTATGTTTCTTGTTTTTCCTCCTTCTTCTTGCAAGCTCCTTTAGAAACTAGAGTCTTGATCATCGAAGTGGGGCTTTGAGGATATTTTAAAGTTTCTAAAAGTGGTTTTTGAAGTTGACAAATAGAGGGCACAAAATAAAGCTTGGTGTCGTGAGTATGGAAGCAAAATAGTGGCGACAATGTTGGGATTTTGTGGAGTTGGATTTCTTCTTTTGGTTTATGTTTAAAGTGAGAGAAAAGGAAGTGAAAATGAGAGTGAAAGAGAGAGAGAGTGGTAGATTTTTGAATGGGAGGAGAAGTGTATGCAAGAAGCTTTAATTGATTGTCTTTTAGTATGCATAAATGCCAACTTTTTAACAAGATTAGATGATGTAAGTATTAAGGGGTAAATAGTAGATGTGTAAGACAATTGAGTGATGGAAAAATGGCCCCTCTTTTCCTTCTTTGCCAACCAGCCATGTAGAGAGCAATTAGGGCATGGTATTGTCTTGTCACTTAATTAAAAGTTGAACACATAAAATAATGTGATAACTTGTTCATATATAGTATAAGTTGTCATGTGATAAGAAAAATGTCTTATCATTAGTTTTTGATAAATTATCAATTGATAAATGATTCCAACTCTCAATTGATAAGTTATTTAAGATGATTAGTTGGTTTACTTATTTATGTGCATAAGACTTATGCATGAAAATAAGGAGATTGTCTTATATGAAATTTTTTTGGAGTTTGTTTCTTAAATTAATTTGTAAATTATGATTTAATTCTTATAAAATAATGAAAATTTCTAGAGTTGAATAAAATCATTTAAATTAAATTCTTAATTAGCTACTTAGGGCTACAAGTCCTTAATTGTTTTAAGGTTTTGGGTTTTGAGTGACTTTAGAGTCTGTGGTTCTCGTATTCGAATTTTATTGATAATAAGGTTTCGAATTGGAAAATTAAATTTGTTTTTAAATGTAAACTTAAATTCTTAGTTTAGTTGATTCTTGGAAATGTTCGGAAAGTACTCTTGGTTGATTCACAAGCCCATTAAAAGGTAGAGTTTACAAACATGGCTTATAAGCGAAGATAAGGGAATTGTCTTATGTGTAATTCTTTTAGGGTTTGGCTCTCAAATTAATTTGTAGGTTATGATTTACTTCTTAAGAAATTTTAGAATTTTCTAGAGTTGAATAAAATTTGTTCAAATTATATTTTTAATTATTTACTTAGGGTCATAAGTCCTTAATTATCCCAAGTTTTAGGGTTCAAGTGAGTTTAAGTATGTTTTAGTGTTTTTCACTAATTCGGGAGTAATTGACTTATACTTAGGAGCTTAAAGTTCAATTGGCTTAATTATTTAAGATCATCGCTTTATTATGCAACATACACACACACACGCACACATAGAGAAGGGAATTGCTTAGTAATATATATATATATATATATATATATATATATACACATATTGTGGGGCTACTTATGTACATAAGTAAAATTAATTTTGTAAATTTATTGATTTATTCCTTTAACTAGCTTAATTTTGTTGTTTATTATTACTTGAAATAATCTTTGATACATTTATTATCAGTTTTATATGATTTCACAAAATTATTGATAATTTTATTGATTTATGACTTTTCAAGCATTAAGATAATTTTATAAAGTTTTAAAATTTTTATGATTTGATATTTATGGTTTCTATTAAGTTTAGATTTACATTTTTAAAGGTATGTGTATGTAGGATTGAGGTTTTCTCACATGATTAGGGTTTTCAAATGGTATAATAAGGTTTTTCATGTTCATTTGAAGTTTTGAGTTCAAAATTTTAGTTGGTTTTTATTTTATGTGGTTTTGTTGACTTAGGGAAATATCTATGATGCTCGAGTTCAACACCATATTTAGAAGGTTAAATTTGCGATGTCTACAATGGTTAAAATCATGCGCATGATTCTTGCTCATGATCTTTGCATCCATGGATTTTGTCAATTTTAATTACAATAGGGATTAGACTTGGGGTTCAAGGTTGTGATCTTAGGGTGTGATCATGTTATTTTGTAAAAAATTCCTTATTTTGAGAGATCTTTTTAACCCTAAACCTTATACACTATAAATAGGAGTCTAGGGTAAAGTTAGAAGAGAGCCCGAAAAAGAAGAGGAGGAGTAAAGTTAAGACTAGGGTTGAGTAAGGGTTATTTCTTTTCCTTGTTTCTCGTTTTTTATTTTTATGTTTTAGTTAATATTTCTTAGTAAATCATTATCGAACCCTATTTTTCCATATAACAGTTGTTTCTAGTTATTCAATCAATGATATTTACTATTGAGATCTAATTGTAATGTGCTTTATTGTTCATTAAATTAATATTTACCCAGGTTATTAATTAAATGCTAGATTTCACATTAGAGATTACAAGATCTTATTATGAATAGATTTTTTTGACTATAAGGAATTGAATTAGACTAAGCGATCGACTACTTAGCTTCTCCAGATTAGAGTAACCTAATAGTGGAATTTAAGGACTTAATGCGATCTTAATATATTTTATGCAGAAGCGATTCAAGTAGAGTATAATTAGGATTAAGAGTTGATTTGAGAAGCGATTCTAATTTACTTATATGAGGATTTCCCATAGTTTAATGAGTAATTGAGATTCATTGTTATATAGAGTTAAGTAGCAAAAAACATATTTGCTAAGGTTAATGTTTTCTTAACAATTTAGTTTACATTTATTTTATTTTATTTTGTTTTGTTTTGTTAATTTCAATTTATGTTAACTAGGGTTAATTTAATAGTTAGGGTTTTTAATTAAATTGAGTTTAATTGTTAAGTTAGATAATTGGAAAATAGGGAGAATTATTATTAGTTTGAGTATTTCAACTTAATTATATAAATGTCCTTGAGGGATCAACATCTTAACTCAAATCGGTTTTATTATAATTTAGTAGGTGTACTTACCTTCAAATCGATGGTACATGATAATGGCCCTATGAGATGAGGAACATTTGCTTGCTTTAATAAGAAAAACTAAGATTTTAGCTTGGAATGTTCGAGGCATGAGTTCATCCAAGAAACAAGATGCATCTTGACTTAAATCTGTTTTGCTATAACTTGATAGGTGTACCTGCCTCTAAATCAATGGTACAAGATGATGGCCATGTAAATGGATAAGGAACATTTGCCTAATTCAATAAGAAAAACCAAGATTTTAGATTGGAATGTTTAAGGCATGAGTTCATCCAGGAAATGAGATGCAATTATAGAAGTTATAAACAAATGGATGCCATATTTAGTTGTTTCAATGGAGACCACAATCAATTCTTTGGTTCCTTATACTTATTATTATTATTTACAATTGGATGGCTTTGTTGCGAAAAAGGCAGAAGGTCAAAGTATAGGTATTTTGCTACTGTGGAATATTGAAGTTCTTCATGTAGTAATTGTAAGGCAAACTCCACAATAGTTTCACCTAATTTGCAAGGCTAGAAATATATCCTTCTCGTAGTCCTTCTTTGTAGTTTATACATCCCTAATTTATCTTGCAAATCTTTGTTATGGGATAGTGATAACTCTTATTTTAAATATATTTCGCATGGTGATTTTATAGTATTTCCCTTACATCTTTGTTTTTTTAAAAGAAATTGATACTTAATTGAGTAAAATTTTGATTTCAAGGATTGAGTGCATTCTCAGATTGAAAACGAAGAAAATGAATTAAGTTTAACTCAATTTAGAGTTCAAATGAACGAGTTATGAAGTTTTGAAGTTGTATAAACAATAGGAGAAAGTGACAAATTTTGGTCAAAAAGTTACACAGTTTGGGAAACAACTGTATCCTCAGGCTATGTCCATCCAGGAAGATTTTTTGTGCTAAGGTCAGTAAGTTACACAACCTGGGGACACAACTGTGTTTGGTAACGAAAAAAGAAACTTTACAATACATTATAAAAGGACTTACTAGGGTTTCGCACATAACTTTCGACATTCAAAAGAGAAGAGACTTGAAGAGAAGGAGGAACAAAAGGCGAAAGCAGTACTTAATTTCAAGATTGAAGAGATTTTTCATCAACAAAAAGGGTTTTTCATGTTTTATTTCTTGATTTTGTTGCAATTCGTTTTTAATTTCATTATGATAGCTTAAGATTCATGTATTTAGGATTGTGGAACCTAGGGTTTCATGTGGCTATTAGATTTATTGATAATTTTCAATAAAGTTTCTATCTTTTCTTGATTCAATTATGTTATTTAATTGTTAATTGGTATTTCTAGAGTATCAATCTATGATATTATGCATGATGATTGAGAAATCACATGTGTAATGGGATCTCAACATAATTGGAGAGAATTATATGTGTACTTAGAGATAAGATACATGTTTCTTCCGGAAAGTTGTTCTTTTGTATGAGAATTCATTATACATTAATGCGATTCTGAATTATATTACTAAGTGAAGAGATTTTGGTAAATAATTTAGGATTAGGGTTAATATGCTTGAGAAAGGTGTTAACTTTAAATATAAATCCCTCCGGTCAAGAATAATAGAGATTGAATTAGATATATTTTAAGCAATTATATGTTAAACGTTAGGGGAAATAATTCCTAGATACTTTATTTGCCTTCTTGAAGTTTTTCTTAATTTTATCGCTTTCTAAATTGCTTAATCAAGTCTCATAATTAGGTTAGTTTGTTAATTTTAGTATTTTTAATTCATTCAACCCATCACAATTTTCCGGTTAGATAATAGAGTTAAGGTTAATATTAGTACTCAAAGTTTCTAAGGGATCGACTCGGACTCACATCTGCTATATTAAAACTGATAGGTACACTTGCCTTGTATTAAGTTTTTGGCGCCATTGCCAAGGACTTTCGATATTAAGAACACTAGTTACTTTATTACTTTGACTATTTTTTTTTTTGTTTATTGTTTTCATTGTTTATTTTTATTACCTAAAGTTGCAATTGATTCTATATTCCTTTGTAGTGCATGACCCGAAGCAACCTAGAAGATTTGATAAAACTTGATCCTAAAATTGAGAGAACTATCCTTCAAAGTTTGAGATTGTGACCTAGACAAACTATAGCTACCATAGAAGGTGAGTCAATCATTGAGATTAAGGAAGAGGGTGAAGAGACCAACACTAAATTCATCAATCAAGAAGATCCACTGTACATGGCTAACAACGGTAATGAAGCAAATCGGACTATGTCCGACTATTTAAGGCCTACACTTATAAGAGCCGACTCTAGTATCATAAGGCCAACTATCGCGGCTAATAACTTCCAAATTGCACCCAACATCATACAAATGGTGCAACAATATATTCAGTTTGACAGTCTCCAAGATGAAGATCCTAATGCCCATATCTCTAGCTTTCTAGAGATTTGTGATACATTTAAAATCAATGGAGCCACGGATGATGCCATCCAACTGCAGCTATTTCCTTTTTCCTTAAGGGGTAGAGCAAAGTAGTGGTTGAACTCCTTACCATGAAATTCAATCACAACTTGGAATGAATTAGTAGAGAAATTTTTAGAGAAGTATTTCTCACCTGCGAAAACTGCTAAACTTCGGAATGACATTTCTTGTTTTTCCCAATTAGAAGTGGAGACTCTATATGATACTTGGGAGCGGTTTAAGGACTTACTCAGGAGGTGGCCCCATCATGGCCTCCCACTATGGATGCAAATTCAGACCTTGTATAATGGTCTCAATTTATCTACGAAACAGACGATTGATGCATCCGCAGGAGGTATTTTGAACACAAAGACACCCGAGCAAATACAAAACCTAATTAAAGGAATAGCGATGAACAATTATCAATGAGAAAGCACTAGAGGTAGGCAAAAGGTTGCGGGAATTTATGATATGGACTTGACCACTGCTCTGGCAGCCAAGGTAGATCTATTGAGTAAGAAGATTGATATACTCTCTGTTGGCCCTCAACAAGTACAACTAAATGTAAATGACTTTGACATGCAGGGTTATGGAGCATAAGAATAACTAGAACAGGTAAATTATCTAGAAAATCCACCCATGCAACAAAATAACCCCTATAGCAACACTTATAATTCTGAGTGGAGGAATCATTCTAATTTCTCATGGGGAAACCAAAACCAAGGCCAGCAGAAGACCAACTTTGGCTCACCTGGATTTCAAAGACCATTACCACCTCCTCTTCCTTAAGAAAAGAAGTTTGGTATGGAAGAACTTCTCACTAAATATATTCAAGGCAATGAGGCTTGGCTATCCAACATTGAATCATCGTTGAGAAATCAAGAGGCTTCCAATCGCAATCTTGAGAAGCAAATTTGTCAACTTCCAAAAATGATCTCTGAGAGGCAGCAAGGGACACTCCCAGGAAATACCGAAATCAATCCCAAGGAACATGTTAATGCTGTGACCTTAAGAAGTGGTAGAAAACTACAAGTGGAGAAGAAAGATGGTGAGGAAGTAGTTGAGAAAGAAGTGGAAGTTAACCATAAGGAAGATGCAAAGCCACTAAAATCAAAAGAAAGTATGGAATCACCGAAAGTGAAAGAATACAAGCCTCCCATCCCTTACCCGCAGCGCCTTAAGTAAAGTTACACTGATCAGAATAAGGAATTTGGTAAATTGCTTGATATTTTCAAACAATTACACGTTAACTAACCTCTTGTTGATGTCATCTTATAGATGCTAAAGTATGCGAAATTTCTAAAGGATCTTCTATTGAACAAGAGGAAGTTGGAGGAGCTTACAACTGTCACATTGAACGAGGAATGCTCGATACTTCTCTAGAAAAAGCTGCCACAAAAATTTAAAGATCTAGGGAGTTTTACTATTCCTTGTATGCTTGGCAATTTGTTAGTAAATAATGCTTTAACAGACTTAGAAGCTAGTATAAATTTGATGCCATATAAATTGTTTAAAAAGCTAGGGTTAAGAAAACCTAAACTAACGCGCATGAGTCTTTAGATAGTTTTAGGAAAATAATTGTTTCTTTTAATGATTTGCCATAGTTTGTTATAGGTGACTCAGTGATATTGTTTATCCTTTTGAACAATGAGGAGGACCTTTCTAAAAAGACTAGAGCTTTTAATCATCTAAATTGTATGAATGATTATGGTCTTGCTAATATGGGGTTTGTTGGACCAAAATTTACATAGTTAGGTAAGCAAGAAGTTACACGCCTAATTCAAAAGCGTTTAGATAAGGCTTAGTGTAAGAATGGATGATCTTGTTTCTAAAGTCTAAAGCCTTCCATTTAAGGAAGTGACCTTTGGATCACAATACCCTCCTCTTAAATACACATCTTTATAATGCTTCTTCCTTTAGAAATAGAGTTTTTAGATTCCAACTAATGTAGTTTTTCTCATGATAATTATATCCCTTTCCTAAAACATAGTTAAGCTGACAATAATTATGCTTGCTTGAGAGCCATACAAGTTTTACCTAATAAGATGAGGTGTTGGAACAAAGAGGTCTTTGCTTTAATTCATAAGTAGAAAAGGTCAATCCTCAATACGATGAAAGGTATTAATATGATCTAGAGAATTCACCAAGTTCCCACCTCATATCTTTAGAGCAATCTCTAAGGGAAGAGTTGAATCAATTATTAGATGGGGAGGAGAATTCAAGGAAAATGAAAGCAACAATGAAATGGATCCTGTGTAGTGAAAGCAGCACCAAATTTTATCATGCCTTGGTTATGAATGGAAGATCAAAAAATCAAATTATAGGTTTAATGGATGATTCATGCAACTAGACTTTTAATTAAGATAGAATACAAGTTATTATAAGTTCCCATTTCCAATCCCTCTTTACATAACCAAAAGCTATTGGCCCTTTGTCAAATCCTTTTCTTAAAGAATTTAGATTTGGTCTTTCCTCCTTTATTACAACTTTGCTAAATGCACTCTCTTACGCCTCAAACTAGGAAGTCGTAAAAACCCTACTACGTAAACCAACCTAAGTTAGAAGTTAGCCACCTTAGCCACTATCATAGGTATAGGTTACACAAGACGTTCACCACTTCACTACTTGGAAGCATCCAATTTAGTATCTGATAGATATCAACCTACGAGTTATCTTTTAAAAGTAGCTTCTAAAAATAATTTTATGGCTCAAATGTCCAAAACAAATCAAGCTTTATAAATTATATGGAATACAAAATCTTAATTTTTAACAAAAATTTTCAAGAATTAAATTGATATGAAAAGAGGAAACGATTAGAAAGGATTTATAAAAGTTCACAAGTTTACAGAATATAGTATCAATATCCATAATGGAAAATTAGAGGGTCACCAATGGAGACCTTATTAACTTCCCTATAAATTAGTAAACCTGACAAATAAATAAGGATTTAGTCAATTAGTCTTGAATATCACTCCTGGACCCCGTTCTCTAATCTTCTGGAACTTTGAGTAGTACTAATGAATCTACCAAGTAACTTGCAAAATAGTTATAAGGAAATGAGTGACAACTTCCTTAATAAGTAGGATGAAGATAGTAGCACATATCTGATACAGAGCAACTGGGGTTTTCAAGTACTTTAGTGAGATGTTATGCATTACAAGCAAGTGCCATTGTATGATGTTGTTCGATCTATCGTAAGATCAGAGAAATTGTACTCACTTTAATCTAGGTTGAGGAGTTTGACTTCTCATACATGAATCGAAACCAAACCAGGGCTTATGCAATAGAAAACATGCTCAGCCTAAAACTTCACTTTGAATGATGATCCTTAACTTGGTAGTGACTTTATCTCCTGTCACCTAGTTCCACTATTTCAACTATCCTCATTGAAGGGTTTATATTTGGCTTGAGAATCCTAGTCGTTTCCCTTAGTAGGCTGCGATGAATGTCTGGTTAGTAGTTAAGTCGAGTTTATGCTAGATTGCTTTTGAGGTGATTAAGCAATTTCGGATAGTCCAAAGTAACCAATATCATAAAGCAATTAATACATAAGTCTAACATTCAAAACTACACAACCATATTCAAGCACACATGTTGTATACGCACAAGCAATTAACTTACAATCACAAACAAGACATATACTAAAACCTCCAAGTATTCTTAAACAATACTTCTAAGTGCGATGAAGCACTGATCCCACTTACTTAAAACTCAGTTGCTCGCTAACTAAGCTTGCTAAATTGTCCTTGTTGGTGATCTCTTGATATTTATCTTGATTTAGTACTTTATTTTGCATGGAAATTATGAAATATTACTAATTTACATATCTATATAAGAATTAAGTTAGTTAGTTGTTAGTTTATTATTCTATGCTTTAGGTATTAAATGTTTAGTACGGTGCTATAAGTATATTTTATCTTCATTACCTTTAGAGCTACGTCCTAAGTCAATGTACCCTCAACGTATTCAACTAGAGAAGCTTCTAAGCTATCCTCTGAACTACATAGGTGTTAAAGTGTATAGTAGATTTAGCCTCTGAGTCAATCTTTAAGATTGGTAAATACCCAAGATTTTTCAATAAACAACCTTTGATATAGATTTTGAGGGTTCAAATATCTATAGTTACCCTAAATACTCTCTTTGAGTTATCTTTTGAATGAGCTGTTGAGTTTACAAGAAATTGAATTTCCTAATAGAGGACCCTCAAAGCTATTTTCTGAGTTCAGTCAGCTTCATAAAATTTCAAGGAATTTATCCTCTAAACTTTCCTTTGAGATCAACAACTTCAAAGTTCTTAATAGTATTTCCTCTGACTTAGTCTTTAAGATTCCCCTATTTCACCACTCACTCATAATTTTGCTTATGATTTAACTTTTGAGTGAATATCTAGTAGAACATTTGCCTTCAACTTCCTCTAATTTATCCTTACCTTTAACCAATATCCTAAAATTAGTTAATTTACTTGCTTTCTTTCTAAGTTACAATTATAGGGTCAATTTAAAATTGTAAGTAACACTTCAAATAATCTTCCTTAGCTTCATTACTTCTCAACTCCTTACTCAATCAAATATAAAAAAATAACTAAGTTACTGACTTAACTTTTAAAGACTGTATTGTAATTTTTTATAACTCCTTACTTTACTACTTAATTCAACTACTCAAAAATAGTTTAAATACTTCAATAATTAATCAAGCTTAGAATTTAAGTGAGGTTCTTAAGAGAAATGTGTTATTTTTTTCCTACTAAAAACACTATTTAATACATAGTTTAGGACTCAAAAATCAAATAAAAATTTAGAAAATAGTTTCATGAAAAAATTTTACATAGAAATTCAATATTGGTTTATGATAGTTTCTAGAAAAATTTTGAAGTGGAACCTACATTATTAGTCTTAATTATTTTAATATCGAAAATTGCTCGATTTTATTGATTTCTTAAAAACGTATATTGTAACTAATAAATTTATAAAAAATAATATTTTTCCTAAATTCTATACATGAAAATATCTGGGGAAAAAAATTTCATTATTTTTTAGGCATATTTAATATTTTTACAAAATTATGTAAATTCAAGCTAGAATTGGATCTCACCGACAAATGGTGCTCCAATTACCCACAACAGCTCCAACCTTGTCGATAGCTCTAGTCACCAATTGCTCCTTATGGTGGGGTAGTCGATTGACCTCTAGCTCTTCCTTACTCCAGTGACTCGCCAAATCACCCAAACCATACACCAATTTTGCAATTTTTTTTCTTAATTATCTTCTTTGATTACTTTAACTCACTCTTATTTTTCCTGGATCATCACTTGCATATATGGGATGTTAGAGTGTTTTTGAATTTTTCCTAGATTGTGAAGTATTGAAATGGATTTTCTTTCTCTCTCCTCACAATTCTAAGCTTAAGTAGCAATTTTCTTTGCATGTAAATTCAATATCCAGATACCAATAGCTGTCCATCTTAATTCACACGCCCTATTAGGATGTAATGCAGTTACCTTAAGTGTCATTATGATTTTTTTTTTTTATTAATCTACATGAATTTACTTAGCTTAATTTAGGTTAAAAATGCTATTATTCGAGTATTTTAATTAGTTTCAATTATATACATATATATAAAAATTACACACAACACATGTATATTTTCTACATGTTATTTTATGTCATATAATATTTTTGTTATATATATATAATTAATTTCTAAATACTTACTAGCTATTGGAGCTTATTTTACACTATTATGATAAATATTAATTAATATAGTTAAATTACACTAACTTAGCCAAATTGTTATTATTTCATTATACTTTTAATATTCGAGTCCACAGGGTCTCCTCAACTAATGTATCGAACCCACTAATAAATTTTGAAGTTAATCGAATTAGTTTCACTGGTACTCTAAATTATCTACTCGAAGCAACTAAGTGAAAATTTGGGTTTCACATTTATACCCTCTTTTAAAAAAATTTTGTCTTCAAAACTTCAATAATCAATTACATTTATCACTAATCTTGTGGTCTACAAATATCATCAACCCCATCCATTAAAATAAAAGTATCTAGCCTAATTACTAAAAGAACAATGGTACCATTTCTCCGTTGCTATCATAGGTCCTTCTCTTCCTAAAATGTCTAGAGAGTCCTCCACTATGGGCTTCCCTAATCAGTAATACCTTTAGTAAACAGGTTGGCATGTACAATTTCCCCCCCCCCCCCGAAACAAGTATCCATCTTCCACATGATACTCGTCTACTGTCCTTCCATCGACACATTGCGCAAGTATGGATCCAAAGCGTGGATCCTTGGAGTACTGCTTTTTAATGCTCACAAACCCAAACAATCTCATTTATAGTTCATTTAAGAGTGCATGCCTTCTCGAAAGAGCATTTGTAACCAAGTCGCTCTTTCCTTGTTTATATTTTATTACAAAGTTAAACCCCTCAAAGAATTCGACTCACCTTGCTTACCACTTTGATAACTTTGTTTGGCTATGGAGATACCTCAAAGACTCATGGTCAGTGTAAATAATAAATTCTTTTAGTAATAAATAATGCTACTATACTTGCAGTACTCGGATCAGTGTTAAGAGTTCTTTGTCATACATAAAGAAGTTTAGCTAAGGTCCCTTAAGCTTCTCACTGTGGTAGGTAATTAGTCAACCTTCCTGCATTAGGATAACGCCTATCCCAATGCCTAATGCGTTACACTTTAGCTCAAATATTTTCTCAAAGTTAGGTAGAAATAATAAAGAGGCAAAGGTCAACCTTTCATTTATCTTGACAAAACTTCTCTTCTCTTTTTCTCCCTATCTAAAATCAGTGTTCTTTTTCATTAGCTCAGTAAATGGTGCAGCTAGGGTATTAAAATTCCTTATGAATCTTTGGTAGAAGGAAGCCAATCTATAGAAACTTCTCACCTCAACACAAGTAATAGGAGTCGGCAACTCTATGATTGCTTAGATCTTCTTGTCATCCCCTTGTAACCCTTCTCCACTTACTATATAGCCCAAGAATATCACTTCCTCTTGGCAAAAGTAATATTTCTTAAGATTTTCAAATAATCTCTCGGCACGGAGGACATTCAACATGATATAGAGATGTTCACAATGACTTGGTATGTCGGTATTGTACACTAGGATGTCGTCAAAATATACCACAACATGCCTCCCCATTAGATGTCTTAGCATATGGTTCATTAGTCTCACAAAAGTGCTCAGGGCATTCGACAAGCCAAATCATATGACCATCCACTCATAAAGTCCATGCTAATTTTTGAAAGTATTCTTCTACTTATCTCCTGACCTCATGCAGATTTGATGGTAGTCGAATTTCAGATTAATCTTGCTGAAAATCTTAGCTTCACTTAATTCATCCAACATATGTTCCAACCTAGAAATAGGATGCTTGTATTTTATCATTATCTTGGTTACCGCTTAGCTGTCAACACAAATCTGCCAGGTTTCATCCTTTTTCAGTACTAGAAGCACCAGTACGGCATAAGGGTTGAGACTTTCCCTAACATACCCTCTCTCTAATAATTTATTGACTTATCTTTGGAGTTTAGAAGCTTACTCGGGACTCATTCGATAGGTTAGCTTTTTGGCAAGATAATGCTAGATACCAAGTCAATGCAATGCTCAATGTCTCTGAATGGTGGTAATCCTTCTGGCAACTGCTCAGGAATAGATCGGTATATTCATTCAGCAACCCTTTTACTTTCAAGGGTAGTTTACCTTACTCCTTCAAATCTAATAGATGCCTGACCAACAAGAAGGTCGGTGTGTTAGCTTGAATAGCCTCTCAAAGCTCAGCTTTACTCATCATTAGAGTCATCTTCAATTCATAAGTAAGTTTGGCCTACAGTTTGTTAAATTTACTCAGCAGCATCGGGTTCGGTGTGATCTTCCTACCTTCCTTCTCAAACATATACGTGTTCCAGTATCCATCATGGATAACTCTTCTATCAAATAGCCATCGTCTGCCTAGCAACAAATGGGAAGCACACATTTGCCTATTATATCAAATAGGTCGGCTTGATTGAACAAGCCAGCTAGTCGTCGATCGAGTCGGCATTTAACCTTTTCTTTGCCTTTCCACTTGCTGGGCAATCCATATGGCTCCATCTATGGTGGTAAATTGTTGGAGTTCCATAATATCTCAAATATCACTCCTCAAGCTAGTAAGGAACCTAAAGACTGTTCACATTGGTGGTTACTCTACTTCACAATGGATCACGAGCATCTAGAATTCCTGGACATATTTGTCAATAGTTCGACCTCCTTGTCTTAGCTTTTGAAGCCAAGTAAAAGTATCTTGTAGATAAGTATCTAACACAAATCTGTTTCTGAGTATTCTCTTCATCTCAAGCCAAGTATTTATCTCTCTATATCATTCTCATCTCTTCATGGTCTGGAAATTCTTCTACCATATGGCAGCATATCCGGAGAACTCAACAGTAGCAATTCTCACTTTCTCGTAATCTTCATATTAGTAATAATAAAAAACATGCTCCACCTTTTCCTCCTAATCTAAGTATTCATCCATACTTCTAGACCCATTGAAGCTTCACATGGTCGGATGCTCTGCGTATTTGAGCTCGCTCTTCTTCTTTATAATACTCTTCCATGTCCTGTTCTCCTAGATCTCCCCAATCAATCCTTCTTCACACTTGTTTACCTACTCCTCTACCTCAACCTTGTCGAGCTGCGTTTGACCTCTCGCAGTTCGGCTAACTTATAGGGTATTATGAGTAGCCTCAGTAAGTCAGTAAGCCAATGCATAAACAGCTCGAGTTAAATTCACTAGGAGGTCAACCATCTCATCAAGTCTCTTGTTCGTACTTCTTGGAGTACCCTAAGATTGTCGGCTATGGTGGATAACACCACTATTGTCATCTCCGACACCAACGTTAACACTTAGGTCCGTCATTTCTCTAATAGGTTCAATTCTTAAACTCTTCGATTAAGTGATTCAGCAAACACTTCTACAAACCAGGAACTTAACAGCTAGCAAACACAACGGTTAAATGAACATAGTAACTTACTTTGTTTCATATATGTAAAACAAAGTATAGATAGAACTTCGAAACAATTACTACAACTCAAACGAAACCTCCACTTTGATACCAAAATGATGCATACCGTAACTAAGGACAAATAAGGCTGGTCGTAAGGAGGGGTCCAAGCTTGCTGAAAGCTTAAAAGAGTGATAGGAAATGCGTGAAAGAACAGAAATGAAATGAAAGTAAGCAAACCCACGTATAGCTCTAAAAGATATTATTCACTAGTGGAACTTTCGAGGACTCACAACATCTTTGCATGAAGACCAGATGTACTCTTATATGCCTTTCAAGATGCCAAATTGTTCTCAACTCCTTTCCGCAAAGGTTATTCTTTGCCTGCTAGTTAAGAGGATAGTAAGTTACAAATTCTGTTTCGGTAGGACATAGAGACTCATGGATAGAATCAAATATGTAATATTTACTGACAAAAGTATTTGGTTAAGAAAAATCAATATACTTCTAATGTCAAATCAGGATCCACTAAGATAGAAATAAAACACTGGGTTGAACTCTTCTTTTGTGTCAAGGTAAAAGCTATGAATAGTCATTGACTCCCGAGAAAGGGTAGAAGAATGGGACCTATTGGTTGATCGTATATTTCATTATAGTTAATGTTGCTTAAGGGTTATGATAAGAGTGAAGTGAGAGTAAACAAAGTAATGTTTATGCAAGGAAAATGCTTAGTGTATTAATGTTAAGCTAATGATTCTAGCTACAAGTATAAGGTTATTTATATCCGAAAAGTTAGGATAACTTGCCTAAAAAGGGGAAAAGACAAAAAAGGGTGTTTCACAAAGAAGTAATATATAAAGAATACAAAGGGTAAAAATGAATATTCAAGAAAAATAATAATTAGTGTAATAGATTCTACACATGATCCTGCACACCTGGCGAAGATGTATTGGTGATGCTAATAGGGGATGTAGACAAAAGAGTACGATCAGATTGTTTGTTCGAGTAGGGGTGATTGAGGATTAGTTCGGTCTCTCTCTTTTAGCTTCTCGGCAAGGATGATGCCGAGAAATTGGTCGAATCGGATGTGAGTAAGCATGCATGGTTTAGCTGTTGTCTCGGCATTTTATAATTAAGCAAAAAACCTTTGAGAAGTAGGCAGTCATATCGCTTGGCATGTAGAGTTAATCAGTAAGAAGATACTCGGTTTCAGTAGAAATTGGCTGAAGCAAGCGGATTCGCCTTACCATTCCCTCTAGCCTTCGGGCTTGGCTATGGGTTAAAGGCCCAATAGCCTGTTTCTTATCATTGACCAGTTTCTGACTTTATGATCGACACAACATGTCTAAAGTAACTCAAAGACAAGTGATTTACAAACACATGACTTGTAATAGACAAAGAGTTTAATGTGAGAGATAAGAATCGTAGATTTGCCATCATCTTTTTGCATACTCATTTGTACCTAACAACGCATTTATGGTACAATACCACCATCACATTCTAATCCGATACATCTATTTATCTCTTCTTTTACTTCCATGACTAGCATATGGTGTACAATTTTGCTAATTACTTCATGATTTGTTCTAACTACTCCATAAGTATTACCTTTTATTTCCATGAATTGCACCAATTTGTTTCAAACATCTTTACACATTTCCTCACTGCAATATTCTTGACCTTAACTTTATATGTTAGCTAAAATCTTCTTCCTATCGCTTCCAATTTACAACTCTTATAATTTTTTGAGAATTTCTCTTTTTACTATTTACTCAATTTATTGAGTTTATAGACATTTTCTTAATTCAACTTCTTAATAGCATTACTTTTATTTAGATTTCTCTTTACTAAAACTCATCCCTTTCTTGTATCCAAATTCAATCCAAGTCTTTGATCATATTTTAACCTTACCCTTAATTCCTTACTTCTAATTACGTACTTCTACAAACATTTTATATATTAAGAGTACATTATATTCCTATTCTTATCTATTCACACAATGGGTTAAATGTAAGTCCTATAATAACAGTCTTTGACTTTCTTGGTTTAAAGTATCTGTATTACTTTCCCAAATAAGTTTGCATCTTAACCTTAAACAAGAGGAAGTTTATCTTTAATATCTATCATCAATCTCCGTTTGTTCTCTTTTATTGATCCATATATTATTCCTCGTACTATCTTGGAAGTACTTTCCTGAAGCCTATCTCATAGGTTTATCACAGTATTGATCTTTCAAAATTCCTTCACCTTCACATTTTTCAAAACCTAACTTCTACCTTTCCATTTAAGAGTTGGGCGTATCCTCTTCCAATACTCAAAGAGTCTAGATTCCCTTACTTTAGCTTAATTTATACTATTCAGTTTTTGATTTAAATCAACTTTTCTTATTCCAAGAATATCATATAGGTTCCACAATGTAGATCCTAATAAGTTTGTCCTTGATATCAACATAATATCTTTGACAAGTATATTTTCTGTATAAGTTATATAATAAGATGTTGCCTATGTAGAACGTATGCTTGTACTTAATATGAAATTCCAGTTTCTGAACTATCATCTAAAAATTTATCCCTTATCGATCCAATGCCACCTAGTTCCTAATAATTAATCGTCCATTGACATTCCAGTACTCACAATTCATTTGCATCAAATAAACTCTATATATACCTATATGATAACGAAGTATTCCCCATAACTTCCTAGTTCCTACCTATTAGTAATCAAGTACAATTCATTACTTGTAAACAATATATCACCAACTTTTGTCCCCATAATATAATAGCATCTACATTCTTAAGATGTTACAATATCTCCTAGTTGAAAGATAGTAACAGAAGTTTTCCCTTATCAAATTTCATATTTAAATACTATTCTTTCACAGTCTATCTACTTAAACTGATCTCGATACATCTCATTTGAGTATAATTAATATTAGTCGTAATCATATGCTTCAAATATCACTTTACTCCCTCAATTACATATATCAGAGTCCAAACTTTATCACTGAACACTATACTTTAGACCCTAACTTTACATTACAGGATAACTATATTAGAATTAAACTTTTATTTTAAAGTCTACACATAAACATCGAAAGATCACATATTCTCTTCCTGCTTATATGGCTTTTAAGTTATAACCTCAGTTAGCTATATACAGAATCATATCTATATCATTTAAAGAATTGAAATATTTCATAATCTAAACTTTACCCCAACAATTCATGTTGGAACTTAATCATATATTAAGCAAAATCATGTCAAAATTAAACCTTTACACGACTAAGATCTGTAAATAAACTTATATATATCAAAAGAACGTATATTCACCTTTTAAATTCCCTATTTCCAATTAGTATCATAGAGTAGTTATATGTATAAAATCATATCTTCATTATTTAAAAGAATTGAAATGCGTTAGGGAATATTAGGTACACCATAAAAATTATAACTAATACATGCTAAATATGACCAAGTTTCCAGTCTGTAACTTTATCAAAAAGAATCCAATCACTAAAAGTTATTTAGAGTCTTACTAACTATTAACCTTATGGACTTCTAAACTCTTCAAAAGTTGTTATACTATTTCAATGAAAGTCAACTTCTATACTTGTTTACCTATACATCACCATCTCTAAGTTAGAATCAGAACTTTTAACGATCTATGTTGAGATTTCAGTTATAAAACTCCACATACTTCATTATCATTTTCAATATCTTCTTCTACTAAATTCAATTTTCATAACTTACTTCTTTGGTTCCCTATATAGTCTTCCATTTGAGTCTTGGGAATATTCTTTACCTAAAGTTCTACTTTATCTTCTATTTTATGCTTTCCGATTTGTACGTTTATTTATTTCATCTTTAGTTCTCAACTTAAATTATTTGTATTAGCAAAAAACATAATCAGACTCTTCCTCAAAATCTTCATTTAGATTCTAGCTAATTATCTCTACAAGGTTTCTTTTGATTCAATTGATGATCCAAGTTTGTCAAAGTAAAGCTTCTATGCCAACATTCTCTACAATGGAAAGTGTACACAACCAGCTATAGTATAGGAATGAGATCTCTAATAATATGAGATACTTTTTATTGTCACTTGGTTATGATTTCTACAATAGTTCCTTTCCGACTCTTCAATTGTTGAAACTTATATCACTGAAACCATTGCTAATGTAGTCTTCTTAATCAACTAATATCGTTTCTTTAAAACTAGGTTTGTAATATAAACTCCAGCTTCTCCTCCATTATGTTTCATTTGACTATGTATTATAAGATAAATCTAACAATATATATCCATCATCTCATATAGAGCATAAATTAATCTTCTAGTTAACCAAATGAATACATATCGGTAAATTTTCAAGTTTATCCCATAATCCTTTACTCAATCCTCTGAAGTAGGTTCCATAATATCCTCTGAAGTAGATTAGGTCCTATTTACTATCATGAACTTGACAAAATCTACACCGTACATTTCATTTTAATCACAACATACTTCTCATCAACTATTACCAATCTTCCTTGAGCTTTTCAACATATAGCTCATTCAATTCTATAAATAATGTAATAACACAACAAATAATTTATTATCACTTGACTCTATGGTTCTTAATAACTCATCAATCTTTACATTCATTCTAATGAGAGCATGAAAATCAATTGTTTAAACTTAATGATTACCATTTAAATACGTGATATAATCATAAGGACTAAACCTACCTTTACTAACTAAGATTCACCAATTGCTCCTATATTATTCAAAACCCTACCATTTTGACCTCTTCTAACAATAATGTTAGAAATTCTATAATTGAAATCATTATAATCATAACCTCCTTAATTATTGAATATCTTTTTTCCCCATAGCAATAATAATAATATAAATTTCCATTCATCCTTTAGTATTCCCAGTCACCCAACATCTACAAGATGATTCACTGAATACATATATACATTTTATATAATTTCACCAGAAATATATAATAGTATTCAATTAGTTCATCTTAAGACAACTCCTACAATTGAACCTTAAAATCTATAAGCTCTTCACCATCTATTATTATCACTAAGAAAAGTAAGCTTTATAAATCATATGAAATACAAAATCTTAATTTTTAACGAAAAGTTTCAAAAATTAAATTAATCTGAAAATAGGAAACGATTAGTAAAGGATTTATAAAATTTCACATGTTTATAGAGCATAGTATCAATATTCATAGTTGAAAACTAAAGGGTTACCAGTGAAGGTCCTATTAGTTTCCCTACAAATTAGTAAAACCAACAAATAAATAACAATTTAACCCATTAGTCTTGAATCTAACTCCCTGACCCCGTTCTCTAATATTTTAGAACTTGAAGTAGTACTGGTGAATCTTTTAGGGAACTTGCAAAATAGCTATAGGAGAACGAGTAATAGCTTACTCAATAAGTAAGATGGAGGCAATAGCACATATTTGATATAGAGCAACCAGGTTTTCAAGTACTTTAGTTAGGTGCTATACATATATAAGCAAGTGCCATTGCACAACGTTGCCCAATCCATCGTGAGATTAGAGAAATTGCACCTGCTCTAATTTAGGTTAAGGAGTTTGACATCTTATACATGAATTGGAACCAAACTAAGGCTTATGCAACAAAGAACGTGCTCTGCCCAAGACTTTACTTTGAACTACGATCTCCAACCTTGTTACGACCTCCTTTTCTATCACTTAGTTCGATCATTTCAGTTATCCTCATTGAAGGGTCTATGTTTGGCCCAAGAATCCTAGTTATTTCCCCTAGTGGGTTCCGATGCATGTCCAGTTAGTAGTTAAGTTGAGTTTATGTTAGATTACTTTTAGGGTGGTTAACCAATTTCAGACGGTCCAAAGTAAGTAATATCATAAAGCAATCAATAGATAAGTCCAGCACTCAAAATAGCACATCCACATTTAAGCACATACGTTACATATGCATAGGCAACTAACTTACAATTACAAACAAGACATATATTAAGGGCTTCCAATATTCTTAAACAATACTTCTAAGTGCAATGAAGTACTAATCCCACGTACTTGGAACTCAGTTGCTTACTAACTAAGCTTGTTAACTTGTCCTTATTGGTGATCCCTCGATATTTATCTCAATTTGGTACTTTAATTTGCGTGGAAATTATGAAATATTACTAATTTATGTATCTATATAAGAATTACATTAGTTAGTTGCTAGTTTATTATCTTATGCCTTAAGTATTGAAAGTTTAATACAATGCTATAAGTATATTTTACCTTTATTACTTTTTGAGCTACGTCTTAAGTTAACGCACCCTTGGTATATTCAACTAAAGAAGCTTTTAAGTTAGCTTTTGAACCATGCTTCTGAACCACAATGGTATTAAAGTTCATAGTAGATTCAACCTATGAGTCAATCTTAAAGGTTGGTAAATACTCAAGATTTTTCAATAAACACCCTCTAATATATCTTTTGAGGTTTTACATATCTATAGCTATCCCAAATATTCTCTCTAAGTTACCTTCTAAATGAGCTGTTGAGTCTCCAAGAAATTGAATTTCTTAATAGAAGACCCTCTAAGCTATCTTTTGAGTTTAGTCAACTTCATAATTTCAAGGAATTTACCATCTAAACTTTCATCTGAGATCAGTAACTTATAATTGTCAAAATCGCAATTTTGCTCATGTGATTATACAAATTTATGATTTTAAGGGGCTTTTCCGAGTTTACTTATAAGCCAAATCGTTTTCTTATAAAAACTTATGTTTTTAATTTATTTTATATGTTAAACTTAGTAAAAACTTACATTTTTAATCGAGTTTATTGATTCTATATCTTTCAGTTGAATGAGCCAATATATATAAATATATATATATATATATATATATATATAGACTTCTATTAGCTTATTGACTATTAGGTAAATCATCTTCCCTTTCTTATTCCAATTATTTTCCTCTTTTCTCTCTCTTAGTTAATTATTTAATATTCATATCCTTCACTTAGGTTTTAACTCTAATAGAAAAGTTTATTAGAGAAACTATATAGTTAAGTTTATACTATTTTTAACTCAAAATGAGTTGAAACATTTAGTTTTCTTTTAATTTATCACTTTTCTCAAACAAAATAATAGGAAAAAAAATTAGTTTTGACTCTACTTCTCCTTCTTCATAAATGTTAGATAATGGATTAAGAATTTTTTTTTATGGAAAAAGAACTTAGTTTCTTTATTTCTTTATTCCATCATGTATTTCGTGTATTTTATAACTACAATAAATATATCTATAGCCTTTTGAAAGCTATTTTACACAGATTGTAAAAATGTACATTTTTATGTTTCGATTTTGTAGACTCTCTAATGATTCTAGGTAAAATCATGAGTTTGATAATCTTGCAGCAATTTCAAAGTTCTTAAGAATATTTCCTTTAACTTAGTCTTTGAGGTTCTTCTGTTTTACCATTAACTCATAATTTTGTCTTTGATTTAACTTCTGAGTGAATATTTAGTAGAATATTTACCCTTAACTTCCTCTAAGTTATCCCTTGCTTTTAACCAATATCCTATAATTAGTTAATTTACTCACTTTTCTTTCAAGTTACAATAATGAGGTCAATTTAAAATTGTAAATAACACTTCAAACAATCTTTCTTAGCTTCATTACTTCTCAACTCCTTACACATTATATTAGTTCATCAATTCATCAAATCCAACAAAATAACCAAGTTACTAACTTCACTTTTAAAAACTAAATTGCAATTTTCTATAACTTCTTACTTCACTACTCAATTCAACTACTCTAGAATAGTTTAAATACTTCAATAATTAATCAAGCTTAGAATCTAAGTGAGGTTCTTAGGAGAAATATGTTATTTTTTTCTACTAAAAACACTATTTAATATATGTTTAGGACTCAAAATTCAAATAAAAATTTAGAAAATAGTTCTACAAAAAAATTTTACATAGAAATTCAATATTGGTTTAGGATAGTTTATATTAATATTTTAAGTGGAAACTACATCATTAGCCTTATTTATTTTAATATAAAAAATTGTTTAATTTTATCGATTTCTTAAGAATGTATATTGTAGTTACTAAATTTGTACTGAATAATATTTTTCCTAAATTCTACACATAAAAACATATGTGAGTAAATTTTTTCATAATTTTTTTAGCATATTTTTTTTTTATTTTTTAAAAATTTTGTAAATTTAGCACCCACAATAGCTCTTACCTTGTCAGTAGCTTTAATCACTGACTGCTCCTTATGGTGGGGTAGTCAGTTGGCCTCCAGCTCCTCCTTATGCCAATGACTCGCTGAATTACCCAAACTATACATCGATTTTACAATTTTTTCATAGTTTTCTTTTTTGATTACTTTAACTCTAATTTTTCTTGGATTATCACTCGCATGTATGGGATGTTGGAGAGTGTTTTTGAATTTTTCCACAATTGTGAAGTATTGAAATGGATTTTTTTTTTCTCTCCTCACAATTCTAAGCTTAAGTAGTAATTTTCTTTGCATGCAAATTCAATATCCAAATACCAACAACTATCCATCTTAATCCATACGCCCTATTAAGATGTAATCTAATTGCCTTAAGTGTCCTTATGATTTTTTTTAATTAATTTACATGAATTTACTTAGCTTAATTTGGGTTAAAAATGCAATTATTCAAGTATTTTAATTAGTTTTGGTTACATGCATATATATATATATATATAAATTACAATATGTGTATATTTTTTACATGTTATTTGATGTCATGTAATATTTTTATTATATATCTAATTTATCTCTAAATACTTACTAGCTATCGGAGTCTATTTTATGTTATTACAATAAATATTACTTATATAGTTAAATTACACTAACTTAACTATATTGTTATTATTTTATTATATTTTTAATATTCAAGTCCACAGAGTCTTATTGACTAATGTTTCAAACTCACTCGTAAATTTTGAAATCAATCAGGTTAATTTTACCGATGTTCTAAATTATCTACTCAAAGTAGTTAATTGGAAATGTCGGTTTCTTACACCCACTCAAAACAAGAAATTTTTGTGCTCTTTCTTTGATTGGCTCATGGAAGGCATCGGATAAGGATGACCTCCATGCTTTTTTGTTTTTTTTTTCAAAGAAATGTTGGGACTTTATTAGGAATCTGTTGAAAAGTTGTTGGTCAATATCTTTAATTATCAGCATATTCTATACCAACTCGCTCAGACTCAAATCTGCTCGACTCCCAAGAATGAAATTGCTAGTCATACCTTATACAAGTTGGTGACTAAGATTTTGGTCAAAATATATAGGCCTGATGTAGATAATTTAATCCACTTAGTTTAGGTAAGTATTATAATTGGTTGAAAAGCGGGTGATCATATGTTTTTCGTTAATGAAATCCTTTGTAGTTATCATTGGAAGAAAGATAAGTAAGGCTGTGCTAATCAAGCCTGACCAAGCAAAAGCTTTTGACTCCTTGAGATTTTATATTTTGTTCTACAATCTCTCCCCTTTATTTCTAAAGAATTACATGAAAGCAAGGTTTCAGTTCAAAAATAAAATTATGTCATTCCTGGCCATGGCGGGACTTCTAACTTTTGGCATGATCTAAACTTTTTGATTCCAGGCCCTGTAAACATAAATGTGGAAAAAGTTGGAAGTCCAAAACTGAATGGGATGGCAACAAGAGAGGTTTTTGTAAACATAAATGGAGTTAGTAGTTATTGATAGATATGTTTTTGATTAAAGAGTAATGTATGACGACTTGGGATACCATTCTTCAATTAAGGATATTCATGATGTAATTTTACATCCCTTATATGATGAAGAGCAAAACTGGCCCAGGATTTGCAATTCGGTATTAATAACCCAGAAACAAAATACAAAGAGCACCAGGATATTTGCAAACACGATGTATAATGGAACACAAAGCACCGTTGAAAATTATGAAATTAGAAGCCGATCTGCTCGGCTGGGCCGGGCCAATCTCTGAAACAACCCAGAATGAAACTACCATTTTACCCATACTGGCCGTTAAAAATAACCCAATTAATAAAAAGGAAAATACCACGAAGAAACTTTCCGCTGAAAAACTTAAAACGAACAAGAAGTCAGTTGTATCAGCTCGCTCGATCACTAGAAGTGAGAGAAAGAGAGAGAGTTACACCGGCGAAGATGATCGTGTGCGTCGCCGTCGTCGGTCATCAGGTGCAAGCCTTCTTCCAGAGCACAATAATTCATTCTACTTACTAATTCATTTTAGTTTCTTCGAATCTAACATTTAATTCCGGAATCAGAACAATCCACTCTACATACAGAGCTTCACGGAAGCTGACGATGCCTTAAAACTTCACCACGTAGTTCATTGCTCTCTTGACGTCGTCGATGAGCGAGGTACTTTTTCTATTCATATTTGTTATTTCGATATCACTTTGCAATTTGTTAAGGTTTGTTTATTTGATTGGCAATCGTACGAGTTTAATTTTAATTCCATTGGAGATGGTTTGAGATCTTTTTTTCATTTAGGGCATCTAATTTTGGATGAAATGTAAACAATATTTGATTCTTAGTCACAAGGATTGATCTGAAATACATTGCCTATTGCTTAACCAATTCATAATTTGGAATTAAGATCCTGTTTGAGAATCGATGTTTAATTGGATTAATTAGCTCTGATTCGCGTTTTAGGTTCCTTAGTTTTGCAGAAAACTTTCTCCATACATTCTCTTATTTGATCTTTACAATTGTGAACACCATTATCATAGTAGTTGTTCGAGGCTATAGTGGCAGCCTCAGGCAGTAATGGTGGCTAACTGTTATTGAAATGTGAAAGGAAAATCAAGAAAATAATTTTCACCTTTCAGGCTAAGAAGTGCATTCTCTTGATCATTAAAGGGGAATTCAGGGGTGCTTTTAATCCTAAAGCAAGCTGCGAGGATAAATTTGTGTGGAAAGCTAAACCAGTGAAGCAACTGACTATAAAGAAGGCTTATGCTTCCCTTAGGCAGCATGGAAATAGTGTACATTGGCACTGGTTTGGGTGGAACAAGAAGCTTGCACCCAGATACTCCTTTTTTTTAAGGATTGTAGCACAAGAAAGGCTATTGACACTTGATAAATTGATGTTTTGGAGAGTAGTCTCACAAAATTGTTGTTGTTTATGTAATAGAGAAGAGGAATCGCTCTGTCACATTTTTCTAGTGTTCCTTTGTGTTGGAGATTTGAGCTGCCTTGGAAAACTCTCTCCAAGATTTTGGGGTTTTACCTTTTACCGCAACTGGCATTGCAGATTTTTTTTACTAGGGTTGGACCTCAGTTGTCTCAGAAATGGAAGCTTATTGCGAGTTTTCTGGTCTATTATGTTTGGAAAGCAAGGAACGGGAGAAGACTTTGTCCAAACAGTTGGACTTCTTTGGATGTGTCCCAAACCATTCTCTCTTGCTTTTATGCTTGTGTTAGCTCTCTTTCATTGTTTTGCCAAGATCTCGCTCTTAGCACCTTTTGGTTTTTTTGTTAGGTGTTATGCTCAAGTCCTTAGGTCTCTTGTGAGAACCTTTTTTTATAGTGATGTTTTTCTTTGGGTACCACCTTTCCTTTTGTGGGTGTTGCCCATTTTGTACCTTCGTCATTTTTTTCTCTTATAAATACAAATATCTGACATTTCATAACCCCACACACCCCCTCACCCCCCAACCCAAAAAAAAAAAATCCAGTAGTATATTGTAACGACCATAGTAAACCTACTAAGTTTGTGGAAAATGCTTTTAGCGGAACAATTGCACTGTTGTGAGAAAATTTTTCAATTTCATGAGATGAAAAATATATTCATCAATGGAAGAGATCTTTCAGTACAGGGATAATGTTCAAATACAAATGATAAAAAGTAATTTCTCTATGAAGAATATCGGAAATTATTCTACTTTACTCATTATCAGTTTCAATATGGGCACTACCTGGTATAAGGCATAGACTCGCAAAACATTGAAATTACCTTCTGTTGCTTCAAATTGAACTGTTAGCATGGCTCTAGATCATTGTCATAATATTGAAGATGAATACTAGATTATGCTAAATAGTAAACATCGAATAAAAGGAAAAATAATCCCTGGAAAGAAATGTAGTCTTATTTATGTTTTATTATTATTATATTTTTTTGTGTAAGCAAATCTTTTTCATTGTTTGTTTATATTTTATGTGCAGTGATAAGGTTAATTTTGCATTCTGTTCTATTAAATAGTGTTTTCAACAATTTTCTGTTAGTTTCTAAGATGAGTCTTTGGATAGGATTGTAAATCCTTACTTGGGTTGTAATTTTTGGTGTTTGTTTATGAATTCATGCAGTGAACAATCCTAAGAAGTCTGGACCAATGTTGAATGAGACATTTCTTGGCCTGTTATATCCAACTGAAAATTACAAAGTGTAAGTCTGATGGCCTGTATATGTGAATTACATGAAGGAAAATGGTTTATGCTCATATTCTAGATGAATTTAACCGTCGGTGATTATACCTGCAGGTATGGGTATTTGACTAATACAAAGGTGAAGTTCATCTTGGTAACTACAGATTTGGATGTAAAAGACGCCGATGTTAGAAATGTAAGTAGTACACTGGAAAAGTTTTTTAATTACATGGTGGAAAGAAAAAGTGAAATGCATCAATGTCAGTAACTTTTCATTACCTTTCTGAAACCCGGAAGCTTTATGCAGTTGAAGGATAAAGTGCAATGATGGTAGAGGATCTAGCTTTTATCTTTTCTCACATAACCCTTCACCATCATTGTGCCTTTGTAAACCATTAATTGTTGCCTCTTCAATTTTTTAATGGAGTAACATCACTTTGAGGTTTTAAAAATGTTTAAAACCAATTGGCAGTAAAGCCTCTGACATTTGTCTGAGTCCACAAGGAAGTGTCAGCAGAGGATGGTCCATCCATTATTGTTGTTAAGTCTGTGATGTGCCCCAATGTCTGGGGTTAGTTATTGGGGCAAGCTGTGAATGCAGCAAATATCTGGATAGTTCAGGATGACAAGTTTGATGGAGATTGGATAAGAGAACCTTAAGACCACTTAAATTCCAAGATGTCTATATTGAGTGGAAAATTGATTTAGTTGGTTGAGAGTAAAGGACTATCATTGAGGCAAGGTGATGATGATATGTTACTTGAATTCATGTGTGTATGTAGTGCCTAGGGAGTAAGGTTTCCCTTCTATGTGGCTCTTTGATTTTAACATCAAGTTGCTCTTTTTTTCTTTTTTTTTCTTTTTAATCGGATGTGACGATTTCTGTTTGATCATTGCCTCAACTTATCCTGATCAGTATTTTACTGTTTTCTGGGGGAACATTTTGTGGTCAAGATCTCCTTTTGGTACTAACAAAACTTAGTGAAATTGTCTGAGCAGTTTTTTAGGAGGTTTCATGCAGCATATGTGGATGCAGTATCAAATCCTTTTCACGTGCCAGGGAAGAAGATAACATCTAGAACGTTTGCAGAGAGAGTAAGCACCATTGTCAAGGCATTTGGATTGAGTTCTGCAGGATAAATGGCTCTATGAAGGTGACATTAACTTAATAGTCTTGGGCTGCTACCAGAACTTGTGGTTTGGTGATTCAAGGGTTAGCAAAGAAGAAGATGGCAGCGCTACTTTTGGTGCTGATTACCATGCTTTTATAGGAAGCCTGGTATGTTTGGTGTTCTTTTGATTGAATTCTCTGCTGGAATCTGGTTTGAACCATTGTATCATATCTCTGTTTTTTTACCATTTTTAAGAATGGTGAATCAATTCTGGAAATATCGTAGTACATGATATTGATCTATCTCTGTGTTGTGAATTCACCTCCATCCGGCTGCCTCTTTTATCAGTTTTTGGTCTTTAATCTTGGCACATAGAAATTAAGTTTTGAAGGAAATTAGATTGGTCAGAAAACCCAATTATTTAGTCCTTCGATGATAATAAATCCGAGTAATGAAATAATTAGTATTTCTGGCAGATGAGGTTAAAAGGGTTCTTCCACTGATCACTGGGGTTAGCTGTTATGTTAACTGGTTTATGTTTATGGGGTCTAGAGTATAATTCATTGGTTCAGCATTAGCCAGTATCACGGCTAAGCTAACAGTAGGATGAACTAGACATCTGGATGCAATCAAGTTGAGGGCGATCTTCAGTTTTGGAGCTTTAGCATGGTTTGAAAATATTGGACCAGCTCTCTTTTGCAGGACCTTGATGAGCTAATTAAGATCCATTGCAAAATGGGAGTAGAAGAAATAATGACTCTGAGAATAACGGAATAAAGTTATGGGGATTAAAGCATAGGACATGCCTGCCCTATGTGAAATTCAATAAGAAATAGACGGAAAATAATAAACAAACTAATAAAAGACTCAAAATCAAACTCCACTTTATGTCTACAAGATATTTACATTACATTGAATACAAAGATCATCAACCATCTAGAATATGCAAAAAATAATCCCTAGCTTATCTGTGTAGTGAAAAATGCAATGGCACTAAACATCATGAAGACATGGATGATCATCGAAGCGAAAACCCTTGCTCTCAGGAGTTTAGCTTTCCGCAATCAAAACTAGCACTTCTCTGAAGCTGCCCGACCAAAAATGATCCTAGCATCTTCTCTCTCAGAAACTTCAACAGCTTCCCATCTCTCTGCTGGGTGAAACCCACAATATAAGCTGCAGTAATGAGTTCAATTGCTCTCCATCTTCTTTCTTTTGCATACCTCTTCAGTCCTTTCTCAATCCTCTTATATTCTTCCTCCTCCTCTCTGGCTGATTCTCTGGTCTCCATTCTTGCTTTCTTTCTCAATGCTTCTCCAAGACACCTTGCCAAAACAACACTATCTTCCAGGGCTGCACAACCTCCCTGGCCGATATCTGGTGTCATTGGATGGAATGCATCTCCAGCAACACAAATGTTGTCTTTGCTTATATTTCCCCAAAGAAGTTCCCATGGGTACCGCATCCTCTGCTGACTTAATACTAAACTTCCAGCTTCAGTGTTTTCAACAACTGCCCTCAGCGTGTCATATACTTTTCCAAGCTTGTTTAATACAAACTGCATCATCTTACCTGTGTTCCATTCGATGTCCTTCTCTGAATAGCAGAATAAACATAATAGTACCTCTTTAGCATTTTTAACGAAACAAGAACAAACTAATAAAAAAACTTATGCCAGTAAGCATTTGAATTCTAACAATTTTATATACATGCTGCGCCTGTGCATTATTTAACACAGCAGTGTATTAGTAGAAAATCAAGACTTTTGTCACTTTCAAAAAGATAAATCTTCAGAGGATGTCTCACCATTGCTAGAAGGAGACCAAGTGAGGAACCAATGCATAGTCTTGTCATCACAAGGGAGAAAACCAGATCGAATCCCATTATTGACATATTGCATCATTTTAGGATCAAAGCCATGATTATGCTCATAATGAAGGCAACCCCTGATAGTGGATCGCCTGATGAAAGCAGGCTTCTTCAAGCCAAGGCATTTTGCTACAACCGAATTGAACCCATCACATCCAATCAATACCTGAATTGTAGCAGCATTAAAGCTCATGCATATATAGAAATAAATAACCCAACTTGGGTATGTCTGGTCTGAGGAAAATGTTTCCTTCGAACTACTTCTAGTTTTTATCACAATATATTGTGTGTAATGGTTGATTCTAACGTTGTTACTCAACGAAGTTGTGCAGCTGGCTTTTATTGTAAAATGGTGGTGGGAAATAATATCAGCAACTGCAGTATTTTTTAAATAGGGCTGAAAATGTTCTATTAAAATGGTTGTACCACTAGTGCATTCGATTACTATGGTAATTTCTAGCAATCATAAACACTTTAAAGAAGCTTGTTAAACATTTTCTGCAACAATTACCGCAACCTTATTGTATGTAGGTATTTTGCCTCACTTTTTGTTGCTGTTGCATATGAAATAAAATTTACATCTTATATTACCTTGATCTTGAGGATTGATCCATCAGCAAGATGCACCTTCTTAAAGTGGCCTGATTCTTCAATATGAACAACCTTAGATGAGAACCTTATTGTGCCATTTGGCAGTTCACATGCTAGAGTTTCCAATAGTTTCTTCCTTTGCACACAGCGGACTTCAGTTTCCCTGCTCATTTGAGCCAGTCACTACAACATATCAAAAGTAATAGCATACAGATCTGATAATCTTTTGGTCATATATTGTCAAGTTGCTATTTAGCTGAAGGAGGATTATGATAAAGTATTTATGACTTAACTGTGTATATGATCTTTCTGCGATTGGTAACCCGGTAACTGAGGAAAGAGTCACAACCCTGTGAATTATGAGCAATAGGAAACAAACATTAGCTCCAGCCGGCAAAAGAAGCCAGTAAACAGAATGAACGAAGTACAGTTTTTTAGTGGGTCTTTTTTTTTTTTTTCCCTGCAATTGTTCTTTTGAGTACCAAATCTTTATGAATGGTTTTTAGTGCTCAATCTTTTGAAAAGCTTGTGATTCAGTCAAATACGTTCATTCGAGCATGATATATATCTGACATCTAAAAATGGTGGCCTCATTGAAACTTTCGAGGTCATGGCGGTTTTTGTATTGAGTATAGAAGAATTCTTCACCACGACTCTGACAATTATGGTATTTTCTTTCACTGCAAAACTTCCAGGAAATGAGAAAGCAGGGATCTAAATTGTGTACGAATGCAAAAGTCTAGCTAAAAAAAGACGAGGACGGTTAAGATCTTACTTTGAAGTGCAATTAGTTTTGTAGTTTACAAATGGACAGAGTGCAATTCAAGAGAGATTCTCTTCTAGCGTTGATCTATGTTGTTTCCTCTAAATAAGAATTTGCAGTGGCACATAATGAGCTTAAGTAAGAACTAGGAAGGGCTCTTTATATACCGAAGAAGCTGGTAATGTTGTGACCGAAGGGAGTCACCGATGCCGAGTGCATCCAAAGCCTTCCAAGCGTTTGGCCACAGTACCAATGCGAATCCTGTGGTTCTCAAATCATTGGATGATTCTAACACTGTGCTTCTAATGCCCAACCTGTGATAAGCATGGAAACCATTTAGATGTATAATATGGGCACTTTGGAAAATCTCGACAACTAGAGGCCTAGAGCCTTCATGTCCTCTTATAGCATGAGTACCGAATTGGGGTGGAACAGGCTTAATTCTCCTTCATTTCTCTAATGAGCTATAAGGTTTGCCCAAAAAAGAAAAAGGAAAAACCAAAGAAAATTCAAACTGGGTATATTGAATTGCATGCTAACAACCTACACCTACCAATTTGGTATGGTATAAAAGAAAATGGCTGGAGCTTGAATCTCCGACTCCGAATCATCTAATCGATAGGTTAAATGGAGCATTAAAATATAAATATTGAAGACCGACGATGGATATGGATTTACTAGACTTATCAAAATTTTTAGATAAGTTGACTAAGATATTAAAATTCAGCACATACCTATGCAGTCCTAAAGCTGTAGCGAGCCCAGCAATTCCAGCACCTACTATGATAATTTCTTCATTTATTTCCATGATGTCTAATATAGGATCTTGTTGCGAAAACTAAGAGTACGAGGGCATATGCTTAATGCAAGAAGACATTACTTAAAGAGAATCAAAGTGAATTATGCATTTAGCCAATTTATGCTGAGTCAGATCTACGTAATTGACCATAGAGGGAAAGACAAGTCATATGTCTTGCTTGTTATAATCGATAACATTCATTACGTTGAATTGCAAGAAGCCCACGCAGTCGCTAGATTGATATATCGAAGAGTCAAATTTTAAATCAAGTTTACTTTTCTGCGGTGGATTGCCCATGCTTGAACTTGATTACCATTTGCAGCAGAAATAGGACGATTTAGCCAAAAAAATTGACCATTACAATCAAAATCCATCTTGGACATGTAAACGTATGGACACGCAACTGACCAGTTGGGGGCAAAATTCAACTCATACTTGGGTTGGTTCATTTTAACAAAAACATTTTCAATTTGCTTTAGTATAATACCGTTCATCTGAGCCAACAACACTATCATCATGTTTAACCGTCAGTAGTCCGCATTTACACTTATTATCTAGTTTTTCCGAGGCTTAGTTCCTACTCCGGGTTGTTTTAATGGTTATACCTGTGGCGAGAGGTGACCTTGGCAAAGGCTACTGAGCAATAGACTACTTGATTCAAGATCGCCAATAGTGATTTTCTCTTTTTTAATAAATAAAATCATTTTTAATTTTTTCAATTAGAAAATACTTATAATTAATTTCTCCTTATTTGTTATTTATCATGCCAACAAGGATATGTTTATTTTAAGTATATAATTTAGAAAACTTTCTTGTTTGGTGCCTTTTAGATGTTATAATTTTTCTGAAAACCTTTTTGATATTAACTTTTAGTTACTCAAAAGGTTTTTGTAATTATAACTCTTTAGCTAAAAAGACAATTTTTTTTCCTTTTAAATTTTAAATGCCTTCTTTCTTCTTTCTCTATCACACCCTTTTATTTTTTTTCTTTTCTTTTTCTCTCTCACCATTTTCTCTCTTCTAGTTTTCTCTTTTATTTTTTTTTTTCCTTTTCTTTTTCTCCGTCACCATTTTCTCTCTTTTAGTCTTTTTTATTTTTTAACACTCTTTCTTTGGCATTGAACCTTCTTTTGCCTCCATAACACCACCTAAACTTCAAGCAAATAACCTTTTGTGAGAATGTGGTGAAGCTATACCATTTTAGATAGAACCCTTCACTGTTATGCAATATTTGATTGAGATTCAAAATCCATTTAAACGTTCTCTCTCTCTCTCTCTCTCTCTATTGGCACAACAAAAAAACAAATAAGAACTCCACAAACGACTAAGATGGGAAGTTAATTACCACTTTATTTAATATATTTGTATTTTTCTTTTTGCTTAACATTTACTTTTATTTTTTTTATTTTTTAGTCTACCATTTCACTAATAACAACATTATAACATTTTAAATGTATCTTTTCTATTTATATATTATTACCATTGTTCTTTTTTCAAAAAATTATTAGTATGTTTCATTTTACATTTTATTAAGGAAAGGGTTTTTTTTTTTTTGGTTTTATTGTTTTTATTTCGTTTTTGTAACACCTAAAAAAAATTCAAAAGTTTATTACCATGCAATATTTAGCTTTGAATTTGAGATTCTTTTTTTTTTTTTTGGGGTTATACTACTTTTAGGATGACTTATTATCTTACTATGAGATTGATCAATAGGAGTAGTTGTTGTTATCCAGTTGGACTATAATTAAATATTCATGTGTTGTAGGAGTTAAGTTCTAGTTTGCTAATAATTACATAAATCAATTGGAGGTTGCTTAGTATATATTAAATTATAAAGACTTAATTTATTATCATTGGTGGATTTACCAATATATATTTTAGAGATTGTAGTTAATTGTATGCCTGACATGTCATTAGAGAATTAGGGGCACATAACTGTCTATGGCATCTTGAGTTATGAGGCATTACAGTTTTAGAAATCATTCAATGTTATGTAGTGTTTCATTGAGATCCATAGTCCGTTTTAACTTTTTCTTTTTTTTTTATACAACAATAAGGACTCCAGAAGTTGACTAAGATGGTAAATCAATTACCACTTTTCATAATCTGCTTTATTTTCCTTTTCTTTGATTTTACTTTCAAAAGTTTATTCAATTTGTATCTTTTTACAAATAACAATTTTTTTACCATTTTAAATGCATCTTCTTTTCACTATTATTATATATTTTTTCATTGTTCTTTTTTCAAAAGTTTATTACCATGCAATATTTAGCTTTGAATTTGAGATTCCTTTTTTTTTTTTTTTTTGGGTTATACTACTTTTAGGATGACTTAAAAAATTTTTCTTGCTTGTAACTTTTCAAAGAAAGTCAAGTTTTTACTTGCATCCTCTCAACTAAACGAAAAAATAACTAATTGCTCTTGATATTTTCTCTCCCCCTTTTCATTTCAACCGTCAAAATCAAATTCTCCACTCAATTGCATATTTACTAATGTGTTATCTTCCACCATTTCCTTTGTCATTTCAACTCCCATTTGCTTTTTTCTTCTAATCTATTATGTTTTTAGTAAATTATTTTCTTTTATTAGTTTGTTTAATTTTACCATATAAAAAAATTATAAATTTTATTTTTATATGGTGCTCCATAGAGGTGTTCAAAAAAACAAAAAGTAGGGATCGGGATTTTTTTTGGGGGGGGGGGGGTGGGATGGGGTGGGGTGGGGTGTGGTATAATTGGTTGTGCAAATGTTGTTCGTGATTTTTATTGGAATTGCTGAGTTTTGTTTGACAATATGTGGTGATTGCAGGGATACTTTCCATTATTAGAGTAAAGTGCGATGCCGAAATCTATGTCTGCTTAGATTAGATTCATTGTTTTATGATGACTACATATTACGTATGTTGAATAAATACTTGACAATGGTTTTGTGGTGTTATCAATCCTTTCTTATTCATGATAGTTAATTTTGTTAAAGAAGATATTTGATAGTTATTCATTTCCTGAGAATTCCTTCAAATGATAACATCATTAAGCACGATGGGTAAAAGAAAAAAAGAATTACAGTAACCACTTTATTTATCGAATAAAAATTTCCTTCATTAACATCTTTTAAGTTGAATCCTTTTGAAATATATGAAGATAATTGAGGATTTTTAGGTATATTATGATGGTAGGCGTTTTTTGTTGTGATGTTCGGAAATTGATTTTTTTCGATGGTTGGGTGCATGATAGTTTCATTAATCTAACATAGTCCCTATTTAAATCATGATTTTAGCCTTTCATGATTTATTTTGCGAGTGGATATTCAAGATCGTATAGTTTTGACTATTGATTGCTTTCTTTGATTTGGATTCTAGATTTTGATTAAAACCATATTTTGTTTGAGAGAACAAGTAGAAATAAAATTCAAATGTTAATTTGCCTACTTTCATTAAAAATATTACCTATTTTGGAAAATGCCATGAGATGGAAATTTGATGATTATACGACATTTCATAGTTTTGCTATATTTCGTCCCCATTTTATTATTTTGATTCTCCAACATTTTATTTTTTAATATTAAAAAAATCATAAGAAAATACTAAGGATTCTTTTGGCCAACCAAAGTATATTACAAATAGAAACTAAAGATTGAAAATGCATTAACAAATTAGAGTAAAAATCTACAAAAGCCTAAAGTCCAATGAGTTGGTCATCTATCTGGGAAATGAAAATTATCGACACATTTCCATAAAAAATTTTGAATAGTTGTAAACTTTGAAAGCCATGTGTCATTCATCCATGCTCCAAATGATGTGACTTAATTGCAATGAAGCAATCGAAGCATATCTTTGGCTGATAGACATCTTAACATTGCTTAAAATGCAATAGCAATTTTAGCGGTTTCACATAAAAATTGCTTTCTTTTAAAAAACTTTTCTTTATCATACCTTTTCGTTGCGACGTTTTTCTTTTTCTTTTTCTTTTTTTTTTCTAATTGTACTTCTTCAATAGTAATAAAAATTTTCTGAAAAAATGATCAATGGTTTTTGTATCTTTTAATTCTAATTTGTTAATGCATTATCAATCTTTAGTTTCTATTTGTAATATACTTTGGTTGGCCAAAAGTTTTTTTTTTTTTTTTTTTCCATAAAAAATTTTGAATAGTTGTAAACTTTGAAAGCCAAAGATATGCTTCGATTGCTTCATTGCAATTAAGTCACATCATTTGGAGCATGGATGAATGACACATGGCTTTCAAAGTTTACAACTATTCAAAATTTTTTATGGAAATGTGTCGATAATTTTCATTTCCCAGATAGATGACCAACTCATTGGACTTTAGGCTTTTGTAGATTTTTACTCTAATTTGTTAATGCATTTTCAATCTTTAGTTTCTATTTGTAATATACTTTGGTTG
>JAMXBB010000011.1:35225207-35653593 GCA_024138015.1 Lumnitzera littorea
TATATATATATATATATATATATATATATATATGAATGATTTTTTTACAATCCTGCCCTATTTTTTAAGAAATCGGTACCATCATCTATCTTATTTTTGATTTGATTATCTTTAAATCTAAATCATTGAATAAATTATGAATTTAATGTTTCAAATTTAAAATTATAGAAATAAATGATGAAATGATGCACAGAATCGATTTAGTCAAAATAAAGTATGGAATCGTAGAATCTGCGTCTATATATAGGATTTTGAAAAGATTTACTTAAAGAGATATGTCATTTATTGCACATGATGTTACCTTTTAAATAGTTGCTATCTTTGAAAATGATGCATCATTTCATTTGGTATATACAAGATACTGAAATATATTATATATTATTATATTGAATTTAATAGTTATCCTATAGTTATAAAAATTTATAACCGTTAATATATCAATTGTGATATTTAAGTAAATTTATTACATTGTCATTGGAAAAAAAAAAAGAAAAAAGAAAGAGAAAATGACTATTACTTTGCTTGAGGAATATAGTTTAGCAAAGAGGGAGCAGCTTGTATCCACTTTGGCCCATGAGTTAAACGGGCTGGACTCATTTGACTCGCTTTTAAACTGGCCAAAAAACTTTAGGCTTAACTCGTTTAAAAAGCAAGTTAAACGAGTCGAATTGTGACCTAAAGACATAAATTTATTAAACGGACTGATCCAAATTGACCCACTTTGACTTGCAAGTCAAACGGATTGAGCTCATTCAATTTGTTTTTAAATGAACTAAAAAACCTTGACTTAAACCCGTTTAAAAAGATGGTTAAATGGGCCAACCCACAGACCAAAGCCTACTTACATATCCCTACTTACATACCTCTACTTCTAGCTCAACGGCATCTTTTTCACCTTGTACATGTGAGATCTAAGACTGGATTCTCAATTCTTGTAACATTATTTATCTCTCTAACCGTTAGACTGATATAGATAGCCTTAGATTCAAAAGATGTAAACTTTATAAGGAAGATTTGTACATGTAGTATGGATTTGCTACCTTTATAAGATTGATATTTTATTTTATTATTTCTATGTTATTAGTTATTTTGTATTAGTTTATAAAATTATTCTAGATCTATATTTCTTTTTTAGTTATGTTTTATTTTATTATTATTTCTTAGACATTATTAGTTGTTATTTTATTATTATTTGTTCAATATTATTTGACTTATTTTATTAGTTTATTTTTTAGGCATCTTAGTAGTTATAAGCAACTTAACAATTATAGCCAATCGTTGTGTTTGCCAATATTAGTAGGAATTTTATTTTATGATGCTGATGCCCCTAAGATTGTTAAGGTTAGTATGTATATTCTTTTGTAACGAATCTTTATGAAGTTTACTAGTTGAGGAACGTACCCAAACAAAAATAAATAAATAAATAAAAGGGGTTAGGTGAAAAAATATTACGTCTAAGGGTTGTGAAGACACCTTTTAGAAAGACGCACTTGCAGCTTTTGCAAAATTAACATTAAAGGTGTCTTTCTAAAAAATGCCTTAGTTGTTCTTTATTACTACTAAAGGTGCCTTTTGTAAACAATTGAAGGCATCTTTCCAAAATGCACTCCCTTTGTAATGAAAAACTTGCAATTGAAAACAACCTATGAAATACAAAACAAAGCAAAACCAATAATTACAATGCAGTTGAAAGGGGGAAACTCCAAATCCAACTCACATGCCTACCTCCCAATACCGAGCTTGACTGTAATGTCATTTATTACTTCATATCTAACTCATATACTCAAAATCCAAAGTCATTCATGACTACCATAATGTAAAAAGTAAAATATAAGGTGTACAAGACATAGAAATAAACATGAAGAAGTTAAACTAATATTAAGTTCTCCATAAATACAAATGTTAAGAAGTTTAGTGAATAATAGATACAATCTCATCTTCTCTCAGATCTAGTGAAGACTTGAGATACTTTGGATGCCAAACTCTTATTACGCCTCCTCTCCTCTAGAATAAGTAGAGTTTGTGACTCTTGTATTTGTAATAGCTACTGAAGTGGCTCTAAAAACTATGGTAGATTAATGGTAACTATTTAGGAAGAACTCTTTCCTCGAGAATTGACAGACCTCCTTCATCTCTTAAGGGGTGCTGTTGGTGTGAAAAAGGAGTTTGTCTTGCATTTCCGAAGCTGAGGTCTCAAACATGTTGCCCCTATGTATACCCTCAAACATCCCTTCCTTAAGAGTTAGAATTGTATTATCACAGCCATGATGACCCTATCCCTGATGCTATCCATCTCCCTTCATCTTGGTTCGTACACCTCGCATAGAAGGATTCGAAGGGTTGTACTTTAGTTGGATGTCCTTGTCTAGCTCTTATACCTCAACTTGAGCCAGATGTGGAGGTTAAATAGTGACCGAAAGAAGGTTATGCATCAATTGAATCCTATGGTCGGTAGAGGATCGAGCTACTTGGTAATTGGCCCTTGATATAAGGTAAGTGCACTTATTAAATTCTAATATAGTGGATATAAGTTCGAATGCCGATTCCTTAGAAACCCCAAACACTATTACTAACCTTAGCTCTATTATTTAACTAAATAAATTCAATTCAAAAACTCAATTCTTTAAACTAAAACTGTAGCTACTAATTGATTTAATAATTAATTAAGAACTAAACAAGAAAGCAAAATATTAAAGATTAAATTCAAGACTCCACAAAGTACCTAGATCTTGATTCCCTAGACGTACACATGCAACTTTCCCTTAAGATAATCTAATTAATCTTTAATTTCTTCTTAACTGAGAGAACTCTCTTCTAAAGTTAATAACTCTTTCAAGTTATTAACCCTAATCTCTAAATTACCTAATAGAATCTTTTCCCCATAGCATAATCTAAGATCACATTAATTATGCAGTAAATTCTCCTAAAGATAATATTGAAAATAATATTATAAATTTGGAAGAATCTTGCAATTTATCTCTAACATTGCAGAAACTCTCATCAACTATACTAGATCTAATTATATAAGAAATCTTTCAATCTTCTTATATAATATCATATTTAAATTAATAACCTATAGAATTATTGACCTAAAACATGCAAGAACAGATAATAGATTCAAAAAGAATAAAGACCTTTATTAAATCTAAATAAAATCAATTGTCACATGCGAGATCTAGGTTCACAAGGCCTAAATACTAAATATCTACTCTCTACATATCATAAAATAGCAATCTAAAATCAAAGAGTAGAAGGAACTAGAAGAATGAATCATTAAATCTACAAAAGTTTGAATCTTCAAGTATTCTTTTTGTCTTGCTCTCTTGAGTCATCTTGTCTTGCTCTCTTGAGTCATCTTGTCTTGAAAAATTTTCAAAAAAAATCATGCAAAGACTTTTGTCTAAAAAACCTTAACAAAGCTTTACATAAAAAGTTAAAAACATATGTTGGCTACAAATGGCATGATTGAGGAAACAAGTATGTCCCTTGGTCATGTACTTCACTATGATTCATAATTTCTATTTTTTTTTTTTACTGGGAATGACATGACCAAGGACATGGCTGTGCCATTTGGTCATGTACTTGATTGTGATACTTGAAAATCAACTCCAAATTTGCTTAGAAACTATACAGTTATGTTATTCGATTGTGTTGTGTTGTGTTGTGTTGATTTTTAAACCTTCATAACTTGCTCATTTTAGCTTTGATTTGAGTAAAAATTATTATTATCTTCTCATTTTCTTGCGTAGATCGTTTCAAAACATAAAAAACAAAATTTAACTTAATTAAGTGTCATTGTCTAAAAATAAACTCAAATATTAAGGGAAAATCATAAAAAATCACCATGTAAAATATATACAATTAAGAAATCATCAACTTTATTAAGAGAGATCCTAATTTGGTAGAACTCTTTAGCCTACAAAAGAGAAGAGGATTAAGATAATGTAGAGCAAGGTAAGCATAAAAAATAGCCATAGTTGAAAGCTATCTCACCAACTATCCAAGCAGTGCTCCACTCTAACCGATGAGTAATTCTCCTATACCACTGTTAGTACCTATGCTCTACTCCTCTAAGGCCGTCAATCTGAATAACCCCATCATGCCTACAATTCCATATGGTGATATGAGGTAGATGTATGTGATCCGATCAATATCCATTTGGCCATGCAGGTTGTACGGTGTAAAGCCTCCTCCATATCACATAAGTCATTGTATACCATTCAATATGACTGCATGCTCTTTCGCATAAGTTAACCTAAATAACTCTTTAACAAGCATTTTACCAAACACTTGAAGTATACATTTTAAAATACTAAAATTTCAATTCCACTATGACAAATCCATATGCAAATATACAAATCATTAATGTATAGTGTAATTATGTGATTTAAAACACATATTGTCATACAAAAACAACTTTCAATCAACCTAATATACATACATGTAATTCCAGGATTTTAATTAGGGGAATTAAAAAACAACCAAGATTCATGGAAAAAAATTCATGAAAATGAAGTAGATTAATGCTCTTAGATGCTTACCTTTGATTATAGGTTGAGATTTCGTAAAAAAAAAAAATTTGTTGAAAGAGAGGATTTGGGTTTATTGATGCATTAGACAGAGAGAGAGGAAAGGAAACTAGTGTTTGAGAATGGGAAAGAAATTTATCTGTTGTACTTCGACGTGAATATATGACTACGGAAGGCGCCTTTTGGAAATGCACATTCGGTTGTTTTAATATTATAACTGAAGGCACTTTTTAGAAATATACTTTCAGTTATAATATCAAAACAATTGAAGGTGCCTTTTCAAAAGGTACCTTCAGTGTTAATTTTGCAAAAGCTAAATGTACCTTTCCAGAAAGTACCTTCCCAGCTCTCTAAACATAATATTTTTTTACTTGACCCCCTTTTTTTATTTTTTATTTTTGAGGATTCGGATACGTACCTCTTTACTAGTTTAATGAAAACCCTATGAGAGTTTCTCTTTATCTCCTTTGACTTATCAATTCATATTGAATTGTTTTGACAACCTCATGATTTAATTAATTGTGTATAATATCAATTAATTGATTTTAAAAAATTTAGTTAGTTATAGTTTATGCATCATATCAAATTATAATTAAAATTAGTTCAGATTTGTCTTCTAGTGCATCATATCCTTAAGATCGATCCATTCATATTATGGACTCTACTAAGTAGGTCATTATAGGGTACTCGATCTACTTAACTCAATAGAAACCCTATAGGCTTAGACTTTATAGGATTTTGAAATGGGTTTTGGAAAGGGGTTCAAAACCCTATAGGAATTTGGTTTGGGTTTTAGGACTTATAAAATAGCCAACAAGAAAACTTGAACCCAATAAAAAAGTAATAATGTGATATATATTTAATACTATATATTACTGTAAGTTAAAAAAAATGAATAAAATTGATATTTTCCCTAAAACTTCTTGGGAATGAATATTGAAGGAATTATTTCAAGCCTCTCTACTTTATTTCCATTGAAATTGCAAACAAAAATGATTTATCAAATGGTCACATTTTTAACTATGTGTTCTAGTGTTTTATAACGTTAAGATTAGTGGAGTAGTTACATGTATGTAGGGGAAGAATGCTCATTGATTTTTCAACCAACAAAACCTTTGATAGACACCATTGCTATCACTTCTCTCTAACTTTTAGTAGCTTCTTGTTCATAATTATTAGAAAGGAATTGCTTTCTATTCATTAGCACTTACTGATATGATGTTAAAGTGTTTTCTTTTTAAATCATCTTAACAATTATCAACCAATTAGCTTAGCCCCTCATTTATAGACAAGAAATGTACTAGATTTAGTTGCTATTATGGTTAGTGCTTGAAATATATTTTATTAGGCTCTGTGACTTGCATTAAAAAAAAAAAAAGAAAAAACATAGGGTTAAAAAACCTACAAGGCAAGTTGGGTCATTAATGGGTTTCAAAAAACCTTATAGATGTATGTTTTAGGAACTAAGTAAAAACCCTATAAGGTTCTAAGAAGCCTTATAGGGTATCGAATCGAGTTCGGATTTTATAAAATTAGTCCCGAACTCACCACGGTGACATCCTTAATCATATCTTTATTAGTTTTCCTATTTTTCAAAACAAAGACCCAAACTTAGAAGTACCAAAATCTCAAAAGTATGAAATTCTTTCAATTTCAAAACTCCATTACATTTAACTCTTATATGAACTTTACCCATATCATATTGGTATCAATGATGGGATTAGAGTTAAGACAAAGCATTCTTAAAGAACATAAAGTTAATAGCTTTATTTATAAGTATTTAATTTTGAACCTAAAATTTGAAATCTATGGGGTTTGTGGTACAAGTAGACGTATAAGCGATTATAAGGGGTAAGTGGCATGACTTTGATTCTTTAATTTAATTTAGTTATGGATAAAAGAAAGAGGAAAAAAACTTGCATTTTCTTTTTAGAGCTTTTGAGTTTTAATAGTTGAAAAAAAGGAAAAAGTAGGAAATATATATATATATATATATATAAATATAATTTTGTGTTATGGATATGAGTTTTGAGATAGTAGGAGATGAGAAGAGGAGCTTAACGATTCCTAAGGGGTTATAGTTCACTTTATTGGAAAAATTGCTTATTAGAGATGAACGGGTAGAAAATTTGTTTCATATTAAATCTCCCCCACCCACCCCTACCCTTTTTTTTTTTGCCAAAATATTAATTGCCTTGTTAATAAGGTGGTTTGTACCATACTATCATTTTACCATCATTTTATTGCTCTGACTATTCTAATAGCCTATTAACTGTTATTTTTGAACCTAAAGGTTCTTGTGTGTGATTTTGATGAGAACAAATTATGCAAGTCTTGCTAAATCAATTATTATTATTAACTAATTTGCAATTCTCATAAGAAATTTATCAATTGTATCTTTTAAGGAAGTAGAATTAACTTGGAAATACTTTATAACTTATTGAATTGGTTCTGATGTTGTTAAAAGAAGAAAAAGGGATCAAAATTATTTGTTGTGTCTAAGTCTATTTTTTTAGTTGTTCTAGTGTGAACCGTCTGGCTGGTTGAACCAAATGAACTGTGATTAGAGGCATATGTTGAATTGTGCAACTAGTTATCCTTAGACCATCTAACTAGTTAAGGTAAGTATTCTGAGGTCAGTGAGCTATGTTGTACCATACGATTGGTGACCTGAAGACTGTCCAAATGATGATCCTATTTGAATGGATTGTTTGGCTGGTTCGATCACAACCGTTTGGCTAGTTTGCATAGAAATTAGCCATTACAGTGCATCTAATGCAAGATGAACAGGGCCAAATGGTTGGATTTTTGCTAAAGGATATAAATGTAAGTTTGTGGCCAGTTGAAATACAATTTATAGTGCCAAATTCGTGCAATTATTCCTCTTGTAATACTTGTACTTCATTCCAATTGTCTTGTACTCATTATTTGTAATCTTTTTGAAACCCTAGTATAGTGCTAAGCTTCATATTTGCAATTTTTACTCAAGAGAAAGCACTATACTAAGTAATTGAGAGTTATTGTGTTTGTGAGATCATTTGTAATAAGATTGGGTATAGGTACTTGTGCCATTAAGATTGGGATCAATAAAATTATATGTGAAGACCTTGGTTGAGACATTAGGTGATTATAGAGAGTAGGAGGCGGTCTGAACTCCACATTAGAATTCTGGGCTAGATTTCTCTATCCCTTTCTCTTTTAATTTCTACACTTTAATTATTTCATAATTATTTCCATATTACATCCATTTAGTTAATTTGATTAAAGATTTGTTGTCAAAGTAAATTTGGTCATTAAACTTAATTCACCTCTCCTCTTGAGTTCTTAGTGTAGTATTTCATTGATATTAGGTTGGGACTTATTCAATAACTGAACTCAGAATCTTATAAATAGATAGGCTTTAAGAATAACACAATCACTTGATCAAAATTCAAATTTCATTGAAACATCATGATACATAGTACTTAAATGGCAATATAGGTAAAAACAAACATAATGGAACTTTAACCCCACATTAAAAGAAATTATTCAAACTACATCTTCAAATTGTCAACATTCCATGCCTTAGGGATGATCTTTTTGTCTAATCTTTTGATGCGTTTCTTGAGTCAAACACATGGAGAGGCACCATAGCGGAGCGAACAAAAAACAAACAAGGAAAAAGTTAGCAAAGTTCGAGCAGCTACTAAATAGATATGACGCACTACTCAATCCTACTCGACCTACAATCTGCCGGATATGACACATCGGTCTAAACTGAAGGGTTACTCATTACTACTCATTACTAAAGTGAATAGATAAGAGTTGAATGATAATGAGAATACTAAGGTTGCTCAACATGAATAATTTCTGTATCAATTAGTTGATTGTCTGTGTACAAGAAAGTGAGGGTTTATATACCCATACACTAAGGCTACTTTATATGTATGAAAAGATAAAAGGGTATTCTAAAATTAGGTTATATGAAATATACTAAAAAGGGTAAAAGAGACAAAGAATATTTTGTGTGAAAAAGTAAAGAATCCTTTTAAAAAGATCGTGCCAGAAAGCACGTATCACATGGTGGACGAGAGTTAGGACTATGATATAAAGTAGGCGAAACAGAAAGTGCTGGCAGTTAGGGGCCAACTTGATTTGGATCAAGCCGGAGACCAATTAGTTCTACTGAAGAGAAATCAACTGGATTTGGGGTTGGATGCATGTGGTCGGATCAAGAGCTCTCATCGGCTATTCTTGGCATGTCTTTTGGGATAAAGCATCGCTGCTGAACAGGGGTAGATTTGACACAAGTAACGATTTGATAGTCAGGTCGGCAGGAAACCGGCTTAGGATAGGAATCCTTGCCTCGGTTATGGCCTAGGGTTAGTACTCTTCGAGTGAATCCTTGGAGTCCTCTCACTCGGCTACGCGAGATCAATCTAGGGGGTTGATTCCTATAATCTTTCTAGTCTATAGGCACCATAGTCAACGACTTTACGTACTCTGACTAAGTCTTCATAATTCCGAACGAGCTTTCTTGACTGTCTCACACTCTAAGGGTTTCCATTTTGCAGCATAACAAGTCTCTAGGTTAAAAACCTTATGCTCTACCTTTTTATTGTAATATTGTGCAACTTGTGTTAGTATGTCGTGATTCTAGCAGTAACTATATGCCTTATTTCTTTAATTGTGTCTAAATTTGCCATGAGGCCGACTTGGTTAGCCATAATGTCAAGATTCTGGGTTTGTAGGCTTAGAAGCTCAAACTTAATTGGTAAAACAACTTCAGATCCAAAAGCTAATCTAAATAGGGTCTTGCTTATTGAGGTTCTATCGGTGGTCTTTTATGCTCATAAAATAAAAGAAAGCTCATGTAACCATTTTCCTTTGGCTTGATCGACCATCCTTTTCAAACTATATTAGATAGCCTCATTCACAACTTCAACTTGGTCTTTTAGTTATGGGTATGCAGCCGATGTGTAATGAAGCTAGATTCCATGTTTCTCACAAAAAGATCAAAACTTATTGTTGTTAAACTGTCGACCATTATCAGTAATAATCATGTAAAGAACCTAAAATCTTACCAAAATTGAATTGAGCATAAAAGATTCCACCTCTTGCTCAACAATCTTTGCATAGCTTCTACTTTTTCCCATATAGTAAAATGATCTCCTAATAACTATAATGTATTGTTGTTGTCCAGTAGCCTTAAGGGTTTGAGAATATCCAACCCCAATTAGGCAAATGACCATGGACTTGCTCGAGGTTGAAGATTGTTGCATGGAGTTTAATCATTTACTACATGTCTCTGGTAATGTAGGCAATACTAAACTAGCTTCTTTGTATCCTCTTTCATGGTCAACTAATAATATCTAAGCTTAAGAGCTCAAATATAGAAAGTTTGTGATTTGACATGATTATTGCAAATTCTTGCATGAAGCTTGAAAAGAACTCGATAGACTTGTTTAGGAGATAGGTAACAAAGATAAGGTTGATTACAACCATGCTTGTATAATTGATCATCAATGAAAGTGTAGTTTTCCACCTAATAAATGAGCCTCCAAACTTCTTGCTTATCCTTATGTAAAATCCCATCTTTCAAAATACTCAACAGTAAGGTCCATCTAAGACTTCTCAAGCATAGTTAGTTGAACTTCAAAATGTTGATTAGCAAAGCATTCTACTTTTTCTTGGTAGATATTCAATAAAAAGTTGATTATTCAAATCAAGAAGTGATGTTGAAGCCAATTGGATAACTTGTTAGTAGCTGCATTTTTAATCTAGGTATCTTTGAAATGTTTAAAGAACAAAATTCTCTTGTGAGCTTTTATACTATTGCCAAGTACTTGCTCATAATTTCATTCTTTACCGCACACTGACATTTTACTTATTAGACTACCAACTGTGAGTTAGATAAGATCTTTATCCTCTTAGCTCCAACCTCTTTAGCTAGCCTCAAACTAATTATCAATGCCTCATACACCGCTTCATTATTGGCTAAAAAAGCTAAACTTCAATGCGTACGAACTTTGAGATTGTGCAGACTATTCATGCTCTAAATCCATTTGGGGTTGAAGAACTATTAATATTTAAAGTCCATAGAGGAAGAATCGTTAATATATAAAGTCCATAGAGGCTTTTCTCCTTACTCAACACTAGCTTCTTTTCTAAGGAATTCTACTATGAAATTTGCCAAGACTTTTGCCTTTAGGGTAGTTTTAGGCCAATATTGAACACATAAGTACTTGGCTCAAGTGTATATTTCATCATTTGCCCAGATGAGTTGGGCTTTTGCAGAGCTTGACGTAATGGTTGGTCTGTAAGGATTGTAACTTGGTGGGCCTTAGAATAGGGACTTAACTTCCTCTCAACTATAACCATAGCAAGAACAAACTTCTCCACCTTCATGTACCTTAGCTCTAGCCCTTGCAAAACATGACCAAAATAATAGATCGATCGATGCTCTTTCCTATGAACTTGTACCGAGATAGAAGAAAGAGCTTAGCTACTTACTGATAAGTAAAGAAATAATTCTTCACTCAAAATTGGCTTTAGAATTATGGTGGAGTTGATAACAAGTCCTTCGATTCCTTAAAGGCAACCTCACATTGACTAATCCATTCAAACTCAATATTTCAATACTTTAAAGAACTCGATGCACCTATTAACATTCTTGAAGACAAACCTATTAAAGGCTACAACCCAACTTGCCAATTTCTATACTTCCATCACAAAACTAGGAGACTTCATATCCTTTATAGCCTTTATTTTCTCTTGATTGGCCCTAATTACCCATTAAGTTACCATGTAGCCTAAAAATTGCCCTAAAGTAACTCTAAAGATACACTTAGGAGAATTTAACTTCATTGTATACTTTATTAAAGTATTGAAAGTCTCCTTTAGATTAGCAAGGTGATGATCTCATTTCAAACTTTTCATGATTATGTCATCAAAATAAACACCTTAACATTGCGATGAACTTAAGGCTTGAACATCCACATTACTAGTCTTTGATAGGTTGCTCCAGCATTCTTTAGACCAAAAGGCACGACTATATAATAGTCTATACCAAAATCAGTAACGAATGAAGTATGAAGTATGTACCTTAGCTTTCTCTTTTATTTTAATCTAGTTATACCCTAAAAAAGCATCTATAAAGCTTAACAAGGCAAGTATGGATGTTAAACTACAAGTTGATCAATCTTAAAAGGGGAAAACAATCTTTTGAACAAGTTGTATTCAAGCCTATGAAATCAATACACATGTGTTACTTCCCGTTTGATTTCTTGACTAATACACAGTTAGCCAACTAGGTTAGGTGGGGCTCTTCCCTTATAAACATTACCTTCAAGAGTTTTTACACTTCTTCTTTGATTGCAACTTATTGTTTAAGGATGAAATGTCGCTTCTTCAACTAACGACATTGGCGTTTGATTTATTTTGAGTTTATGCATTATATAATATCTTGGTATCCCTAGCATATCGAAAGGGGACCATGCAAATGCATTAGTATATTTCTTAAGGAACTATACTAATTCTTGTCTCCGCTATAGGGATAGTGACTTTCTAATCGAGTTGTTTTATGTGGATCATTTTTGAGTTATATTTCTTCTACTTCTTCCTCTAGTTTTTCTCTATCTTCTAAGTTCTAATCTGTATTTTCTTCAATGTAGAAAAACTTTCTTATGTTTAAGGGCCTTTAAATATAAGGACCTTACAAGCTATTGATCTCCTCTACAAACTCCTAAGCCATGTAAGAGTTAGGAACTTAGCTTTAACATGTGCTATTGATGGTATCATGTTGAATAAGTTTTGACTAGATTGTCCCATAATGATGTTATAGGGAGACCAACACTTAACCGTTAGGAAATTGACTTTGTTCTATGTTACATGCTTATCATCCCTAATTTAGATGGGGAGAGAAACTACACCAGAAACTCACATTAGTTAATTACTGAAAGCATATAAATCATAATTATAAGATCTCAAATGGGTCTTGATCTTAGACTTCCGCATGTTGGAAAATTATATTCGCTAAGCTTTTAGTATCCACAAGATTTTTCCAAACTTTGAAATTAGCAAACCTTGCAGTGATCTCAAGTACATCATCATAAGGCAATTGAATGCTTTTAAAATCTCTCTTAGAGAAAGAGACGGGGTTATTGACCTTCAGTCTTTTGCCTTGCACATTGTACACATAATCCTAGGTATTAGTCGAGCTTATAAAGTAAAACCAAGCAACATTAGAAGGTTCACTAACAATGGTGTTGATCAAACCATTTAGGGCCCTATTATTGGTGTTATTACCTTTTCCCTATCATTCTTATAAATGGTGCCAAAATGTTGTTTGTGAACTTTAGGTAAGTGTTGATTTGCAAAATAGTACAAGTTAGGTTTTGGGCATTACATGGGCTGTCTGATGTAGCTACTCCAATACCTAAGTCAATAAGCTTAAAGAAAGTTAAGTTAGTAATACGAGTAATTATAGAGTCTTATGATTATTTGTCTTTACATATATATATTGATGCATCTCTGGGTTCAAATATACAGGGGAGCACTACAACGTAAATGAATTAGAAAGAAAAAAAAAGAAAAGCTAGCAGAAGTTTAGGCAACTACCAACTGGATTTGATACACCAATTGATCCTACTCAGCCTACAATTTGCTAGATATGACTTACTAGTTCGAATTGTAAGGTCACTCGCAATTACTCCTTGTTAAAGGGAATAGATAACAGTTAAAGGGTAATGAGAATGCTAGGGTTGCTCAAAGTAAAACTTATATAAATTCTGAAAATGAAGATGATTACTTGTATACATTAAGTAAGGTTTATATACTCATCCTACTAAGGTTACTTCACATACAGGAAAAGGCAAAAAGGGCAATTTACAAATAGGATACGTAAGACATATTAGAAAGGGTAAAAAAGACAGAATATTTTGTACAAAAAACTAAAGAACCCTTCGGGAATGTTGTGCTGGAAGACATATGTTGCATGGTGGCTGGTTGTTCTAAAGTATAGTAGAAATTAGATGAAATGAAGAAAAGAAGGAGTTACAATCAGGGTCAAATTGATTTAGATCAAGTTAAAGCCTGATCGGTAATTGGTAGAGAGCACTTAACTTAAGCTAGGGTTAGACGTTGGTAGGCGGCTCGGATAATCTTTGGAGGGTGTTTGCTTTGACGTTGTGTCATAGAATAACTGTTCAACAGGTTTAGCATACGTAACAGCTCGGTAATCAAGTTAGTAGTAATGGGAAACATAAAGGTCAAGGTAGGAATTCCCTTCTTGGATGGGGCTTTGAGATAGTATTTTCTAGGTGAGTCTTTAGAGTCCTCTAACTTGGCTATGTATGATCGATTCAAGGGGTTGATTCCTATCATCTACCTATAGTTCGAAAGATTTGTCTTCAAATCTGAAGTGGTCTTTGGTTCTTATTCTTCTAAGGTATTTGTAGGTCTTCTTTTGGTTAGTGGGGAAGCAGGCTGGACACATTGAAAGTGGAGGAAACACCGTAGTCATCAAATAACTCAATCTAATAGGTGTTGCAGTTGATTTTCTTTAGGATCTTGTATGGACCATTGGCTTGAGGAGATAGCTTGTTATGTATCAAGTGTGGAAATCGTTCTTTACTGAGGTGAGTCCATACTAAGTCTACTGGCTTAAAAGAAATAGTTCGGTGGGCTTTGACTACCAATCTCTTATTGTCTCTTATTGAACTTAGTGATCTTCCTTGTCATAACTAGTGTAGCTCCTGTAATTCTTGGGCTCGGTCGACTCTGAATTGACTTTCTTCAACAGTTATGGGGGTATTGATCAGGTTTAGGGGAATGGTAAGGTTGAAGCTATAGATGACCTCAAATGGGATCTTTCTAGTAATGTTACAGACAGTTCGATTGTATACAAACTCTATGACTAGTAAACACAAATCCCAATCTTTCAAGTTCTTTCCCACAATAGCTATGAGTAAATTGCCTAGTGTATTGTTCACTACTTCAATCTAGCCCTCAATCTAAGGGTGGCTATTGAAGTTGAACATAAGTTTAATTTCAAGTCTTCTCCAAAGAATCTTCCAAAAACAGCTAAAAAATTTTGTGTCCCTATTTGAAATAATAATCTTTAGCACTCAATGTAGTTGAACAACTTCCAGTAGAAACAAATCAATAATGTATAAAGCATTGTTAATTCGATAGCATGGGTTGAAGTGTACCATTTTGCTGAAGTGGTCTATTACTATGAAGATCGAATCTTTTCCCATAGATGTTCGGGGCAACCCTAGGACAAAGTCCATGCAGAGGGTGACCCAAGATAGGGTTGGTGTTGACAAGGGCATATACTCTCCATAAGGCTCTCTCTTCTCCTTAGCTCTCTTGTATACCTTACAACTTCCCATTACCTTATGGACATCCTTAGCTAAACTAGGTCAATAAAAGTTTTTCTTCTATAGATTGGTTGTTTGTCTCTCTAAAATGACCAGATAATCCACTATTAGGAGCCTCTTTCACCAATGGCTTACATATGGAACAGTTTGGTATACACAATAACTCTTTCTCAACACTACTCAAGAATGGGACCAAAATGAGAGTCACGAGCATACTATTCGGTGATAAGTGAAAATCCTAACAACTTTATATGTAAAGTAGTCAGTAAGGTTTGCCGATGTGACAGAGCATCGATGACCACGTTGGTGCTTCCTTTCTTTTGCCGGATTACGTAAGAGAAACCCTCCATAAACTCTAGTCACTTGACTTACCTCTTTGAAAGTTTATGCTAACTTCCAAGATACTTTGATGACTTATGGTCAATGTAAATAGTAAACTCTCGTAATAGCAAATAGTGTTGCTAAACAGTAAGAGCTCGAAAAAGAAAGCACAACTTTTTCTTGTATACAAAATAATTCAGGGCAGCATTACTAAGCTTTTCATTGTGGTAAGCAATGGGTTGTTGTTCTTACATTAGACGATGCCAATTCTATTGCCTAATGCATTACATTCCAATTCAAAGGGCTTGTTAAAATCGAGTAATGATAGGATAAAGGTGAAGGTGAAATTCTCTTTGATCTCGCTAAAGCTTTGTTCAGCTCAGTTACTCCATCTGAACCCATTACTCTTATTTGTCAGCTTGGTTAAGAAGGCGGTTATGGTACTGAAGTTTTTAATGAATTGCCTATAAAAAGAAGCTAAGCCATGAAAACTTTGAATTTTAGTGACATTTTTTGGTGTCGACTACTCTAGAATAGCTCGGATCTTTTCCTCATCTGCTCGGATTCCTTCCCTCGATACCACATCCCCAAGAAAAATAACTTCACTCTAACAAAACATACACTTCTTTAGGTTCTTAAATAGCTTCTCGGTTAGTAAGATTTCAAAAACAACTTAGAGATGTTGAACATGATTGTCTAGGTTGGCACTGTACATTAGTAAATCATCAAAGTACATGACCACACATCATCTTATCAAAGGGCACATCACATAATTCATAAGCCTCATAAATGTGTTTGATGCATTTGTAAGTTTGAATGGCATAACTAACTGTTCATAGACACCATGCCTAGTCTTGAAGGTAATCTTCCACTCATCTCTCGGTCTCATGCGAATTTGGTGATAGTCACTTTGCAAATCAATTTTAGAAAATATTTTGGCACCATGAAGCTCATCTAACATGTCATCGAGCCTCGGTATCAAATATCTATACTTGATAGTAATTCAGTTGATTACTCTACTATCGATGCACATGTGCCATGAACAGTCTTTCTTTGGGATGAACAAGGCTAGTATAACATAAGGGCTCGTGCTTTCCCTCACATGTCCTTGCTTTATAAGCTCATCCACCTATCTTTTCAACTTGACAACATACTCAAGATTCATTCTATATACAGGTCGGTTCAAAAGGGTGGCGCCTAGCTGTAGATCAATATAGTACTCTATACCTTGGACTGGAGGTAGTCCTTTAGGCAAATTCCTTAAGAAATAGTTTAGAGAACTCATCAATTAGCCCTCAGATTTCATCTAGGACATCTTTTAGATCTCTCATCTCCAGTAATCTTCTAATCAACAGAAACATAGGCTCTTCGGTCTTCTCAACAATTGGAAGTTCTCTTTGACTCATTACTAGGGCCTCTTTCTTACTTGCTTAGGTGAGTTAATTATGGGTCTGATTTACTTGGTTAAGGGTCATAGGTTGCAATATAATTTTCTTTCCATTCTTAACAAAGGCATAGGTGTTCTTGTACCCATCATAAGCAACACATCGATTGAACAACCAAGATCATCCAAGCAACAGATGTGAAGCTTACATAGGGATGACATCACACACTACTTTATCCCTGTACATACTGTCAACACTGAACAATACAGTTACTTGTCTAGTCAAATGCAAAGCACCCTTATTATGAAGCCAATATAGCTTGTAAGGTTAAGGATGCTTAGAGGTCAGTAGACCTAACCTTTACATGAAGGACTGTGCAACTACGTTAGTACAACTTCTTCCTTCCACTATGATGGTACATAACTGTCCTTTGATGGTACACAATTGTCCTTTGATGGTACACTTAGTATGGAATAAATTTTCCCTTTGGTCTTTCTTGGAGTTACGTAGGGAACTCAGTATTCATCTTAGTACTAGGTTTATCACTTCTCCCTGGTTAACATAGATACAGGTCTCCTCTTCTTCCTTGCCTTTAACTTTCCTAACATCCTTCTCCTCCTTAGGCTTACTCTCGTCAATGCTATCTACTACTCTCCTTAAAGCACCATAACACGTTAATTAGGACACTTAGTAGTCATGTGTCCGAAGCCTAAACAATTAAAGCACTTCACTTCACTTGTCTTCCGTCTAAAGGTCTGCCCTCTTTCATATGTCCTCGGGGTTGGTTTGGCCTTAGCTCAGCTCGGTTAGCCTGATCGGCTATCATCAGGTCAGTCGATCCTCTCCTCGATTCAGTATAACCTCCTTGGCTTGTCTTGAACAAGTTGGTCCGAAGCAAAGGCTCGAGAGAATGCTGGTCCAGGGTGCTCGAGGCACTTTTTCTCTATTTTTCAACCTTCTGCATTATCTTAATTACCTCCTCTAAGGTATAGAACCTCTGTACCTTTGTAATATAGCGAATCTCATATTTGAGTCCAAAAGTAAACCGTGATATTGTGCAAACCTCTAGTTCTTCTACGTTAGCCTGGATCATAAGCATCTAGAACTCTCTCACATTATTGTCAATAGATCGACCTCCTTGGTAAAGCTCCTATAACTTTGCAAATGTACCTTATAAGTAGGTCTCAGGCACAAATCTACTCTTCAATAACCTTTTCATCTCATCTTAGGTTTTCAAACCTTATCTTCCATCTCTTACTCTAGCTGCATTCAGATTGTTTTACCATATAGTGGCATACCCAAAGAACTCAAGTGTAGTAAGTCCGACCTTCACAACTTTTGTATATTCATAACAATCAAATACCTTCTAAACCCTCTCTTCCCACTCCAAGTATTCATCGGCATCTCTACTTCCGCTGAAAGGTAGAATTTAGCCCTTAACATTGTCAAGTCCTTGAGGAGCTTAATGTCCTCGTTCTCGTACTTAATAGTACTTAGCCTCTTCTTCTTCCCCTTCGTCAATCTCCACATCTACTTCCTCATCATCCTCTTCTAACTCTAGCCTTTGTCTAACAACTCGGTTTGTGACTCCTTTGGCCTATTAATGTCGAACTAGATGGTTAGCTTAACTAGCTTGGCCATAGCCTCTCTCTAAAACATTTTTAGGTAGGTTATGCTGCAGCATACTCTAGGGTTGTTGCTTATTAACTTGCATCACAGTGACTAGACTCTTAATAAGGTTAGTAAGCCTATTAAGTTTGTCATCAACTAACCCGGGAGTGTTACTACTATTTTGACCATAACCAGGTTGAACACCATTATTTTAGTCTCCAATAACACCTTGAATACTTAATTCTGACATAGTACAACGTTTCTCGAACAGATTATCAACACAATGTACAAAAAATACTGCTATCTTACTACCCAAAACTTCAACTAATACACTTTAACAACTTCAACACCTAATAATCACTTAAATAGGATAGAAATAAACTTGCTTTGTTTTCGTAATGAAAAATAGAGTAACAATAGAACCACACTTACCAACACACAAATCTTCTCTATATAGGTCATAACTCTAAACTTACTTTATATGAACACACTGTAGCAGCTACGAAAGGGACACAGTAGCCACAACAGTAAGCAAGCCAAAACTTTACTGTAACTTCATACACTCCCTTTCGGAACTATGCTTTAATATCAATGAAGCTAATGCGTCTCCAAGATTAAACACACAGAGGAGCACCACAACGTAAGTGAACCGAAAAGAAAAAAAGAAAAGCTAGCAGAAGTTTGGGTAGCTACCAACTAGATATGATACACCAATTGATCCTACTCGACCTATAATTCATTGGATATGACTCACCGATTTGAATTGCAGGGTCATTCTTCACTACTCCTTGCTAAATGGAATAGATAAGAGTTAAAGGGTAATGAAAACGTTAGGGTTGCTCAAAGGGAAACTTGTATAAATTCTCACAATGAAGATAATTGTCTGCGTATATTAAGTAGGGGTTAATATACCCATCATACTAGGTTTACTTTACATACAGGAAGAGACAAAAAAGGTAATTTACAAATACGATATATAAAACATAATAAAAAGAGTAAAAGAGACAAAAAAATACTCTGTACAGAAAAGTAAAATATCATTTAGGAATGTTGTGCTAGAAGATACATGTCGCATGATGATTGGTTGTTCTAAAGTATAGTACAAATTAGACAAAATGAAGAAAAGAGGGAGTTACAGTTAGGGGGCGACTTGATTTAGATCAGGTCAAAGCTTAGTCAATAATTGCTAGAGAGTACTCAACTTGGGCTAGGGTTAGACGTTGGTGGGCAACTCAGATAGTCTTTGGAGGGTGTTTGCTCAGATGTTGTGTCATATCACAACTGTTCGATAGGTTTAGCGCATGTGACAGCTTGATAGTTAGGTCGACAATAGTAGGAAACATAGAGGTCAAGGTAGGAATTTCCTTCTTGGATGGGGCTTTGAGATAGTATTCTTTAGGTGAGTCCCTAGAATTCTCTAACTCTGTTACGTGTGATCGGTCTAGGTGGTTGATTCTTATCATATATATAGCTTGTTTGGAAACTATATTAGGGTAATAGTTGGACTGCTTTAGACATGTGACACTTTATAAATTGGCATTAGTGTTAAATGTGGAGACAAAGGGCAGTTGAGCAGTTATTTGTAGGGGTGATTGTTGAGTTGTTCAAACCTTTGTCCCAATATTTGATTATTTGAACTTTGTAGGCAAGGCTTTAATGATGTAGCCCTATGAATCTTGGTTAGCAAGGTTACTTCAAGCTGGCAAAGCTCTAAGGACAGGTTGGCAATTTAGATGCTGACTTGTTATGATTGGATGATCACAAGTTACTATGACAATTGGATAGAAATATGTTTACTTAGTTTGAGGTAGCTTTTAACTTAAAACATGTCAATAATTTACCAAGTATCTTAATGAGAATCCACTATCAATAGGATTCGTGTTAAGATTGCGACTAAGGCCATGATCAACAAACCGAGGTTACCAACTATGATTCATTCACAACCATATTTTACTTAATGGGTGGATATAGAACAATCTTTTGATATCAATAAGCAGGTAAGGCCGCCAATTTGATTCCTCGGTAAATATTCTAATGAGGCCATGTGTGATGTAATGCCCATTACAATAGACCACATATTGCTTTGAAGTCCCTAAGCATGTGAAAGGGGAGTCATTTAAGACCATTGTCATAATGTTTGCATGTTCAAGAAAGGAAATAAAAGGATATCCTTGATACCTTTGAGTTTAAATGATGTAAAGACTGCGAGATTAGATATGAATCCTCTTAAGGAGTTAATCAAGATAAAAAAAAAAAGTGGTTGAAGTAGAGGGCTTTGATATAGTTATTGATGTGACATCATTGTTATTGACTCGTGGAGCTTTTGGTGAATAATAGGTATTTATATATCTAACCTTCACTATTTAGACTAGCTTTTCACGATCTATTAATCGGATTACCAAGAATAACTAGATACTGTAATATCCTTGTGCCTATTAGACCATATAAGATGTTTATAAGAATTTATTAGTGTTTTATTGATAATTTCTTATATTGGAGTAGCATTCTGCTTACACTTAAGCCATATTTAACGGAGGGAATGGATCTGAATGGAATCAAGATTTTAGGTTCCATTTCCTTTTCTTATGTTTAGAAGCACATTTAGAAGTTGAAATCGAGATTCTACAGAATTGGTGATTCTAAGTTTAAGGAGGAATTCGATTCAGTAAAATCAGCGATTCTATTCCTCCCACATTTATTATTATTAATCAAATTACTCATTTAACTTTCAATTTATTTATGAAATTTAATATTTAAGGCTATTTTTGATAATTATTACTACATACACATTTAGTTTTATTCCATTCCATGGATATTTCCAAACATGAAAAATGATTTGTTATTTCGCTCCTCATTCCATTCCATTCTATTACAGACAATTCTTGTGTACCAAAAGTGACATTAGTGGCAGTGTGAGTAAGATAACAATACATGGCTATTTGAAACTATGGCTATTGTGGGAGATAAGATGGGCATGCATTATCCTAGTTTATAAAAGAGATGTCTTCTTTTAAGATGATAGAGGCTAATCATTGCTTATTATGCCATTACATGGGTTCAATGTTCAACAAGTTTATATAAGATTGATCAATAGAATACATGATGAATGGTTTGAGAGAGATAATTTTTGAGGCCATAGGATGCATAGCATGAATATATTAAGACATTTTGCTCGGGTTCAAGGATTTTTAAGAATATTGAGGAGTTGATTGTTAGGGAGTGGATGATGTGCTTCTTTGGGAGCTAAATGCTATTACTTAGATGAGTTTCATTAAGCATTTATTGAGGCAATTGTTGTTGAAAGTATAGCCTTAGACTAGGATGGTGAGGATGTTTTACTTACTTTCATTTTGCAAGATTGTTTTTCATTCAGATGGTGACCATATTCAAGATTTGAGGACAAATCTTCTTGAGTCCGGGTTGGTGATAAGGATCATAGCCTCATCTAAAAGTTGCGAACTTTGCGAAAAGGATTTGTGAATATTGCATGGACTTGCCACCTTTGTAAGATTGATATTCTAATTATCATTTCTATGTTATTAGTTATTTCATATTAGTTTATAGAATTATTTTAAATTTTATAGGTTTTTATGTTAGGCATTTCTTAGACATTATTATTTCTTATTTTACTATTTTTTGTTAAATATAATTAGTTATTTATTTTATTAGTTTATTTTATTGGTACCTTAGCAGTTACAACTAGTTGCAGTATTTGCTAATATTGGCAAAATTTCTACTTTATTTTATGACAACTATGCCCTCTTGGGGTTGTCAGGGATAATCTATATATTTTGCTGTATACAATTGTTACATTTACTAGTTTAATGAAAAATCCCATGAGAGTTCTCTCTATTTCCTTTGTCTTATAAATTCAAATTGAATTGTGGCAACACCTCTTGATTTCAAATAATTGTGCATAATATCAATTAATTGATGTCAAAATCTCTAGTTGAAATTTGTGTCTCATATCAAATTATAAGTAAACATAGTTCGTACTTATTTTTTGGTGTCTCATATCCTTAATATCAATTCTTTCGTACCTCAATTTGTTTTCAACATGAAGTCAATAAAAAATAGATATACCAAAAACCAAAATTATAAGATCTTTTTTATTTTTATTTCAATTTTAAGCTTACATTGCATTTAACTCATAAACGGACTTACCATAGAGCAAGAAGAAAAATAGTTTAGAGATTTAACAAGCCTCAAATTTAACAAGCCTAATCTCTAAGTCTTGGTCTATACTAATCTACTTTTAACATGTTGAAGGAGTACCCTTTCTCTAATGGAACAATAAACGAGGAAAACAACATAATGTAACACAAGCAAATCAATGCAAACATAAAAGTTCTTATATGTTTAGTTGCTAATTACAATACAAGATTTTTTTTTATATAAATATATTGTATATCATTTGTTAATATTAGAATAGTGATTTAATAATTATATTTTTCATGTTGTCATGTATTTATTTCAATCACGTTTTCTCATTTCTAGCACCGCTTTACTATCGGCGTTACCACTACTGATACTATACCAACACTACTACCGCTAGAGTACTATCAACATTATCAATTAATCTACGTAGCACTACAACGTAGTAATGATGGATGGTGTAGTGTAGTAGAGACCTATTGTAGCAACATTGATAACTATGGCAATAGTGTAATAGCAGTGGTAGTATTGGTTATATGTAGAGTTTTTGAGGTGGTAACTAGTGTCTAATGTAGTATAATGATGGTAGTGCAAGGGTAGTGGTGAATAATGTGGCAATGATAATGGTAATGAAGGTGGTGGTCGTCGTCGTAATAAGGCAAGACAACGATAGTGAGGTGGCAATTGTAGTAATGTTGGTGGTGGTAGTGGTCATGGTGGGTGTTAGTAAGTTGATGATTAAATAGATGTATTAGTTTGGGTTTTTGGATTAAGAGATTTTATTTTGTCCCTCTGTCAAGATTTTTATAAGGGTAAATTATGCGGACTTTCCCCGTAAAATTTCATAATTACAAGCACCTTATTTTCAAAATTAAGCACTTACACTCCTAAAATGGATGTAGAGCTAACATTACTTAAATAATATATATATTATGTGTAAATATTAATAATATATATTTACATTAGAATTATACATTATAATTGATATTACTATAGTACAACATGTAATTTATAATGCACTTATAAAGTTGTAATATATAATTTTGAAATGATTGCTATGTTTTCGAACAAAAAAAAAAAAATGACTGCTATGTTATATATATCAAAGCACAAACATCTTATTAGTTTCTTTCACATTTCAGACTTGCACATATCTTTCTTTTAACGTATATAGTACTATAAAAGGTGTCTAGGACTTTCTTTTATATGATGTATATATATATATTAATTATATAAATTAAATTTATATGATATTTTATATGGTGTCACTGTTTGTTATATAAATAAGTGTCACTCATCAAATTCATAACTCCCCACTTTTGCTTTAAAATTTCTATCAAGCATTTCATACCATGATATTAGAAGTATATTGTCCAAACAATGTTTACGTCAAGCTTTCAAGTTCGAAAAACGTAGCATTTGTCAATATATTATAATGTGGATTCAAATGACATGTTTTGAAAATATATATTATGTTATCATTGATATATATTGTAGCATACCATTCTCACAACTAATTATCGAATTAGATATATAAATATAATATGTATATATATCTATATTATTAAAGAGTTTGAAGTATTAAGTAATCATCGAAATAATATCTTGATTACTTTTACTTATTTAACCTTTTAAATAAAATTTTTATTATTAATAAATAATTTTCTTTAATACATTTGATTGTAGATATAAGACAATTTAAAAATATTATATATATCTCTCCCTCCTCTAACATTCCTACTACTTAATTTCTTTCTCTTTCTCTTTCTCTTTCTCTTTTTTAAGATTCCCATTACTCATTTCTCTCTCTCTCTTTTTTAACATTTCCACTACTTCCTTTCTCACTCTCTTCTTCCACATCCCCACTATTTCTTATTCTTCCCCTCACAACTCTCATCTCTCTTTTTTTTTTTTTTCTCATCTATTAATATCTTTTATCAATATTATACTATATTTAATTATATTACATAATTTTATTCATTTTGTACATATATAACGTGAGTGCATCATCTACTAGTTGTCAATAAATACACATAATAAATCAATATATATTATCTAACTCATTTTAAGAGTATAAGTACTCAATTTTGAAAATAAGAGATGTTCCTACAATTACAAAAGTTTAAAAAAAAAGTCTGTACAATTGCAAAAATTTATAAGGAAGGTCCTTACAATTTACCCTTGTATAATACCAAATGGAATTTCGGAGATCTACCAGCAGACTTGGGAATGAAATATGGTACAATTGTTTTATCCAATCAGTTTTCTCAAAAAAGTTGCGAACCAAACAGTGACTTAACATTTCATAGAAAATTTACATCGTTTTGAGGGAAGTTTTTCCAAGTACTTGAAATGTAGGCTTGAATCTTGAATTATGCAAGTATATTGTAGCGACATACCTTATAGAAAAGTTAGAACATGCATCATAACTCACAGAAATAATCTTATCAACAGAAGAATGAAATATAATCTTAAGATTTGTTAAATTTAGATCTATAATCATATGATACAAAAATTTAAACTTATGCATTTAGTGTGATTTTATATTCATCTTAACGAAAGATTGTCAGAAAACTTCGCAAGAGAGTCACAGCATGAACCCTTCACCCATCAACTTCATAGGATCCCAGGAAATAAGACCTTCAAATGGTCTTTCCACAGGCATTTGCTCTGTTAACCAACCTATTCGGGCGTATAATCATGCAAATTCAGTAGCAGATCCAGTTCGACACTGCATAAACATGGAAACCCTCAAGTTTTCCATATGCAAAGATACAATTCCTCGGAGGTGGTAATTAGTTTGTGTACGGTCTATCCTGGAGTTCTGGAGAAAACATGGAAAAGCAGTAAAAGCAATATAGATATCTATGATCCTTGGAGAAAAGATCCACATTCACGAAATATTCAACCCGCCGCAGTCAAAACTAGCCGTGCTCAGCAGTGATCCAGCCATGAAGGGAGCCAATATCTTCCCCCTAATAAAGTTCAACACCTTGCTTTTGCTCTGCATAATGTATCCTACCATGTAAGCTGTAGTGATGAGTTTAATGCTTCTCCACCTTCTCTCTTCGGCATACTTCTTCAAGGCAATCTCCATTCTTTTGTATGCTTTCCCCAGTTTTTCGGCATTTCCTACAATTTCATCAATTGGTTCATTTCTCAATGCCTCTCCTAGATACCTAGCTAGAATGACACTGTCTTCCAGGGCAGCACACCCTCCTTGGGCTATATCGGGTGTCATGGGATGAAATGCATCTCCAGCTACACAAACATTGCCCTTGCTTATATTTCCCCACAGAAGTTCCCATGGATATCTGTATCTCAGCTGAGACAACAGTGTATTGTCAAGTTCTGTTTCTTCAACTATCGCCCTTACTTGGTCGGGTGCTTTCCCAAGCTTATCCAACACAAACCGCTTCCTCTTTGCTGGGTTCTCCTCAGTCTCTTCCTCTGTGCAAGGAAACAAAATGACAGAACACACGTGCTAATATTATTGACACACACCACGACTTGATTATGCACATGTATTAACACCAATCTAAATGGTGAAAGCTTTTAGATCACCTAACGATGGAGCTAAACCAAAATAAAATTAGAATTGAATGCACCGAGTGCAGATCCCTAATCATTTCGTCCCCCTTTCATTGAAGTTGAACACTAGGTTAGGGGGATATTCAATCATTAGGTATAAGATCATACTACATCTAACGGGCTTAACCTTCTTCTACATCAGCTGTTTGTGCAACTAAACTGAACACTATGAACTTAAAGAAGATATAATTATTGCTCAATACCCTTTTGAGTGATCGATTTGCAGAAGAAAATCTTCCATAAATATCTCACCTCTGCTGGTTGGTGACCAAGTGAAGAACCAAAATATAGTCTTCTCATCACAAGGGATGAAACCTGCCCGAATCCCATCACCAAAGTATTGAAGTGCCCGAGGATCAAATCCATGGGCTTGCCCATTATTGAAATACGCTCTAATTGCCAAGCGGCCTGCGAAGGCAGGCTTCTTGAAGCCAAGCCATTTTGCAACTGATGAGTTCACTCCATCACACCCAATTAACACCTTGCATTGACAAATAAGGATTCGCTGAGCATGATATGGAGAAGAAACTACAAGACTAATCCTTAATGGTGTAAACAAACGCTTGTTTATCTTTTCATGTATGAATTTACCATCGTCTTCAGCACTGAACCATCAGCTAGATGAACGAGCTTTAGGTAGCCGGATTCCTCAACGGAGACCACCTTGGACGAATACCTAATTGTACCACTTGGGAGTTCCTTTTCAAGAGTTTCCAACAAGCACTTCCTTTTCATGCAATGAACTTCAACGTCTCTGCTAATGCATCAAATACCGATCATAATCTTTGTGACATGCAAATATGGATTAAGCTTAATGTAACGACTTAACTGTTTCCCTGTGGCATCAAATGAGATTTGCGTTGTGCATTGGCCCGTAAGCACGGAAAACAATTCCAACCTGCAAACACATGCAATAGAGTAAGAAATATCAACAAGAACTAGTTCTTGATCAAATCACAAATTCGAGCCAAAGTATATAGACTCGATTTGCCCTATATGCCTGGAAAGGAGTACTTATTGTGCAGACTACCTAACTGAAAATTATAAATTGTGAAAAGAATGTACTGATATCATTATTTGATCCTAAATGCTCTGAGGTTATAGAGTTATCTGCATAAAATTTCTGTCAATTACCTGCGAATCCGAATATGTTGCTGGCGGAGTGAGTTGCCCACACCAAGAGCATCTAAGGCTTTCCAAGCATTTTTCCAAACTGCAAGTGCAAAGCCTGCGGTTCTCAAACTATCAGATGCTTCCAACACCAAGCTTCGGATTCCCAGCCTGCCAAAAAGGGAAAATAATAGGAAGGAAATCCATTAAATGTCTCAAAATAGAATCACATAGAAGAGAAAACAATTGAGTGCCTAATATGAAGTTCAGCATTCAGAAAACACGCGGTCGGGTTATCAAATTTAGTTCTACAATCAACGGATCTAAATTTTTATGCTAGTAGAGCTCAACATGTTCTGATTTGAGGTCCAACTATTGTATGACGGATGATGGGCTGATGATAACCTTTAGATCTGCAGGATCCACTCAAAAAATGCTTTTCTGGGTCCTGTTCACCATGGGTGAACGAAAGAATTACTCGATTGGAAGTATAACTAGACTTATAACTGTCCATTTCCATGCTTACCTATGAAGTCCGAGAGCTGTTGCGAGTCCAGCAATACCAGCACCAACTATGATAATTCCTTCAATTTTCGCTTCCATGATTTCAGCTACTGGTTTTTGCTCAGTGAAGACTTGTAGCAAAGTGTGGTCAGAAAAGACAGGAAATAAAGAAAAAGATTAGAAGCAAAGATGACAATGATATCTGGTAACTCAAAGCACCCACTTTAGAATTGACTCACAAGTGGTTTCACAACATGACCTGAAAACGATAGGATATTTAATAAATGATTATCAGTCAACAGCAAAGACTTTTGTCTTCACTCACGCTAGAATAAATTATACCTTGTCCGCCTAACAGTGATAAATGAATGAAAGCCACAGTATCTGCAATAAGATGACAGGTGGACAAAAGACGAAATATTTTTAATTGTTTATGTTGACTTAATGTAGTATCAAGCAGTATCACAGCCAACCAACTGGTCTAAGAGTTTAATATTGCTTTCTTATTTATTACTTAGCACATACATATGTGACCATATTGTGGTGTGAAGAGTGGGATTTGGAGAGTCTTGTAGGTTATTGTGAATTGGTGTATAAGTTATGCCACAGCTGAACCAATGATATTATAGAAACATCTTGCGTATATGTTGTTGAGAGCGTTTAATCCTGAAGGATTTTTGACATTGTCCATGCTTGAAATAAGAGTAGTATATTTAATTTATGTCAAACAGTATCAATAATTGACATAAACTTTTGCTTGAATGGATGCGGTCTTCTTGTTTTCATTCATGTATTGACTATTTACATACTGACACATGAAGGTAAAAGAGCTAACAGAAGAGCCTGCACTAATTAATCATTACACATAAAGCATGAAATTTTTCGAAGTGATGGTTTCTCCCTTTCTAGTTTTGATCCTTTTCGTCATCTTTAGCATACTTGTTAGACTAGAAGAATAGCATAAATGAATTGACGATGGCCTTTGGGCTGATCGGGACATGGATAAGGATAGATACTGCTAATTGGAAAATTTCCTTGTTTCACTCTTAAAAACTTATTAGTCAGTGGAACAATGTTAGAATTGGAAGAAACACCAGATGGTATCACACAGAATAGTTGTGATGAATTGTATGTCAATAAATATTAAAGTTACACAAAATCTAATTAGTCTAAACTTTTAGATGAGTTAGTTATGATGTTAAATTTAACGTGGGACTAATGTAAAAGGTATATTTCTGTACACTTATTTCACCGCCATTTATAATATAATCCAGCAGGTTTCAATCAAAATTTTTATCCAAAAATAAGGAGGATGTATCTACCCATAAATTAAAAAACCACACTAGATCTGATAAGACTAAGCTTTTAAACTGGACAGTCATAATGCTAAAACATGTCTGAATTCTAGCAATTACCTCTAGGCGTTTTTCACAGCAATTATTGAAAGAAAATCAGCTTCGGCATTTGATTGTAAACATGAAACATCTTAGAGTATAAAAAGAGAAACCAAAAATTTTATTTTAGCTTCATACTTCACAGTGTTTACATATTTCAAGTTTACCCCACAGCATGCAACAGCACTACAATCTTGTCAACATGGATGATATTGGAAAAAGCAAAGGCTCTTCTGCCGTGGCTTTGAATAAACCATTCACTTCAATTTATTTTTTCTGAATAAGTATTCAGTTTTCCACAATCATAGCTAGCCTTCTTCAGCAACTGCCCAACTAACATTGAAGCAAATATTTTCTCTCTCAAGAAGCTCAATACTCTGCCATTGCTCTGCGGTACATATCCTACCATATAAGCTGTACTAATCAGTTCAATGCCCCTCCATCTTCTCTCTTTGGCATATTTCTTCAAGGCCATCTCAATCTTCTTGTACTCTTTCCTCTTTTCCCAAACTTCCATCATTCTCGAGTTTTGGATTATCCCGCAATGCTTCTCCTAGACACCTTGCCAAAACAACTCCATCTTCCAAAGCTGAACAACCTCCCTGGCCTATATCTGGTGTCATTGGGTGGAATGCATCTCCAGCAACACATACATTGCCTTTGCTTATGTTTTCCCAAAGTATTTCCCAAGGAAGTCGAAATCTCAGTGGTGATGATATGATGCTATCCATTTTAGTTCTGTCAATAATCGCCCTCACTCACTCAGGAACCTTTCCAAGCTTCTCCAACACGAATTGCTTCATCTTAGCTGGATTCTCCTCCATCTCTTTATCTAGGTGAGCCGATAACATCATATAATTGTATTGCCAAAACTAGCATATCCACTAAATAAAATGAATTGAGAAAATTCATTGTATTTAAAATGGAGTGCTTGTTTCGCAGAAAACCTTTTTGACATTCTTCCTATTGTAAAATGTTATCGTAATTATCAAAGGAGTTTACCGGTAATGGTGACTTTTTGCTGTAAGTGGCTGTGTAAGGAAAAAAAGGCAGTAGCAATCATTAGTAATGGTGGTTAATAATTATGGGAATCTAATAGAGAATGATTTCCTTATCTTAAAATCGGGCACATTAGTGATGTTGATCAGCAACCATGGGAATCTAATAGAAAATGAATCCCTTTTCTTATGACCAGAAATCATTTACCCAATTTTTCATTTAACTTCCACCATTAGTCATATGCTGGCACCTTCATTTTCCCCTATCAATTAGCGTTAAAGGTCTTTGGCAATCGTAACTTCTTGAGAGTGCTATATAATTCCAGAGCTATGAAGAAAAACAAAAGATCGAAAAAAATTGTTCGCAAAATACGAACACCGTGGTCTGTGTTGATAAGATGGTTTTCCATTTTGGTGTCTCACCTTTGCTGGTAGGCGACCAAGTAAAGAACCAGTACATGGTCTTACCATCACAAGGCATGGAACCAAATCGAACTCCATCACCATAATACAGCAAAAACTTGGACTCAAAGCAGTGTCCTTTGTCATAATCTACGCAGCCTCTAAAGGAAGATTGACCTGCGAAAGAAGGTTTCTTGAAGCCTAGCCATTCTGCCACAGCAGAGTTCACTCCATCACATCCGATTAGCATCTTCCATCAATGGCATAAGAATATTTTATCAACAAAATCGGGAATATAGCAGCATTATGACATACTAGGCGTATTTGTTTTGTGGAAAATGGCTTTCAGACTTCTTAAAACATTTGTTATTTTTAATGCATTAGAATTATAGATGTGGCTGCAGTAACATGAAGAAAGTGGGATTACTAGCGGTTTTTGCAATCGTGGTAGGTGAATTATAGAATTTCTCATTTCCCATTAACATCTTCCGAGGATATTAATCACCAACACTAGTGACGAACTATTGTTGCAGCCTTCCACCAAACCCACTAGTTACTGTGGTGTGTAACTTCTAGTGAAATTCTAATACATGCTATTTATGATTCAATGGTAGTTCATGTGTTAGAATCCCATTAAAAGTTGCACGCGACATGGATGAACACGTTGTATATCATGCCTAGTGAATCTTTCAGATTATTATGACAATATTTGACAACTAGAAAGTTTTGATTTTGACATATACAAAAGAAAAATAAGTTACTCTGAAAATATTTTCCACAAAACAAATATACCAGCTTGGAATACAATGAAACATTATGATGGAATGATTACCTTGGCCTTCAAGACTGATCCATCAGCAAGATGCACCAGCTTAAGACACCGAGATTCTTCCACTGAAACCACCTTGGATGAGTACCTTATTGTGCCTTGAGGAAGTTCCTTTTCTAGAGTTTCCGACAAGATCGTTCTTCACATGCGATGGACTTCCATTCCTCTGCCAGAACCTCCTACCATGTTAGTAGACCATGCCATAAATCAGTAAGTACTGGGGGAAAAAAAGAAATATATCAACTAGCCACTCAATATGACTTAACTGTGTTCCTGTCGTACCAAACAGAGTTTCTGCGGTTTGTAGTCCAGTAACTGCAGAAAATGTCACAGCACTGCAACCGCAACATTCCATATTAGGCCTAGCAGTACCGCAGGTGGGGGGAATACAATTGCCAAACACAAATTACGTGGAACTTAAGGAGTACCAAAAGGAAGTTGTGATGAGACAAGGTAATTGAAGCATAGACTCTTGCAAAATTTAATCATTGAAGAAGATTGAAATCTCAGAGGCCAAGATTCTGAATTATGGATGATCTTTCTCTTATGCCTTAGAATTATGTATCAAACTTATCAAGAAATATTTGAAAATGGGGTCATGGACAGGGCTCCTGTCAGCTTCCCTTGGTTATAAGTCTATCGAAAGGGTCCCCACGCATAATTTGATAGCATAAGGCATAGCAATATTCCGTGGTCTAAATGGTCATTTGAACATATCAAATTCTAACAGTTGATTTTAAAATCAAATAACTGTTTTGTCCTCATCTAACCATTAAAATCAACTTATTATATTTTGATAGCTAATGTCAGAACCATGTAATTGAATTCGGTCATTTGATCATTAGAATCAACTTACTAAATTTTGGCATCAAATTTCAATTGGTCCAAACGACTCGACCACAGAACTTTAAGTCCTTGGTATATATCCAGAAATCCACCATGTGACACATTGACACTGAAATCATATAGCAGTGTTTCCATTATTGAGCCAGATTTGTACTGATCCAGTGCGGTAAAATATAAGCATCTAGGAGTTTCCTCACATGAATCGACATCTTGGTGTATTGCAGTATTGAACCTCCTTCTGATGCCTTCTTTTGCCAAGATTTTTCCAGTTTCCACGCAAAATGAATGCAAGCATATTACATAGAGCTGCAATGAACTAAAAGTTGAAACTACTTCATTGCTTAACCTAAGAGTTGTTTATGCTGTTTGTGGAGGCAGTCACTGATTACAATGGCATCCAAGGCGTTCCAGGCATTTGTCCATATGGTAAGTGCAAAACCTGTGGTTCTCAAGTTATCAGATGACTCCAAAACTAAGCTTTGAATTCCCAACCTGCCAAAAGGAAGTATCAATATAATGATGAGTTTCCAGATAATTATATAAACATAAGGATGCGCATTGACATGTATACTGTAATCCAGGAGGCAGTTTAAAATGTCTAGACAGACATGTATGCTCTAAACCTGAACAAACATATCTTCACTCTGATTGCATAAACATTGTTTGGTGCATCAGCTTGTTGGGTTGGTCCTTTGTAGCCAATAAGATGAAGGTGCAAACTCTAGTTGCATTTTCCATCAACTTTCAGTTCAATCAGCGAAGAACTGGGATTCTTTAATTTTAAGTAATTCCTACTAAATGCTAACTCCAAGGTTAAAACAGAAGCGAACGACGTAATAAGAAATAAAAGAGGAATCAAATAGCCATTCCCCCTAACGAACATGTGGTAAATGTTATAGAGAGACATTTCGAATTTCCAAATCAGTGCACTCGATCCAGTGAAATTTGTTGACACTCGTAAACTTTTTCCTCCAATGCTGTACTAAGACAGTCTACATACTTGTAATATCTTTTAGAATATTCCATTTTTCAATTTAAAAATTCTCTTACTTGTTCAGATATTTCAGCGGTAAAAATGGATAAAAGTAGGTAATCAATCGACCTTAAAAATAGTAAAGCACAAAAATGACAAGTGGTATCGTTTTCCAAGTGTGCTATTATCTAAAATGTCCATGAAGAGGATATTAGAACCTGAAAATAGAAAAATATGTAGAGCCGGCCTCGGTTTTTTTATTTCATAAAAAACAATTGGAATAAACACTTATTTCAACGCATAATGGAACACTGCAATCGGTTTTGGAGCAAGAGAAATGTATAGTTACCTATAAAGCCCTAGAGCAGTGGCGAGTCCTGCTATTCCAGCACCAGCGATGATGATATGTTCCGTAGATTCCATTATATAAGTATTAATTATAGAAGATTGAAACAAAAGTACAAAAACTATGAAGGAATTTGATTGCTACCTTGTTTTAAGGCAGACGGACGGTAGTATTTATAGTGGCAATGTTAGAATATGGTAATAGCAGGGAAAAGGCGGCTGCAGAGATTGACATGAAAATGATGAAAGCTGTTACGTATAAATGCCAATAATAGACAAATTTACTGTCATTGTTAAAAGTTAATCTCGGACAACAGATTGTGTTTTTACAAATCGCAAGCATACAAATCCAGCAGAATTCCTGCTTACAAAGAGGCAAAGGAAAATATCATTACATATACTCTAGATGTTTAACCGTGCAAAGAACCATACAAGACAACCAAAGGAAAGCATAACTGTAATTGTAAAACCAAGTTAAAAATAAATTAATTTAAGGGAATTAAAGAAAATAAGTAAATTTTATATCTAGCTTTTGGTATAGCATGCAATTTGAAATCAAATGCTAAGGACAAAAGTATCATAAAAAAAGATTCGGACATTAGTATAGCATGTAATTAAGTATCAAGTATTAGGGGCAAAACTATTATGAAAAAATATATAGACATCGGTATGGTATGTGATTACATATTAATGCTAGAGGCATTTTGGTTCGGAAAAAAGTTATGCTCCCTACTAAGTCAATCAACCGTAACTTATCATTGCCATAATCCTTTCTCACACAAAAACTTACGATTCTTTTTAGGAAACTTATAGAACTCATCTCAACCCCAAATTCCTAATCAAGATTCGTGTTCTTAAAAGAGGAATTTAACAAGAATCAATTTTTCCTCCACACTCAAGTAAGTCTTCTCTCTATCCTCATTCTACCTTTTCTAATTTATGCTTTTAGGGTTCCTTTAAGTTTTGGGAATGGAGGTATTGCTATTGTTAGTTTAGTGGTGGTTAAGCGATTGTGATGTAAAGCACATCTTATTGATGCTGCGGAGTAGTGTTAGGATATGTAGTATGCGTGTACCGTATCATGTGTGTGAGTGTGTATGTGTGTGTTCGATGTAGTGCGGATGTGTAAGCATCATAAAGTGTGTGATTGGCTGAGTAATAGTTATAGTCGTGCGACAGCGTGCAGTATATGGGTGCACATGAAATCAAAGTGGCAATGTGCATTATGTGTGTGTGTGAGACGACATGTTGAGAGTTGAGTAAGTGTTGGTGTCATGTGTGTATATTAAGGGTAATGTTGGAAATGATATATGGAATACAGTTTAGAAGCTTAAAGTATGGAGTTGAGGGTAAAGTTAGGAGTTAAGGGTAAAGTTAGGAGTTAAGGGTAAAGTTAAGGAGAAAGAAGTATCGAGTTGTGAAATTATTAAATTCTAAGCTAACAGTTATGTTTTGAACAAGTACAAGAGGACGCGTAGTGTTGGATCAACTTGAGATAGAAACTACAGGTACGAGATACATGTTTGTTGAATGTGTGTTTTAGGCTAATATATTTGTAAACCAAACTTAATTAAAAATCGGACATAATTGATAGTGTTGCTTATGCTTGGCTTGGACTACTCACTAGTCAGGTTCAATGGTATTAGTGAGGCACTTAGCAGTCTTTGTGCGACGCTGTCCCCAGAAGAGTCCCACACTGAAAGAACCCAAATATATCTAGTTTGATTTATGGCACTTAGGTATTGGGAAGTACCCAACTCCAATATATATATATATATATATTACTTATTAGGGCTCATAAGTAACCCCAAGTTTCAGAACGTTAAGATTGTGATGATTGTGGACCTAAATGAAACATTAAATTTATTGCTTGTTGCATTTAGTAGTAGTATTCGTGTGTGTGTTTAACTAATACTTATGTTACATGCGCCTATGAATAGTATCCTATGCTGGGCTTTAGCTTACCTTACGAGGATTGTATTTTTCAATTGCAAGGACAGGTTACGAGATAGATTATAGGGTTTATGTTAAAGATTACGACTTAATTATCTTTATTATGATGAGCAAGAGGATTATTGCTACTTTAATGATGGAGTTGAGGCATCGTAGTTTAATTGTAGGGATAGATTTGAGATTGTGTTTATTTTCATTATAATAGTTTATGATGAGATTTATGTGGTTATGGAGTCACTTATGACTCCTATTGTTAGGTTTGATAGGTTAATTGTTGTTAGTACTACGAAACTTATGATTTAGAGTCCTTTCGTGTTTTATAGAGTTTGAATAGATGTTATTTTACTCTTATTCAAATTTGAGGTTGTTAATTTATGAATTGCAAATTTCATGTTATTCTTTTATGGATTTTAGATAAGTTATAAGTTCTTAAACGCTTGACGTGTCAATGGAAATTAGAGACATATAGCGGGGTTATAGCATCTTGGGTTCTTGGGCGTTACAGTAATGAACTTGCTTGTCCACATAATTATGCTTCAAATTGACAAACTTAAGAGGATTCCTCTTCTACATCTTCCTTGATATCTAAATCAAAATCTAGTTCTGTCTGACAAACAAACGTGTAATTTTTATGGGACAAAAATTTTACGATTTCAATTGAGAGAAGAACATCACGATTTTGACTGAAAAGACTGAAAAGAAGTTAAAACTTTGAAAACCTCTAGCTTTCAGTCAAACATGTTCTTCAACAATAAGCATTCGCTTGGAATGCCAATCGTGTCTATCAAAGAACCTGTAAGAGGATTTCCAGTAATTGCGGGATTTCTTGGTTGCATCACAGCAACACTTATACCATTGACCCCAGGAGTGCCAAAAGAACCAGGAAAACTGGAAAAAGTAGAAGAGGCTACATCAGATGAGGCAAAGCCATATGAATAACAATAAAAGGGATGAACATCAACCTTGATCCAGTGCTGCCAGCCAACTTCTACATTAGCATTGTGTGGGAAGATGCGTTTAGGGACTGAAATAATTGTTAGGAGGGATGATACACTTAGGGACTTAAAAACACTACAAGAAATTCATGATGCATTGAATTGTGTTTTCGTTTTCATCTTTCTTTTCTTTTTCATGGTAAGCGACTGAGTTACATTGATATGTATGAAAGACCTTCATATTTGGCAAGTGCTGGCAGAGGAGAGATACCAAATTATTTTTAAAGAAACAAAACCATAAAATTGCAAATATAGGTACAAACATTGATTAAACATGAACAATATAAATATTCTATTGTTAATTTCAATGGCCATGTTTTATGGTATATTTGCCTTCATTATCTTTTGCCTACCAACAAGGAAGAGTTCACAGATCAAACTTTTCTTCATAAATTTTGGCCAAGAAGTTCTACTCCACCAAATCAACAATGATAAAAGGACAAGAAAGAAGAAATATAAACGAAAAGCCTCTTTCCCATCTATAAAAAACACAGCTTCATTCCCACACTTAGATATTTAGGACTCGTTTAATCTATCTTGACAGGCATCTTAGAGGACAACAGATTATTTGAGTAATTCTACTCCTTAAATTTAAGATTTAATGGAATCACAATTTTGTGAAGTTGGATTTTACAAATAAGATTCCATTAAATCCACCAAATAAGGCCTTGAATCTTGATTTTACCTTCCTTCCATGCATATTCCTTTTTCATCATCCAAAGCAAATTCTGTAGAAATACTATGATATCAGTTGGGCAATCTAGCCCTAATAGCATTCCATCTATCAACACATACTGTAGTGTACACGATCCAATTTATGATGGTAGATATACAATCTGCAAGACTAAAGTGATGTTATGAGCATCTCAACTTAATCAATAAGTGAAAATTGTACTCACTCCTCTTGGTTTATCATATCTCATATAGCACGATGCCTCTTATTGGATCACTATTAAAAGCGAAATTTTGTCATTCTCTTGATTGTGTCAATTCAAGAGGTAATTTTGACAAATAACATAAATCCTAGTTACTTCATAACTGCTTTTAGGTAGAAAATTGCAGATCAACTCAAACGATGTTGCTTAGTTAAAAAATGTGAAGCTCTAAAACCAAAAGACAACATCAAGGAAAGTAATTCCCACAATTTACTTCACATGAGCAAGCTAGATTATTAAGTTCTCTATGCTGTCACTCTATGACTTGAAATTAGAGTAACTAACATGTAACCATGAAAGCATGATGCCCCCTCAAGTTGAAAAACAACAGTTCCATGATGGCAAAAAAGGGTTCATGTATTACTAACCAAGCCGCCACCTTCATCATCATCATCAAAATCACCAGTAGCAGGACCCGCTTCCCGTGTTTCAGCTTGATTAGTTACAGCTGACACCTGAATAGCCAAGATAATCTACTTAACAAAGTTGAATTTGATTACTGGTGCATGGTGTGAAGAGCAAGTATCACATATAAAAAAACCAACATAAAATTATAAAAGATAATAGGTACCTCAAACCTCGATCTGCCTTCATTGTGTTTTACAGCACTAATTTCAAATATTTTAATGGTCATTATCCACACTGATGCCAAGAACTGCACTATGCTCAAACAGGAACTGCCCATCCAAATTGAACTAATATATGCTAATGACCTACCATATAGCCTTAAATAACACATTATATGAGATAGTCATCCTTACACACATTACAAATCAATATGTTCCTTGTAATGGATGGCTGCAGTATTACCAATCATCACATCAAGATTTCAGGGATCATCCACCCCAAAAACATGATTATAGTATGCAATGCAACATAGATTTCACACACATAAAGCATGTGATAGATTACTTTCACATGCATCATATTGAATCTAAGTTCAGAACAAGATATTTCAAATTAAGACTTCATTGAACCTAGCATGCACAACACTACGTATTTCACATAAAGAAAGCTGCCTTCACATTTGTTTTGGGGTGGGGTTGGTTTTTGGGGGCTTGGGAGAACAGTAAATACAAAATGGGAATACATGATAGGCCTCGATTGTACGACCAGCAATCTCCAAACGATTTAGACTTAGTGCATTTTGAGCATCCTCCAGACGTGTGAACTGTGATGAGAAGTAAAGTGCAGCGAATAGACATGCATGACCTATGGTGGACATGGGAAAAACCATGACAGAACAGTGTTTTTAGTGCTTAAACTAGAAAAGAAATAATGAAGAACATTGAATTCTAGTAATATTACAAATCACATCTCTCCTAAATGGTTCTGATGTTGTTCTAAACATAGATCCTATAAACTTTTAAAACATAGGTCATGTTTCAAGAGTAAAGAATTTGACCCCACAAAACAATCATAGGTCTGAACATGATCAAAGCAGCATGTCCCATTTCAATGGAACTCACTTGAACAAATCCAAAACCTTTGCACTATCCAGCTCCATCAAGAGGCAACTATGCTAACTCCACATCACCAAATGGTTAAAAAATCTACAATTCAGCACAAATGAAGGGAATAGTAGATAATCTGTCAAAAAGAAACATCCACATATAGTGGCCAATTCATGCAGTTGTTGTCTAGCCAAATGATCAATCAACTGAATCACAAATTTTTATCCACTCGGTGATGCTTGTTACAATAGGTTAACTCGATGCAAAAATAGATTTAATCAATGGTTGCTTTAAAAGAAATATACCACTGAAGCTCCAACAAAATCTTTGTTTTTTTTTTGGATAAGCAAGGCTCTAACAAAAATTGCTTGAATTGGAAAGAATAAGAGACTTATGTTGTTGATAAGATGCCAGATTGCTTGCATACATTCTAAAATCTTCACATTTACCTTCTTCAGTTGATCTGATGTTAAGTTAGAATGTAGGTTGCCAACATAAAGCCTTCTAGCACCTCTTGAATAAGGACCAATTGACCTAAAGCTCCACTAGCTGCAGATGTAGTTGGCTAAACCAAATCCTTTTCAGCTTCTGATGGTTTCACCATCACAGGCAGACTAAGGAGAGGTTGGCCAGAGAGGGCTATAGCCATAGGGACTGACATAGCATCATAGAATTCAACATACCTAATGCAAATTACACTTTTATCAAAAGATATGGACTAATACATGTAAAAGCCCATTAACAAATCTACATACTAGCAATCATGGATATTTCTTCTGAGCACAAAAAATGCTACACTTATGGTACAATAGGTAGCACTTTAGTAGATCTAGCCTACATAGGATCTCAAAAGCTTGTAGCCTTGTACATTCCACTCAAATTTAGTAAAGATATCTTATTTTTATTACCAAAAGAAAATTGGGTTATACTATGCTAATGCCCCTATTAAACTTTTGAAATTAAAATCATGTCAACACCCCTCTAAACTTTTTAAATTACAGATCAGCACCAAATTATTTAATCATAGGCATGAACCCTGTCAGAAACGTGTAATCCACAAATTTGGTGAACACAATTTTTTAAAACTAGAATTTTGTACACATGTTTAAAGACAGAAAAACAAGTTTAGTTTATGCTATGTTTTTTTTTTTTCAGAAAATGAATAATTTTATTGCAAAAATGATGAAGTTAATCACACACTATATGCAAGAAAAGAGTAATTCAGCAAAAACTCCAACCTAATACACATAGTTTATAGAAAATGTTAGGGAAACTAGAGTATACCAAACTCAATCAGTTGAATGGAGCTTAAAGTAGGCTAAGAGTTGTCTAGCTAATAATCTGGGAAAAGGTAATGGTTTCCTGAGATAAAAAGCATTTCTCTTCCTCCAGATACAATACATGCCGCCGCAAGAGCAACCCTCCAAGATACAACAATGGGGGCCTTGGAAGCCACAGAAGCAAGTAAACCCGAAGATGCTCCTTCCCAAGTGGTGTAGGAGGAGGACAGCCTTGCATTTGTACTACATCTGACCAGACTTGAAAAGAGAGGTTACAATCCAAAAGAGATGGTCATAATCTTCCTTTCCAACATTGCACAAACAAGAAGAAGAATTCTTTAAGATGCCCCAAAGCTGAAGTTCATCAAAAGTGCGTTATTATTTATGCCAAGCCAACCATAGGAAGAGAGACAGTTTAGGAATGGATTTGTAGCACCAAATGACTACACAATCACACTCTTTTGCTTGGAGTTCTCAAGGCTTCATATGTTCATATGTGTTAGTTGCAAGCCAACCAAAAGAGAGTGAGACCAGCTTATCTAATCTAGAGGGATGAAATTATAAATTAGCGGAGATGGCAAAATTCCCAAGGACTTCCTTGGTGAATGGCCCAAACATTACTGCTTAATCAAAGAAAAGAGTCTAGCATTCCTTCGTAACCTCGAATCATCTCTCTATTACTGTAACTCTCATCCAAAGGCCCAGTAGATGACCAGATTGTAGACCAAAGAGAGATGGAAGCCCCATTGCTACCTCTTTAAAGAACTAAGATTAAGCTAAATTATGAAGCTTAAAGAATTTATGAAAATTCCAAGAACATATGGTAGGACATTCACTATCCAAAAACTATTTCTTTTAAGGAAAAAGGAGTGGATCCAATCAGCCCCTAAGGCCTCTACTACATAGATGCCAAATATGCTTTAGTTAAGCCGCTTGTTCTACCCATCCATTCTAAGGATACACAAGCCACCTTCCACAATTCGAGCACATACATCTTCTCATCTTACTTCATCTTTACTAGCGATGTTTAAACTGCCACTCTGAAAAAAATCTCTCATCATCTGTTCAAGTTGGTTGACAATTTTCTTAAGAAGGGTTTAGGCCTAATATACTTGCACAGGGATAAAAAATGATAGATTTAATAAATTGGAATCTACCAACATAAGAAAGGAATTTGTTCAATCTAAGAATCAGACGAACCAAGATCCAAGTCACAAGTGCATCAGTCTTCTCCCCTAAAAGCTTAGAGGAAATGATGCCTCCCCCATGTAATAGATGGGGAGGTTACCTTCTTAGTATCGGATGATGTCTAAAATAGCTTCCCTTTGGGGGGAATGTACATTGCAAAAGAAATCATACTCTTTGTCCCCATTAAAATGCAAACTTGATATTTGTTCAGACTTAGAAAGGGCTTCAAGCACAGGATTGATGGAAGGAATATTACCTTAGCATCATTAAATCATCAACAAAACAAAGATGGGTGATTATTTCTTCTATACCTCCAATGGAAGAAAAGCTACACGATGCTTACTGTATTTCTTGGGATTTTAGAATGTACCTCCATTCCCAACCCAAATAAATAGGGAGATATTGGATCGCCTTGTCCAAGTCCCTAAATTAGGAAAGAAGCTCACAAGTTCCCAATTTAAATTAAGAGAGAACTTTAGAGTAGAGAACATTGTACAAGTTGCATATAGTCTATGACAATGAAGGTAAAAGCTCATGCATCGAAGGACTTCTTCCAAAAAGCTCCAATTTCTAAGCATTCAAATTGTCAACATTGATCGTACATCTAAGGAACCCCTACATAGGTAATAGCCATGCACAAGCTCTTGAGCCATAAAATACATTATCCATAATTCTTCTTTTGGGAATTGATTGCTCTTTCCAATAAGTGGCTATGAGTTTATAAGCAGCCTTCTAGATCAAGTTATAGTAGGAAACAAACCTCCATCATCTTAAGAAGGGCAGGTTAGTATGGGAGCAAGCAAGATAATAATGTTGTGAGCTCCTTTTAAAAGAAACCTAATGAGAGGTTTAGAACTTTCATCAATGAGAGGTTTTAATGGTCTACAAACCAAGAAGTTTGGAGGTATGCTTCATTCAAATTTGATTACTATTATGGTTGATTGCGATGCTAGTTAAAATGTCATTTTTTTTCTTCTCTTTTTTGATGACATCTTGGTTGATAGTCATGATGCGGAGTCTCTTGTTCACCATTTGAGGGTGGTTTTAGAATAATTTCATACTAACAAATACTTGACCAATCAAAGAAGTGCATTTTTGGTCAATGTACTTTAGAATATATGGTTCATATTATATTTGCCAATGGAGTTAGTACAGATCCTCAAAATATTTGAAGTGTTCTTAATTGACCCAATCCAACTTCAACTAAGGGAGTACGGGGTTTCTTGGCTTGTTGAGGTATTTTTGGAAATTGATCAAACTTTATGGCAAGATTGCAAAGTCTTTAACCGATCTGTTGATGGACAACTTTAGTTGGTCAAATGAAGTTGTTGCCTTTGATCAATTGAAGAAAGCTTCTGTTGAAGCCCCCATTTCAGCCATGTAAGATTTCTCTCACCCTTTCGCGGTTGAATGTGATGCTTCAGGGAGGGGAATTGGGGCGATTCTACAACAAAATACCAGCCTATTGCTTATTTTAGCAAAGCTTTAGCTGGTAGGTCGCTTACAAAATCCACATATGAGAAAGAGTTAAGGGTTTTAGTGTCAGCCACTAATCATTGAAGGCATTATCTTTTATGCTGAAAGTTTATTATGAAAACTAACCAACGAGTCTTGATATATCTATTGAAACAATGCATGGTTACTCCCGACCAACAACATTGGTTATCTAAGTTGTTGAGTTACCATTTCGAGGTGCAATACAAGTGCAGAAAGGAAAATAAAGTTGCCGATGCATTATCTAAGATGTTTAAAGAAGTGGAATGTACTGCTATATCAGGTCCACTATGGACAGACTTGCATGAGATTAGAAAGGAAATCATGCAAAATCCATTACTTTCTTCTAAAATGGCGTATTAAGAGAAGGCAAGTAAGCCGGGAAAGGGTTCCACTTAATGATTGATATACTATTTGAGATGGGATTGATGGTCTTGTACTTGTTAAACCATATCTATTAAGTAAACAAACCAAACTAAGATAACATACTTACTACGCCGAGGACGAGTAGCTCGATGTCCCCCACTTCGACGATGAGGCAACACCACGCAGCAGACACCCAACCACCCATGCTCAACAAAATGTAGCAATTACTTGTCTTTATCCCAAACAGTGACAAGCCATTCTTATACTTCTTGCAAATAGACAAAGGATTGAGCTTCTCAGCAGCTCGATGCTCGTCACGATGTCCTCATCTCCTCAGCCACTCAACTTCTTGCCCCAAATAGGACATCTTTAATGAGATGGGAAATCTAAAGGCTTAGGAGTCCGAATACGATAAAAGAATTCCTTCCAGTCTTCAACCTTGTTCGGCAGTTTATCGAAGATGCTCAGTGCCTTGCCTCGATTGGCAACATATACCCAATTGTCAGGAAGCCTCTTCACATGGAAGAAATGCTTGAACAACTACGCAATCGACCTTTGTAACTCCCAAAAGCACAACGTCTCAAAAGCGAGCAGGCATTAGCATTAAGATGCCCCGGCACAACCTTGAAGTATCGGAAGAACTCCAACGAGAACTTCAAAAAGGGGAGGCAAAGACTGAAGTCGAACGGTTTCACATATATATTGAATGATCAGTGGTTCCTTATATCGTATGCGCACTATCCACCCATGGGCATCTCCACTCACCACCCAGGCACTTCCTCTACTGCTTGGCTCAATAGCCTCCATTTCTCTTTGCTTGCCATGTACACCACACATGCTCATTTGAATTGGTTGTGTGTAACAATTCCCCCACTTTATCTTCCGTGTCGTACATAGGATACACATCACAAGGCCGTTGCTACGCCTACTCCCACCTCTCATCCTAGGACAATATCACTCTCTAGTCGACCATCATGAGTAATTGATGAAGAAGAAAAACACACAACAGAAAAGACCCAGTTTATAGTTGGAAATTTCAGTAAAGTTTTCTTGAAGTAAACAAAGCAAAATGAGAAATGAGGATCCATAAACCCTTTTATATAAGTAACTAAGGAGAGAAGGCGAACGGTTTCTCCCACCCCCGGAGCATGAAACCTTAGCTGTCCATGTGTCCTACTTCGTAAGCCAAAGGCCCCGATTGATTCGTACATACGGATCGGTGATGTGGCCTAATAGCAAGTCACCTCACAAGCGCAACCACTCTTTAAAGCCCTTCAATGTGTGCTACACTTTCCAAAGATGCCTATCATGACACATCAAACATCACATCAACCACGTAGGAAGCCCGTATATGAGAAAATGGACTTGGTTAGAGATGCCATCCGTTGCATCACCAAACTATAAGACAAGCCCCTTTGCTTAGAGAAGAGATAGCCTAGCCTTAGCATGGTTACCTTATACGGATTACTCACCTCATGCAAAGCCCACTACAAAGGGATGCCAAAGTGCACACAAGCAAACAGCGAAGTCACCCTTTATGCCTTGAGCTACTTACAGAGCTATGTGAGCACATCGAGTTAGGTGTGAGCTAACAGTAAGTTCGTCCCTTGTACCGTAACCTACCCAACATGCTGTATGATACCTTAACCAAGTGGATTGACCCAATCATCAAACTGGCACACATCGACCATCTGGTATTAACTAGGATCTCAATTTGTCCTTGACCTTTGTCTTTAGTGCCTACTTACCACTATAATGCATTAATGAGCATCTAACATCCGTGGTATATTCGTGGTATAGCCAACACAATCGACAACCCCCATAACTGTCAGACCTCTAAGCTGCAAATTTAGTTTTTTGGTCGATTGCAACCGACCGCTTGTAGAGCAGCTCAATCTCTACCGCTGGGCACACTATTTGCTGGTAGCCAGTATGAGGGAACTCTAGACTACTACATGTCCAGGCAACTCAAATAAAAGGCACTAAGCACCATAAAGTTAGAGAGGTTTTTTCCCCTTTCCTCTTAAATCTACTTTCATCCCCGGTAACATTATTATTCTCTCTATCCAATCTTAATACACTGCCCACATTGCACATGCCTGAGATGAGCACTTCCCTTTGGGCCTTTAATGCTTGCTTTGTCCTCCTCTTAGTCCTCCCTTCTAACTTGAGTTCAGAAAGCCCCTGTAACCACACCCACTAGAGGCTTTTTTGTAGGGATCAAGAAGCAGGAGGCAAGATCCAGACCCATTTCATCTGGGCACCACACGAACCCACTTATACCAGTTGGTTCAACCACAATCAATAGGAGTTGTTTGTGATGGTTGTTGTAATATCTACACATATTGGAAAGATAGTAAAAGGAAATCCTTGATTCCTTTGAGTTTAAATAATGTAAAGATTGTGACATTAGATATGAATCCTCTTAAAAAGGAGTTGACTAAAATAAGAATAAAGGTTGAAGCTGAGGGCTTCGACATATTTGCTAATGTGACATCATTGTTATCGGCTTTTAGAGCTTCTAGTGAAAACGAATATTTACATATCTACTTTTCATTATTCGGACTAGTTTTTCATGTTCCATTAATGGGATTGCCAAGAATGGTGGATACTATAATAGGCTTGCACTTGTTAAATCATATAAGATGTTTATAGGAATTTATTATGGTTTGTTGATATTTGCTTGTGTTGGAGTGGCATTCTACTTGGTGATTGTATAAATAAGATCATAATGCATGGCTATTTGAGACTATGGCTAGTATGAGAGATTAGATGTCTATAGGCTAACGTAAGCATATACAGTCCTAGTTTGTGAAAGAGTTGGTTTCTTCCAAGAAAACAAATGCTTACCATTGCTTATTATGACAAGACATGGGTTTAATGTTCTGTGTATTCATATAAGATTGATGGGTCAATGTATACGAGAGTATCTTAGCTTTTGATTTTAGGCCGTTTAATACCATTTAAACCTTCAACTTTAGTTCTTGAAAGAGTTATCTATAGGCTAATGTTTGTTATTCTCATAGAGTAGATGCTATGTTGCTATGTTGCTATGAGAGCTACGTATTGTAAGACTTATAATCAGCTACTTAGGGTTTGGCTCATAGAATTTAGAGTAATCAAACAAATTGTTCAATCCAGTTTAAATTTTACTACAAAGCTAGAATTATTAGTAAAAGTGATTATGTAAGTTTGAATTTAAGAAAATAAATAATAAAATAAGAGAATATAAATTTTTAATTTTTAAGTATATTACTCGTTATTTATCGAAAATACGTAAAATACATTCTGATAACTAAAGAATTACTAGAGATAAATTATATGCATACTAAAATTCATAAAATAACTTAAAAAATATTTAGGAGTATTAATTTATACTATATATATATTTACATGTAGGTAGAAATACGTGTAATTATTTAAAATACACGAAATAGGCTAAAATAATGATAAATAATTAAAAAAATGTATGAATAATTAAGGAAAAATCAGGAAAAAGGAGGAATCATGTAGATCAAGGTCATGGCAGCTAGGGAAAGAAAGAAAAAAAATTAGCCAATCAAATTAATACAATAAAAAAAATTTGGAAGAAGATAAAGAAAATGTCTAGCCAAATTAATACATTATAATTTCCTTAGAGCTTTATAAATACCCAAAAAATTACAAGAGCTCATTTGGATAGTTAGAAAAGTAGAAAAAATAGAGAGGATCAAAATAACAGAGTTAAGGTTAGTTTTCAAAAATTAGACAAAAATATGTACAGTTTAAGCTTATAAGGAGATCTCCAATCAGATGAGCACTTTGGAGTAGATGGCTACCACTAGCAGTTACCACTAGCACACAATGGTGGCAACACCTAAGGTGGCTGACAAGGCCTTTGTGGCTGGAGTCCTTCTCTTGGTGGCCGAAGCCACCAATTCTGGTGAATCCAATTTTTTCCTCGATTTTACATATTTTATTAAAAATATTAAATATGCTTATAAAATTATAAAATTTGGTATTTTGAGGTTTTTAAGAATATAGATTTAGGAAAAAAATTTAGTTTGATATTTTTTATCTAGAAATATATTGGCCTTAAGAAATCGTATAAACCCAAGCTTTGTTCAGGTTAAAAATAAATGACTTTAAGAGTGTAGTTTCGAGCCTAAAATTTTTGTGTAGACTACTTAAGGGTTATAGAATAGTAATATGAAGCCCTTTTTCAAAAATTAATTTTTGAAATTTTTAGATAATTTTTAGGGCTTAAAATGATGCATAAAATAAGTAATTTTGGGTTAATTAGGTAATTAAATAGATAATTACTGATTTAGTTCATAATTATATATTTTAGAATGTTGAAAACTGATGAAGTATAATATTTGTAACATTTAGAGTGTTAGATGTAATTATTAGGGTATTATGTATTATATATGTAATAGGTAAAAATAGTGTATTTTAAGTTAATTTTGTAAATTAGGGTAATTAGGAATAAAATCTGATTTAGGATGAATTTATATATTTTGAGATGTTAATTGATATTGGGAAATGATATTTGGAGTGATAGAAATATTAGATATGTATTATATACATAATATATAATAGGTAATAATACATAATATGCAAAAATTGGAAATATAATAAATAGAAAATGTCAGAATAAAAATTGATTTTATAATAATAATAGGAATATATATATAATTTGGTAAGAGAATTAAATTTAGGTAATTATATAAAAAATGTAAATTTTTCTTATATCGGGAGCAAGTTCATTACATTAATAAGGATTTAAGTATACTAAGTAAAATAGAATACTGATTTAGAACTAAAAGTAATAATTAGGATACTCGAGCCTAATATGATGAATTTCACATTTGTGTTCGGATCGCATTTTTTGACTTTACGTACAATATCCTTAATTGGAACTGCTTTAAAACCTAAATCAAAACCAGATTCGGAAATTAAACCCTAAACTAACCTAGGATAAATTAATAATAACTATTATGTATATGGGAAGAATTAAGTTAAATCATAACCTAGAGTATATATACATATATATATCATCAAGATATAAACACTAAAAATGCATTTATATTATATATTATAGGACATACGAAAACAAGTCGACTTACGGTTGGTTAAATGAGCGACCATGGATACCAGGTAAGTTGGGATTAATACATTGCTTTATTTTAGAGTACTAAATTGTAGTACTTGGAGGCTTAAAATTGTACATGATTGTACATGTTAGATAGTTAATTGTGCGCATGCGCTTATTTCTAAGTTTGAAGATGTGATTCTGATTGTTATCCTGGCTTGTATTTATGTGATTTGTTGAAATGATTAAACACTTTAAACTAGACCTAATTAAATATATGATTTGAAATTTTAAACCGGACATGCGTAGCAACCCATTAAGGGAACATTAGGATTCTTTGGCTAAATACTAACCCCTTTGAAAGGGATAGCGCCGGATGGCATAATTGGTTCATTTTTCATCCCTAGTCGAACTAAGTGACATGTGAGGAGGCCGTAGTAAGGGTAAAGTCAATAGTTCAAAGGTAAATGCAGGGGGAACGTTGTCTCAATTGTACAAGCCTAGATTTGGTTGTGAGCTGTTGCATTAACGGAAACTCCTCAACTCGAATTAAAGTGGGTATAATTTCTCTAATCTTATGATGGACCGAATAACGTTGTGCAATAGCATTTGCTTGACTATGCATTACACCTACTAATTTGGTTAATAACCCTATTTGTGTTTGCTGTATGGTTTTGAGTCTTCGTCCCAACTTATTGAGTTATAGTTGCTCACATCCTTATAAACTTTGTTACAAGTGCTAGCTAGAAGGCGGCTTATAATTATTTGGAAGCTAACAACTGCTGGACCTTGGGAAGTGAGAAAATACATCTGAAGTATAGATATATCTTTAAGGTCTTAGCTTTTATTTAAAATCTTCCATTTTTAAATAATGTATTACTCAGGAAGTATAGGATAATAAAACTCTATAAACATTATTTGTAATACTTAAATCTTAGCGTACGTATATATTTCCATACTTTCTTAGGTAAACAACTTATTTAATTTATGAACTGTTTACTTCAAAGCGGGTTAGTCGTAGACGCCTTGTGTAGATCAGGTCTAAAATAGCTATTATAAGGTCAACTTCTATCCTAGAATAGTTTGCACGACGGAACTGTCACGACTTTGCCGCTTCAAGGTGTGACACATATTTAAAAGGATTTATTTTGCATTTATTAAGGCATTTGTTGTTAAGAGTAGGGCCTAAACCTAGAGAGAAGTTCTAGTGATATTAACATACCACGTAGATAGATTAGTAGTGTAAGTACCAATGAAATTCCATTACATGAAAAATATAAATAACAATTTTTTAAAAACTATATACTATTATTAATACTTGTATGTCATTCATCTAGATACATAGCATATAATTACCGCTAAATCTTTTTCAAACTTAGGATTCGATGATGTCTTACTTTATACTTTTTAAACATACATTTTGTAGGATTATTTTTAATCCATATGATCATTGTTGGTCCCTCATAAGCATTTAGAGAAAGGGGTTTTTTTGTTGGTGGAATTGTTTAATTGATTGGTTAACAATTATTCAAACTTCTTTGAAAATAAGGATCCCCTTTTGATTGCTTGTTTAATGGATTTGAGTTTTAAAAAATTGTATAGACAGTTAATTGAATAAGTAAATAAAAGAGAGAGAGAGAGAGAGAGAGTTTAAGAAGATTAGACAAAAAATTTATAGAGGTTCCTCTTTGTAAGTCAGTCATACCTTTCAGCTCTACTTATTAAGGATTTGATCATTCCATTAATTTCAATAATCAAAAGAAGAGTATGAGTATAACTTTCTTAGCTACAATCAACACAGCTCTACTTTCAAGCTTGTCTTTAGTTACAATAAAATTACTATGATCTACTCTCTTTTAATTACAACACAAATAAATTTGAATAAGCTTTGACTAGAAAATAAATATAGTCTCTTAAAACATTTTGCACAATGAACTTATAAACAATCGAGAATGTAAATTTTTCTTAAAATTAATTTTTTCAAGCAAGTACTTGTTGCAAAAGATCTTAGACTATTATTTGTGTTATGTAATCTGTTCTTCGATTTCTTCTCCTTTTTAAATTTTTGGAAAGCAACAGTTGGTGAATCCCTTAATCATTGGATAAGCTTTATCTTTTAATCTTAAATAAATTGCGCATTAATGAATCCTCATCTCCATTTAAAGATATCACTTTTTTTGTTACTAAGACATCTTCCACAAAATCTGCAACATTCAAAATTCTTAGATATTATTGCCTTTAGATCTCAGTCTTCAAATAAGTTTATCAACTTTGAAACTCCACATACTTTGCCTTCTATTATATTTACTCATAAAGAATTCAAACTTTCTAAAGCTTTAGGTGCTAACCATCTTAACCATAATATTAAATCTCATAAAACTGATATGAAAATTGTTACGCCTTGAGCATGAAGAGTCATAACAGTCCTACCGTATAAACTATCCTAAGATAAAAGCTGACCTCATAACTGCTATCGTAGATATAGTTCATATAAGCATGCATAACTCAATAGCTTAAAGTATCCGTTCTGATATTTTTTAATAACTAAATATGTGGTAGAGCTTTATAAAATACCTGTTCTATACAACCTGTCGTCTCATACCACAACATTATTTATACAAACATTCCATATCCAAAGTTAAAGTTTACAATCATAATTTATTAAAAACCATAGGTTTTGTAATCTATATACAATAAGTTAAGAAACCAATGGGCATCCTAGAGAATTCCCAGTTAGTTTCCTCAAAACTTAAAAAAGGTCAAAAGCCTAGGTTCATTTGATTCCTCGTTCCTCGTTCCTCACTTTCCCAAATAACAGCACACTAACCTGGAGGCAATAGTATTGGAACATCTTAATCCTCACTGAGCACCTGTAAAAGAGTTGATATTAGGCAAATGCACCTATCAATTTTAATATAATGGATGTGAGTCCGAGTTGATCCCTTAGAGACTTCAAGTACTAATATTAACTTTAGCTCTATTATCTAACCGGAAAATTGTGATAAATTGAATGAATTAAAAATACTGAAATTAACAAACTACACTAATTATGAGACTTGATTAAGCAATTTAGAAAGCAATAAAACTAAGAACGACTTCAAGTATGCAATAACGTATTTAGGAATTATTTTCCCTAGTGTTTAACATGTGACCGCTTAAAATATATTCAATTCAATTTCTATTATCCTTGACCGGAGAGATTCACAATTAAAGTTAATACCTTTCTCAAGCATATTAACCCTAATCATAAATTATTTACCGGAATCTCTTCACTTAGTAATATAACTTAGAATTGCATTAATGTATAATGAATTCCCACACAAACAATCAACTTTCCGGAAGAAACATATATCTTATCTCTAAGTATACATGTAATTCTCTCCAATTATGCCAAGATCTTATTACACATGTAATTTCTCAATCATCATGCATAATATCATAAATTGATACTCTAGAAATATCAATCAACAATTAAACAACATAATTGAATCAAGAAAAGATAGAAACTTTATTGAAAATTATAAATCAACCTAAGAGTCACATGAAACCCTAGGTTCCATAATCCTAAATACACGAATTTTAAGCTATCATAATGAAACTAAAAACGAGTTCCATAAAAAACATAAAATAAAACATGAAAAACCCCTTTGGTTGATGAAAAATCTCTCCAATCTTAAAGTTGGTATTGCTTTCGCCTTTTTCTTCTCCTTCTCCTCAAGTCTCTTCACTTCTCTAGTGTCTCTCTCTCCTTTTGAAACTCTAATATGTATTGTAAGGTTTTTGTTTTCATTACTAGACACGGCCTGGGACATGACCATGTCCCCAGGTCGTATAACTTTCTGACCCTAGCAAATTTTCCTGCATGGACACAGCCTGGAGACATGGTCATATCCTAGACTGTGTAACTTCAAAACTTCATAACTCCTTCATTTAAACTTCAAAACTTCATAACTCCTTCATTTAAACTCTAAATTAAGTGAAACTTGATTCCTTTTCTTCGTTTTCAATTTTAGAATGCGTTCAAACCTTGAAATCAAAATTTTACTCAATTAAGTATCAATTTCTTTAAAAAAATACCAAAGATGTAAGGGAAATACTATAAAATTACCATGTGAAATGTATTTAAAATAAGAGTTATCAAATTTCCCCACACTTGAGCATTTGCTTGTCCTCAAGCAAATAAATCAAAACAAAACTTTTGGGACAAGAAACACTAAACAAAATTTATCACTATTTAAGAAATCGATGAATGAATATACTTTACCCGTAGAAAAGTAAGAAAATCATTCTTAACTAACTTGCAATAATAAAGTCAACCAATTTCATCCTTAATAATGTCATAATTTCACCTGACTATATTCGAATGCTCCAACAATACTTAATACTAGAGTTCATTAGTTAATTTATGAAAGTCGAAGTTTACCCGAGTCATTTAACCAAGGATTCTTAAACTAAAAATTAGATTTAACATCTCGCCAACCGAGAAAGAGTCATAAAAATTTTGTCCATTTGACTAAAGTGTATACAATTCTCTCTTCCATCTCACTAAGCGCCATAATCTTAAAACAAACACATTTTACATCCATTCATCCTCTAATCATCCCCCTAGTTCATGCTTTTGTTGGGAGGTCTTTTAAATTTACCTTATTTAAGCATAATTGTGTTGGTAGAAGGAAAGAATCTCGCTCTTCTGACAAACCAAGACTAATCCATACTAACTTATTTCTTATATTGATAGCAGGAAAGAACCTTACTCTTCTGACGGACCAAGGTCGATCCATACCAATTTTTTCATTAGAATTGGCATTGGGACTCAATATCGCTCTTCTGACGGACCAAGACCGATCCATACCAACTTATCTCTAATATTGATAGCGGGAAAGAACCTTGCTCTTCTGACGGACCAAGGCCAATCCATATCAATGTTTTTTTTTTTTTCATTAGAATTGGCATTAGGACTCAATCTCGCTCTTCTGACGGACCAAGACGAATCCTTACCAATTTTTTTCTATTCATATACTTGTTATTACTTTTGACCTCCAATCATTATGACTTTTTAAGGGTTTCTCAAAAGAAGAATTTCATTTGTTTGTTTGCTAAAAATTATAAGGCTCTAAAAATTTCCAAGAGAAAGATATACATAAAAGTAAATTCAAAAATAACCATGACTAGCTCTCAACTAGCGATGTTTTTCCAATCTCAAGTCCTAGAGTCCCAAGCTAAATGACTCGTAACTTTACTCTCCAAAAATTTGACTGATCAATTCGAGTGAAGTATAATAAGATCAATAATGATCAAGATGACATAGTTAATTTGGCCCAACACTTGTTAATCACCTAAAGCAAGTTAACTTAAAAATTAATTGGGTCAAATGTGAATAATTGGTCTCTTAAACAGTAACAAATTCATATATATCATTTCCCCACACTTAATAACGTATAGTGTCCTCAATATATGATTAAAAAAAAAACATAGTAACAAGAAATGAAACAAGAAAAATCAGCATAGGGAAAAAGGAAATATATGTACTGAAAAAGAAATTAATACTTCCCTACCAATCGAAAATTAGGGGAAGAAGTTCAAAATGAGGAAGCATCATCATTACATATCTAAGTTCACATGCCTTGGCCAACGAAAAACAACACAAAAAAGATGAACTAAGAAGAAGGATCGGAATCCGTCTCTTTATCCTCCTCATCAGATGGTGCCTTAGCCATCGTAGCATTATCGTCGTCATCACTGCCCTCAACATCCTCTTCACTACCTCCAGCCGCCTCTTCCTCACCACCCTCATCATCCTCTTCCTCACTACCCTCATCATCCTCTTCCTCACTCTCACTATCCTCATCACGTGTATCCGACTCTTTCATTTTGAGAAATTTTTCCATTTTGTCTTGGCGGATATGAAGTTTATCCACACTTTCTCTGATATAACAAACCTCAGACAGCAACATATCAAATTTGTCTTCAAAGCTTGCTGAAGACGTCTGGCCTCAAGATATGCTGCTGCGAGAGTGTCGACCTTAACATCTTATTAGTAATAGGTTCATGAGTCGGAATAAATTAAGGCGCATAGGAGTGACTTGATTGACTAAGGTAAGTGAGGGCCAAACGACAACCTTAGTCCGCATGGCTTGCACAAGTAAGGTGGTGTAGGGGCTACAACAAATATGCCCTTTCTTCCATGTAGTGGTGGTTGAAAAAGTTCAGCGAACTCGATGGCGAGATTGATGGGATGTTTATGAATAACACTGTACAGACAGAGGCAATCCTTGTTGGAAACCACACCGGTGCTGAGGCCTCTGCCAGTTAATGTATACGCAAAGAGCCAATGAAGAACCCGATATTCAGGCTTAACCAATTGAGAAGCCTTACTTCTTGCTAGATCATACGCATCACCAACAGTAATCTCGTTCCAAAACGTCCCTACTGTTACTCCACGGGGAAAACGACATGAGAGACGTTGGAACCCTTCTGTCCATGTATATCTATCTTCATAGAGACCGAGATATCTACCCAATTGAGCTATGGTCATATGGAATGGGTGGCCACTCAAAGTGAAATGTAGTTTGCGTTTGGGACCCATGCCAGTAGCACTCTCTTTATCGAGTTTGTAAGTACATAAAAACTCTAAGGTTAGCTCTTTATAAACTGGAGCTTCAAGAGATAAAAAGTGCTCCCAAATGGCTCCGTCCAAGAGCTCCTTCATTTCTGTTGTGAGCTCCAATTGAGCGAGAACATCCCAATTCAGATGAAAGGTGTCGCTGAAAGGCTTATTCTTAAATAAACTATAGCGTTGCGCCTGGTAGTCTTCCTTAAATTAAAGCATTGGGTGCTCCATCGGAGGGAGAGTGGCTAATGGTTCAACAATTGCTCCTGCTTGCGATGAAGAGGATGTTGCAAATTTGGATTTCCATTGAATGGTAAGCTTTGCACGATTTGCCATTGAATACCTGAAAAGAAACAACAAATCAAATCAAAAACGCGCATCCCTGCCACATGTAGTTCAAGAAGACAAAGGGAGATAAGATTAACAGTGAAGAATATTAATAGAATTCTCATTGAGACATTTAAACAAACATGTAGAGTACAGCTGGAAAACTAGTTGGTGAAAAAGAAATAGCTTGCAAATGCATCAAACTAATTCTATAATAGACCCACTACACTACAAGTAACTTGAAACGCAGGCATCCCATCACATAAAAGACGCTAAATGACACAGAATTTTTTCTCATACTGCTAACCCTAACTAGTATAATTAAATAATGATTAGCATATTAGCAAACAAAATTTGGAATTGAGAGAGCATACATGAATATCTAACTAGAAGAGGCATCATAAAGGCATTAAAATCAAGCAACACAAGACAATGGTGTATGGTGTTTATGGAAGAACAAAATAAATTCGCAGATCAAATGTAAGTACCAATTCTCACAAGATCGAAATGTCTAGTAGCTAAACCTGCTTAAACCATGAGGAAGATAAAGCAAAAGCAATAAGGAGAACTTACTTAGATCTGGATTCGTAATGTCAGGAGTTGTGGTGTGAAGATGGAGAGAAAAGAGAATATGAAATAGAGATGTGTTGGTTTGTGAGTGTGTGAGAGTGTGTGTGTATTTTAAATAAATCGGGCGTGTGCAGAATCGTGTGAGGCTGGGTAGACATAGGTTGGGACACGATCGTGTCCCACGCCCGTGTGACTTTCTGATGGTGGGGCCTTACCTGGGCAGACACGGGCTGGGACACGACCGTGTCCTATGCCCGTGTAACTTACTGTATTCATGCGTTAAAACTGGACAGACACGGGTTGGGATACGATCGTGTCCCACGCCCGTGTAACTTTCTGTTAGCGATCGAGAATACTGGGCGCACACGGGCTGGGACACAACCGTATCTCATACCCGTGTAACTCTCTGTTGGCGCGGTATATAACTGGGTGGACACGGGCTGGGACACGACCGTGTCCCACGCCCGTATAACTCTCTATAGGTGTGGCAAATTAAAGGGGCCTGGATGGACACGGGCTGGGACACGACCGTATTCTATGCCCGTGTAACTTTCTGTTCTGTTTTTTTTTTTTTTTTAAGCCTAAATTCATGAATTTAATTTAAAAATAAAGGAAACTTAAAAAAAATAAAAGTAATTAAACTAGAAAAATAAGAAAAAGAAAACTAAAGAGAAGAATAAAAATGAAACTAAAAGGAAAAAGCATATGACTAAAATTGAAACAAATAAAAGAAGCAAAGCAAAGTTAGATAAAAGAAAAATAAAATGAAATAAACTTAAAGAACTTAAGTGTAAGCAAAGTTAGACATAGGTTGCCTCCTAAGAAGCGCTATAGTTAACGTTGATAGCTTGACAGGATACGTCTTCTCATTCATGATTTTTCATCCAAGTGGAGATAGGACTCCTCCTGTATCTTGCTTTCAAACCCTCCATATGAGTGGAAATTTACCCTTCGGCCATCGACCTTGCCAATTCCATTTCATCGGTGCATGAATTCCATCGTTTCTCTTCTTATCACACCATTTATCAAATTCATGTAACCTAAATTTCTTCATTTTGTTCGCTTTTAGCTTAGATGCGGTGGTCATTGAAAGTTTTGAACTTTTCACCACATAGACATGTTCCAAATGATTTCTTGACAATTTTGGTTCCAAAATTGGTAGCTTCTTTTTGAAGGATTTTAACCTAAGATCTTTTGGCTTATGAAACGGATGAACCCCCTTCTTGTCCACAATGGATTCATAAACTTCTATTTGAGTTGCCACTTCTGCACAATTGGGGTTGGTCACCAAATTTTCATCTCCTTTTTGCAAGCAATAGCTTGAGGAATCTTTGGCAAGCGTTTCCTGCACGCATGTAGATATAACGACATTAGTGGCATTAACATTATGACATATGCCCTCTGGGTCAAGAAATTTGTTCGTTGCCTCTGGAGTTTTGAAAACTATTTCATCATCCCCAACCCGTAATATCAACTTATGCTCACTAACATCAAAAACAGCCCTAGCAGTAGCTAGGAAGAGTCGACCTAAAATGATTGACACCTCAATATCTTCATCTATATCAAGTATAATAAAATCCACGGGAAATATGAATTTGTCTACTTGCACTAAAACATCCTCTATGATGCCTTTAGAGTATGTGATAGACCTATCAACTAATTGAAGGCTCATGCGCGTTAGTTTAGATTCTCCTAACCCTAGCTTTTTGAACAATTTATACGGCATCAAATTTATACTGGCTCCTAAGTCTGCCAAAGCATTATCTACTAACAAATTGCCAAGCATACAAGGAATAGTGAAACTTCCTAGATCGTTTAATTTTTGTGGCAGCTTTTTCTGAAGAAGTGCCGAGCATTCCTCGTTCAATGTGACAGTTGTAAGCTCCTCCAACTTCCTCTTATTCAATAGAAGATCTTTTAGAAATTTTGCATACTTTAGCATCTGTAAGATAACATCAACAAGAGGTAAGTTAATGTGTAATTGTTTGAAAATATCAAGCAATTTACCAAATTCCTTATTCTGATCAGTGTAACTTTGCTTAAGGCACTGTGGGTAAGGGATAGGAGGCTTGTACTCCTCCACTTTCGGTGGTTCCATACTTTCTTTTGATTTTACTGGCATTGCATCTTCCTTACAGTTGACTTCCACTTATTTCTCAACTACTTCCCTACCATTCTTCTTCTCCACTTGCAGTTTTCTACCACTTCTTAAGGTCATAGCATTAACATGTTCCCTAGGATTGACCTCGATATTCCCTAAGAGTGTTCCCTATGGTCTTTTAGAGATTAGCTTCGCAAGTTGACCAATTTGGTTCTCAAGGTTGCGATTTGAAGCCTCTTGATTCCTCAGCGATGATTCAATGTTGGATAAGCGAGCCTCATTGCCTTGAATATATTTTATGAGAAGTTCTTCCACACTAGACTTCATTTCTTGAGGAAGAGGAGGTAGGAATGGTCTTTGAAATCCAGGTGGGCCAAAGTTAGTCTTCTACTGGCCTTAGTTTTGATTTCCCCATGAGAAATTAGGGTGATTCCTCCAGCCTGGATTATAAGTGTTACTGTAAGGGTTATTTTGTTGCTTGGGTGGATTTCCTAGATAATTTACTTGTTCCAGTTGTTCTTGTGCTCCATACCCTTGCATACCAAAGTCACTTACATCCGATTGTACTTATTGAGGGCCAATAGAGAGTGCATCAATCTTCTTACTCAATAGGTCCACTTTGGCTGCCAGAGCAGTGGTTAAGTCCACATCATAAATTCCCATAGCCTTTTGCTTGGCTCTAGTGCTTTCCTACTGATAATTGTTCATCGTTATTCCTTCAATCAAGTTTTGTGCTTACTCGGGCGTCTTTGTGTTCAAAGTACCTCTTACGGATGCATCAATCATCTGTCTCGTAGATAAATTGAGACCATTATAGAAGGTCTGAATCTGCATCCATAGTAGGAGGCCATGATGTGGGCACCTCCTGAGCAAGTCCTTAAACCGCTCCCAAGTGTCATATAGAGTCTTCGCTTCCAATTAAGCAAAACAAGGAATATCATTCCAAAGTTTAGCGGTCTTTGCAGGTGGAAAATACTTCTCCAAAAATTTCTCTACCAATTCATTCCAAGTTGTGATTGAATTTCGTGGTAAGGAGTTCAACCACTGTTTTGCTCCACCCCTCAAGGAGAAAGGAAATAGCCGCAGTCAGATGGCATCATCCATGGCTCCGTTGATTTTAAATGTATCACAAATCTCTAGAAAGCTAGAGATGTGGGCATTAGGATCTTCATCTTGGAGACCGTTAAACTGAACATATTGTTGCACCATTTGTATGATGTTAGGTACAATTTGAAAGTTATTAGCCGCGACAGTTAGCCTTACGATACTAGAGTCGGCTCCAATAAGTGTAGGCCTTGAATAGTCGAACATGGTCCGATTTGCTTCATTCCCATTGTTAGCCATGTGTGGTGGATCTTCTTGCTCGATGAATTGAGTGTTGGCCTCTTCACCCTCTTCCTTAATCTCAACGATTGAATCGTCTTCTATGGTAGCCACAATTTTTCTAGGTCGCAATCTCAAATTTTGAAGGGCAGTTCTCTCAATTTCAGGATCAAGTTCTACTAAATCTTCCAGGTTGCTTCAGGTCATGCACTACGAGGGTAAGAAATATAAAATCAATTGCAGCTCTAAGTAATAAAAATAAACAATGAAAACAAAAGAAAAAAAAATGGTCAAAGTAATAAAGCAACTAATGTTCTTAGTATCAAAAATCCTCGGCAACGGCGCCAAAAACTTGATATCGGGCAAGTGCACCTATATGTGAGTCCGAGTTGATCCCTCAGAGACTTCGAGTACTAATATTAACCTTAGCTCTATTATGTAACCGAAAAATTGTGATGAGTTGAATGAATTAAAAATACTGAAATTAACAAACTAAACTAATTATGAGACTTGATTAAGTAATTTAGAAAGCAATAAAACTAAGAACGACTTCAAGTATGCAATAACGTATTTAGGAATTATTTCCCCTAGTGTTTAACATGTGACCGCTTAAAATATATTCAATTCAATTTCTATTATCCTTGACCGGAGAGATTCACAATTAAAGTTAATACCTTTCTCAAGCATATTAACCCTAATCCTAAATTATTTACCGGAATCTCTTCACCTAGTAATATAACTTAGAATTGCATTAATGTATAATGAATTCCCACACAAATAATCAACTTTCCGGAAGAAACATATATCTTATCTCTAAGTATACATGTAATTCTCTCCAATTATGCCAAGATCTTATTACACATGTAATTTCTCAATCATCATGCATAATATCATAAATTGATACTCTAGAAATATCATAAATTGAACAATTAAACAACATAATTGAATCAAGAAAAAATAGAAACTTTATTGAAAATTATAAATCAACCCAAAAGCCACATGAAACCCTAAGTTCCATAATCCTAAATACACGAATTTTAAGCTATCATAATGAAACTAAAAACGAGTTCCATCAAAAACATGAAATAAAACATGAAAAACCCCTGATGAAAAATCTCTCCAATCTTGAAGTTGATGTTGCTTTCGCCTTTTTCTTCTCCTTCTCCTCAAGTCTCTTCACTTCTCTAGTATCTCTCTCTCCTTTTGAAACCCTAATATGTCCTTTTATATTGTATTGTAAGATTTCTGTTTTCATTACCAGATACAGCCTAGGATATAGTCGTTTCCCCAAGTCGTGTAACTTTCTGACTCTAGCAAATTTTCTTACATGAACACAGCCTGGGGACATAGTCATGTCTCAGACTGTCTAACTTCAAAACTTCATAATTCCTTCATTTGAACTCCAAATTGAGTGAAACTTGATTCCTTTTCTTCGTTTTCAATCCTAGAACGCTTTCAAACCTTGAAATCAAAATTTTACTCAATTAAGTATCAATTTCTTTAAAAAAATACCAAAGATGTAAGGGAAATACTATAAAATCACCATGTGAAATGTATTTAAAATAAGAATTATCAAGAGTTTATGGAGGATGTGAGCACAACTAGCTTAATTATGATGAAATGTAATGCAATCAATCAAATGAAACATCACACAATCTTATTTAGTCCACTATGAGATTAGATAAATTAAATCCGCTCCAACCCGGATTAAGGAGTTTCATTGTGACTCAAGTCAGACCAAACTCGGGCTTGTGCAATGAAGAACACACTCCTCCCATGACCGCTTCAAACCACAGCCCCCACCCTTACCGCGGCCTTCTCGCCTGCCACTTAGTTTGAATAAGAATGAGGAAATAACCATTTCAACTATCCTCATCAAAGGAAGTTGATATTTAGCCTAACACTCTTAATTGTTTCCCTTAATAGGTGTTATACATGTCCAGTTTCGTTTTATTCGAATAAATATTAGTTTTAATCAAAGGTGGCCAAACAAGTTCATACAATACAGAAACAATGCCAACATACAAAACAACACATCAAGGAGTTTAACTCTTATCACAACTAAGTATCATACACACAAATAGTATGTGTACAATCAACTAACTACAAATACAGCTAGAAACACTCTTGGGTCTCCGAATACTTTAATACAGTATCCCAAGAGGCGGTGAAGCCATAATCTCAACTTACTTGTTTAGACACTCACTACTGCTGACTTGAGTCATCAACCGTCTTTATACTTGAAGATTTTATTTACATAAAAGATCTAATTTCAATCTTCATAATAATTACGAAAACATTAGGGTTTGATTTAAAATGGTTCTCTCTCTCTCTCTCTCTCTCTCTATATATATATATTATTTCTGTAATATATAGTCATATTATTATATATTGAGTTAAGTTTTTAATTGTTGATACTATTCGTCATCTATACTATTACGCATTATATATTGTTTCGATCGCATCGAAACGTACTTTCAATTTATTAAATCACATTTTAATTCCAGTAAGGTTACCGAAATATGTACATTCTAGAATATGATAAAGTTTTAGATTATATTGCCTAAGATTATCAAATTTTAATAAAATTAGTGTCGTTGAGTTCGTATAAACCTAACAACACGTTTTATGAGTCTTATTCCTAGAGACAACTTTTAACGAGTAGTTTGAGTTTTTAATACAGTTATATGTATCTATATAAATATTATCATATTATACATAATTTATATTATTAAATTGTATTTTACCTAATTTATACACATAACGTTATAATATAAGTATTATCTTACTCTAATATACCTATAGTATATTCCGATTAAAAAATATTAGTAAATATATTAAATATACACATTTAATCTAATCCTATCAGTAATCTCATACGTAGTTTTTATTTAACTATTTAATTCATTTTAACTTATTATTATCAAAAATATGTCCTAACTTGTAAATTAAGCTATTTTACTAAATAAATTCGTAATAAATAATTCGGGTAACCAAATAATTCTTTGAAAATTTCTATAGACTCCTAAAAATATGGAGAATTAAGTTATCACTTGGTTTCAAGTTTTCGACCTATCGGCTATATATTCGTATTTATGATTTTACCCTTAAATTATTCTAAATTACTCAATTATGATTCTTTTTACGTCAAATTAATTTTAATCTGACCCAATTATTATCATTCATTAGAGATCAATACATATCCATTTCATCAATTAATTTCGTAATTTCCTATTTAATTCATAATTTTAGCATATTTTTTAGCTATTTTTAGGCTAAAATAATGCAATAAATATTAAAAATATTCAAATCAAAATTCAGGCCACGTAGCAATTATCTATATATCATATACTTTCTACACAAAAATTTTCAGCTAGAAACAACATCATTTAATACATTTATTTTACAATTTTAAATTCAGATGAACACTAAATTCGAATGAATAGTAGATTTTTTAAAAAAGTATATTAAATATTACGAATTTTTCAAAAATGAAAATATCACATGAAAGCATATTCAAAATAACCTAAATATAAAATTTTTCATAATTTTCTAGGTAATTTAAGTATTTTTTACAATTTATTGAAAAACAGGGCAAAAAGCAACCTAGTTGTTCGTGGGATCTTTGGTGGCCGGTGGCCAGTGGCAGTTGCCAATGTGTCGGAAGGCCTAGGCGTGGTGGTGACTAGTGGTGGCTAATCGAGCTCTATAGCAGAATCAGTTTAGGTTAGGGTTCTATCCTAGTACAAATTTCCCTTGTTTTTTCTTATTTTCTTTCTATTTTTGTAAAAAAAAAATTCAATGTTCTTTCTTTATAAATCTAATTCCAAAGTATCAAACTTGGTCTAAATGAAGTCTTTTGGTATTACAGGGTGCAACTAGTGGTTGGAAACATTATTTTTTATTATTATTATTTTCCCCATTTAATGCTAGTAAGAGGTGTCAAATACATAGGATATGGACTTTTGATTCAGTACAACTCCTTTCATGATGCTATCACAGTGATTCTCCAGAATTTCTAGTTGAAATTTGAATGAATTGGATAAGATTTGCAATTATCTTTAACATTTTAGGTATATTTTATTAAGATTTAATTATTTATTAATATACGAGTATATATCCCATACATATATCACACATAATATATAGCTATACTCATATAATTAAGTTTCTAATATATCTTTTATTTTTAAGATATGTTCTCTTAATTATTCGCATGAATCCAACACATTATATATATAATTATGTAATTTAAGGTTAATTTACGGGTATAATTATTATTTATACTGGTTATACTCATAAAAATATGCTTATAATTATATAGTAAATTATACTATATTATTTCATGTTATAGCTCAATTAACTTATCTTTAAGTTCCCATTGCAATTCGAGCTCGATTTTAGAGGTTCTGAGCATTATCGTATTATATTAAATAATCCTACTTCTAAGGGTAAAATTGAGATTTTTCGTTACTATTTTCAAAATCTAACTTCACTATGTTATTTCATCTAACTTTCTTATCTTAGTCGTAAAGTTTAGACTCAATCGGATCACTTTTCCTAAAGGCCCTAAATATAGGTTCGGTTGTCCTAAACACAATTTTAGGGGCTTACAAAAATCCTCCTTAATTAATGAAACGTGTTACCCGAATAAATACACTTGATTGGAAGAGTTGCATCTTGCAAAACAAACTATGTTAAATAAAATAAGTTCTTCCAGTTTGCTTCTAAGTTCACCTCTAAGTCTTCTGATCTCTTTTAAACAACTTTTAAACTTCTTGGGATTACTTCTAAGTGTGCTTTTAAATCTTCAAACTTTTTCTAATCAACTTCTATGCTTATCGAAATTCCTTTCCAAGTTTATTTCTAAGTTTATCCAATTGCTCTTTTCTTCGAACTTCAAAAATATCTAGTAACGTTCTATGTATGCTTTTAATTTTTTGTCCTGACTGAGATTGGCTAACTCATCACCTAAAGATTATAGCTTCTAATTGTGCTTCTGACTTCTCTATCTTCAAACTTTATTCTTGAGTCAAATTGTCCGGTCTTACTTTTATCTTTACTTCTAAATCACTACGTTTATAATTAACATTTAACACATTTGTTAGTGAATTTTTGTGTTTCTTATCGTCAAAGCATACGATAAATGGATCCAATAACAACCATATTTAAGATTTGAGGATAAATCTTCTTGAGCCTAGGGTAGTGATAGGGATCATAACCTATAACACCTCAAAACTTGGAACGCTACAGACCACCACGCATCCTTAATTCTCTAATGACACGTTAGGCTCTAAAAACCACAATAAATATTTCAAACTCGACATTTATAACCACTAACATCAGAATAAAAAAAAACTCCCATTTCATAAAATTCAAACTCCATATTTCATACTTCACAAGTACCAAGATTAAAGAACTTTTTTGTCTTTCACAGTGGAAATAATATAAATGAAATCAAACAACTAGTATGAATAAAAATCAAAAGATAGACTAAGTCACAACTACAGTTTTCATTTCAATTTTTATAACTACTCCTAAAACTGTTGGCTATCATCATGATAATAATCTCCAAAACCAATATCCGGGTAATAATAACTATTATTCAAATCTTCAACTCCAACATTCTCATAACCAGCATATTCTTCATAACTATAATCTTTATAAATATCATTCTAACCTGTAGCTGGGAAAAAGAAATAATATAGTGAGCGAAAGCCTAGTACGTAATACATAACTACAAGTACGTAATACATAACTACATGTGCGTGATCAAACGATACATATTTTTATGCGTAGAGATGCAAAACAAGTAAATCATACAATTCATTTAATTATCCTTGTTTTTAATTCAAACACACAACACATGATAGTAGTTCTCACGACATGTTCACATCACAATCAATCGTATCATAACTTAATGTTTGGGCATGTCTCTTTAGACCCCTCTACAACCTAACGTTGAGCATACCTCTTTTAACCCCTCTACAACAACCTAGATCTACCTCAGATCATTTCCATATGAGACTCCACAACGAACAACGTGTCACATAAATCATTGGGGTTACCCCTTAGGAATCTGCCACTACAAGCCCTCAAGATGAGCCAAACACAAGTAACAAAACGATACATAAACCGGATATACATTTTATTCATTTTAATTTTTTATATACTAACGCTCACATACAATAAGCAAGTATTACGTACCTTGATATTTGGAATTTGTTACTAACGAATCAAGCTTATCTTTAAATCCTAGAAATAATAAATACCCATTAAACTCCTTTAAATATTGAACAAACATTATTTCTTAATTAAAACTCACTTTTAGACTATTTAAATCTCCTTAAATTCACCTAATGATACATTAAATGGGTTTATTTTAAAGGTAACATAAAAATAAAATAAAAAGAAAAGGAAAAACTTAACTTAAAAGAGTAAAGCCTATGACACGGTCAGGAACACGATCATATCTTTTTGGTCGTGTAACTTTCTGATTTACACTTTACTACTATAAGAGACACGACCATGGATACTTTTGGTTGTGTAACTTTCTAGTTTACCAACCTACATCGCCCACTACAAGAGACACAACTAAAGACACAGTTGTGTAACTTTCTAGTTAATTTTTTTTTTTTCCTTCTACCCAAACTCCTTTCTAAACCTAATAACAACACTTTACAACTCCACATTACAAACCCTAAATTCAAATCAATAAAACCCTCCCAAAATCCATTTCTATAATGTTTTTAATTAAAAAGGCAAAACTAAAAACTTGTCAAGAAATCAAGAATTTTAGGGATTCTAAGAAATACACATCAATTACCTTAATCTCAATGGCCTTTTAGAGTATTTTGCTTTTTCTTAACCAATTACTCGCAACCTTAAAGGATTAAAATAAAATCTTAGTTTCTAAAAGAAAGAAAACTTAAAACTGTAAATCAATTTTCACATACTAAGGCCTTTTAGAGTTGTGTTCCTCACATAAACTACTCTTGCTTTTGAGGTCTTCCAAGATTTGCAGGAGAGAAATCTAAACCTATAGTACACAAAGGTTCCAATTGTGCATTAGTTAGGTTAAGGTTTCATTTTAACTCTTTTCTTGAATTTTCAATATCACCTTTTATTAATTCATGGTTTAAGACCTTAATATCATTTTCCATAAAATTGAATTGCTCTTTTGATTTTATTAAGACTTTTATTATTTATTTACTCTATTTTTTTTTTTCAAATATTACATAACCTCATATCCAAAATATATGAACTTTGGGGGGAAGATTTGTTAATACTAAATGGATATGCCACCTTTATAAGATTGATATTAAATTTTTATTATTTCTATATTATTAGTTATTCATGGGTTTCCAGTTAGGTTCTATTTTATTGTTATTTCTTAGACCTTATTAGTTCTTATGTTATTAATATTTGTTAAAAATTATTAATTACTTATTTTATTAGTTGATTTTATGAGCAGCTTAGCAACCATAGCCAATTGGTAGTTATTGCCAACAGCGATAAAATTCTTATTTTATTTTATGTGGCCTATTCTCGTTGGGATCGTTGGATATAGCATATATATTCTTTTATAACAAACAATCATGAAGTTTGCCAGTTTAATGAAAAACCGTATGATAGTTTCTCTTTATTTCCTTTACCTTATCAATTCATACGGAAATGTAGCGCCAACCTCTTGATTTCAATTAATTTTGTATAATATCGACTAATTGATTTAAAAACCCATTTAGTTATAATTTGTATGTTACATCAAATTATAATTAAACATTTTCGATTTATCTTCTAGTGAATCATATTTTTAACATTTAGTCCTTTATATCTTTATTTATATTCTTGTTCTTCAAAACAAAAACCATAAAAACTAGAAATACCAAAAACTAAAAAATATTAAATCTTTTCAGTATTTGCATTGCATTAAACTCATGTATGGATTTTATCCGTATCATAGACTGCCACCGAGAAGAAAAATGGTTTAGAGATATAACCTGCCGAAGCTCTGAGTCTTGACTTACAATATTCGAGTTTTATATGAAAATGAGCCTTTTTTCTAAAATTAATATAGAAAAAGTCCCTCTAAAATATATAATATGAAATTAGTAGGGTGAAAATGCATGCAAAGCCAATCAATTTTTACTCTAAAAAAAAAGACTCCAAGGAAAGCACATTCAATGCATGCGCATTTCTTACGAACCACAATCTAGGGAAGGCACATTTACCGCGGAGCTTTCATTGTTTTAGGGAAGGCACATTTACTACTGCACCTTCATTGTTTTTAAAAATATACTAGAGGTGTATGCATTAACTATACCTTCAGTATTTTTAAAATACACTGAAAATATATCCAATAATTACACTTTCCATAAGCCCTATAAATCATGTCGAACATATAAAAACACACATATCTCGTGTTTTCTTCGATTTTCCCACAAAATCGAGCTCTTTTCGCTTGGAACATCCTATTCAGGTAATAATCCATCCACTTAGTATTGATTTTATCAAAATATATCATCAAAAATTTCAAATCTTCATTCAATTATGTAACTATGTGTAAACCCTAGGTTTAGAATTGTGCTGTTATTTTATTTAATAAATTGCCATGAAATTAAGTTAAGATTAGTTTAGATGTAAGTTAGTTATCGTATTGTATAGTTTTCATAGCTGTAAGGCAGATGTTGCATGTAAATGTAGGATTTTTTTTACGCATGCCATGTGTTTGATGAAATTCACAATATAGTTCTAATACAAAACTTAGTGAAATCAGGTCTACAATAGGGACAACATTCAGTAGACCTAAGACTCATTAGCTCCAGACATAATACCTGCCTTAGATTTAGAGTTACTTCCAATTTAGGAGCCAAGCCAAGCCGAGCACTTACAAGACACTTAAGTCCTATCGTCAGAAAGAATTCTTCACCCCACCAGCTCCTTAAAGGCGATGTCCAAGTCATTCGTAGAACTCCATGAGCGAGGACGTCACTCAAATGGAGCCACCTCCTCCTCCCAACCCAGTGCCTCCCCCTGGTTTTGAGGAGACACCAGCCTAGCCTTTATAGTCGCCAAATCATCGAGTCACTCCCTTATGTCCTAGGCCATCAAAATATTCACTGGTTATAGGAGATGATAGATGGATATTCTATTTATCATTCTTGATTGTATTGATATGAACAAAAGACTAGTTTGTATATATAGTTTCGTTTAAATACAAGTTCAGCTTTTGTCCGCTATTAGAATGTGATGCAAGCTTTTTATATCAATTACAAATATTGCATTAATTCTGACTTTATTTGCTTTTATGCAAGGTAGATGTTTATCTTCTATGTTGAGTTTTGACCTTGTACCTTTCGGCAACCGGGGTTGGTGTATCGGATGGGAGAGTTACAGTTTATAGCTTGGAGATGTATTTGTAAGAAACATTGTATTTCGAGTTTAACTTACTTATTTTGTTTGATGTGCAAGTGTTCATAAAAAAAGATGCAAGCACTACGTGCGCTTTCAATATAATTTGAAGTGCAATAATATAATTTGAAGTGCAATAAAGGCGCACTACATACGCCTTCAATATATTTACATTGAAGGCACAATATGTAGTGTATGCACCATTCTTATATTCTTACCGATAATGAAGGCGCATGTGCTAAATACGCTTTCTTGATCTTTTATTTTATTTTTTTTTTAATTTTCGCTTTTAGTGTAAAACTTGCTCCTAAGTGAAGGTGCATACTTCACACTTTCACTATACTAAATTGGTATTATGTATCTTAGGGGCATTTTCCATATTATTTTTCGAAAAAGAGTCCACATTCCTATAAAAGTCACAATATTCTGCTTTTAGCATGTTGAGGGAAAACCCGTTCTCCACCAGAGATTCTTAGTCTCAAACATCTTCATTTCTCAGTACAAGGTCACAATTATATTGTAGTTAAAGTCACCTCAGGGAGCATTCTAGTATATTACCTGAGGAAAACAGCATAGTATAACACAAGCAGATTATACATACATAAGTTTCTTATAACACATTTAGTCGCTAATTACAATATAAGATTTATTTTCTATATAAATATATTGTATATTGTTTGTTAATACTAGAATAGTGATTTAATAGTTATATCATCGAAGTTGTCGTGTATTTATTTTAATCACATTTTCTCATTCCACCACCGCCTTACTGTTGGCGTTGCCACCGCCGACATTGCACCAACACCCATTATCTTCGCAGGATCCCAGGAAATAAGACCTTCAAATGGTCTTTCCACAGGCATTTGCTCTGTTAACCAACCTATTCGGGAGTATAAGCATGCAAATTCAGTAGCAGATCCAGTTCGACATTGCATAAACATGGAAACCCTCAAGTTTTCCATATGCAAAGATACAATTCCTCGGAGGTGGTAATTAGTTTGTGTACGGTCTATCATAGAGTTCTGGAGAAAACGTGGAAAAGCAGTAAAAGCAATATAGATATCTATGATCCTTGGAGCAAAGATCCACATTCACGAAACATTCAACCCGCCGCAGTCAAAACTAGCCGTGCTCAGCAGTGATCCAGCCATGAAGGGAGCCAATATCTTCTCCCTAATAAAGTTCAACACCTTGCTTTTGCACTGCAGAATGTATCCTACCATGTAAGCTGTAGTGACGAGCTTAATGCTTCTCCACCTTCTCTCTTCGGCATACTTCTTCAAGGCAATCTCTATTCTTTTGTATGCTTTCCCCAGTTTTTCGGCATTTTCTACGGTTTCATCAATTGGTTCATTTCTCAATGCCTCTCCTAGATACCTAGCTAGAACGACACTGTCTTCCAGGGCAGCACACCCTCCTTGGGCAACATCCGGTGTCATGGGATGAAATGCATCTCCAGCTACACAAACATTGCCTTTGCTTATATTTCCCCACAGAAGTTCCCATGGAGATCTGTATCTCAGCTGAGACAACAGTGTATTGTCATGTTCTGTTTCTTGAACTATCGCCCTTAATCTGTCGGGTGCCTTCCCAAGCTTATCCAACGCAAATTGCTTCCACTTTGCTGGGTTCTCCTCAATCTCTTCCTCTGTGCAAGGAAACAAATGACAGAACGCACGTGCTTATATTATTGACATACACCACAACTTGATTATGCACATGTATTAACTAGTACACCATATCTAAATGGTAAAAACTTTTAGATCACCTAATGATGTAGTATGATTTTACACCTATTGATTGATACTCCTAACCTCGTTTACAACTTTAATGAAATAGGGTTGAAATGATTCGGGATCTGCATCTAACGGGCTTAACCTTCTTCTACATCGGCTGGTTGTGCAGCTAAACTGAACACTATGAACTTAAAGAAGATATAATTATTGCTCAATACCCATCTGAGTGATCGATCTGCAGAAGAAAATCTTCCGTTAATATCTCACCTCTGCTGGTTGGCGACCAAGCGAAGAACCAAAATAAAGTCTTCTCATCGCAAGGGAAGAAACCTGCCTGAATCCCATCACCAAAGTATTGCAGTGCCCGAGGATCAAATCCATGGGCTTGCCCATTATCGAAATACGCTCTAATTGCCAAGCGGCCTGCAAAGGCGGGCTTCTTGAAGCCAAGCCATTTTGCAACTGATGAGTTCACTCCATCACACCCAATTAACACCTTGCATTGACAAACAAGGATTCGCTGAGCATGATATGGAGAAGAAACTACAAGACTAAAACTTAATGGTGTAAACAAACGCTTGTTTATCTTTTCATGTATGAATTTACCATCGTCTTCAGCACCGAACCGTCGGCTAGATGAACAAGCTTTAGGTAGCCGGATTCCTCAACGGAGACCACCTTGGACGAATACCTAATCGTACCACTTGGGAGTTCCTTTTCAAGAGTTTCCAACAAGCACGTCCTTTTCATGCAATGAAGTTCAACGTCTCTGCGAATGCATCAAATACCGATCATCGTCTTTGTGACATGCAAATACGGATTAAGCTTAATGTAACGACTTAACTGTTTCCCTGTGGCATCAAATGAGATCTGCGCTGTGCATTGGCCAGTAAGTACGGAAAACATTTCCAACCTGCAAAAACATGCTATAGAGTAAGAAATATCAATAAGAACTAGTTCGTGATCAAAGCACAAATTTGTGCCAAAGTATATGGACTCGATTTGCCCTATATGCCTGGAAAGGAGAACTTATCGTGCAGACTAGCCAACTGAAAATTATAAATGGTGAAAAGGACGTACTGATATCATTATTTGATCCTAAATGCGCTGAGGTTATAGAGTTATCTGCAAGGAGTTTCTGTCATTTACCCGTGAAGCTGAATATGTTGCTGGCGGAGTGAGTTGCCCACACCAAGAGCATCTAAGGCTTTCCAAGCATTTTTCCAAACTGCAAGTGCAAAGCCTGCGGTTCTCAAACTATCAGATGATTCCAACACCAAGCTACGGATTCCCAGCCTGCCAAAAAAGGGAAAATAATAGAAAGGAAATCCATTTAAAGTGTCAAAATAGAATCACATAGAAGAAAAGATAATTGAGTGCCTAATACGAAGTTTAGCATTCAGAAAACACGCGGTCAGGTTTCTGATTTGAGTTCCAACTATTGTACGACGGATGATGGGCTGATAACCTTTAGATCTGCAGGATCCACACAAAAAATGTTTTTCTGGGTCCAGAAATCCGAAGCCCCCTATCGCATGTTCACCATGGTTGAACGAAAGAATTACTCGATTGGAAGTATAACTAGGCTTATAACTGTCGACTTCCATGCTTACCTATGAAGTCCTAGAGCTGTTGCTAGTCCAGCAATACCAGCACCAACTATGATAATTCCTTCAATTTTCGCTTCCATGATATCAGCTACTGGTTTTTGCTCAGTGAAGACTTGGAGCAAAGTGTTGTCAGAAAAGATGTAGGACATAAGGAAAAAGATTAGAAGCAAAGATGATAATGATGTCTGGTAACTCAAAGCAACCACTTTAGATTGAGTCAAAAGTGGCTCCACAATATCACCTGAAAACGATAGGATATTTAATAAATGATTATCAGTCAACAGCAAAGACTTTTTCCTTCACCCACGCTAGAATAAATTATACCTTGTCTGCCTAAAAGTGATAAATGAATGAAAGCCACTGTATCTGCAATAAGATGACAGGTGGACAAAAGACGAAATATTTTTACCTGTTTACGTTTCAAACCTTTGAGGCCAGTATCACAACCAACCAAATGGTCTAAAAATTTAATATTGCTTTCTTATTTATTACTTAGCACATACGTATGTGACCATATCGTGTTGTGAAGAGTTGAATTAGGAGAGTCTTGTAAGTTATTGTGGATTGGCGTATAAGTTATGGCCCAGCTGAACCAATGATATTATAGAAACATCTTGAGTCTATGTTGTTGAGATTGTTTAATCCTGAAGGATTTTTGACATCGTCCATGATTGAAATAAGAGTATTATATTTAATTTATGTCAAACAGTATCAATAATTGACATAAACTTTTACTTGAATGGATGCGGTTTTCTTGTTGTCATTCATGTGTTGACTATTTCCATACTGACACATGAAGGTAAAAGAGCTAACAGGAGCCTGCACTAATTAATCGTTACACATAAAGCATGAAATTCTTCGAAGTGACGGTTTCTCCCTTCCTAGTCTTGATCTTTTCTGTCATCTTTGTCATACTTGATAGACCAGAAGAATAGCATAAATGAACTGACGATGGCCTTTGGGCTGATCGGGAATGGGAAAATTTCCTTGTTTCACTCTTAAAAACTTATTAGTCAGTGGAACAATGTTAGAATTGGAAGAACGACCACATAGAATAGTTGTGATGAATTGTACGTCAATAAATATTAAAGTTAACAAAACCTAATTTGTTTAAACTTTTAGATGAACTGGTTGTAATATTAAATTTAACTAGCTACTAGTCTGCACACTTATTTCACTGCTAGTTATTGAATAATCCAACGGGTTCCAGTCAAAAGTTTTGTCCAAAAATAAGGAGGATGTATATCAACCCATAAATTAAAATACCGCGCTAGATCTGATAAGTCTAAGTTTTTAAGCAAGGCAATTAAAATGCTAAAACATGGCTGAATTCTAGCCATTACCTCTAAGCGTTTTTCATAGTAATTATTGAGCAAAAATCAGCTTCTGTATTTGATTGTAAACATGAAACATCTTAGAGTATAAAAATAGAAACCAAAACTTTCATTTTAGCTTCATACTTCATAGTGTTTACATATTTCAAGTTTACACCACAACATACAACAGCACCACAAACTTGTCAATATGGATGATATTGGAAAAAGCAAAGGCTCTTCTGCTGTGACTTTGAATAAACCATTCGCTTCAATTTATTTTTTCTGAATAAGTATTCAGTTTTCCACAATCATAGCTAGCCTTCTTCAGCAACTGCCCGACTAACATTGAAGCAAATATTTTCTCTCTCAAGAAGCTCAATACTATACCATTGCTCTGCTGTACATATCCTACCATATAAGCTGTACTAATCAGTTCAATGCCCCTCCATCTTCTCTCTTTAGCATATTTCTTCAAGGCCATCTCAATCTTCTTGTATCCTTCCTCTCCTCCCAAACTTCCACCAGTTTCAAGTTTTGGACTATCCTGCAATGCTTCTCCTAGACACCTTGCCAAAACAACTCCATCTTCCAAAGCTGAACAACCTCCCTGGCCTATATCTGGTGTCATTGGGTGGAATGCATCTCCAGCAACACATACGTTGCCTTTGCTTATGTTTCCCCAAAGTAATTCCCAAGGATGTCGAAATCTCAGTGGAGATAATATGATGCTATCCATTTTAGTTCTGTCAATAATCGCCCTCACTCGCTCAGGAACCATTCCAAGCTTCTCCAACACGAATTGCTTCATCTTAGCTGGATTCTCCTCCATCTCTTTATCTAGGTGAGCCGATAACACATATTATTGTATTGCCAAAACTAGCATATCCACTAAATAAAATGAATTGAGAAAATTCATTGTATTTAAAAGGGAGCGTTTGTTTCGCAGAAAACCTTTTTGACATTCTTCGCATTGTAAAATCTTATCGTAATAATCAAAGGAGTTTTGCGGTAGTGTTGACTTTTTGCTGTAAGTGGCTGTGGAAGGAAGAAAAGGCAGTGGCAATCATTACTAATGGTGGTTAATAACTATGGGAATCTAATAGAAAATGATTTCCTTATCTTAAAATCGGGCACATTAGTGATGTTGATTAACCACCATGGGAATCTAATAGAAAATGAGGAAAATGAATTCCTTTTCTTATAACCAGAAATCATTTACCAAATTTTTAATTTAACATCCACCATTAGTCATATGCTGGCACCTTCATTTTCCCCTATCAATTACGGCTAAAGGCCTTTGGTAATCGTAACTTCTTGAGAATGCTATATAATTCCAGAGCTATGATTTCAAGGGAAAAGAAAAAAAAAAAAAAGATCGAAAAGAATCGTTCGCAAAATAGGAACACCGTAGTCTGTGTTGATAAGATGGTTTTCCGTTTTGGTGTCTTACCTTTGCTGGTTGGCGACCAAGTAAAGAACCAGTACATGGTCTTATCATCACAAGGCAAGGAACCAAATCGAACTCCATCGCCAAAGTACTGCAAAAACTTGGACTCAAAGCAGTGTCCTTCGTCATAATCTATGCAGCCTCTAATGGAAGATCGACCTGCGAAAGAAGGTTTCTTGAAGCCTAGCCATTTTGCCACAGCAGAGTTCACTCCATCGCATCCGATTAGCACCTTCCATCAATAGCATAAGAATATTTTATCAACAAAATCGGGAATACAGCAGCATTATGACATACTAGGCGTATTTGTTTCGTGGAAAATGGCTTTCGGACATCTTAAAACATTTGTTATTGTTAATGCATTAGAATTATAGATGTGGCTGCAGTAACATGAAGAAAGTGGGATTACCAGTGGTTTTTGCAATCGTGGGAGGTGAAGGAGTCGATTACTGGTGGTTGTGGTTTTCGGTCGTGGAAAATGCCACGGGAATGCGGAAAATTTCTCATTTCCCATTAACATCTTCCGAGGTTGTTAATCACCAACACTAGTGACAAACTACTGTTGTAGCCTTCCACCAAACCCACTAGTTACTGTGGTGTGTAACTTCCAATGAAATTCTGACACATGCTATTTATGATTCAACATATTAGAATTCCATTGAAAGTTGCACACCACATGGACAACACGTTGTATATCATGCCTAGTGAATCTTTCAAATTACTATGATAATATTTGACAACTATAAAGTTTTGATTTTGACAGATAGTAAAGAAAAATAAGTTACTCTAACAATATTTTCCACAAAACAAATAAACCACCTTGGAATACAATGAAACATTATGATGGAATGATTACCTTGGCCTTCAAGACTGATCCATCAGCAAGATGCACCAGCTTAAGATACCGAGATTCTTCCACTGAAACCACCTTGGATGAGTACCTTATTGTGCCTTGAGGAAGTTCCTTTTCTAGAGTTTCCAACAAGATCTTTCTTTGCACGCAACGGGCTTCCATTCCTCTGCCAGACCCTCATAACATGTTAGTAGATCATGCCATAAATCAGTAAGTACTAGGAAAAAAAAAAATCAACTAGCCACTCAATATGACTTAACTGTGTTCCTGTTGTACCAAACAGAGTTTCCGCCGTTTGTAGTCCAGTAACTGCAGAAAATGTCACAGCACTGCAACCACAACATTCCATATTAGTCCTAGCAGTACCGCAGTTGGGGGGAATACAATTGCCAAACACAAATTATGAGGAACTTAAGGAGTACCAAAAGGAAGCTGTGATGAGACAAGGTAATTGAAACATAGACTCTTGCAAAATTTAATCATTGAAGAAGATTGAAATCTCAGGGGCCAAGATTCTGAATTATGGATGATCTTTCTCTTATGCCTCAGAATTATGTATCAAACTTGTCTAGAAATATTCGAAAATGGGGTCGTGGACAGGGCTGCTGTCAACTTCCCTTGGTTATAAGTCCATCGAAAGGTTCCCCACGCATAATTTGATAGCATAAGGTATAGCAATATTCCACGGTCTAAACCGTCATTTGAACATATCGAATTCCAACAGTTGATTTTAAAATCAAATAACTGTTTTAACTGTTTAGTCCTCATCTAACCATTAAAATCAACTTATTGTATTCTGATAGCTAATGTCAGAACCACATAATTGAATTCAGTCATTTGATCATTAGAATCAACTTACTAAATTTTGGCATCAAATTTCAACATCAGGTGACTACTCGAACGGTCCAAACGATTGGACCATAGAACATAGGTCCTTGGTATATATCCAAAAATCTATCTGGTTGACACTGAAATCACATAGCAGTGTTTCCATTATTGAGCCAGATTGTACTGATCCAATGCGGTAAAATATAAGCATCTAGGAGTTTCCTCACGTGAATCGACATCTTGGTGTATTGCCATATTGAACCTCTTTCTGACGCCTTCTTTTGCCAAGATTTTTCCAGTTTCCACGCAAAATGAATGCAAGCATATTACATAGAGCTGCAATGAACTAAAAGGTAAAACTACTTCATTGCTTACCCTAAGAGTTGTCTTTGCTGTTCGCGGAGGCGGTCACCGATTCCAATGGCATCCAAGGCCTTCCAGGCGTTTGTCCATATGGTAAGTGCAAAGCCTGTGGTTCTCAAGTTACCAGATGACTCCAAAACTAAGCTTTGAATTCCTAACCTGACAAAAGGAAAAATCAATATAATGATCGAGTTTCCAGATAATTATATAAACATAAGGATGCGCACTGACATGTATGTTGCAATCAAGGAGGCAGTTTAAAATGCCTAGACAGACCTGCGTGCTCTAAACCTGAACAAACGTATCTCCACTCTGATTGCATAAACATTGTTCGGTGCATCAGCTTGTTGGGTTGGTCCTTTGTGGCCAATAAGATGAAGGTGCAAACTCTAGTTGCATTTTCCGTCAACTTATAAGTTCAATTAGCAAAAGAATTGGGATTCCTTAATTTTAAGTTGGAGAATTCCCATTATATGCTATTTCCAAGGCTTAAAAAGAAATGAAGTACCTAATAAAAAAATAAACGAGGAATATAATAGCCATTTTTCTAAATGGATATGTGATAAATGTTACAGAGAAACATCTTGAATTTTCAGATCAGTGTACTTGATCCAGTAAAATTTGTTGACACTTGAAAACTTTTTCCTTCAATGATGTACTAAAACAGTCTATGTACTTGTAACGTCGTTTACAATGTTCCATTTTTCAATTTAAAAATTATCTTACTTGTTTAGATATTTTAGCAGTTAAAATGGATAAAAGTAGGGGATCAATCGACCTTAAAAATAGTAAAGCACAAAAATGACAAGTGGTATCATTTTCCAGTGGTGCAAGTGTGCGATTATGGAAATTAAAGTATTTTACATGTGTCCATGAAGTATCCTTGTAATTTATCTTTAGTATTTCACATATAGGATATTAGAATCCGTAAATAGAAAAAATAAAAAAGAGTAAATTTCACCGTTTGTATCTTAATCTTACCACTTTTGATTATCGCATACTTAAAATTTTGATTTATTTATTTATAAATTAAGATATGAATAATAATAATTAAATTTTTAATCGAATATATAATTATATAAATCGAAAATTTAAAATATATAATTATAAAAAATAATAAGATTAGGATATAAACAAGGACATTAACCGATTTCATAAAAAGCGAATGAAATATACACTTATTTCTACGCATAATGGAACAGGGCATTCGGTTTTGGAGCAAGAGAAATGTATACTGACCTATGAAGTCCTAGAGCAGTAGCGAGTCCAGCTATTCCAGCACCAACAATAATGATATGTTCCGTAGCTTCCATAATATAAGTAGTAATTATGGAAGATTGAAACAAAAGTACAAAGGAATTTGAATATCAGCTGGTTTCAAGGCAGACTGACGGTTGTATTTATAGTGGCAATGTTAGAATATAGTAATAGCAGAGAACAGGCGGCTGCAGAGATTGACATGAAAATGACGAAAGCCATTACGTATACATGCCAATAGTAGACAAAATTTACTGTCACTGTTGAAAGTAAATCTCGGACATTCGTTTAATTGTTAAACCTACGTTTTGATCGTGTTGACATCATCGTATGCGTCAAAACAATTCTCGGATTTCATCTGGTTTCATCATGCAACACAGGACGCATCACTCGTTCCTCCTAAATCCAACCGTACCAACTATTAAAATCATGGAAAGCAATCTTTCCACGGAAATGCATTTGTAAAATTAAAAGTACGGAAAATGAATAATTAGAACTGAAAAGATGCATACTTATCTTTTAAGGACGAATAAAGATGCAAGTTTAAAGTTACACAAATTGAGTATAAATAATATGATTTTACTACTAAGTTTAAATGGAGGACATCATTATATGTTGAACTCAAGTTGCATGTTCGTATGTCTATATATGTATAGAACTAACATATAATTACAACGTAATTTTTTAGAAGTATTAATAGATGATGTATTTACGATAGGGCTAACATAATTATAATATGGAATTGACATTGTCCTTCATAAAACATTTACTGATAATTTATACCATCTAAAAACATACATCCATGCGAGCAAATGCGACTCATTCTCTTAACAATTATTAACGATATACATATAGAGAGAGAGGGTATGGTTAAGTCTTCGTATTTTTAAAAATAAATATATGATATTTTGTTACGATATGCATGAATATGAGCATAAGGTGGAGCAACCCCATGGTCTTAACGTAACCTGCCCTGTTGGATTTATGACTCCGACCCGACACATTGGCCATTGGTCTTGACCAGGTCTTGGACTTTGCTAGGTCCATGGATCAAGGGCGGTCATGCATGCCCCCAGGAGCCAGCGACTCGGCTGGTACAAACAATGACAAATCTACCGACACAACCACCACTAAATAAAAATCAAAAGACCAACCATTTGCAGGCACTAGCTTCATTTTTATAGCCTTAAGTCTCTTGACCAGTTTGCGCAAGGTGCTTAGCAGCCTACAAATGGGCATGTTATATATATATATATATATATATATATATATATATGGTGTTAATGGGTGGACTAGTATTAAATAACTATACACTAAAATTATCATTGAACGAGAAGAAATATAAAATACATGAAAAGAAAAAAAAAAAGAAGAAGAAGAAGAAAAAAAAAAACCTACACAAATTGCAAAGTAGAAATGAAGCCCTTGCCTGGCCATCCCAAGGTTGGAGTAGCTAGTGACCATTGAGACGATTGTGTGATAGCTCCTTGACAATTGCTGACTACTACGATCCACTGATAAAAGTTAGTTGTGCGACACATACAGTAACGGTGGACGACCCAATTTCAATTGATTGGGTTTTTTCACTTGCTTCTTCCTTTTTTTTTTGTTTTTTTCTCTCTTTTAATTGTGGTAGGTAACGGTCTACCACCCTCCCTTTGGTGGTGGCAACTGCCTACCATCACTATGTAGGTTACACAACTTACCTTTATTGGTGAGTCGCAATTCACACTTGATTTTAGTTATTTTTCGATCATTCTCGTACTAATGCATAATTGATAAGTACTTTATTAAGTATATATATTGATTAGTTTTTATTATTAGTTTTGGTATTTTTATAGATATTTTATGGATATTTAGTACTTAATTACATAACATGTTAATTTTAAGTTTTGATGGAATAACTAAGAAGAAAAGGAAGATAATGAATCAAGTTTTGCTTGATTTGGAGTTCAATTGAAAAAGTTAAAAATTTTAAAAAATTGATATAGTCATTTGACAAGATATTGAAAGCTGTATTGGTTTAGCTAAAATATACCTAGAAAGTTACATAAGCATTTAACGTGTTCATGGAAAATATGGTCATGTCGTACAGATATGATGGATCTAATTTAAAGTCCAAAGCCCACGATGCCTCAGTCCAATAGAAGCTCCACATCCATGAAGCTCCCCCACTTAAATAGATGTATGGACCATGGTACTTTCTCTAGTACCTCCCATTCCATTCTCGACTACAGCCACGCGTTTAGCCAACAACTAGATGGTTCCCACGAACCTCATTCCAGTGACACTGACCGTACCTGAACCGTGGCTACAAATTATCTACAATGGTCAATGGCATTTCTGTTTTCGTGCTCTATGTGTGCCGTATCGCTCTACAACCACCAGATGCATATGCGTTCCTACGAAGATACAGCCACATCAATCTACTATTCAACGGAGTAATCCAAAGTGGCCAGCTGGGTTCCAAATTCTTTTATGAGACTCCTGCATAGTTCCAAATTCGAGACGTCATTCGAAATTGAAGCCCATATTCACGTGAAATTAAAGAGCCATCCAATGCTGGTTAAAGCAAAGATGGTCTCCACATGCTGAAGGGTTTTGTTTTATATTCTATATATTATATAAAACAAAGGATATTTATTGAGACTTCATGGCCGTGGACGCAATAGAGGAATACGAAGACAGAACCGCATACCTTTATTTCTTCCTTCCGATTTTGGTAGTCTCTTCGATCTTTAGTTTGTAGATAATTAACAAGATCGATGCTGATTACAAATGAAAAAGTTAAGTCATATAAAGATTGAAGATTAGGGATATCCAATTTCTATGATAAAGAATAAATCTTTTCTATCCTTTTCTTAATTTTTATTTGTGAATTTTTTTACTTTTTTTATAATTTGTATGCTTTATATAATCATGAATTAACATTTATTATCAAAATATTGGATCGATAGATTTGTGATATTTCTGTATTAAATATTTGAATATTGATATTCTTAATATTTTTGTCTAGCATGTGTTTTATTAATCGTGAAATACATATTAGATTCGGTTAAAATCTAAAAAGAGTGAAATTGATTCAATCCATTTCGTGGCAAACTAAAAAGTAAGGCATAAGAGATTATACATTGTAATCGAGTTAAGATTTAGAACATAAAATAGTTAATTAATTAAATAATTTTTTCTAAAAATAAAAAGAATTAATTAATTAATTGGGATAGTTTACGCTTCGGAAGAAGATGATTCTATTCTTTATTACTTTGATAACTCGAAAAAGAATTAAAAAATAATAATAATAATAGTAATCTAAACCATTCAAGGTGTTACGCTCCAAAGTTATAAAGTCACGATAGTCTCGTCATATAAATCAACCTATAATAATAACTAACCTTATAGTCCCTATCATAAATATAATTTACATAAGGCATTTACAGTTTCTCATTTTGAAGTAAATAGTTCAACTAAAAATTAAGCTAGAATTTACATAAAAAACTAGAACCTTAAGTCATATATATGTATATATATATAGTTATATTGTCGTAGAATTCCTAGGAAAATCTATATATTACAACAGTCTATTAACTTACATATCATATATCAGTTCACAACCTAAAAATATTAACAAGACCTTAAAGAACTTAATCATCGAGCCGATTGATCCTCACTCCTTATTGCTTTAAAAGAGAATTGACATCGGGATAATTGTAACACGGCATATTAGTTAGAAGTCAAAACTTGTAAAAGAATCTATATGAGTATGAGCAACTATAGCTCAATAAGTTAGGTTAGAGATTTATGAAAGTATAACAAACACAAATAAGGTTATCAAACAATTAATTACATGCAATGCAATAAGCAAGTGTCATTATACAACATGATCCGATCCGTTGTAAAATCAAAATAATTTCACTATTTCTAATTCGGGTTAAGAAGTTTTTATATTTATGCAATAGCTTAAAACCAAATCTAGGTTTATACAATGAAGACGCTACTCCCTCCGTGACTATCCTTTAAGCCAATGCCCTCGTTCTCACTGCGACCTCCTCTCTCGTCACTTAGTTTAGCTAAGGATGAGGAAAAAACCATTATACTATTCGGCACTATCTTTTTTGAAAATATCAATATTTGGTTAAAAAACCCAAATAATCCCCTAAAAGGGTGCAATATATGCCTAATTAGGATATTTATGTCAGTTATGATTAAGTACAGTTTAGGATAATCAAACAATATCATACCATTCTATTCACATCAATCACTAAACACAACATAGGATACAGTATAAAATCAGATACCTAAGTACATGCGTACATAACTACTTATAAATATAGTCAAATACAATCTTAAGTCTTCGAATACTTTAAAATAGTACTCCAAAATACGATGAAGTATCAAACTCAACTTACTTGAAATCCTTAATTTGCTCACTCACTTGTCGCAGGTCAACTAGTCTTTGTGAATCCTATAATATAAATACGTCTTTAGTATTTATATCTTGATGATATATATATACTCTAGGTTATGATTTAACTCTATTTTTCATATATACATATTATTTATTACTGATTCATCTTAGGTTAATTTAAGGTTCGGTTTTTGAATCTGATTCTGATTTAGGTTCTAAATCAATTCTAATTATAAGTATTATACGTAAATCCTAAAAATGTATTCTAAACCCTAATGTGAAATTAATCATATTATTTATTACTGATTAACTTTATTTTTCATATATACATATTATTTATTACCAATTCATCCTAAGTTAATTTAGGGTTTAGTTTTTTAATCTGGTTCCGATTTAGGTTCTAAATCAATTCTAATTACAGGTAATATACATAAATCCTAAAAATGTATTCTGAACCCTAATGTGAAATTAATCATATTAGATTCGAGTATCTTAATTATTACTTTTGGTTCTAAATTAGTATTCTATTCTACCTATTAAACTCTAATCCTTATTAGTATACTGAATTTACTTCCGATATGAGAAAATTTTATATTTTTCATAAAATTATCTAAATTCATGTTTTGGACCAAATTTAATATATTTTACTATTATTATTATATTATCCATTTTAAATTATTATTTTATAGTTATTATAATTCCAATTTCACAGATTCTTAAAATTACATATTTGACTACATAATGCCTTTAATAATCACATTTAACACCCTAAATACCATAATTATCATACCACATCAAATATGAACATCTTAAAACACCTAATTACATACTAAATCAATAATTATTCAATTAACTATTAATTAAACCCCAAAATCCCTAATTATATACATATTTTAAAGGCCTAAAAATCATTTAAAATTTTCAAAAATTAATTTATGAAAAAGGGCATTATAGCACTATTCTATATCAACTAAGTAGTTTATACAAAAAAATTGAGCTCAAAACTATACTCTTAAAGCTATTTAATTTTAAATCAAAATATACTCGATTTTGTAAGGTTTCTTAAACACTATATATTTACAGCTATAATTAAATTTAACCAATATTTTTCCCTAAATCTACATATAGTAAAATATCAGAGTAATAAAATTCATAATTTTTTGAATAAAATTAATAATTTTAATAAATTACAAAAAATCATACTAGAATCAAACTCACCTGATCGTTGGGCTTCCGGTCGCCAATGGCAGTCTTAGGGGTGTCAGCCAGTCCAGGCGATGGGTGTAAGGTACGGTGGTAGCAGCAATTCAGCTCTAATTGGTGGTGGGTCGTAGGTTCAGTCCAATTATCTTAATTACACAGTTTTTTTTTTTTTTTTTTGAAAAACAAACCCTAACTCTCTTGTTTTGGTTCTCTCTATTTTTTCTACTCTATAAACTGCCCAAATAAACTTTTAAAGAAATTTAGCTATTTATAAAGCTTTAGGGAATTTTTTGTACATTAATTTGAGTTGACAACTAACTTATCTATTCTAATTTTCACTTACACGTAAATACATAAATATAAATGGAGTACAAATAAATATTCTTAAATATTATTTATATTATTCTATAACTTTTAGTGTGTATATAATTTATTTTTAGCAACTTGTTAATTATTGAAACTCATTTTACATGTTTTTTATAAATAATGGGTAATATAGTTAAAATTTAATATTATATTATTTTATTACTTATTTTTCTAAATTCAAACTTATAGAATAACTTTTACTAATATTTCTAGTTTTGTTTTAGAATTTAGGCTCAATTGAATCTCTTAACTGACTACCCTAAATTTTACGTACTAAATCCGATTCTACAGTTACAAGGCTTACACAAGAATCTAAAGGTCAAATATGGTATATTTAAATATCATAATCATTAACATTAATTCAAGATTCCAATTTGCTATTTTATTGATTTAATCTTTCAGGTGTTGATTTTTTATATTTTCTTTATTAATTAGAAGTTGATTTAATATTTTATATTAATTATGAATTAATTTACATTCTTTTATTTTAGTATATTTCAATTTGCTTAGATATAGGTAGGACTAATATAGCTGAAAGTTAGTCTTAATCCTGTGGGAACGACTTAGTCTTCACCAGTATTATATTGCGTACACAATTTAGTACACTTACTAGTATAAAATATACTTTTATTTTAAAAGTAGTGGTTAGCGTATCAATAGTTATATATTTTTTTTTCTAGTTTTCTTTTTTTTTTTCTATGCTTTTAACTAATAATTAATATTATTTATATAAATTATTTAATAATAAGTTTTTGACCCATATAGTTTTGCCATTTTTCCTTACACATATATAACAAAAAACTATAAAATTTGAATCATGTATTTGTCGGGAATAAAAACGCATTACACATATATAACAAAAAACTATAAAATTTGAATCATGTATTTGTCGGGAATAAAAACGCAAATCACCTATTTACTAAAGTACCAAAACACAGGTCATGTTTTCGTAATTAACCAAAAAAAAAAAAAATCAAGTATAATGAAGTAAATATTGAGTTCTACTTTACTCTCATTTATACACACATACACAAGCTTACTATATAACTTTTCTCATATTGATGAATATTTTTTTCCCCTTTTCGTTTAAAATGTCTTATATATTAATATTTTTTATGTATTCTTAAATTTTACAATTATTCTCTAATACTATCATTACAATAAACATTATCATATTTTTTTGTGAAGCTATTATATTGTCTTTCTTTAAATCTTGACATGTTGAAATGGATAATTGTAGTTAAGTAAAACATAGAGGTTAAGGATTAAAGAAAGAATAAAATAGAGATTATTTTTATAAAACATTGATTTCATTTTTCAGACCTTGTAGTATTTGTAAATTAAGGAAAATATACAAAAATTATTTAATGATAAATATGTATCACAATCCTCTTGTATCAATTAGATGTACATACTCACCATTTGTCTTCCATGAATTTCTCTAACTTTCTAATCCATTCCATTTTAATTACTTTACCAATGTTGGAGCAAGTGACAAAAGAGAAGTAGATTTCATGATGGAGAAATTGATGGAAAATGGGGTACATTGAATATGGCATCAAATTGATACCAAGCAACATAAGAGATGATAATAGTGATTGCAATACATATTCTAACTCTAAATATTTTCTATATAGCATTTCATAAATTTAATTGTTTTATGACACCAATATTGAAATTAACATTTGATCAAAGTCATCTTCATCTTCATCCTTATCTAATTCTTGACCTTCATGGTCTACTTGACTCCAGTATTTTGTTTAAACAACTCCAACTTTCAACAAGGATGGGAGAATGATGAATTTAATTTAACATGTACGAGTAACCACCACACAAAGGATGCGAGTTATTGAAGCACTTATAAAATTTGATAATGTATGGAAAGTATGAGCACTACAAAATGGTGACTGTTGTTTCTAATTCTTTAATATAAAGGTGGCATTACTAATTTATTTGTTTTTTGCATTGTACTTCCTTGTAAAGAGTGTAACACTCCTATATACGAATTTCTCCCCGAATAAATAAAGAAACTGTCATTAATCCACTTGAACTAGAGAACACCAACTGCTCTGCTATCGATTTGCTTTACTTAGGTACTCCTTAGCATAACATGGAAAAATGAAACAGCCGGATGCAAGGACCTGGCACAGAATTGGCCTACGGCGACTGTGCCCATTTCCGGATGAGCAACCCCAAATCGAGCAAGAATAGCGACCACGATACTTGGTGATACGGTTTGTTCTAGTGGTGAAAGTTAACTCGAGCGAAATATATAGTGTCGAAGTTTCCGAAGAAGTTTTAATCCTGAATTGGGATCATTTACAACCCACCAAGCATGCTGCTCAGCGTGATTTAGTAACCATCAACTCAATTGGTTTAATAATAGGACAATTCATTCTTATTGAGGTCCTGCTGGTATCTACTCGAAATTCAATTTTATTACATTATAAGCCCATGTCATGATTTTTGGTTCAACAAACTCTAAACATGACTAAGCCCAACTCATACAAATATTTTCTTAGCTCTTAGCTTCCGCATTTCTATTGATTTTGTCCCCTTCTTTTTGTAATTATTAAATTGAAATCATAATTTATCATTTAACCAAGAATCATAATTTATCTATAAGCGATACTGGACTTCTCGCTTAGCCCTTTTCATGAGATTTGAGCCATTGATCATCCACAGTACTCGAATAGATTTGGCATGCAGCAAAATTTTCATACTATTCACATGTATTCTACAAGGTAAAATTCAACGAAAGTCACAAATAGGTTTCAAAGCAGGTTTCGATACCAAATGTAAAATAGGGTCCAAAAATTTTCGTTGAATCATTTACAACGTGTTTTTCATTACCTTCCAGGACTACAGTAGCTTCTGTATAACAATAATTATAATTTAAGGGGAAAAAAAAAAACAAAAAGCCTTCGTCTCTACAAGGATTACAAAGTCCCACAATAAATATAACTCGGATGTTATCCATGCGAACAAACACTTTAGCTGACAGAACAAGACATGATAGTCTCTCAAAGATGATCCTGTTCACATGTCCCAACCCTGATAAACGCTATCGGCTCTCTGGAAATCTAGCTTCATAATTCTGGGGCACCTGCACCAATGAAGATTATGCTTCCCTCTCAAGTCTAATAGCCATATGGTAAGCAAGCATCAAAGTGCATTTAGTTCTTGAAGATTAGAGCAAAAAACGCTACCATGAACGTTGCAGTGATCATCTTCCCAGCAAACCATCTTCCATGGAGAGCATGTTGAGCATTCACAGCAGATTGTGTTTTTTCAAATCGCAAGTATACAAATCCAGCAGAATTCCTGCTTACAAAAGGCAAAGGAAAATATCATTCCATATACTCTAGATGTTTAACCATGCAGGACAACCAAAGGAAAGCATAACCGTAATGAACTTACTTGTCCACATAAATGTGCTTCAAATTGCCAAACTTAGAGGATTCCTCTTCCACATCTTCCTTGATATCTAAATCAAAATCTGGTTCCGTCTGACAGACAAATGTGTATTTTTTTATGGGACAGAAATTTTACGATTACAATTGAAAGAAGAATAGCACGACTTTAACTGAGAAGAAGTTAAAACTTTGAAAACCTCTAGCTTTGGGTCAAACATGTTCTTCAACAATAAGCATTCGCTTGGAGTGCCAATTGTGTCTATCAAAGAACCTGCAGGAGGATTTCCAGTAGATGCGGGATTTCTTGGCTCCATCACAGCAACACCTGTACCATTGACCCCAGGAGTGCCCAAAGAACCAGGAAAACTGGAAAAAGCAGAAGAGGCTACATCAGATGAGGCAAAGCCACATGAATAACAATAAAAGGGATAAACATCAACCTCGATCCAGTGCTGCCAGCCAACTTTTGCATTAGCATCGCGCGGGAAGATGCATTCAGGGACTGAAATAATTGTTAGGAGGGATGATACACTTGGGGACTAAAAAACATTAAAAGAAATTCATGATGCATTGAATTGTGTTTTCATTTTCATCTGTCTTTTCTTTTTCATGGCAAGTGACTGGGTTATATTGATATGTATGAGAGACCTTCATATTTGGTAAGTGCTAGCAGAGAAGAGATACCGAATTACTTTCAAAGAAACAACCATGAAATTGCAGATATAGATACAAACATTGATTAAACATGAACAATATAAATATTCTGTTGTTAATTTCAATGGCCATATTTTATGGTACAGTTGCCTTCATTATCTTTTGCCTGCCAACAAAGAAGAGTTCAGAGATCAAACTTTTCTTCATAAATTTTAGCCCAGAAGTCCTGCTCCACCAAATCGACAATGACAAAAGGACAAGAAAGAAGAAATATAAATGAAAAGCCTCTTTCCCATCTATCAAAAACACAGCTTCATTCCCACACTTAGATATTTAGGACTTGTTTAGTCTATCTTGACAGGCATCTTAGAGGACAACAGATTATTTGAGTAATCCTACTCCTCTTTAAGATTTAATGGAATTACAATTTTGTGAAGTTGGATTTTACAAATTAAGATTCCATTAAATCCACCAAATAAGGCCTTGAATCTTGATTTTACCTTCCTTTCAGGCATATTCCTTTTTCATCATCCAATGCAAATTCTGTAGAAATACTACTATATCAGTTAGGCAATCTAGCCCTAATAACATTCCATCTATCAACACATACTGTAGTGCACATGATCCAATTTACGATGGTAGATATACAATCTGCAACACTAAAGTGATGTTATGAACATCTCGACTTAATCAACAAATGAAAATTGTACTCATTCCTCTGGGTTTATCATATCTCATATAGCACAATGCCTCCTATTGGATCACTATTTAAAGCAAAATTTTGTCATTCTCTTGATTTTGTCAATTCAAGAGGTAATTTTGACAAATAACATAAATCCTAGGTACTTCACAACTGCTTTCAGGTAGAAAATTGCAGGTCAACTCAAATGACGCTGCTTAGTTAAAAAATGTGAAGCTCCAAAACCAAAATACAACATCAAATGAAAGTAATTTCCCCAATTTACTTCACAGGAGCAAGCTAGATTATTAACCACTATGCTGTCACTCTAGGACTTAAATTTGAACAACTGACATGCAGCCATGAAAGCATGATGGCCCCTCAAGTTGAAAAACAACAGTTCTATGATGGCAAAAAAAGATTATATGTATTACTAACCAAGCCGCCACCTTCATCATCATCAAAATCGCCAGTAGCGGGACCTGCTTCCTGTGTCTCAGCTTGATTAGTTACAGCTGACACCTGAATAGCCAAGATAATCTACTTAACAAAGTTGAATCTGATCACTGGTGGATGGTGTGAAGGGAAAGTATCACATATAAAAGAATCAACGTAAAATTATAAAAGATAATGGGCATGTCAAACCTCAATCTGCCTTCATTGTGTTTTACAGCACTAATTTCAACTATTTCAATGGCATTATCCACACTGATTCCAAGAACTGCGCTATGCTCAAACAGGTACTGTCCATCCAAATTGAACTAATATATGCTAGTGACCTACCATATAGCCTTGAATAACACATTATATGAGATAGTCATCCTTAAACACATTACAAATCAATCTGTTACTCGTAATGGATGGCTGCAACATTACCAATTAAGATTCCAGGGATCATCCGCCCCAAAAACATGATAATAGTATGCAATGCAACACAGATTTCACACACACAAAGCATGTGATAAATTACTTTCAGATGCATCATATTGAATATAAGTTCAGAACAAGATATTTTAGATTAAGACTTCATTGAACCTAGCATGCACTACACCACATATTTCACATAGAGAAAGCTGTCTTCACATTTGTTTTGGGGTGGGGTTGGTTTCTGGGGGCTTGGGAGAACAGTAAATACAAAAGGGGAATAAATGACAGACCTTGATTGTACGACCTGCAATCTCCAAACCATTTAGACTTAGTGCATTTTGAGCATCCGCCAGACGTGTGAACTGTGATGAGATGTAAAGAGCAATGAATAGACATGCATAACCTAAGGTTGACATGGGAAAAACCATGATAGAACAGCGTTTTTAGTGCTTAAACTAGAAAAGAAACAATGATGAACATTAAATTCTAGTAATATCACAAATCACATCTCTCCTAAGTGGTTTTGATGTTGTTCTAAACATAGACCCTCTAAACTTTTAAAACATAGGTCATGCTTCAAGAGTACAGAATTTGACCCTACAAAACAATGATAGGTCTGAACATGATCTAAGGAGCGTGTCCCCTTTCAATGGAACTCACCTGAACAAATCCAAAACCTTTGCACTGTCCAGCTCCATCAAGAGGCAACTGCACCAGCTCCACATCACCAAATGGTTCAAAAATCTACAATTCAGCACAAATGAAGGGAAGAGCAGATAACCTGTCAGAAAAAAACATCCACATATAGTGGCCAATTCATACAGTTGCTGTCTGGCCAAAATGATCAATCAATTGAATCACAAATTTTTATCCACTCAATGATGCTTGCTATAATAGGTTAAGTCGATGCAAAAACAGATTTAATCAATGGCTGCTTTAAAAGATATATGCCACTAACGCTCCAACAAAAACATTTTTTCGGATAAGCAAGGCTCCAACTAAAATTGCTTGAATTGGAAAAACTAAAAGACTATTGTTGATAAGATGCCAGATTGCTTGCATACTTTTTAAAATCTTTACATTTACCTTCTTCAGTTGATCTGATGTCAAGTTAGAATGCAGGTTGCCAACATACAGCCTTCTAGCACCTCCTGAATAAGGACCAATTGACCCAGTAGCTCCACCAGCTGCAGATGTAGTTGGCTGAACCAAATTCTTTTCAGCTTCTGATGGTTTCACCATCACAGGTAAACCAAGTAGAGGCTGGCCAGAGAGAGCTATAGCCATAGGGACTGACATAGCATCATAGAATTCAACATACCTAATGCAAATTACGCTTTTATCAGAAGATATGGACTAATACATGTAAAAGCCCATAGCAAAATCTACATATTAGCAATCATCAATATTTCTTCTGAGCACAAAAAAATGCTGCACTTGTGGTATAGTAGGCAACATTTTAGTAGATCTAGCCTACATAAGATCTCAAAAGCTTGTAGCCCTGTACATTCTACACAAATTTAGTAAAGATATCTTATTTTTATTACCAAAAGAAAATTGGGTTATACTATGCTAATGCCCCTCTTAAACTTTTGAAATTAAAATTATGTCAACACCCCTCTAAACTTTTAAAATTATAGATCAGCACCAAATTATTTAAACATAGGCATGAACCCTATCAAAAATGTGGAATCCACAAATTTGGTAAACACAATTTTTTAAAACTAGAATTTTGTACACATGTTTAAAGACAGAAAAACAAGTTTAATGTGTGCTATGCTCTCTTAAGAAAATGAATAATTTTATTGCAAAAATGACGAAGTTAATCACACACTATGCAGGAAAAGAGTAATTCAGCAAAAACTCCAGCCTAATACACAGAGTTTATAGAAAATGTTAGGGAAACTAGAGCAAACCAAACTCAATCGGTTGAATAGAGCTTAGAGTAGGCTAAGAGTTGTCTAGCTAATAATCTGGGAAAAGGTAATGGTTTCCCAAGATAAAAAGTATTTCTCATCCTCCAGATACAATACACGCCACTACAAGAGCAACCCTCCAAGATACAACAATGGGGGCTTTGGAAGCCGCAGAAGAAAGTAAACCTGATGATGCTCCTTCCCAAATGGTGTGGGAGGAGGACAGCCTTTCGTTTGTNTGTAGTACAAACGACATGCGGTCTTCTGCCGGAACGGGGGGGGGGGTGGTTGGGTTGGGTTTGGGGGGTGTGTGTGTGTTGGGAAGCCAACCAAAAGAGAGTGGAACCAGCATATCTGATCTAGAGGAATGAAATTGTAAATTAGTGGAGATGGCAAAATTCCCAAGGGCTTCCTTGGCGAATGGCCCAAACATTACTGCTTAATCAAAGACAAGAGTCTAGTATTCCTTGGTAACCTCGAATCATCTCTCTATCACTGTAACTCTCATCTAGAGGCCCGGTAGATGACCAGATTTCAGACCAAAGAGAGATGGAAGCCCCATTGCTACCTCCCGAAAGAACTAAGATTGGGCTAAATTATGAAGCTTAAAGAATTTATGACAATTCCAAGAACATATGGTAGTGGATCCAATCAGCCCCTAAGGCCTCTATTACATAGATGCCAAATATGCTTTAGTTAAGCCGCTTGCTCTACCCATCCAATCTAATGATACAAGAGCCACCTTCCACAATTCGAGCACATACATGTTCTCATCTTACTTTATCTTTACTAGAGATGTTTAAACTGCCACTCTGAAAAAAATCTCTCATCATCTATTCAAGTTGGTTGATAATTTTCCTAGGAAGGGTTTAGGCCTAATATACTTGCACAGGGGAAAAAAAATAATAGATTTAATAAATTAGAAGGGATAATATCACATTTGATACTCGAACTCTCATCATTTTTGCAATTAAGTACCTAAACTTTAGAAGTGTCAATTTACTACCTAATCCAACTTTTCAATGTCATTTATGACACCCTAACTAACTCCATTAACCTCCGTTGGATATTAACTTACAAGTGTGTGACACGTGTACAAGAGACCTAAACATTTAATATTAATATTTATATTATTACTGTTACAACTTTGACTTCTTATTATTGTTGTTACTTTATTGATTGTTATTAATTACCACTCTAGTTTACTATTATTGTCGTCATTTTATTTATTATTATTAGGAAAAAGAACCAACCAGCTCATGACATATTAACTCCACATGGATCCAGCTCATGCCACTAGAGACAACTGATTTTTCGAGTTTAGGTATTCGACCTTAGCTTATATGGTGGTTCAGGTTCTAGAAATGAACCATGTGGGACTAATGAGAAATTTAACATAAGAACCCGATAGAGAATCTCGTTCTTGTACACCAACTCCATTGTCCTGGTTGAGCTTCATTTCCAAAATACACCAGCTGAGTGCATCAATAAAAAACCCGATGACCTTCTCATGTTGAAACTTGTATTAATGCATGTGAAAGAGAGGCAGTCTTGGTGGGATATAGAGATAGAGATTGCTGATTTAGAGAGAGAGATGGAGAGAGAGAGATATATATATAGAAGAAATGCAGTATGTATCAAGCACCAACTGAAGAAATTGGGGAGCATGAATTTCTCTTTTTCTAAATTAAATGAATTGTTCACTCAAATTAAAAAAATAAAATAAAATTGGATCATTTTCACTTCTTTTTCTCTTTGAAATTTGACAATAGCAAGGGGATTGTCCATGAGTTAAGGAAAAAAAAAAAAGGATTAATTACTGTTGATACGTCATGTATCTAAATATATAGAATACAAGTAGCAAAAATCTCACATCGCTCTTTTTCAATCTTCAAGCTAGTATATAATCTAAGGTGGAATGATACAAGTTCAAGAAATCATACGGTTCATGTAGACTCTAGTGCAATAAGACGTTTGTTTTGTTTTTCTTTAACAGTAATGATTAGAGTGATAACAGTAATAATGGTAAAAATAAAATTAATATTAAATGTCTACACATGTCACATACCTATAGAGTAATATTACACAAGTTAACGAAGTTAGTTGGAGTAGAATAAATATCATCAAAAAGTTTAATTATGCAGCAAATTGATAATTTTAAAGTTTAGGCATTTAATTATAAAAATTACCAAAGTTTGGATACTAAATACGATATTACTCCTAAATTGGAATCTACCCACATAAGAAAGGAATTTGGTCAATCTAAGAATTAGATGAACCAAGATCCAAGTCATGAGTGCATCAATCTTCTCCCCTAAAAGCTTAGAGAAAACGATGGCCACCCTAAGCATGATTATCAAAATCGTAATTCTACTAATCATTTAAATGCATAAAATTGATAAAATTGTATAGAATCATACAAATCCAGTAAGATCATAAACTTATAAAATTTCATATGAAAATTCATAATTTCACTAAAAGTTTCACATAAAGAATTTTATATTTATTTTAATTAATAAAATCATTATAAAACCATAAACTCATAGAAACGTATTTTTAACTCATAATTTTAACAACCATACCCACAAGTAATAAATGGGAAGCTTACCTTCCAAGTATCGGATGATGTCTAAAATAGCTTCCTTTTAGGGGAAATGTACATTGCAAAAGAAATCACTCTTTGTCCCCGTTAAAATGCAAACTTGAAAGTTGTTCAGACTTAGAAATAGCTTCCAGCGCAAGATTAGAGGAAGGAATATTACCTTGGCATTGTTAAATCATCAACAAAACAAAGATGAGTGATTATTTCTTCTATACCTCCAATGGAAGAAAAGCTACACAAAGCTTACTCTATTTCTTAGGATTTTAGAAAGTGCCTCTATCCCCAATACAAATAAATAGGGAGATATTGGATTGCCTTGCCTAAGTCCCTAAACTAGGAAAGAAGCCCACAAGTTCCCAATTTAAATTAAGAGAGAACTTTGAAGTAGAGAAAGTTGTACAAGTTGCATATAGTCTATGAAAATGAGGGTAAAAGCTCATGCATCAAAGGACTTCTTCCAAAAAGCTCTAATTTCTAGGCATTCAAATTGTCTATATTGATCGTACATCTAAGGAACCCACACTTAGGTAATGGCCATGCACAAGCACTTGAGCCATAAAAACATCATCCATAATTCTTCTTTTAGGAATTAATTGCTCTTTCCAACAAGTGGCTATGAGTTTAAGCAGCCTTATAGATCAAGTTATAGTAGGAAATAAACCTCCATCATGTTAAGAAGAGTTGGTTAGTATGGGAGCAAGCAAGATAATAATGTTGTGAGCTCCTTTCAAAAGAAACCTAATGAGAGGTTTAGAACTTTCATCAATGAGAGGTTTTAATGGTCCACAAACCAAGTTTAGAGGCATGCTTCATCCAAATTTGATTACTATTATGGTTGATCACGATGCAAGTCTAAATGTCATTTTGTTCTCCTCTTTTTTTAATGACATCTTGGTTTATAGCCATGATGCAGAGTCTCATGTTCACCATTTGAGGGTGGTTTTGGAATAATTGCATAGTAACAAATACTTAACCAATCAAAGAACTGCATTTTTGGTCAATGTACTTTAGAATATATGGGTCATATTATATTCACCAATGGAGTTAGTAGAGATTCTCAAAATATTCAAAGCATTCTTAATTGGATACAGATCCTCAAAATATTCAAAGTGCTCTTAATTGGCCCAGTCCCAATTCAACTAAGGGAGTGCGGGGTTTCTTGGTTTGTTGAGGTATTTTAGGAAATTAATCAAAATTTATGGCAAGATTGCAAAGTCTTTAACCAATCTGTTGATGGACAACTTTAGTTGGTCAAATGATGTTGTTGCCTTTGATCAATTGAAGAAAGCTCCTGGTTAAGCCCCTGTTTTCACCATGCCAGATTTCTCTCAACCTTTCGTGGTTAAATATGATGCTTCAAGCAAGGAATTGGGGCAATTCTACAACAAAATACCAGCCTATTGCTTATTTTAGCAAAGCTTTAGCTGATAGGTCGCTTACAAAATCCACATATGAAAAAGAGTTAAAAAGCTTTAGTGTCAGCCACTAATCATTGAAGGTATTATCTTTTTACACTGAAAGTTTATTATGAAAGCTAACCAACGAATCTCGAAACATCTATTGAAACAACACATGGTTATTCCCGACCAACAACATTGGTTATCAGATAGCCGTTATCAAAGTTGTTGAGTTACTATTTTGAGGTGCAATACAAGTGTAGACAGGAAAATAAAGCTGCTCATGCATTATCTAAGATGTTTAACAAAGTGGAATGTACTGCTATATGAGGTCCACTATGGATAGATTTGCGTGAGATTAGAGAGGAAATCATGCGAAATCCATTACTTTCTTCTAAAATGGCGTATGAAGAGAAGGCAAGGAAGCTGGGAAAGGTTTTCACTAAGTGAATTATATACCATTTTATCACAGCAGATTGGTGGTTCCTTCTTCAAAATGCGTATCAATATTTCTACATGAATTTCATATATCTCGTACAGAAGGTCATGCAGATTTCCTTCATACATATCACCATAGAGCTGCAAATGTGCATCAGATTGGGCAAAAACATGATGTGGAGAATTTCATTGCTTTACGTGCTATATGTCAGTGACAAAAGTATCATACATTATCTACAGCTGGACTTCTATCTCCTTTGCCAATTGCAACTACCATATGGGAATATATATCTATGGACTATGTGCCAAGATTTCCCAAATCTAGAGGGTTTGATGTTGTGTTGGTGTTAATTGATCGATCCTCAAAACATGGGCATCTCCCATTAACCGAAACATGCATTTATAGCAAATAATGCAGCTAAGTTGTTTGTAAAGGAGGTGGTGCGCTTACATGGGCTGCCCAAGACAATTGTTAGTGATCATGATCTGACATTTGTATGCAATTTTGGAGAGAAATGTTTCAACTGCAAGGTACTAAACTTTATTTTAGCATCCCTTACCATCCGAAAACGGATGATCAAACAAAGGTCTCTAATCATTGTTTAGAATGTTACTTGAGATGCTTTACTTGTGATCAACCTAAGCAATGGGCAGCTTGGATATCTTGGGTGGAATATCATTATAATACTTCTTTCCACACTTCAGCTAAAATGACTCCACTTGAGATTTACGGCAGGCATCCTCCTATTCTTTCTTTATTTGTTGATAGGGAAATCGCTAGTGCTGCTTTGTCATACGCTTTACACTCAAGAGATGCCTTATTGCAGTAATTAAGGACAAATCCTGAGCATGGGCAATCATTAAATTACCAAAGTGCAAACAAGCAACAAAGAGATATAGAGCATGCCGTGAGTGATTAGGTATTTCCTAAACTTCATCCTAGCTTATAGCAATGGGTGACACCCATGATCTGTTCTAAATTGTCCCCTCAATATTTGGTCTTTATCAGATCATTGAGAAGGTGGGCAGAGTAGCTTCCAAGTCGCAGCTGCCAACTAATTGTTGGATCCATCCAGTTTTCCATTCCTCACTTCTCAAGAGAGCTATTTGGTCTTTTCCTTCCACCACGGATTTGCCCTCTAATTTGTTTGAGGAAGCTGATTTATTAGAGCAGCTACCAGTTGCAATTTTTGCCATGACTTTCAATTACAAGGGAATGATGAAATACTGCAATTAGTGGTGTAATGGCAAGGTAAATTGCCAGCCGCAGTAACTTGGATTGATGTTGCTTCATTTAAACTTCAATTTCCAGAGTGTCCCTAAGGACAAGGACATGCTTAGCAGGGGAGAAATTGATATGAATCCAAGAGTAAGACCTCCAATTTTACAAGTATATAAGAGGAGGAGCAGGGAAAACCATTCCCTAAATCCATTGTATTAGTGTTGTATCGTACTGTTGTAGGGTCGTGTTTGTTAGTGTGGGCTGTGGTGAAGGTTAGTATTGCATTAATATATGTATGGTGGTGTGTGGCAATGTATTGGTGTTGCAGTGTGATGTGCATTTGCATGTAGTTTGTGTGTGTTTTGTAGTATTGGTGTTTGGGGGTGAGTTCAAGAAGTATCTAGAATATTCAGTTAGTTAACACTAAAAGGCATGAAGGGAGATCATACTATAAAAGGGAAGAAATGTAGTTAGTTAAGGAGGTTACTCTGTTGTAAATTCTGTGACATTGGTTGCAGCTGAGTGATTACTTAGGTACTCAACTTCCATCTTACCTTTTACTTGATAAACCCTAGTTCATTCATTCTATTACACAATAATTGCATCAAATTAGAGATAGTTCCTATCAACAAGAACTCCCTAACCACTAAAACCAAATTTGGTAAATTTAGGGTCATGCTACCGTATTGAATTTAGCCAAGAACTCGTTAGATCCGGGTTACTTACCAACCATTTGGGTAAAGAGTACCCCTATAATATCCTTAGAAATAAATTGCCGGTTAATGAAATCAACGTGGCTTTCACTACATCTCAAGTAACAAACCCGTTTACTTCCAATGGTTGGAGGGTGCTGGAAGCTCCATTAAACAGAAGACAAGAATATTGCAAGGCTTCCTGCTGCACCTAAGGATCCCCCTTTTTGTCATTCCATACCCTGCAATTAGATGGAGTGTGAATAGCACTTCTATTATAGTGTTGATTCATGGCCTTATGGGGGAGAAAAAAGTATTCTGGTACCCAACTAAAGCCTCTTAACTATTGATTTATGTTTATAGAAGCTTTTTCTGGCCCCCTTAAGGGATGGCATTCTTCAAAACCTCTCGGTTCCTCATGAAGAAGCCTTTTATCTCTTCTCTTGGAAATAGAAAATTAGATAGTTCTTAGGTTTTCCCTTGCAAGATAAACCCTGGAAGAGATATGAGAAAACTTGTATTGCTATTACCCACAATTCGCCAAAAAAATGTCCTAGTTAGGTTAAAATCCCCAAGGACAAACCTAAGCTTTGCAGGAGCTAGGGCTGATAAGCGCTCCCACAAGATTTTTTTTCTTGCTACTTCATAATTTGAGCTGCATACAAAAGTCAAAATTTGTACACAGGCTGTTACAAAAGCAGTGAATAGACTAAGGATATTCCTCCTCCATTTGAATACTCCAAATTCTTGGGTCCCATCCTACCCGAATCTGTTTCCTTTCGAAAGAGTTAATGGTCAAATTCCAATTTGGATTTATTCTCAACTTCAGAATATCTTCATTCCATTGGTTTACCCAAATCTTTAGCTTCCAATAACCACAACAGAGAAATTTCATTTTCAACACAACTTCCTCACAGCAGCTCCTCCAATAGGGTCCTCAATGCCACAGACATTCCGTGCTGCTAAATTCACTTAAATCCCCTAAAGCGGTAGTCCTGTGACACCTAGACAAATACTCTTAACATAAATTACAGACACTAGACCAAGATTACACAATCCAAGAGGAAGCTAAAGATTTGCTAGGCAAGATTCCCACATTTTGGGCTTGACCACCAATTCTAATTGCATGTGATCTCCCTCCATATGCAGCACATTGCAGTGGCAATTGCTCAAGTCCACTTAGCTGCAATTATTGACATTTAGATTGAACTTAGTGATTTATGGTGGCTTTATGGGGGCTACACCATCTATGAACCTTAGATGCAACTCATTTTACTATGGAAAAAATACATATTTAGTCCCTAATGTTTACCTATTTGAGTCCTTAGTCCTTTTATTTACTTTTACATGAATCTTCAACGTTTCTTCTTCTTCTTCTTCTTCTTTTTTCCCCTCACCTGGGCATGTCAAGTTGGGAATCACCCGCCATACAAACTCACTAGCACACACATGAAACCTATAGTATTGATCAAAGTACCAAAATGAACAAAAGGGTACGTTGATTAATATCTTGGCTATACAACATATAAGCAAACTATCAAAACATTTTAAGAGTATTCTATTTAAGTCCTATAAAATCTATTATAAGGCTCGTTAAGAGTTGACACTACCAACTTGCAATAGACAATGATTAATTTAATTAAATAACATTATTAAATATATTGTCACATAATATATTAAAAATAAAAAAGAATTTATAAAAATTAAAAAAAGAAGAAAAAACCTAAAAAAAGAATTACACAACCCTTTGGGTGTAACTTTCTCTCTCTTCACCACATAGAGTGAGAAACTCCTCCCTTTCTCTCCCCCCTTTTCTCCTATCTTCTTCTTCCTCCCCTCAACGACATCTCCTTCCTGTTTGTTTCTTCTCTCTCATCTGTCAACACTTCTCTCTCCTCTCCGTCTCACCTCTCTAGTTGTTCTTTCTTTCCCCTTTCACCTTCTCCTCTCACCTTGTTCCCCAACAAACCCACCCCTAAAAACCCCTTCCCTCATTCATTCCTCCCTCTCTCCTCTTTACCCCCTCTCTCCCATTCCATTCTTCCCCTCACCTTCTCCCTCTTTCTATCATTTCTAGGTGTCTCTAGTTATTAGACTTTCGTGGTTCCAGTTAGGGTTTTCTTGGTTTTACACCTTACTTTGTTTCTATTTAAGCCATGAAAACTTTTACCCGAAGGATCAAAAAAGTCTCTTTTGAGACCATTGCTACACAAGCTCTCACCACACACCCTGAGTCTTAGCCTAGTCTTAGCAAATGTCCAAAGAAGTCCAAACTTTCAAAATAAACATCTAAGGGAAGCAAAACGGAAGTTGTTCCAATTGCGGCCTCTTTTGCCACCATGGAGGTTGGAAATGAAGTGATTCCTAGCATAGCTGAGGACCCCTTTGGTTTCAACAAGTCCAATGTGATTCCAAAAGATGCAAGGTCTTGTCCAATAGATAGTGGGCTAAATGTTGTACAATCACAATGAGGTTAATAAGGAAAAGATGTTTTTACCTTTCCTAATTCTCGTACAACCTATAAAAATAAAAAGGTCCAAGAAAGTCTTTCCTCTTCCAAAGACAAAGTAGCTCCACTAGTGAGTCTACCATTTAGGCTATGGTCAAAGTGGAAGGGAAGATTGAGACATCTCACAATCAAGGGAGAGAAGATCCAAAGAGTGCTACCTTTCAACAGCAAGAGCAAAACCAGACTTCAAAACCATGCTCCTTTGTTGAGGTGGTTTCTAGTCAAAATGACTAAAACTCTTCTCCCTTGATGGATGTCACTCTCAACTACCAACCTACAAAGAAAGTCGAAGAGTTAATTTGTGTTGAACTACCCTCGAAGATCACTTAGATTAGTGAGAAAATCTAGTAGTTTACTATAGTAGGATACTTCCTTGGGCAAAGATTATCTTTCCTCTCAATGCAAAAACCAGCTGCGACAAAGTGGAAGGATGAGGGACTCTAAGAGACACTTACAAAGGGAAATGGCTACTTCTTTTTCAAAATTCAAGGATGAAGCTTCTCTCCAAGATTCTTAGCCAACAATAGTACTTTGCAAAGCAACTTATTATTTTGGATAGATGGTGTGTGGGGGAGGCCTACTCCCGTATCCATCTCAAATGTTTACCTATTTGGATAAAGTTGTCAGGTGTCCCAATGCAATATTTGCACCATGATGGCATTAGCTATGCCGCAAGCGCAATGGGCCACCCTCTTCAAGTGGATCTAATTTGAGCCAAAGTGGAAAGAATTAGATTTGTCAAGGCTTCAGTACAAATTAAAGCAGGTTGTGAGCTTCCTACGAGCTTTGCTAGAAAAAAGTTAGATGGTTTAACTGCCATGGTTGACGTTGAATATCTTAATCTTCCTTCATGTTGCTAAGTGTAAAGTTTTTGGTCACATTACAGATAAGTGTGTTAATCTTTCTAGTGATAATGTTTCCTCTAAATCTTATTATCATGGTTCTTCCAAAAATAGGGGTGATAATCACATAGCAGATGTAGCAAAAATCCAAGAACTTCCCACTTTGGTTTGGGCATTTCTATCAAGGAACCTAATCCTCAACCAATCGAGCCACCAGAGACACTTGGAAAAGGTGAAAATACTGCTGTCCCAAGCTTTTCGGATGAGTCTGATAGTTTAGATACAGAAGTTCCCCTACTGTAGGGAGAACCATCATCTCTTCCACAGACAAACATAGATCTTTTGGGAACAGTCCTAAAGCCAAGGTTGTTGAAGAAAAATCTTAGACCAATGCAAAGAAGAAAAAGTTAAGAAAGAAAAGGGTTGAGGGTGGTGCGGCTGGTATTGAGACCAGCCATTCATTGCATTAGGGGTCTACCCCTCTATACTCTTTTGCGAATTCTCTTCTTTTGTAAATAAATTATGATAGCTTCTTGAAACATCAGGGCTCTAAATGATCCTTCAAAAGCTAAAGAAGTACATAAATTTGTGTTTTGAACATGGTATTTCCCAATTGGGTATCGTAGAAACTAAAGTTAAACCTCAAAATTCATCTATGCTTTTGTCAAGAATTTGTCCTTCTTGACAAACCAAAAAACACCCTAGTGGAAGGATATGGGTAGCATGAGACTCACATATATGGGCAGTGCAGATCCTCTCTACCCAAACGTAGTTCATTCACTGCGTAAGCCATCTCTTGAGTGAAGATAAGTGGATCTCAGCAACCTTCATATATGGGGTGAACTCTATCCTAGGAAGAGCATCTTTTTGGAAGGACTTACTCCATACCAAGAGTACTATTTTAGGTCCTTGGAGACTAATGAATGTCGCACCATTAAAGAAAAATTAGGTGGCAATGAGATATTCTCTCCCAGATTTGATCACTTTAATGATTTCTGTTATGGTGCTGAATTGGGGGAGGAAAGGACCTGTGGCCCCATCTTCACTTAGTCAAATAAATGCAACTCCAACCTCTTTATGAGGCGCTTGGATAGGGTACTGGTTAACCTAGATTGGATGCTTTCTTTTCCTTCAGCTGAAGTACAAGTAGGGCATCCCGGAATCTCTGATCATAGCCTATTAATTATGAAGTTGACCTTAGGGAATCAAGAGAGGAAGATCCCCTTCAAATTTTTTGACTTTTGGAAGCACTGTCCAACCTTTCTACCTACTATAGAGAAGGTTTGGAACACCCATATTGAAGGGACTCCTATGTTTAATGTTGCATCTAAACTTAAGCTGCTGAAGCATGAACTTAGACAATTAAATAAGGAGAATTCTTCTGATATATCAACCAAAGTTCAAGAAGCTAGAAGATTGCAATGAGACATTCAGCAGGTTAATAGAGCAAATCTGATGCAAGAAAATTGGGATTTAGATAAAAAACAGTTTCAAGGATTTCTACATTCTTAAAGGGGCTGGAGAATCTTTCCTTAAACAAAAATATAGAGACATTTGGCTAAAATTGGGTGATTAGAATACTGCTTTCTTCTTCAAATCCCTCAAGCAAAAACACCTTAGAAATGGTATACACTCCTTAAAGGGGGAAGACAGAGTGGTTTTTTCTAGAAAAGAACCCATGCAGCAGGCCATTGACTCCTATTTTGCAAACTTACTAAAGGACAACCACCAACCTTCACCTCTTTTAGAGTCCCTTTCGAACAACCTACGGTACAAAGTACAATTTGCAGATTGGGATTTGATGATAAAGCCTATTTTGGATGAAGAGATTAAAATGGTGCCATGATCCCATGCAAAAGACAAATCTCCCAAGGCGGATGGGTACAGTGCCAACTTTTTCAAATATACATGGAGTATTTCAGGGCAAGACATGTCTAGCCATCAAAGATTTTTCTGCTACGGGAAAACTATTGAAAGCAATTAATGCTACTTACATGGCATTGGTTCCAAAAGTTGGAAAACCTGAATCTTTTGCAGGTTTTAAGCCAATAGCATGTTGTAATATGCTATATAAGTGCATAACCAAGATCCTTGTTAATAGACTCAAGCTAGTCATATCTAGCCTGGTGGGAAAGGAACAATCTGCATTTATCAAAGGAAGACGCATAGCAAACAACATTCTAGTGGCTCAGGAACTCTTAGATAGTTATGATGAAGCCAGCCACGGCTTTAGATGTGCCATCAAGATAGATATAATGAAGGCTTATGATTATATAAATTGAAATTTTCTAAAGAACTTATTACAAGCTCTCAACTTTCCACCTCAATTTTCTTCTTAGGTAATGGAATGTGTCATAACACTAAGATTCTCTATGTGCATAAATGGAGAACTAGTAGGTTTTTTCCCTAACTCACGTGGCCTAAGATAAGGTGACCCTCTTTCACCTTACCTCTTTGCTTTGGTAATGGAAGCTCTTTCTTGATATCTTAAGAAGCTTGCGTCAAACCTTTGGTTTAAGCTACATTGGAGATGCAAAAGAGATAAACTCATCCGTTTATGCTTTGTCGATGATCTTATGATCTTCTCAAAAGGGGATCCTACATCAATCAATTTGATCAAAGAATGCTTAGATGATTTATTCACTATATCAGGTCTAAAATGTAGCCCTACAAAGAGTCAAGGTTTTTTTTTAGTGGTGTTTCAATTAAAGGCAAGAACCAAATCCTATCTTGGTCAGGATTTAATGAAGCAAAGCTCCCCGTCAAGTATCTTGGTGTTCCTTTAATTTCCTCCAAGCTTTCCAAGGCAAATTGTTTAATTCTTATCAACAAATTTGCAACCCTGTATAAATCATTAGACATCAAGAGCTCTATCTTTTGCAAGTAGGCTATAGCTCGTCAAAAATGTTCTCTTCTCACTCTAAGTATATTGGTCCTCTACTTTTATTTTGCCAAAAAGTAACTTTAAGGAGCTGACCAAAAAATCAATCGTTTCTTGTGGAATGGATCAAATGAAGCAAGAGCTAAGGCCGAGATGGCTTACGAAGATGTTTGTAAGACAAATAAAGAGGGTGGTTTAGGTATTTTGTAGCTCCCATTATGAAATAAAGTAGCTCATTTGAAACTGTTGGAAAAATAAAGAAAAAACTTGTTTTTTCATAATAAGAAAGAATACATGAGGAGGACTATCTATAGATAGTCCTAAAAAGGTTGATAGCAATAATAAGAATTACACCAACCCCACCTATCATACATCATTTAATTTTTACCAATTTACAACATAAAATAGAGGGTAAAAATGAAAGAGACAACTAACACAATTTATTGATTTTCTATGCTCCCCCTTAACCTAAGGAATAGATATCCATCATTCCTAACTTGCTTAAAATCTCCAAGAAAGGTTGCTTTGCCAAGGACTTAGTTAACACATTTACCTCTTGGTGTTGTGTAGGAATATACTGAAGCCTAATATTTCCTTCTTCAATCTCAGTCTTAATGAAATTCCTGTTAATACAAATACGTTTCATCCCATCATGTTGAACAGGATTTTTTACAACACTTATAACAGATTTACTATCACTATATATCAATGTAGATTCCCACTTTATTTTCAAATCAACTAGCAGACATTGTAACCAAATCAATTCACACAATCCATGTGCAATTGCTCTATATTTAGCTTCCACATTTCTTCTTAAAACAACACTCTGCTTCTTGCTTCTTTAGGTTATAAGGTTACCCCATACTTTGGTACAATAAAAAGAAATAAATTTACAATCCACTCTATCTCCACCCCAATCCGCATCAACATAAGCTTCAATATTTCGACAACTAAACTTTTTAATAAAGATACATTTACCTGCTATTCCCTTCAGATATCTCATGATATGGTGAACAGCACCCAAATGGTTTTTTGTGGGTATATGCATACCTTAGCTTACCATACTAATTGAGTAAGCCAAGTCTAGTCAAGTTAAAGACAAATAAATCAATCTCCTTACTAACCTCTGATACCAGTCTCTATCAACTTTCATATCATCATCTCTTACCTAATTTTTCCAATTGTGCGGAAGGGGAGTACTCACAAGTTTGCAACTAAGTTTCCCTGTCTCCTTCAAAAGGTCCAAAATACATTTTTGTTGGTTGATAAATATGCCATTTCTTGTGCATGCAACTTCCATTCCAAGAAAATACTTCAACTCTCCCAATTCTTTGGTCTCAAATTTTTCCTTGATCCTCTTCTTCAATTTTGAGATTTCAAGAATATCATCACCTGTGATGATTGTCATCTACCTACACAATAAGAATTGTCTTTAGATCATTCTTCCCAACTTTGATGAACAATGCATGTCTAGCTTGACTTTGTTGATAACCATATTGTATCAAAGTCTCACTAAACTTCTTGAACCAAGCCATAAGAGATAATTTCAACCCATACAAGGACTTCTTCAATTTACACACCTTCCCTTGATCCTTATCAGACCTAAACCCAAGTGGTATCTTTATATAAATTTCCTCATCCAATATACTCCATTGAGAAATGCATTTTTCACATCTAATTGGAGAAGTGGCCAATCAAGATTAGTAACCAATGACAATATGACTCATATTGAGTTTAACTTTGCAACATGTGCAAATGTCTTTTCAAAATCAAACCCATATGTTTGAGTGTAACCTTGGGCAACTAGTCAAGCCCTATACCTCCCATCAAAGTTGTACTTCATACCAAATACCCATTTGCTACCTACTACTTTGTTGCCACTAGGTAATTCACAAATCTTCCAAATATTATTTGTATGTAATGCATTCATCTCCAAATGAACAGCAACCCTCCACTTTTGATTAGATAGGACTCCTTATATATTTCTGGGCATAACTCCTTCATCTATGCGATCTATATAAGCTCTATACCCTAGTGACAAACAAGAGTAAGTTACATAGTTAGAGATGGGATACCCGGCACAATTTCTTTTCCCTTTTCTCAACTCTATAGGCATACCAGATTCATGAGTACCATCCGCAAGAGGAGCAGGCTGTTCTTCTCATGTGCTTCCTAAAACTTTTTTCATTTCACTTTGATCACATTGATTCTCACTTTCCGAACTAGACCAAACTCTTGAGTCAGATAATTAGCAGTTTTGAGGAACCGTAGGTCTTTATGTATATACACAAATTTCTGGAATAGATTAAGGTGAATCAAGTGTTGTGGGTGATGAATCAGAAATTACAACAGGTAGGTGGGACTAATTTGTGGTTTCTAACATAGGTGTAGAGTCTTTTGATAATTTGGTATCAATTTGAACATATTGCCAAGTGTCTGAAACGAGAGGTAAACAGACATTTCTAATAGAGCTCTCAATCCTTCTTTGACTTGTTGTATGGAAATGACTCATGTTCAAAGAATACAACATCAAATGTCACAAAGACCCGCTTTGATGGTGGATAGTAACACTTATGTCCCTTTTGAAATGGAGCATACCCAATAAAAACACACTTGAGAGCCTTTCCTTCTAACTTGTGTTTATTGGAGGAATGATTTGAAGTATACAACGTACAACCAAACACCTTAGGCAAAAACGAGTTAAATAAGTGTACATGAGGAAAGAACTCACATAGGGCACTTATAGGAGTTTGAAACTTGAGAATTTTGGATGGCATTCTATTTATAAGGTATACTACTATTAGAATTGCTTGCCCCTAGTAGTGATTAGGAATGGAATTAACTAGCATCATAGATGTAGCTATTTCAACCAAGCACCTGTTTTTTCTCTGAGATATAACATTTTGTTGTAAAGTACATGCACAAGAACTCTAGTGGACAATTCCATGTTCATCAAGATAACTCATGAATTCCCTAGAAAAATATTCCTTGCCATTATCTGAAGGAAATATTTGTATTTGTGTTTGTGTTTGGAAAACATTTGCACCAACTTGTGAAACTTTTGAAATACAGGATATACTTCAAACTCCTCTTTTAGAAGAAAGACCCAGCAAGTTTAGAAATGATCATTAATAAAGGTTACAAACCACATGTAACAAAAGAGAGATGAGATTGTAGATGAACCCCAGATATCGCTATGAATAAGATAAAATGGCTTTGATGGTTATATGATTGAGTAGGATAAGTATTTCTAGTGAATTTTGCAACAACACAATATTCACAACTTAAGTTGTTGGCATTTTTATTTAAAGTCTTAGATACAAACAATTCGTATATGTGAAACAAGGATTACCAAGACGCTAATGCCAAAGCATAACATTAGCATTATTGCTAGTTGAAAGAAAAGACATAGACTTCAACTAACAATCTAATCCTGAGAGACAATAAAGCCCATTATGTACCTCAACACCACCAATCACCTTCCCTAAAGCTTGGTCCTAAAACATACAATGAGAGGAAGAGAATATTACGTTACATTTCATGTCCTTTGTCAATCTACTAATAGGAAGCAAATTGTATTGCAACTCAAGTACTAATAGAGTTTCATTCAGTTTTAAATTTCCTAATTGAACAAGTCCTTTTCCTTTGGCCAATACAAATTCTCCATTAGCAACCCACACCTTATTCTCGTAAGTATTGAACATATTGAAATAGGACAAAGAATTGCACATGTGATCATAAGCACCTGTATCTATTATCTAATAGTCACATCTAGTACTCTTAGACAAAGTTAGAGCTGTACCTTTCTATACAGTGGCTAAGAATGCAGATGTCTCATACACTTTCTCTTTTTAGCTATTGATCTAAGTATTATTCAATTTTTGTTGTATCATAGCAATGTGATTAGGTGTTAGAGTCACACCAATACTCGAGCCTTTTTTAATATTGGTCTCTACAATTTGTGCAACTTTAGGATGTGCCCTTGGTTGCTTCAACTTGAAGTGCCTAGGATTACCCTGGAGCTTCCGACAAGCTTTTCGTATATGATTCAGCTTTCGGTAGTAATTGCACCAAGATTTTTCTCTAGCTTGATGTATGTGGAATAGGGTTTGTAGGTGTTAGGTTAGATTTGATAAATCTGAATTTAAGTTTATTATTTGGAGATTGGGTTTGGGTTTGTAACACATCACTCATTTTTTCATTGAGTGATTCAAGTCGATATGGACCGACTAAGGCTCTGATATCATGTTGGAAAAATAAAGAGAAATCTTATCTTTTCATAATAACGAAGCGTACATGAGAAGGACTATTTATAGATAGTCCTAAAAAGGTTAGTAGCGATAATAAGAATTACACCAAACCTCACATCATTTAATTTTACCAATTTAAAACATAAAATAAAGAGTAAAACTAAAAAAGACAGCTAACACAATTTATTAATTTTCCACAAAAACATATATGAAACCTATGCTCGAATGATGGGAATTCCCATTGGCCTAGTTGGGTTCACAATGAAATCTTAAGGGGCCACAATTTCTGGTCTATACCAGTCCCTACCCAATGTACGTAATCTTGGCTTAAGATTCTTCAAGCATGGTCATGGGCTTGATCTATATTTTCTTAGGAAGTTGGGGATGGACAAAAGATATCACTTTGGTATGATTTTTGACATCCTAAAGGTCCCCTAGTAAGTTGGTTAGGAGAAAGATCAATCTACAACTTAGGCTAGGCAAAGGATGCAAAATTAAATTCTATTTTCAGAGAAAATATGTGGGCATGGCCTGAGGAAGACATTTGGAACGGCATTAAGTCCCACATCCCAGCTTCCATGGTTCCTAAAGTAAACCCGACCGATATCATGGAATGGAAGAAAAATCCATCAGCTCCTTTCTCAATTCGTCAAGCATATAACAGCCTAAGGAACCAGCAAGTGAAAGTTACATGGCACAATATTGTTTGGAACAAATCAACCATGCTACATCACTTCATCATGCTATGGTTGGCAATCAAGGAAAGGCTTCTCATGCAGCATAAATTGGTCAGCTGGGGCATCATTCAACGAACCGTCTGTTTATTTTGTGGCAATAGAGAGGAAAATTATACACATCTTTTCATAAAATGTAAATATACCATGGCAATGCGGTCAGAGGTGCAAAAGGTTTATCACATTCCATACATGGAAATCAGTTCAGCTACAACAGTAAAGGAGTTATCCATCATATTGGGCAGATTTGATGATACCCAAAAACAGAAAATTATTCCAGTTTTTGTCTATATTTTGTGGAAAGAGAAAAATAGTAGAAGGTTGGGTGGTGACCCTACTCAACACTTGTCTTTAACTTGGAAAATTTTATGCTATGTAGACTTTGTCTAGATGATATCTTTTTTTGTTTACATGCTTCTGAGTTACTAAGTGATCGATCCAATCAATCTTTTGTGCTTGATGGCTAGAATGAACTCTTAGTATCATCCTTTTGAACATTCTTCTCTTTCCTTTAATGAAATGATATATACTGGCATTACCCAAAAGTAAAAAACCCTTTGGGTGCAGCCACCATGCTGCCCCACACATGTTGGTGGGGGCCACCCACCTTTGTTGGTCAGTAGGGAAAGCCACCTTGGGTTGCTCATCGTTATGAATAAAGAACTTCTGCCATATAGCAAACACCCACCAGGGACTATAGTCTATCATTATTAGAAATCAAATGAGTTCCAAATAAGACAGCTCAGAATTCGAACTTCTCAACTATTGGCAAATAGATTTTTGTTGCTGAATGGTTAAGAAGCCCCAGGGGCATAATTAGAGTTTACAGTAACCAAGAAAGGAGTGAAAAGAGTATTAGGTCAAATTGGGAGCTTATGGATAGCAAGAGGAATAACTAGTGTGGCATGGAAAAAGGAAAATGGGTTTCTACATCTTCATCTGAAGGATAAAATTTTGCTTCTTCGAACTGGGTTTTTCTTCTGAAAATTAGAATTCAGAATGGTCCATTAAAGGACTATTGTTATACTTTTGATGGACATAGATAGCACCTTTCCTAGATGGTGGATTGCCACCCCCAACATTAGAGTGGCTAGCCACATGAGGGCCAGCCATGGTGGCTGTCACCAAAGGGTTTTGTAATTCATTTCTGATTTTTATTTTTTTTTTTCAAATTTTTATTTTTTTTAGTACGGCCAGTGTAATATTCTTATTTTTTATGATATTATCTATTTAATATATTTATTATTTTTTTATAAATTAATTCCTGTAAGCCTATCAAAAGTTAACACATGTCAACTCTTAATGGTTTTTTCAACAAAGTTAATGGAAGGGCTATAACAAAAAAACTTTAAAAACATTTAGGAAGAAAAGAAAAACAGGTTAAGAACTCAAATAGAAAAGCAGCTTAACATTGAGGACAAATATATACCATTCCTTTATATTAATAGACACAAAGTTACTATCATATGGATCCAACGACAGTTGAACATCTGAACCTTGAACGTCTCATCTTTCACCATGATTATTCACCTTTCTGGAAGTCCAAAACCAGGAATGTGCATGGTAGAGGAAGAAGAGAGAATGACAGTAAGGAAAAAGAAATTGAGAAAAAGAGACATGGAATTCGGTAATTTCTTTAGCATTTGTTCCAAATAAAGCTTAAGCAGAGGTGAAGGTGATCCATTCAATTTTTCTCTCTAGAGCTGCAGAGTAATATGCATCTCCAACCCAATCGAAACTAGAAATATCTTGCTCAAAATTCTTTGCAGATTCAGAGCATCAAGGTGAGGGGGTAGGCTATCAGGGAACAAAACCAGACAGATTTGTGCAGAATGCTGAGTGGAGTGAAACCAGAATTCATACAAACCCCCACCCTAAGCATAAATCTTCATCTCTCTGGAATATATGCGTAAGAAAGTACCAGAAGCTATTACCGATAGAAAATGTAAACTGAAATCCCCACATATAACTCTCTTGAGTCCATCAATAGTTGTAAATAGAATAATAACGTATTCACTCTCTAAGAAAAGGTACATTACTATATGAATCATTGTCAAGTTTACTTTTCAACTTTCCACAATCTCTTACACATTAAAAATTCATCAATTCATAAATTCCCATGACTTACAGCGTATAAAAATTACCCATTCAGTAAATTTTCTTCGCAAATTGATTACAGCATATGACAAAAATAATTTAAAGGCTCAAGGGAACACCCATAGTAATTACCCCAAAAAGAGAGAGGGAGAGAGATTGACCATCATAAGTTATAGTTGAGCTACATAAAATCAAAGCGTTTCTATAGGGACAAGTTCAATATTTTTTAAAGGTTCACTGAAATGGCTTACCCAACCCCCTTTGAGCGCCTTGAATTTCTATCCATGATGAGACGCACATCACGAACCTGAAAAGTTATCATTTGAGCAAATAATTTATTCGTGAGCTTGAAAATATGGCTCAAAATGTAAACAAACACCCAAAATGCCAACTTTACATTCCCAGTTGAATATTAAAACATAGTGAAAATATGGATGTTCCTATTAAAAAGATAAATACAATAATGCTAATTGCCAAAAACTCACCTTCCCAGCCCTTGAAAAAAATTCGTATACATCTCTTTCGTCGGCTTTAAGAGAGAGCTGTAAATTACTTGGCTGATAAGATAAACTTGTAAATTTAAAAGTGCATTTCATAATCAGTGGCTCAAAAATGCAAGTATCACCTGATATGCAAATACAGTCCTCTGGTCCCTTTCAGGATCAGCTTCTGGCTCTTTTGCCTCTTCTTTCCTATCCTTGTGTCCCCTGCAACACAATAAAAGCCAAAACATCAACCTGAAACCTCATGTAAAAGGTTATAATTTCACCAAGTTATACGATATAAAGCAATGAGGTCCTCAGCTAAGTAGAGCAAGCGTGCTCCTAATTGAAAGGGACAATAATAATCCCAACATTCCAGTACAATTTTCTCCATAATGTAAAAAAGCTGAACCATGTTATGTAGTCCTGCATAAAATTTGACAAAGTTATCATGATAGTTGATGACAACATGCAAAAGCAGAAGGAAAACCTTTGCAACTCAAACTCAACATCCAACAGATCCAAGTAACTTGTTTAGTATGAAAACAACCTAGATGCACTGTACCTTCTAAAACAACTTAATGATAACTGCATCATAAATTTGCATACAAGGCAGTACCGAAAAACCTAACACTTGAAACCTGCCGCAATTTTTTATCTCAGTAAATACATTTCAAATAAATCAAGACAAAACATAAATAAGATGAATGACAAGAACAGAAAATGATGAAGCCAATATCTGAATAGGTACAACATCATATCAAGCAGCAAAATCTGCTATTGTTAAAAAGAAACCACAAATTAAAAATAATGTCTCCTACCAATCTGTACTCTGCAAAATATGTAACTTACTGCCTAAACTTTAAACTAAACATCACACCCTAGCTCTGTCAACTTTGCAAAAATGTTTTAAGCCAGTCTTTTGTACTATATTTTCAAATTGTATTATTGCTTTCTAAAAGGTTGTTTCTTCTACATAGTTGACAGCATTATGAGGTGCAGGGACAAAGCTAAACAATGTAACCTATAATAATGTACTGCAAGCATATTTTCTGCTAATGACAAAAAGGTTGTAAAGCTTGCCATCTGCATCATACCAATTTATAGTTAATAACTATGTCCCCGACTAAGTTGCAGAAGAACACATCATGCTGATCAAACTAAAGTTAACAAGGGATTTGTCCTAAAGAGATATAGAACATTGGATGTGGACTGGGATGCCAACAAAATTGTACATGGAACCATCAACAGCCATTCAGAATTGCACAAACTGAGATTTTCATGATGGGAGGTGCATTCTAAAAGCATATCAATGAGAAATAAGTGTACTAAAACCAAATGATAAAGTACTATCGAGGACTCATTTGTGAAACACAATCCTTCAGAGTCACATCTAAGATTGTATCTCAAAAAGACAATTACACTGCACGCATAACAGAGAAGCTGGAAATACTAGAACCATGAATGTCTATTAGTTTAATCACGGAGGCTATCTATCCACTTGGATGGGCTTTTTCGTTTGAATAATTTGAATTTTTATCTTATCAGTATGCCAAATTTGTTAAATTAAATATAATAGAAGTATTAAAAAACAAATGCAAAAGTAACTGGTAATTATGGCAAAGATGGTGATTGAGCAATGACAAAAATTGGAAGTGTACATTCTCTTATTTTTTGAATAAAAATCTTCAAAATGTTCTCCAGTGGAAAAATAAATCTGTCTCTACTTTCATAGAGGTATCTTAGGTATATTTAGAGGAGTATAAACAAATTTTTATTTTCATTTTTTTGAAAATTTTTTTTTTAACTCTTTGAAAGAGCTAAAAGGAACAGTGTAAAAGCTCATCCAAACAACCCCGTAAAACCTAATACAACTAAAACAGAGATCATAATCCTGCAAAGATAGTTATAGCCTCTCCAGAAACCCACCACCCACTGTTTTCCCAAAAGCATCAAAAGGAAACTGAGTTCTTAAGCCAGCCAATCATTCCCTCACCAGCTTTTCTGCAACAGAACAAATTCAATTAAGAACTTGAGCTCAAAGGTGGTCAATTAATATCATAAAATATCATCCCACTGAAACCTTCAATATTGAGACACCAATGTTGAAGCAAATCTTTCATTAAGATTCCCGGAAGTCTATGACAAAATACTTAAAACCCATGTCTGAGTTCCTGGGCCTGGCCCAATTGCCAGAAAGACCATCCAAGGATTGCTCTAGCACATCTGCGAGTTCCCGAAATCTAATTTTCAATACTCAAACTTTTAAAGGAGACTCCACATAAAAAGACCACATAAAGTAATAGGTAACAGTGGCAATGACAATGATTCACTAAAACTGCACATTGTTATCACCAAGAACTATGCTGCAGCAGAAGGTATAAATACCATTAACCTGAGTAAATGTTTTATATAAAGAAGGTAAATCATGCAAATATTCACATATTTGGCCCAAAAAAAATGCAAATATTCACATATCAGATAGGTTTTTTTTAGGCAGTTGATGCATTAAATATAACAGGAAATTATTCTCATATGGCATGGAAACTGTAAAACAAAATATTATAGACCAACATACCTAGAGAGAAAAGGACACTCTCAACCAATTGAACCCAACCAGCATAGGATAGGAATTTATAAGTCCAATTACCAATACAAGAACTTATCCTATAGACCAAACTCATTTGAGAAACTTTGGATGGTTTAGATGATGAAAAAGGAACTCATAAATACTAAATTGTTTCCATAAAGATTTGGTGATATATTTTTAGGGTAATTAATTAGAGAAAATTTAACTATCTTAACTATCGGGCAGTCGCTGCAAAATCTAAAGAGTTTCTTTTGGATTTCCTTCTTATTCAAGGATAATATAGTTGTAACACCAATCCTTACAAAGTCCATCTTTATGAGATATATGTCTGTATTTGACGTCAACATAGAGGCCGCATAAACCAACCTCCACATCAACAACTGGACTATTTTTGGTTTTACACCTATGCACCCTCTTATGTTCATAGAACACCCTAAAAAGTTTAAAATATTACATAGATGCCCCCACATAAATTTTCATAATTGCATAGACAACCCATGATAATTTTCATAAATGTAGTACCCCAACATAAATTTTTATAAGTGCATAGAAAACCCATAATAATTTTTGTAGATGTAGGCCCAATGCATGTTAGAGGGGTGTAAGTGTATAATTATTAAAAAAACAAAAAAGGGAGTTGATATAGTTTGAAAGTATATGACAATGGTCTGTGCCTTAAAGATTTTGAATCAATATAGAAGTTGAAAATAATTCAAAATTCAGCTACACATATTAACTTGGTCAGCAAGCACTGGCTTTTCTCTGTTATTTTCCAAGTTAGTTCTGTGTCTTTCTTCTGTAAAGTTTTCTCCTTGCAGTAATTATAGGCTGGTCAGTCCCCTAGAAGCTGATCGTCTTGCTTCACTTGAGGGCTTGTAGGAATTCCACAATAGCTTATAAATAGGCATGTGCATGGTGTATGTCAAATAGTATTTTAATCAACTCTTCTTCTTTTATTCTGGAGTTACCTTGACTTTGTTCATTTACTCTAAGGATTTAAAGTTTATTTCCCACAGAACTTCACAAGCCCTGCTACAGAATTTTTTTGGCATGACAATCAAAATCATGCATGTAGCTACCAATAGTCACAAAGCACTAAACTGCAATGTCTTTCTATGGCTCAATTGTCAACAATTGTAGCTCTGTTTTTTTGACAGTATTGCTATTTGCAAACTTTGGAGTTTCAGAATGGATTCATTTTCACTTACTGACAGTATTCACAAGGCCTGGTGCATTTAGCCAACACAAAGAGCAGCAAGATTTGGTGCCAGACAAACACAACACCTGTAGCATATCCACCCCAGCAGGACACAGTTAAATATCTAGCTACCAAGCTATAGAATGCTGCTACACATAATTCTAATGCTTCACGCAGGACAGAAAATTCTCATCCTTAACCAAGAATTTCTGCTAAATAAAACCCAGAAAAGTGAATGGAAATTTTGTCTCCAGAAGATCTTAGATCAAGCATCAGTTAATCCCCCTAAATTATTGCTGTGGATGTGTACAAAAGGGGCTTCTAAAATAATGAGTGGTGCCGTATAAAAGAGTGGACTTCATTTTCACATGCTAAAACTATCAGGAACTAAGGCCCAACTTGCACCTGCTCTACCCAACTAAAGTTTGCACCATCATGGCATCATACAAATTCCCCTTTTTCTTAGGCAGTTGCATGCATATAAATTCTCTTGTATCAGTGTTGAAATCCAAATACCAGGTAGTCATGCTTCTACACATAAAATGGAAGTACAATCTTAAGAAACTAGAATTTAGCAGCCGGTTATGGCAAACAAATAGCAGAATGAATAGAAAAGAAAAACTTATTTAGCTGGAAGAAAGTAGACTGTAATGGAAAGTATATATATATATATATCTTAACCATTTGAGAATATTAGCCTTCACACACTATACTATCACTGCTGGCTATTGGTAATTCTTCAGTTTCATTGTGCCAGCCGTTTGAATTCAAGATCTAGGCTACCTTAGCATCACCAAAATGAATCCTGCAGTATTTCGGAAACTCAAAGGTGGTTCTAGCTAGTAGCAACTCGACATTAATGATCTTGATGCTATATATCTAGTCCTAAACAAAGATGTGGGACTCTAGATTATCTCATTTCAATCTTCACAAGCTATTTTAGGGTCATCATTCCCTCCTGTTAATGAGATATAGTAGGGCCAATCTCATCAGGAAGGCCAATATGAGAACCAATTCGTATGTATTTCATTTTTATTAAACTAATTATATTAATTTCTTCCTGATATGGTTACTTTGGTGGTCTAAACAATTCTTTGACAAGTTTAGAGACGAGAAAGACATTAACAAGCAGCATGTTCAATGGCATGTGTTAACATAACGTGAAGCAGCAAAAATGAATGGTCAAATAGAAAAGGACATACTTGCTTTCTCGTTCCTGACCCCTCGGCTCCCTCTCTCTATCTTCTTCTTTACAATCCTTATCTTGACTCTGCTCTCTCTTGATATCATCTTGATTACCCTCATGCCTATCCATGCGGCTCCTACTTTGGTGCAACCGCTCTCCATCTCTCTCCCTCTCTCTCCCTCTTTCACTGTCTTTCCTGTCCCGATCTCGACCATGTTCTCGTTCCTTACCTCTATCCCTCTCTCTCTCCCTCCTATTCCTTTCATCCCTCTCACTATCTCTCTCCCTTTCTCTTTCTCTATCCTTATGATCTCTGCTGCTTTTGGGCCGATCCCTCTCTCGATCTCTTGACCGTGACCGACGTCGAGTAGAACCTTGCCGGTCATGATCACGGGACCTATCCCCCAACTTGAAGCGTCTACGATCTGCATCATACTCATTCTCATCACCCCTACGTCTATCACTTCGACCCTGATCCTTCTCTCCAGCAGACTTCAATCTTTCTCCACTCCCATTTGCAATTTCCTTTGCCTTTAGCACTTCCGGTTTCTCAACTGTCTTCTCTAGATAATCATACTCATCGAAATCCATTCACTCTTTTCTTTCTAACTTCAACAGTAGATAGTAGGCTCACCAAAGCCTCGATCTACAAGGAATCCAAGATGAAAAAAGCTTGTTTCAGATAACTCATTAATTTTTGCCTATATTATCCACCTTTTTGACATTAAATACCATAACAAAACAAACCTAATTATTTTTAATGAAAACTTAAACCCTAATGAAATTGCAACGATTTGGAACAAAATTCCATTCGTTAATATCACTACAAAAACCAATTAGACTGAGAGGAAACAAATAGAATCTTTTGCAATAAAAATACAAACTTTTTGAGTTAAATTATCTGCAAATTGCAGTAAATTGTGAATTTCTGGTCTAGATTGCATAAATCGACTTTGCTATGCCCATTACTTGGCACTTATTTATATCGTAAAATATGTAAGCGCAGTAAAAACTGCAAATTTCCTTATCGAATGTGCTTATCAATTGTGAACACATGCGTCAACTTAGGAAAGTTAATGACTATGAGAAATCAATCGGAAAGCAATTTTAACACTTGGAGCACCTAGATAAATTTTGCCATCGACCGGGAATAAACAGAATTCGAAACAGTAATTAGGGTTTCTCAGGGAGATGTCTGAGCATCCAGAAAATTAATCAGGGTCTTGGAATGTTAGCACAAAAGAAGAGAAGGAGGGGGAAGAAATGAATACCTGAAAGAGACGATACGGAGCTGCAACTGCAAGTGTTGATGCCTAAGCCAAAGTAAAGAAGATTTTGTACTATAGAAATGGACAAATATAAAATCAAGTATATGGAGAGGGAGGGCTTTAGCCTTTAACCTTGTTGATTAGTCACTCGCCTCATAACATGTTTGGGAAAAAGTTAAAAAAAAGAAAAAAGAGAAATTCAAAAATACTAGGCTTGGAAAAATAATCTCACGACAGCTGTTGTATCTTCAACATGGTAGAAATAGATAGAAAGCAAAAATAAAAGGAAAGGAAAAGAAAAAAAAAGTAAAATTAGTTTTTATAGCATATTTGAATTATTAAGATAGAAATGAAAAGAAATCAAACAAAAGATTTACTTTTCACATTGTAAAGACAAAAATATTTTTTACTTTATATTTGAAACTTTATTTTTGGAGGCATTTTTGTAATTTTGTTTAATTTATATCAATTTCACTCTAAAAGTAAAGGAAAACATTTTGATCTTAAACCAGTTCCTTTTAATTTAAGCCAAACATAAGATTTATGTTCATTTCTTTCTATTTTCGCTGGTGTTATTGTTGCGAAACACACTATATGGCACATGAATTCGGCTTTTTTAAAGTCGTTTTTAATTTGCACTAAATTTGACTTTTGAAAAATCAATTATATGTTACACATAATCTGTTTTTCAAACATATAATCCGCTTTTCAAAAACTGAATTCACTTATTGCAAAGAAAATTTAGCTTTCCAAATGTTGATTTTGTTGTAATATGTCATGTCCAAAAGTAAAGAAGTTATAACAATATTGCTATATAAACTATCCTAAAATAGAAGCTAGTATTACAACTGCTACCGTAAACCTAGTCCATATAAGTGTACTTGACTTAATCATTTTAAAACATCCAATTTTGTACCTGATATTAGTAAAACCTATGATAAAAGTTTTTCAAAATACATGTTTAAGAACACTAATAGTTTACAAATTAATAAAATAGCAACAATTCTAATAAATAGGTTTACATCAAAAGTTCCAATGTTCATGAAATATTTACAAAAACCATAAGTTTTTATGTGTACGTACAATAAGGTTGGAAATTAGTGGGTGTTCCCAGGGTATCCCAAATAGTTTCCATAAGAAAAACAAAAAAAAAAAAAAAAAACCTATCATAAGTTAAGGTCTTGCAAGTCTTTAAGTTTCCTCACTTTCTCAGCCCAATGTATATTAGCTTGGTGATTTTAACACTGCATTCTTAATTCTAAGTCTACATCTGTAAAAGAGTCTATAAAGATATAAGGATATAAGCATTACTAGCTCAGTAAGTAAAATGGAAATAAAAGAGTATAACAAACACAAACATAAACATGGTTTTCAAATATTACATTTTAATTAAATGCAATGCAAACATCCAAATGAGACATTGTATAATGTTAACCGGTCTATTATGAAGTTAGAGAAATTATATCTGTTCTAACTCAAATTGAAGAGTTTCAACACGATTCAAGTCGGACTAAACCTAGGCTTATGTAATGAAGAACATCATCCTCCTAAGACTCCCTTCAAATCACAGCCCCTAACCTTACTATGACCTCCTCTCCTATCACTTAATTCAACTAATGGTGGAGAAAGGATAATTTCAACTATCCTCATCGAAAAACATCGATATTTTGTCTAACACATCTAATTGTTCTCCTAGTAGGTTGTCATGCACGTTCAATTAGTTAAAAGGTCAGTCTTTAGTTAATTCCAATTAGATGGTGACCAAACAAATTCACGAGGCAAAGCAAGTCAAACATAACAAATAAAGCAGTACTCTAAATCTACAATTTTAAACAAACAATCACATACGAGCATATGCATATTCCACTAAGTTATAAACACAAACAAATGCACTCTCAAGTCTCCAAATACTATGACACAGTACTTCAACATACTGTAACACATGGATCCCAACTTACCCGTACTTTATGGGTTTACTAAACTTGATCGTCACCTTAATGCTCTTTAACTATCCTTATATGTAAACAATAAATCAAACTTAATCCACATTTGATCCTTAAATTAGTAGTAATTAATGCTTTTTATATGTTTTTAGTTATTTCGATACTAGTTTTATAAGTTATATTCACCCATATGTTAAGATTACTTAAATAGTTTACTAAACTTATAGGTCATATTAAGCTACGGTATCCTCTAATTTTCCCTCTAATTTACCTAACCCTATAGTTTTTAGAAAACTATCCTTTGATTTAGCTTTTGTAATCCCCTATACTCATACTTCACTTTTTATGTTGCATCTGATTCTACCTTTAAGTATAATCTTTAGTATTTCACTTATTATAAAATCCTCTTAATTTGCCTCTATTTACATCTAATTTATTATAACTCAAAAATTTATGTACTTTTCCTTTAATTTCAGCTAGGCACAACAACAAATAGCATTTATTCATCAAGCATCAACTTCATCACTTCCTAATTTCACAAATAAAACATCCCAATTCATTATTCCCATAAATTAATCAAATCACGACCTATTATACTAAGCTTATAAGGGCTTAAATCTCAACTTACCATGACATTTCACCCTAAAACTCAATTCCACTTATTGAATGTGACACAAATACTCTTCCAAATAATTGAATACAGAATTCTGGTAAGGTCCTTTAAGAAAATATATAAATTTTGACCAAATGACACTATTTTAGGTATAATTTAAGACTCAAAAATTGAGTAAAAATATAAAAAATAGTTTCACGAAAATATTTTTCATAACAATTAAATATAAGTGTAAGGTAGTTTATAGAAATATTTTGAGATCAAAACTACATCATTTGACTTATTTATTTCAATATCGAAAACTACTTGGTTTCATCAATTTCTTAATGGCATATACTATAGCTACTAAATTTGTACAAAATAACATTTTTCCTATATTGTACGTATGAAAATATGTAAGAATAATCTTTTTTTCCAAAAGTCTTTAGGTGCATTTAATATTTTTATTAATTTTTGTAAATTGGATAAAAGGAACCCTCACAAGAAAAATGAAGTTCCGACCACCCATAGCAATTCCCTCCTTGTCGGCGCTACCAAACGCTAGGAGTGACTTTAGGTAATGGTGGTGATAGTTGAACTCTAACAACTCCTTAGGCCATCATATACTCAATTACCCATATTACGATTATTTTTTGTAAATTTTCCCAAAATTCCACTCTTAAATCTCCAAAACCCAACTCTATTTTTCTCAAATTCCTCCTTGAATGAATGAATTTTAGAGAGGGTTTTCTAGATTTTCCTAAGCTTGTAGATGATGAAATGAGTTTCTCTCTCTCTCTCTCTCTCTCTCCTAAAAAATTTAAGCTTAAATACTAATTTAATTGCATGCTAAACCTTTTTTTTAAATCCCTAACACTTGTCCTACATAGTCCATACGCCTACTCTAACACAATCTAGCTGTTGTCACTTGGTTTAGGATTTTTATTAATTTTTTATTGATTTTCTTAACTTATTTTGGCTTAAAATGTAAATAATTGGATATTTTAACTAATTATAGATATATGTATATATGTAATAATTAGAGATGATATATATATATATATATTCTACATGTTATTTTATGTCACGTAATAATTTTATTATATATATAATTTATTTCTAAATATCTACTAACTATTAGAGTTTAGTCTACGCAATTACGATAAATATTACATAATATAATAAAATTATACTATTTTAGCTATTATATTATTATTATTTTATTATATTATATTTTTTATAAAATGCAAGTCTACACATCTCCTCCATTAATGTTTCGAGCCCATTCATAAATTTTTAGGTTAGTCAGGTTAGTTTCACTAATGTCTTAAATTACTCGCTCGAGGTGATCACGAAAAATTCTAGATCTCACACAATATGTGAAAGTCGACTTTTGAAACATGGAATTCACTTATTACAAAAAAATTTATAAAATTGGCTTCACAAAAGCTAGTTTTATTATAGTCGACTTTCCAAAAGCCCAATTCACTCGTTACTAAAAATTTTCTAAAATCGATTTTCCAAAAGTCAATTATGTTATTAGCTATCTAAAATCAGCTTTTAAAAAGCCAATTGTACTTATTTAGCAAATTTAGCTATCCAAAAGTTGATTCTATTATACATTATCTAAAATCAACTTTTAGAAAGTTGATTTTACTTAGTAATTTTAACTTTTCAAATGTTAAATTTAGTACAACACAGAAAGGGCTTTTCAAAAGCCGACTTTAAGTGCTGTAATTTTAAGATTTTTTTTATAACTACCATAAATTTATTTGTATTTTTTTATTTTTTGCAACGTTCAATTCCTTTTCCCTACCATGTTTGGCAATGTTTCCAAGAAGTAAAAAATTGGAAAAAATTGATGGAAAGAAAAGAAATAGCAATATCTTTTCGTTTTCTATTTGTGTGAGAATGCAAGAAGAAAATTAAAAAGATATATGTGCATTTTCTTTATGGGTTCTGCAAAATTAATAAAGATAAATGAATTTTTTTTCCAAAAAAATGAAATTAACATTGAAGAACATAAAAATAGCTACAGGAGTTAATTATATAATTATCCATTTATATCCATATATTTTCACTATTTCACTCTAAATCAATCGATTTCCAGCTTATTTACTTTGTTAAATGGAATGGGTCAAGATGTTACTCGTAAGCTACCCCAGAAGTATTGATTCTCAATCCAAAACCTATCTTATAGCACTCTAAAACTATGTTGGAACATATACCTTATCGAACTTCTAATATACTTTGTGGATCATGTAAAATTTTCTTATCTTCTCATACATTTCAACTTCATACGTATATTTTAATAGCTAATTGTAGTTGCATTTTTTTATATGCTAAAATATTGTTTTTCACCCTAATTAATGGTTTTGAATGCATATCTATAAATATCTTCATTTATTTATATAATATTGCTACTACATCACCACAATTTAAAAGCAATTTCTTTTTTCATATGTCATTCAATAAAAAAAAAAAATCGTATTCATGAATAACTAAAAGGAAGAGTACATGAATTACGGCTATTTATAAAACGAAATTGCAATGAACCAAGAATCTAACCTAATCACATCAAACTATAAAAGGCAGTTATTAAGACTCAAGAAATACAAGAGTGAGGGAGAGTTTTAGATTTAGAATTTTATCATATGGGATTAAGCCCCTTCTTTTTCTTAATATATTTATTAGCAAAAAAAATGTAGCATTACTATTTATTGTTCATTCATTAATACTATTTAATAATTTTTGCAAAGTGCAAGCTCCCTAACTTTATATAGTTTAAAATATATGTTTTAGGTTGGTGTAGCTTATGAAGGCATCATATTCGTACCCCATTCAATGAGACCAGGTTTCAGAAAATTGCTATTCTAAATCTTACCTATGACCGTCGATATCTCACAAACCTATCTGATCAAGTAAGGTTTGAGTGAATATTCTGTACAATAAGATTACTTGCTTAACCATACTTGATGCCTCGTTCCAACTCCAAATACAATTCTTTACACTATAGTGCAAATGCAATCTTGTACTTTAAGCACAAACATTAAACTCCTAATATAAATTCCTAACTTAAAATCAAACTTACTATAAGTAGTATAAACATTCACATGATAGTAAGATATTTGGGAAAGCATAAAGATTAGATAGTAAATGCATTTACATATATTTGTTTCACATGCATTTAGCTCCCATCTCTAAAATTAAGCGTCTATATAAACTCTACAAATCTAGCCTTCTAAGTATAGAATCAAACCCTTAAACTGTAGATGATTTCCTAAAGTCAATAGAGCTAGTGAGATTTAAAACTAATTAAAATCTCAATTCAAAACCTAAAGCGAATATAGAAAACCTTAAATTATCAATTGAACCTCTAATCGCATATGATGACCTTAAAACCTTAAATATATGTAACTGCAAAAGTTAACCTCAAATCTCATCAAAACCCTACAATAACAACCAAAGATTTAATCGTGTAAAAAACTTTTATACCCTAAATGTATATAAACACTAGAAATTTCGCTCGAAAGTGATAAAACCCTAAAACTATAACTTTGAAGATATAAAAGTACCAATTCACCATACTTTACTCTAAAATCTTAATTGACAATATATCATTAATATTATATTAAATCATTAGTAAAAGATCAAAAATAACTTTCAATCATTCATAAATACATATAATGCTAAAGTAATCCATTAGAAACTAGTATATTGCATTATAGATCATATCCATCTTCTAATTATATAACTAAGTTAGTATTATAAGGAGTTATTTAGTTGATGCTTATCTTATATATAGTAGGTATTAGTATCCTAAATGACGTTCTTCGTGATAGTTACATTAAGTAGTTTACCAAATGATATATATAGTATATAAATACTTAGAGAAAGATTTCATTAACCATTCTTACTAATCATTTCAATAAACTCCATATTTCCCTTTAATTCTTTAATTTTTCTCCTAAATTTTCCTTAATTACCCCGTTATGTATACACAAATTTCACTTAATTTCAAAGAGTTGACTAAGTCAACATTTGATCAAGTCAAATGTATATATGTCATTTTCATTTAGAGTCTTCTTCCTTTCTCTTTAACTTTTTACACATTTTTTTGTCCAATTTTACCCTCTTTGTTGCCATCCACTTTATCCCCATCTAGACCCCACTTGTTTTCATTTTCACACATAAAGGATTACATAAAACAAAGCTCTTTTCCCCTATCTTCAAACTGTCACCCCCTTTCCCTTTCATCTCTTTCCAAATTTCAAAACTTACTTCCATGTTTCAAGGACAAAAGGTATGTTTTATGTGATTCTTCCATCTTATGTAATAGCAAGTTATATATGTTAGACTAGCTTGAAGTTTACATGTAATATGTACATGTATGTTGACCTGTATACATGTACCTAAGTGTAGGAATACTTAGGTATAAGGGTAGAATACATGAGTACATGTACTATAATGATACATGTAAGAACTCTATATGTGTATTTTTGTAGAAAACACAATATAAGTGTAGTTATGCATATAGATAAGTGTAGGAATACATATACATAGATAGTATGTATATTCATATGGACTAATTAGGTATGTACTATTAGAATACATAGTATAGATGTACATATACATAAGTAAGAATAAGAAAAACCAATTGTACATAAACTTAATAAGTCATGTACATGAATACCCTTTATGTACATAACCAAAAAGGAAGAGTATATTAACTATACATACATATACCTTGATAAATAAGTCCTTAAAGTATAAAAATATGAAATTCATGAAGCCTTCTTAAGAGGGAACATAAGGCATACGAAAATACATATAAAATACGTATGTAACCGTATGTATATATGGCTAAATGTATAAGTATAAATACGGTATATGTATAAGTATATCTATAAGTATAATAGTATACATATAAGTATAGTAAAAGCATAAGTATATACTTAGCCTATATATAAATGTACATAAGACACTTAAGTATGAAGTAAGGACTTATGTAAGTAAATGATGACCTAAGCGATAATGTAAGCCTCTAAAATAATAAACTATAAGATCATCTAAGTGTAAGAATTAATAGCTAATGAAATTATTAACTACTAAAATAAAACATAAAACTAGCCAATAAAAATATTTAAACTTCAATAGATAATATTTCAATGAATTTAGTCCATATCGTAAAACACGGGTCTTAACATTCAAAATGGACATCTTCGTGTGAACATGCATCAAAAAACGATGAAAAACAACTATAAGTTCGTAAATATCAGAAATATAATAAAAAAGTTACATACGATTAGCAATTAGGTTTAATTAAATAAAAATTAATAGTAATCTAAGTAGAATTAGGTAAATAGATATCTAGAACGTTAGTTAATTCAATTACTTATTATCCCTATTATCTGGTAATGATCATGTGATCCCGACGAGGGCAAGGATCTTCCGATCAATTATTACGACTAGAGCGAGTTGTCATAGTCAAGTAAGTACTCCCGATGACTCTATACTTATTTGTGCTTGTAGTTAGTGCACTTAAATTGAATATTAATAACTTGATGCATGGAGTTTCGGGATATGCATGTGCTTGATATTGATTTATTACTGTGAGAAATATTGTTAAATGAGATAATTAATGATTTGATTGTATGATTGATTGTTACATGATTTGGATGGTTTGCTAATATTAATTGATCACCACATAATTTAACATAATTATATTTGGCTTATCTTAAATTAAAAAGGTCATGCATTATCCATGCATTGCATTACTTATTACAACTATCACTTCACGCGGAGGTAAAAAGAGGCCTTGTGAGAGTTATTTATATATATTAAAGTGTTTCTGTATGGTGCACTCGTACAACATAAACTTACCCAAACCTACGAGTTTACTAGGCAATGGAGACGTCAACCGTATGGTTGAGGGTCGAATCTAAAGACCTCCACTGTAGGGTATGAGTATAGACTGTGGGGGCCACCTCACTGCTGGGCTTGGGATTTTGTGTACTATTAGATTTTCAGAAATGAAAATGTATTTTGTGAAATACGGAATTCAAAGTTATGATTAAAAACCCAGATACTAAAGCCCGGTCGTGATTGATGCCGATGTATCCCTAACCCTTATCTCGAAGGGCGTCAAAATCTAATATTATAAGCAGCACCGGTCAACTGCATATATTGTTTGGCATACTACATGTGCATGCATTCATATGGTTGCAATAATTTGTTTGATAAATTGTTTGCTGGTATAATATAAGGGATAGCTCACTAAGCTCCTATAGCTTACTCCTCAATAGTTTTTCTTTTGCAGGTTAATAGACAATCGGATATGGGTGAAGAGTTGAGCGTTGAGTGCAAGTACTGAAACATTTTAGAGGTTGGAATTAGAGAAAGATTATTTAGTTCATATGAAACTTTAAATGTAATTACCACTTATGTATTTAGATTTTTCAACCTTATTAAGTTTAGATTTTAAGTCTATACTACTTTATCTTATCATTTGGTAGGGGATACCGATTCTTTACGGTTTTGAGAAACTGTGGAATATCGGACATCCATAGTTATTTATATTTATATGCTATAATAAATTAATTACTTAAAAATCAGTAATTTTAATGACTTATTATTTAGAGTCTTGCAATTTTTGACTTGCAAGGCAGTTTTCATATTATGGGTACACATGTGATATGAAAATTTTCAAGCAATCTTACTAGATCCTCTTTAGGGTCTTGACAGTTTACACCATAAATCATTAAAAAAAAGTACATTTATGTAGAGCTTGAATTTGGTTTCTCTTTTGCCTAATCGGACTTATATTAAACTTAACCCATTTTAATATAAGTCTCTTGCGAATTTTGAAAAAAAAAGAAGACATTTTTTTTAAAAAATGGAGTCGCCACTTGACTAATTTAGGAAAAGAGTGAAATTAAAGCTCATAGGTAGATGAACATCAATTTCAGTTATTAGTCTATAAGTTTTTCTAAAAAGTGAATTTTTAAAAAAGTAAATCAAAGAACATGGATTCAGAGATCAACTTATTAAAACCCTTGCTATTACCATAAAAGATATACACAAGATAAAAAATTAGGCCTTTAGTCTTTTGTGGGCTTTTTCAAGATAAAAAGGGTTTTATTATTAAGAATGTAGGAGAATTAGTTTTTTACATTTTTTTAAGTCGTTTGAAGTGCCTACATACCTACTATATAAGTTTAGGCCTACGTAGTTCTAAAGATATATTTTTAAAAAACTTTAGTGAATTAGTCAATTTTATTTACGAAATATTTCACTTTAAGTTACTATATGTTAATTAATTTATAAAAGAAACATTTCTTGTCCAATATTTAAAAAATCCTAACAATTCCTAATTTTGAAAATAGTTCAATAAGAATTTTTATTTATGAAAAACAATTTTTCTAAGTGTGAGAAAATATTTTTATAAAGAAAAGACCCCTTTTAATTTTGAAAACATTCCTTTAACAATAGACAATATATTCATTGTTGGTATCCAATTCTTGCCTCAACCAAGGCCTAATGAGTGAAGCCTATCGCGAGGGACATCAAAGTGTGCTTGAGAGAACAACAAGTTCATCCATTATGTCACGACCTTTTCTGTGAGGCCATACGCTCACACTAAGAAAGACGTGAGTCATTAGCGAGCTAATAACACGCTTGACAAGCCCAATAACACCCATCTGAACAACTTGCCTCTCAATTGTTGAGCTAGCATACACCTATCATCTGACGTAAGCTCAAAGCTGAACTTGCCCTCGATTAGGCATCATCCAATCCCTTATTCGACATCTTGGCTTGACTTTTGTTTTTAGCTCTTATTCTGTACTGTAGCTTATTAATGAGTATCTAATATCCATAGTATAGCTAGCACAATTGGTAACCCCTACAATTGTCATGTTACTGAGCTGTAGATTTGGTGGTCTGGCTGACCATAACATATCGTCCATAGTAAAGCTTAGTCTCTACCGTGGAGTGTACTGTTTGCTGGTAGCCAGTACAAACAAACCTCTTATTACCATGTATTTAAGTGAGTCGCATAAAAGGTGCCAAGCATTATGAAGTAAGACAGAATACTCTCTCTCCAAAAATCTTTCCTTTTCCTCCTCCTCCTTCTCTCCTAACTTAAGGTTAACACATTACATACATAATAGCTAATAAGCAAGTACAATCCTTAAGGTTTTTAATGCTTATCCCCTATAGATATCTCATTTTTTCCCCCTATAATTTTAGATTATTTTTTTAATAAGAAAAGGGTCTTAATTGAGAAATATACAAAAAAGTAGAAAATTTAGAAAAATACAAAAAAATATAAAATTTAGAAAAAAATAAAGGAAAAAAAGAGAAATAGATAGTCTACAATAAGAATAGGAAATTTTAATAGCTTCAATACTTTTTTAAGGCTTAAATAATAAAAATAACAAAGGGGATTTTGGGGCTAAGTTTAAATTTATATCTAACCCAAGCCGACCTAATCATATATGCAATTTGATTGCAGATATAGATAAAGTACAAGCTAAAAGCCTAATGATATTATACTTGGACTAAGCATGGCATATGAGTTAGAGGTCTTCGGTTTAAATCTCTTAACAGGTACTTTATGCCTTTTTCTCTTTTTCTTATTATTATATTTTGTTTCTTTTAGCGGAGTACATATGGCAAAGGGTCATTAGGCCACATGTTGAAGGCTAACACGTGGTGCCACGTCAGCATCTATTTCTCCCCCTTTCTTTTCCTCTCTTTCCCTTTCTCCCCTTTTCCCATCCTTTCTTACATGAATCTCGACCTAGACAACTCACTTCAAAAGCATTTTTGGGCCATTTTTCTTTGTGATTTTATCAAATTAATAGTGAAATTGCAAAGTAGACTTGAGATACTTCGTAATGATACCAAGAAATCGTCCAAATACACTCATTCAATGGTTCAAAATGTGGGTTGAAGATCGAGAAAAGTTTGAAAGTGTGGATTTTCTTCCGAGTTTGGTTCACTTGATTTTGGCCATGTCTTTGACATTTGAAGCTTCCAATTGTTGTATTAACAAAGAGAAAAGCTTTAAAGACACATTTTGACCATCAACTTCTCTCAAATCACATTGAATTTGAAATTAAGACCCAATTTCTGTGATTCTCGAATTCAATGTGATCCTAAACTTTCCATGCGTTTTCATGCTCCTACTAGTATAAATAACCACCCCCATTCCCATTCCAAGCATCATTAATCTCTTAAACCAATCAAAATCACTCATTTAAAAACCTGTCGTCTCTCTCTCTCTCTAAGGGTTGTATACCCTCTCTCTCTTTAAGATAAGCCTCAACTTGATGTTTTTCTTGCACAATTGACTCCGTGGCCAACACCTTTAAGACTTAAGTTTCTAAACACCACTTGCTTTGCCCTCAGTCATGTCTCCAATTGCAAAAACCATCCACTTAGGATTTCACCACCATCAGCCTCCACAAAAACCACCATTTTATGGTGTTTCTAACCTCAACCGACCACACTACTATTCTTGTCACACCCGAAACTCCCCAGCCCAAGCATCAGTTTTTCCCTAGCTGGTCAGGTTGTGACTACCCAACCACCACTGCTGGCCTCTCTATGCCCAACTACCTCAAACCACCACAAAACACCATAGTAACCTCATTAACACCCCTATCATCAATGCAATTCACATGAAAGTAGGTTTACCTACTTCAAAAGTCATTAGAAACCAACTTAGCCACCCCATCTTCAATCGTAGCAACTTCTTCCCGTTGGAACATGTGTGTTGCCCATGAGTCGGGTCGGTGCAACCAAACCTAAACCTAAAGACTCCATCGACCCACCCCCCTATCTTGACTTTGGTTTGGCCCTCTCATATACTTTGTTTCAGTTTTGTATTTTGTATTTTGTATTATTATTATTATTATTATTATTATTATTATTATTATTATTATTATTATTAACTTTTCTTTGTAAGTGTATTGTAATTGTAACTAAAAAAAAAATCGAAAAAAGAAAGAAAAAATAAGGAAGTATAGTTTAGTTTTTTTTTTTTTTTATAAAACACACAAAAATAAATAAAAAGTAATGAAAAATCATTTTATCACTTAGAAAAATCAATTTTCCAAATAAATAAAAATAAATAAACTCTTTTCAAAATTAGGATATTTTTATAACTTTCTAAAAATAAAGAACCCTTATTTAGGATTAAAATGGCTAAAAAAACTTATAGGCAATTGTTTCTAGAGTTAAAATTAACCATCTCACTAATGTTTTTGGAAATAAACTATAGAAAGTCTAATCCCTAATAAAGAGTACGTAGGCACCTACAGGGTAACTTAAAATAAGGAAATCTTTTTATTTTCCCTTTTGTAAAATAATTTCGATTTGTTATTTATGTAAATAGAATTAGTTTTAATTGTAGATTTAGAAACAGGTATTTTGAAAGATAAAATCTAAATTTAGAAAGTTAAAAGTGGTACTCGATAGGGTTTAATAAATTAGCTCCCGAACTCAATCTTTGGTTTCTTAAAAACCTTTTTAAAATCGGTTTTTCATGTAACTTAGTATCTAGATTAAAATCAATTCACCCAATTGGTTTTAATCTAAATATTTTCTCAACCTTTGTTGGGTGGTGATAATTCTGATTTTAAACATATTTCATATGGTGATTTTATGGTATTTCCCTTACATTTTTGGTTTTCTTTAAAGAAATTGATACTTAATTGAGTAAAATTTTGATTTCAAGGTTTAAACGCATTCTAGGATCAAAAACGAAGAAAATGAATCAAGTTTCACTCAATTCCGAGTTCAAACGAAGAAGTTATGAAGTTTTGAAGTTATGTAGAAATTTTGCCTTAGTGCAGAAAGTTACACGATCTGGGGACACGGCCATGTCTTAGGCCGTGTCTAGTGACGAAAATAGAATCTGTGTAATACATATGTAAAAGGATATCTTAGGGTTTCAAAAGGAAGGAGACATTACAGAAACGGAGAGACACAAGAGACAAGAAGAGACTTAAGGAGAACATAAAAAAGGAGACAAGAACAACATCAACTTCAAGATTAGAGAGATTGTTCATCAATCAAGAGGGGTTTTCCATGTTTTATTTTATGTTTTTTATGGAACTCGTTTTTAGATTCAATATGATATTTTAGAATTTCAGTATTTAGGATTATGGAACCTAGGGTTTCATGTAACCCTTAGATTGAATTATAATTTCAATAAAGTTTCTATCCTTTCTTGATTCAATTATGTTGTTTAATTGTGGATTGATAATTCTAGAGTGTCAATATATGATATTATGCATGTTAATTGAGAAATTGCATGTGTAATTAGATCTAAGCATAATTGAAGAGAATTACATGTATACTTAGAGATAAGATACATGTTTCTTCTAGAAAGTTGATTGTTTGTGTGGGAATTCATTATACATTAAGGCAATTTTAAGTTATATTACTAAGTGAAGAGATTCCGGTAAATAATTTAGGATTAGGGTTAATATGCTTGAGAAAGATATTAGCTTTAATTGTGAATTCCTCCGGTCAAGAATAATAGAAACTAAATTGAATATATTTTAAAAAGGTTACATGTTAAACACTAGGGGAAATAATTCCTAAACACGTTATTAATTTCTTGAAGTCGTTCATAGTTTATTGCTTTCTAATTTACTTAATCAAGTCTCATAATTAGTTTAGATGGTTAATTTCAGTATTTTTAATTCATTCAACTCGACACAATTTTCCGGTTAGATAATAAAGCTAAAGTTAATATTAGTACTCAAAATCTCCGAGGGATCAACTTGGACTCACATTCGCTATATTAAAATTGATAGGTGCACTTGCCTCGTATCAGGTGGTGACTCCAAGTATCTTCTAAACATGTTTAAAACTTTGATTTTCCTTAATTCTTAGTTAAAGGTTAGTATTAAATGGATTGTGGTTTAATACTAATTGAGTTAAGGAAAATAATAAAAACTGGAAAAAATCAGGTTCGACATTCCCCCTTTTTTCTTGGTCTTTCTTGTTAACTTGACTATCGGAGGGCCCTCATAGCCATATTTATCAGAAGCTTTTTATAGATATCGAAGAGTAGGAAACAAAGTCCAAGCCCATTCCAATTGGACTCTACGTAAGCATGCTCGTTCTAGTTGATTCATTTACAATCAACATTCATAATACACGAACCATCATATGTTACAATTATATTAATATTAACCGTCGCATAAAATCACATATATATACAAGCATGAGTTATCAATACACACAATCATATATTATGTACATATTTCATTTTATTACAAATATTATTCATATATCACAAAGCATATCATTACGCATTATATCACAACATTTATTACATATATAACCACGTTATTTAATTAATTTACAAGTTAGAATTAATTTGCAAATTGAAACTATATTACATTAATTGCCGCAAAGTTTATGAAAATATTAATTATATACATGTTATTACATTTATAAGTTACATACCATATATTATACAATTATTTAATCTAATGTATTACGTGTCATAAGGATACATATCTTTCATCACATCAATCATATATATATCATAACTTATATTGTAGTGTCTATATTAATTTTACATCACAAAACATAATTTAAATATATAATAAATCCAAAAACCAAAACATGCCATATTTCACAATATATTACCAATTGTATATTATTATGTAAATTATAGCTGATTTAATAAATTAATGTTATAACACGATACAATATCATAAAATTCACAAGCAATTTACATTATAAATTACAAAATAAATTTGCATCAAACCATTAATTTAAATAAGAAAATGCAAGAGATTAAGAGCTTATCTTGCACACTGTTGAATCGGTGGTTGGTTTCAAGTGCTTCTATGTTGAGTCTTAGAGAGGTGGAGTTCGTTCCAAACTTGTAACTCGTCAATCTTCAAAACTTCTATCAATTTCTAGGAATTACAAATGCAAGATGCCTATTTTTTTCGAAAATAGAGGAACTTTATGAGCAAACTCTAAAATTGGGTATTCTCAATTCTAACTAAAATTAACTTTGTATGAAGCGTATTAGGTAAAATTTGCTGATGGATTTTGATACTTAAAGAGTGAAGAATATCTACATGTCTTTGGTATGCTTCAATTTTCCTTAAGGAGTGAGAAATTGAAAAGAAAGGGTAGGTCACACGGTTTGAAAGGCTAGAGAGAGAAATTGATGATTTTTCAAATTTAAGAGCTTATCGATTGTTTGTGTTTGTTGGAATGAGTGTTATGATGTCTTATTTATAGGGTGGAGTCATGATTGGAGCTCAAGAAACCTTCTTCTATGATAAAAAAAAACGAATCCTTATTGCATTTTAATGAATATCTTAAGTTTTATATTTTTCTTTTTTCCATTCGATTTTGATACTTTTTTTTATTAAATTCTCAAATGTAGAATTGTTTATTTATGCCTTGTTATCATTTTCATGTGATGATTTTGTATATTAAGAGAGTTTAATTTACCAAATTCAAACCGGGACCAAATACTGTATATGTATAACTTACCCGTTTCTTTATTTTTGTTGGTGCACTTTCCCTTAATAAAAATTTGAAAATTTTGATATCTTTGAGAACATACTTTGTGCTCTTTCATTTCCATTTTTTTTTAAGATTTTAGATATACAAAAGTTAGCTGAAATTGAGTAATAAAATGTGAGTACAATATGACAAAAGTTGCTATTTTAAAACTTAAGTTTATGTTAGTCAAGAGTATTGGGGAGGAGGAAAGAAGAGAAGGGTCAAAAGGTTGACCCACTATGCTACTTAGAGCATTGTGAGTGGTGTTATGTGTTGCTACATTAGGCTACGTATCAAGCAATGCTTGAGGGCCTAAAAATGGGTGTTATGTGGCGGCACTTTAAGGTAACATGTGTCACCTCCTTTGTTGACAAGTGTCACCTTTTATTTTTTTTCCCCTTTTCCCATTTTTTTTCTTTTTTTTTTTCCTTTCTTCCTTTTCAACTCCCTTATCCAACTCTTTTCAATTTTCATTTCTTTTTTTTTTTTTAACTCTCGAGATTACACTAATGTAAATACCTAAGTTTTAACAACTTATACTTCCTTCTTCGATTCGATGTGGAGTTTAATAAATATGCGTATAAAATATTTTCAAAATTTATTTAATTTGATCAAATAAGGAACTTGATTTCTATATGCTTTCTACTTTTATTCAATATCTTTAGAAGGCCATAAAATGCTCATTTTAGATTCGATTGAAGCATGGTTTGAGACAATGATCTCCTAAGATTGTATATTTTCCAAATATTTCAGAGTTAATAAGTTGAACCTGATCAAAAAATTTATTTTCAATAAAATGCTTATTTTTTCCCCTATATTCCTAAGTAGGTTAAATCACATACACTTATTTTAACTTCATAAACCACTTTTGATATGAAAAAATTATTTCTCCCTAGATTGACCTAAGTGGATCATTGTGTGACACTTTTTATAATCTTTCAATTTTTTTATTTTTTGGGTATTTTAGATTTTCTTATTTTTTCTTCTTATTCAATTTTTTTTTTGTTCTTTCTTGATCTATTCAATTCTTTTTATGTTTTTCAATTATTCATTTTTTTTCTTTTTTTATTTCTTCATTTTTTATATGCTTTATTTATTGGCATTTTCCCTAAAACAAGAGTTTTCAATTAAAGATGAACTTGATGTGGACAATAATGGAGTGTTTACAATTTGGTCAACTTGCACGATCATTTTACTAATTGACTTTATACATTTTTTTTTTAATTTCAGATACTTTGTATTATTTTATCCAATAAAAAATAAATAAATATGGTTTATGAGCAGATTTTTTCATAGAGTATGGTAATTAAATATTCAATTTAAAAAATAAGGGGTTAAGTGCATATAAACAAGTATATATAAGTTGTGGACACTGAGATTTTCCTCTTGTTTTTATCCCAAGCTAGTTTTCTTAATCAAAAATGAAAAAAAATTAGAAACTCGAAAAAAAAAACCCTAAACTAAGAAAACGAGAAAATAAAGAAAAGCCAAAATATAAGAAAATTAGAAAAATAAAAAAGTAAAAAGATAAAGATGAATGTCTTGTGATAGTTGAAAATATCTTCATAGGGTGAAAATTATTCTTTTAAAGTAAAAATATCTTATAGACTTGAAACACATGTACGTAGTTTGATAGAATTTTGAGTTTTCGATGAAAAAACATTGATTTTCATAAGAAACTATTTTTCTAAGCCTAGTCTAGCTCTCTTATTCTTAAAAATATAAAATAAATTTAATTTAAGTAAAAGATGACTTCAAACAATGCCTCATTGGATTTAAATTGATCAATTTATGTAAAAATCAATTTTAGTGTAAGCTAGACTATAGAGGAATGAAGGCTTGAAATTCCATCAAATTAATTGAAAAATTTCTTTATCCATGGATATAAGGGCCATTTTTTGTATATGATGTAAAACTAATTTTTCAAGAATCATAAGTTTTGATTTTTTTGCCCAAAATTAGCTTTAAGAATTAAACTGGCTAAGGTCATAGTAAGGAATCTCTTTAAAGTGATATCATTGATTGAATTGATAGCAATGAACAAGCCCCTAATTAATTGGAATATATTTTTCCTATTTGAAGTTTATCTCTCTAGATATTAAAGTTGTTCGATAAAATTCGAGTGAAATTAAGACTTGAAATCACATTAGCACATAAAAAATGAGTTCCAATCTAGTTACTAGAAACACATTTGAATAAGTTTAAATTGAATTGATCTAAATCAAGCACCCCCTATTGTTACCTTAGAATTGTTGCTATCATGACTTCCTTATCACCTCCTACTACATTGATTCAAATTTCCATCATTGCTGACAACATCATTACTACTAAAGATCAATAGAAGTTGCCTAATCACGACTTGTGGCACTAAGTTTTTGTAACACCCTGCCTTCCAAGCATTTGCTTGAAAAATTTTCTCAACTTTTAGGTGTTTAAAGACAGTTCGTTGTTGCCATCTCTAAGTTAAGGATAAGATAGAGTATATGCTTCACCTATCATTCAGCTTTTTAAATACTTGGTTCCAAATCTCTTCTTATGCAATATAATAAACCACAATATAAATCTTTTATAAGAGTGAACTAAACTCAGAGTATCACAACCATACAACTCCTGTATAATACATGATTCTATTACGATTATACATATCACGACTACAATTGCTAAACTAAATCCTTTGTAATGTGATACTAAGGTCTTCCCTAAAGATCTGTTTCCAAGGACTTGACTCATATTTTGCAGCTAATAGCTTTCTCTAAAACCTAATCTCTTACTAGCATTCAAAGTCTCTTTGCCTCTATGATGCCCTGTTTAACTCATCGTTTACCTGAGGATAAAACAACTTATCCCCTTAATTTACTGTAAGTTGAGTAAGAATGGATAAACAAATATAATACAAGCAGCATCATATCACATCCATACAGTAAGTTATCGATTTAATCACAATATTTTTTTTTAGTTTAGATAAGTAATGCAAATATAACAAGCGCATGCCATGCTTATGCATGTGGCATGTATCAATACTGATATCCTAGCCTAACCTAACAACTTATTCGGTTGGTCAACTTCCACTTGGTATATGAACATAAACAAAGGTCTAAGAACCTAATAAAGTGACAATTAGTGCCAAAATCCAATGGCTTAGCAATAACCACATGGAGTGGTTAAAAAATCCAACATATAATTGGCCTGGCAAATACAACGCATTTTTTATATACTCGAAAACCAAGCTTTTATAAATTAAGTTATTTGCTTGATAAACCTAGCATTTCATATGAAATCCAATTTAGTAAAATTTTAGTTTTTGAAAAACTTAACCCATAAGTCCTTTTCATGCCATGCCACGAATGTATCAAATCATACACCTAGTTAACTACCAAGCAAATTTACTCTTTTACCTTTTAATCTAACCTTAGCTTTGTTTCATTTGTATATCTAAGACTTCGGTATCAAGTTTACTTAAGTGAATACTTTAAAAGTTAGGGTTAATCCCTGAATTCTTTTCCAAGTTAGTGTAAATCCTAGCAAATATTACATGAACACTTAGCAATACAATTATAGCAACAAAGTTCAATATCAAAGCATATTTCAATTAGTAAGCGTTATAAAGAAACACTACATAACTCACCAAGTAGTATATCTAAACTCGCAATTATGCTCAACAAAGCGAAAACATCACAAAGCATGCAAATTTAGAAGTAGACATAAGTATGCTTGAGGCACATACAAATATCCACTTACTTGGGCCTGTTGATCACTTCAACATTACTCATTAACATAAGCCTCTTCTTTAGCTACTTTTAACTAATAAGGATATAAAGTACTCTAATTGAGTTTACATATATTCTAGACTGATATTGTAATAAACTAAGAATTTTTTTTTTTTTCAAAACAAAGGGCATTTTAGGCATTTTAAAATATTCCTAAAACCCTACACTCTTAGGTTGCCTCTTATTGTCTAAAATCCTAGTAATTTCCTCTTGAAGACTAAAAACACTCCTCTTGTACAGAAAATTAAAAACCTCTCTCTAAAACTTACTCCAAGAGGCAAACCAAGAATGATTAAGGTAAGAACCTTAAAAACTTAGCTCAAATAAATTCATATTAAGTCTTCTGACACTCTAAAACTCCTTATTTCTTGTTGATGCCAGCTCACTCATAGGTGTTTTCAAGAGGGGATTCATAGTTTTTTTGGTTAACGTCCATTTTCAAGTGTTCATGGTATGTATCTTGAAGGATTACATGGATTAAGTTTGGTTCTTGGTTGGATAATGATTGTATGGAGGGGTATGTTTAGAATAAGATAAGTTTTGATTCTAAGTTGGGGACCATTTGCAGATTATTGAAGATTTAGGACTTCTCCAATCTGACTTCACCAAGTGTTTGTTGTATTGCAAGTAAGTGTATTGAACTACAAATTCAAATCTTGATTCTTGAGTTAGGAAGTGGTTTTTGGGGTTGAAATTGGAGGATTAGTTAAGTTTTAGGTGTGTAGAATCATTAGGTTATTGTATCATAAGTCGGGATTAGAAGGAGTCAAGTTAGATAAGGATTTGGGTGATTTTTTGCTTTAGGTTGAGGCATTTTATTATGTAGAATCTACAAAACAAAAGCAAGGAGTTTAGATACCTTGCAAGGTGTTGTCTAGATGCATGCCGTCCGGATGCTAAGCCATTGTAAGGAAATTAGCCGAAGCTTAACGTCCTAACACTAATCTCCATAACATATGGACGCCATGCCCTGTTTAAGCTATTTTGCTTTCCAAGTTGGTTTTTGATTAAATCTTAGCTCATTTGACTCCTTACCTAGCCTTTCCACTTCCAAAAGTTTTGATCTTTAATCAACAAGCTGAAGTTTAAGAAATGATTTCAATTGATTCCTTACTTAGCTTAGGAAATGTAACTTAATGAGTGAGGTCCTTGTTGAGAAGCATGATTAGGAGATGATGAATTAAATTAATTACTTTGTCTTTAAGTAAGGTGTTGGACTGTCTTACTCTAGCTTTCCCTTGCTAAGAGCATTTACTTGTTGAGGATTCAGGTACAAGGTATTGTTTGTTTGCTTGTGCTTATTAGGTCTTAGTATAAAAATTAGACTAACTTATAATTGGCCTAATTAACTTGATTGTTGGTTGTGTTTGACTCGCTCGCTCTAGAGGCCCGTAGTAGCAATTCTTTAAAGGAACATCTGCTGATCATATGCGAAGATTCCTTAGTGGACTTTCATATTGGATGATATAGCTAGAATTCTAGGAATTCTAAACTTTGGACTTGAGCATAAAGGACTTAACGGAAAACTTATATATATATCCACCTATATATGTGGAAAAGACTAAGGTGTGGCGAAGTCATAAGTACTCCTTTGATGTTTATGGACTTAAACTAAAGATAACTAATTGATTTCTTGTTTGCTCTTGATATAGTTGCATTATATGTATGTACATACTTTGGTATGTCATTCGTATGTGTTTGTGCACTTGTATTAAGCTTTAACTCATGCCTATTCTTTTTTAGGCACAGGATCAAATGAATATGTTATTTATGAGGAGTCGTATGTTGACGACATCCAAGAGGAGTAGGATGTTGAGTATCTTTATTATTATGATGATTAAAGTTGAGATGAACTATGGATTTACTAGAGTTATGTTATGGGGTATTGAGAGAGTAAGGTTTTGTTAAGGATATAGACTCTTTCTTACTATGTTATGTAGATTTGTGATACTATGAGGAGTTTAGCTACTCTTGATTTATCTTATGTTCTAATAGTTACGAGTCAATACACTCTTGAACTATTGTAAATTTAAGATTCTTTAATATTTGTGGATCGTTTATGATATTTATGAAACTTGGTGCACTTAGAAGTTTTCACATAATTTTGAATAGTGGGGTTATGTGGCAGGTTGTAATGCCTATTTAGGGTTTTAAGATGCTACAGATGTTAATTTGTTGATTCTAAGTTTGTTTTGCTAAGAAAATATTTGTCCCATTCTGCCTCTGACTTGTTCTCTAATCTAGCCCTAGAATTATCATCTAAATTGCCCTTTGATTCAAGCTAGCTTCAAAATTTCTAAATGAATGCTATCTAACTCATGTCTTCGACTTTACCAATTAAGAATCTCAAGTATTTTACTTGACTTAGTCTCGAAGCCTAACTTACAAATGGACCCCTAAGTGTGGCCTCTGATTCTTTCTTTGATTTAACCTCTAATTTAACCAAAAAACTGTATTCACTTATAAAATTTTCACTTTTCAGTCAAGCTAAGTTAAGACTAGTAGTACCTCAAATATAAAATTAGCTAAGATTCCCCCTTACTACGGTGTTGATCATACAATTTGCCTTGTTTATCATATTTAGCAAAATATACACATATAGTAGGAAATCACTTTTAGTATCTATACTCACTTAAATCTATGAAAAATATATTGTACACAGAAAATCATACTCATTAAATTCTGGTCATGAAAAGTACTACAATAGCATATAAAATATAATATTTTCCAAAATATAGATTTCAAGCATGATTTTGCTAAAAATTAGCCTAAATTAAGTAAATAACCAAATGAAATTATAAGATCAAAACTAAATACTTCCAAAATCATAACTAAGCTCTAGAAATCATTACAAATCAAATTCACCGAGAAATTTAATTAAAACCCCATTATTTCTTCAACATGAAAAATAGGGTAGATTGGATAAAATAAATTTAATAAATTCCATATGCCTAGTTTATAAAAAATTCTTTTTATGTAAATTAAATATATCATATGAGAAACGTGACACCAAATATTAGTTTAAAATGGTATCGTTTACTATTTTTAAAAATTAATATAAAATTCATTAAAATAAGTAAGTTTCTTAAGGATAAAACTTCTACTTTCAAAATTCTTGGTGGATATTTTAATTTTACACACAAAAATACCTAGGAAAACTAAGTTTCGTAATTTTTGAACATCGTTTGATATTTTTTGTGAAACAAACTAATTTAAAAACTAAAAATAACATTACCTTGTAGCCAAAGCTCTAACTATTGTTAGCTGGAGAGGTGAGATCGGCGAGACTACCCTTGATGTCAATCTTGAACCACCAAAACACCATAATGTCAGGTTGTGGATAACTATACAAACCCTCTTTTCCCCTATTTTTCCTAATATTTTGCTAATTTTGATAATTACCTAGACTTGCTTTGTTTAGGAGTGTTTTACTAATCTTATTTTGCTAAAAACGATCAAAGTTTGATCCCAAAACTCCTTTACATAAACTCCTAGTTCATGTAAGGGAGAATGGATTTTCCAAGTGTTACCTACTATATAAATTTAATCCTAATGCTAATGTTTGGCTTAGGTTCCCTTTTAATAGCTCATAAAGTATTCTTCCTATTGATTTGAAGTCATGCTACACCTGTTTTCTTGAGATTTGTAGGTGCATTTCCTATTTCTTATAATTTTTTATTGATTTATTATAATATTTATCAATTTAATTACATATTTAGTAATATATATACATATTGGGTATATAACGTATAGATAACATGACTATATAATCATACTAGATGCTATTTAACTCTTAAATATTATTTTTATAAGTCAAATAATTTATTTCTAACGGTTCATTATGTTTTGGGGCTCAAATTTTGAGTTGCTGATAATTATCGAACTATCTTAGTAAAAATATATTTTATTGAAATTGAATATTCTATAAAATTTATTTTAGGAAATTAATCTTACTAAGACTCTTTTTCCAATTTTTTTGACCTTATACTATAATTTTACTTAATTTGGATAAGATTTTTTAGAATCCCTAAGTCATACTGAATACTCTAACTCGTATCAATATTGAGTAGCTAGGGTCTTATTACGCAACTAAACTCATTTCTCAAGTTTCCCTTAATAAGTTTATTTCATTATTTCCCTAACTGTACCTTTTAGGTCTTAGTGTAATAACAATAACCTTCTATCTCGAGTCCATAGTAGTAGGTCGAAAATTGGGGTTTCATAGTTGTTCTTCTTCCTCATTTGGTTTTATTCATTTTATTTTATTTATTTATTTTATTCTAGTTTTTATCAAATCTAGAAAAATAAAAAATAATATATAATATAAAAAAAGAGTAATATCATCTTTAGTATGTATAGTATTAATTATTCATGTGCACGTACACTCATGCCTCCATTAATAATAGCCTTTAAAACTTTGCTAATTGATTGGTGTACATGCGGCATTATGTTATTGCATGTTGATTATTGCCATGGTTGGATATGTGGGTAATTTTACAACTTGATTGCATGTTAGTTAATTTAGTATATAATTTCATTTTAATGTTAAAATTTCATGTTCTCATAAAGATTTGCATGTTTACATATTAAAGTGCATGTTTTTATTGTGTTAGCATGACACTTGCATGTTTGATGTTTGCATGGTCTATATAAAAACGCATGTATTAATTAAAGTTTAATAAATTTGTAAGTTAGTTAATTGGCCTTCTTCTCAATAAATAGGTTTTCTTAGAAAATGTCTTATTCGTAAAGGGTTTTCATAAAAGGTGTCCTCTTGATAAGTTAAGGTTTTCATAAAAATTATTTTTACAATAGATTAGGGTTTTATTTAGAAAAAGATATAATAAATTGGTTGTTTCTCTAAATTGTAGACATTTAAGGGTTTCTCAAAATTGCACATTTAGATTAGGGCTTTACCTTAAAAAAATGGTAAACTATATAGTAAGATTTTTTTTTTTTGGAATATAATCAACCGAACTACCAATGTTTTTCATTAAAAAAAAAAAAAGAGTTGTAACAATTTAATTTTGAATGGTAGATATATAGATATCCTTTGAAGTGGGCCTAGTAAAATAAAAAAATCAATGTTCTCCCTAAACAAGGAGCAAAAATAGCATTTTGTTAGAAAAATAATAAACATAAAGTCTTATTCTCATTTTCTTTCATGTCAAATAAAAAATAATCATAACAAAAGTATCTTTATTTTTCAAATTAGGTTATTAACAGTATAGCTCATTTAAGTTTGTATATTTAATGGGTAGTTCTATTATGATTTTTAAATTTAATTGTCCTTGAGCCTACAATTTTTTTTTTAATTTTAAAAATAAATTTTTTCTCTTATTTTTCCCAAACTAAAGCTAAGTTAGGGTTGCTCCAATGGTTTGACCTTAACCTTCCAATTTGTTCTTTTTTCTCTTTATTTCCAATCATTGGTTGGTGATAACTATAAAATTGTTCACATTTTTCTTTAGAATATTAATTTTTCTTAATTTCCAACTAAGCAATTCATATTAACTGAGATGTGTTTATTACAAATTAAACTTTAAGAAAGGTTAAGAAATTTCAGCCTTGACTGGAAGGTATATTTACAATTTACTTACATTTTAAGCATATCACATTGGAGAAAAAAAAAAATCATCAATACAAATGAGTTCGATTAATTAAAAACGATGAAAATTTATATCTAACTAACTGAATCTATTCCTCCAAATCCTGTCTTGATGTGTTTAAGAGGACAATCATTAAGTAGCAACTCCTCAATTATCAAAGTAATTTATAGGATGTTAATTAGTTAGAGTTATTTCATTAATTGGGCTTTTGGCTTAATTTAATGCTATGGACTAATTTGATGAGCTAATGACAGGACTTAGGAAACCAGGTCCAATTAAGGATATCTTAGAAAAATTCAACTTGGTAAGGTTGGAGCAAGGATTGTTAGACCAACTTCTTCACTCTCAACCTTACTCAATTGTCTTATGCACTTAGAAAAGGTTCTTCCAAGTCCATTTGTTCCTCATTTAGCCTTAATATGACTTATCGAGGCTAATATAAACCCTATGCTTCTTTCATTATGAAATGGCCTCCATGCATCCTTTATAAGCTTAAGAAGATTCAGGCATAAGTTTGGCTTAAGCCCAAAGCCTAAAGCCTATGGTTCATAAGTACATTAAGGCTTAAATTTCGACTATTGATCACTAAGAGCTGACTAAAAGGCTTTCATCAATGGCTCATCTAGTTGTTTATCTCAACTTCATCCAATGGTCAAGATCATGGTTCAAATTCTAAACATATATGAGCCTCCTCCTATTCATTTACAACATTTAAAGCATTAGCAAACTTTGCAAGAACATCATCACTTTGCTAAAATAACCCTATAGAAGACTAGACACCAAAATCATTAGGAATAAGTCAAGAATGCATCAAGATCATCATATCTAATCCATTGTCACATACGCGCATCACAAGATATCAAGTTTACTTGTTCCTCCTCTTACACCTATCTAAGATCATCTCTCTACGTGTTATTAGGTCAAGATTCCTCTAAGATCAACCAACATACTTGTTACATATGATCAAGTAATTACAGTTACCCTACATACAGTTAGATATGTATTTTGAGGGTTTTAATAAGAATTTGAGTATAGATGACTCTTTTAAGGATATTTCACATTTTAAAAAATCACTCTACACTTGACCAAATTAATATTCACACAAATTAGTCAAGTGATTTACTTGCCACAATTGATTTCGATTGATAAAAGAAAGGGTTGAAAGAGAATTACAGGATGTGGTTGTGTTCATTGAAATAATTGAAAATAAGTCTTTCAATAAAAAGTAATTTCCAATTATCAAATTAATTCCTTTTAGGGTTTAATTATATTTTTAAAGTCAATTTACTAAAATGACCTTAAGCATCCTAATCACTTAAGGGCATTATAATAAATAAGAATCAGAATTAGGCTTGCCTTAAAAATTAATTGGTAATTTGTTGGTCCTATTTGATGATTAAGAGAGGGGTTGATTGATTCTTATATATTTAAAAATTTTTGCAAAATACTTTACATTATTAAAAAACCTTCAACCTCTTGAGGATTGTTAGTGGTGTAAAATAATTTGACAAGCATATAAATAAACAATTGAAAAAAAAAAATTGTAGGGAGAAGAAGATTAGACAAAGATTTTTATGGAGGTTCTGCCTTGTCTGTCAATCCTCTTTTCCAATTCCACTACTAAGGATCTAATTATCTTTACCTTTCATTCCACTTTATTAAATCAATCAAACTTTTTAGAGAGAGTACAATCACTTGGTTAGCAAGACCTATAATCACACTGTCTTGTCTCACCAGTTTCTATACAAGCTAAACATAGGCTATGGTACCAAACCTATTCTCTTGAAATTATAACAAAGCTTTACTCAAATGGTTAAATAATAATGAGGAAAAAATAGAAATCTTCTAAACTATTGGCTCAAACAAATGGAATAATAGAATAAAAGATTTGGTATGTTGCTTAAAGTATTCATGGCTTGATTTTTTTTCTTGTATGTCCTTTGTTTGAACACATCTAATTTTTATAGTTATCTATTCAATGTTTAAATTTTGATTTTTTACTAAAAATTCCAAGGAATGTTGTTGCTTTTGGATAATAGTTCCCTACATATCTCTTCAACCTTATCAAAGTCAATTTTGAAAGATAAGATCCCTAAGCTTTTGCTCATGCTGACACATACTTACCTAAGCTGTTTAAATCTTGTGTAATCATGCTGATTTTGATTTAACTCTATCTCCTTGGCTTCAGGTAAATTTGGATAAGATAATCTGCTATTATCTTTTTCCTCTTTCTTAGAGAATTATGAAATACAATTTTTGAAAATAATTTAGTCCCTAAAGATATTTTTCTAATTAAGTGGAATGAGTTGATCATATTACCTAAATAAGATCGACTAGTTGAGTTAGGCCTTCATTTGTGATAAAATTCTTCTCATAAATCTAGAAATAATTTGTTGTACATGCTTTATCATGATTAAGTCCAGCCTTCTACTTATTCTTCTACTATATATCAAGACCTTCTTTTGTTAACTCAACCTTCTACTAAAGCTTTTACTATAGCTTACGAAGTTTTTTTTTGTTAATTTAACCTTTTGCTACAACTTCTATAGGCTATTGAATGTTTTTAGAACAAAGCTTCTACTTAAGCTCTTACAGAGCCTTTCTACGACAAGGTTTCCTTTAGTTTCTACTAATCTTTTGTAGGGGTGTTGAAGTCATATTTTTATTATGCTTGAAAATCTTCATTCTATTTAAGCTTATACTAATACTTCTTGGATCATACTAAACCTTCTACTCTAACTTCTACAAGCTCTTTTTTAAATTTTTTTCTCAATCAGAGCTTTTATTATAACTTCTATAAGTATGAAGGTCCAACCTGCTTCACATATAACCTTCTATAAGTAACTCTTTTCAAATTATCAAATATAAGCTTCTATAAGAGGTTCTAAAGAAGTAGGTTCTTTTATTTTTCGCTCTTTTAAACTTTCAATAGAAAGTTCTATGAATATATTTTTAAGTAAACCTAAACACTTAACGCACATGTTTGTAAACATTAAACCTTTTTGTTATCATCAAACCCAAAGTAAGAGAAAACTTAACATTCTCTCCCTTTTTATGATAACAAAACAAATTTATGCAAAAATATTATATGAATCATAGTAACTAAAGTAACAATTACAACATACAGTAAAGAAGACAATATATGTAGCAGCAAACAATTTATGCACTTATGCACTAATATCTTTGCTACATTTCCCCCCTTTTTGTTATCATCTAAGAAAACTCTCTCCCCCTACCAAAAGATATATTAGAATGAAAAAGATATTATTAAAACAATAGTGTTTGATTACAAAGGATTAACAAAAGGACATAATTATAGACGATTAACAACAAATGAATAGAACTATTTCTTAGATGATTTCTTCTTGGAGGATGCTGAAGGAGATTATTTGGAAATGTAGGGTGGATTCGTGAAAGGTGTTGGTCCCGTATAAGATATCAAGAGAGGGGTGAATTGATATCTTTTGCAAAAACTAAAACTTTTGATTTAAAAACAAAACCCCTCTTAATAGCTTAAATGGCATGATAGTAGTTGAAAATTGATTGTGCAACACAAATAAAAATCAGAAACTAAATAGAGTAGAGAGAAAAAAGATTAAGCGATCGATTTATAGAGTTTCGATATTTTGCCTATTGCTTTCTTCTAACTCCACTATTGGGGGACCTGGTCTTCCTCACTAGTGTCATTCCATTAGTCCAAACTTTTTCAATAAACAAAAAATCAATGAGAGATTATAAGGATATTTAGTAACATTCTTTGTTCTATCTCACTAGCTTCTTCCTAAGTTACACACAGGACTAAAAAAACTCCCTAATCCTCTCATACTCAAAACATAAATAATGTTTACAATGAAATTGAAACAATACAATCAAAAAGCTCTTTACAACTTTTGCACAATTGCAATAATAATGAAATAACAAAATTGTTTTTACTCAGTTTCTGGCAATCTGCTCAAGAGTATTTTTAACTTTGGTTTTGATATTAAGTATGCAGTTCTCAATCTTGTACATCATCGTCTCTAAATTAAATAGATCCTCATATAACAATTAGAAACGGCTATTTCTAGATTTTTCTCCATAATATCTTTGTTCAAACAAAATTAGTTTTGATATTAGAGAAGTATCCCATAAAAAAAGGAATCGAAAATTGAAATTCAAAAATTTTAAGCCAAGTTGTTCCAGATTTGTTCCTTTTGCCAATCTTGTGTTATTAGAAAGTTGCTGTAAGTTGTGATAAGTTCTAATCCTCTGTTGTCTTTGTGAAAATTCAAACATTTCAAATAACAAAGATAAGGATGAGAAGATTAGAATAAATCCAACACTACTTATCTTAACTACCGTGGACAAATCTTTTTCCTTCTTCAATATCTTTATTTGAATTTTAGAATAACTCTTAAAAATCTGAACAAATATATCCAAAATATCCAGCCTTATCCTTTATAAACTACCTTATAGTTCTTGAGAATTTTATCAACAACAACCTAAAAGAAATGCACTGAGCCTTATAGAATTTTAGTAGAAACTTATTCAACATAGCTTCCTGATATGTCTAAAAATTTATTTGAATACATTGCTTAATCATTTTATACAATTGAAACTAATTTGATTTAAAATCCTCATAGACTTAACCATCTTAGTGGAATGAAATTAAGCATATTATCCAAATATGCCCAATAAAGTGGAACTAGGCTTTCTACATATTTTTCCAACTTACTTTATTCAAATTATTTAAAAAATAGCATAGGAACAGCTGCTGATACCGATACTGTACACAATTAGTATTGTTCTAATCTATTACTAATATACATTTTGACATACATTCTGACTAGCACAAATCCAAACTTAATTTTCTTCCTTGAATTGATTCCATTCTAAAGTTAACCTACACACTTTACCCTTTTTCCATTGGGGTTTCTTTTAGAATTAATCAATGTTTTATCGTGATATATCTATACACTTTATCAATATATTCAATAACTTATGATTTGCTTTGTTATCATCAAAACCAAATTAGGAGACTTAACAAAAGGATTGTAGAAGGTCTTCTTTTCAAGTTAGGAATTAGGAGATTGTTCATCAATGATGATTACCATGTTGGATGATGGATAGGGTCATACATAGTTTGGAAATTGAAGAAATAAGAAATCCTCCAATCCTTTCCTTAGAGCTTTTAGGGCTTTAGTTGTTGATTCTTTATCCAAATAAAGTTCAGCTGCATAGATATTAGGTTGCAGCAAAAATTGCTAAAGCCAAAGTCTCATATGCTTTAGAGATCTTTCCACATCTATCATTTGCCTTATGACCCTAAGAATGTCTACATCCCTTAGCTGTTTCTGCACATCAAGTATCTTAGTTGTAACCTTGTCATTATTCATCCATTCATGAATCGTATGCCTTAGTAAGATAAACATCTAACTCATTAAACTTATGATCATCAAGGCCATATTCTCTGCCTTACAATTTTTGAATTTTTCGGGTAATAGATTTCTAATGTGATCTTTTAAAGTGTTTGAAACAAAATCTGAGACTTGTTTAGATAGCTCTTCTATTGAAAATCTTGCACTAATTGCCTCAACTATTTTTGAATTTTTGAATTGTTTAGATAGCTCTTTTATTTGACACATGATCCCTAATGAAATAATGCCTTATTTCTATATTCTTGAATCATAAATGATGTACCAGATTTTTAGTTAAATTTATAACACTAGTATTATCACTCTTGATTGGTATATTTTTATAATTCACATCATAATCCAACTGTATTGTTTTATCCAAAGTATTTAAGTACACTAGTTTTCAATCGAAACATATTTTGCTTCAACCGTTGATAAGGCAACAAAATTTTGTTGCTTGGATGACCAAGAAACCAATTTATCACTTAAACTAACAAGTACCAAAGATACTTTTTCTATCAACTTTACATCCATCATTATCTACATCAGAATATCCAATTAAACCAATATTTTGATTTTTTTAGATACCAGATACCTAGCTTGGATGTAGTTTATAGATACTTGAAAATCCTTTTAATAGCTATGAGATGCATTTTAGTTGGAGAATTTTGAAAACGTGTAGAAATGCAAGCACTAAACAAAATATCTAGTTTAGAAGCAGTTAAGTATAACAAAGATCCAATAAGGCTTCTATAGAGTTTTTCACTTACCTTCTTATCTAGACTATCTAATTCTAACCTTACAGATGTACTCATCGGAGCAGCAGCTCCTTTTGCATTTTTAAAGCTGAATTTTTTTATAATTTGGCGAGCATATTTTTTGGCATGCACAAATATGCCTTCATTTGTTTATTTGATTTGCAAATACAGGAAGAAAGTTAACTCGCCCATCATTGACATTTCAAATTCAGTATTCATCATCTTAGAAATTCCTCGCAATAATTTTTTGTTAGTAAAGCCAAAAATGATGTCATTAACATAAATTTGTACAATCAAGATGTTATGCTCATAATGTTTCAAGAATTGGATTGTATATCTTTTTCCTCAATTAAAGGCATTATTAATCAAGAACTCACTTAGTCATTCTAACTATACTCGTGGTGGTTGCTTTAAGTCATACAAAGCTTCCTTAAGCTTAAAAACATAGTCTTCTCTAAGGGGTCTTCAAATCTAGGAAGTTGTTTTACATAGACCTCTTCTTTAATATACCCATTTAAGAAAGTGTTCTTAGCATCCATTTGAAATAATTTGAAAATTTTAAAACAAGCATATGCAAGTAGAGACGAATAGCTTCTAATATGGCAACAGGAGCATAGGTTTCATCAAAATTTATGTTTTCTTCTTTTGAATAGCCTTTAGCCACTAATTGAGCTTTATTTTGTATAACTTCGTCACTTTCATCTAACTTATTTTTAAAGACTCATTTGGTATTATTGACGTATTAGGTGGCCTACATACTATAGTCTACACTTGGTTCCTATGAAACCGATTTAATTCTTCTTGCATTGTATTTATCTAGTTTACATCTTTTAGAAAATTTTCAATTGAGCTTGGTTCTTCTTCATATAACATAGTGAAATGATTTTCAATGTCTTAAAGCTTAGACCGTATTTGAACGCTTGATTGTACATCACCAATTATTAATTTAGGTAGATGAGATGGTTTATATTGCTAGACTTTAGAGAACCTTCTATTGGAACTTCTATACTTGCTTTGGGAGGATTGGATGATTCTGGTTTAGCTTCTATCGAAGCTTCTATATCTTATGTTGACTTACCCTTTTCATCCTTTCTGTTTACTATTTGTTGAATATCATCATTTAACTCTTCTTTTCTTAGATCATCACAAAATTTTACATTAATTGATTCCTTAATTGCATTTGGTTGTCTTATTATAGACTTAATAAGCCTTGTTATTTAGAGAATATCTTAAAAAGATAGCTTCATTGGCTTTCTCTTCAAATTTACCTATGTTTGCATTGTTTCTCTTTGTGAAAAACTTACAACAAAAGATATGGAAATAAGAAATCACTGGTTTCCTTCCTTTATAGAGTTCATACGATGTCTTGTTAGTTAATAGCCTTATGTAAACCCTATTGATGATGTAGCATGTTGTGGAGACAGCTTTAGCCCAAAAGAATTTAGCTACTCCACTATCATTTAACAAGGCATGAGTCATCTCTTAGATAGTATGGTTTTTATGCTCAACAACTCCATTTTTTTATGGAGTGTAAGGTGCAAAAAAAATTGTGAGTGATACCATGATTTTTGCAAAATGTTATAAAATCATAATTTTCAAATTTACCTCCATGATCAGTCCTTAAACTGACTATGGAAGCCCTTTTTCATTTTGAACATGCTTTGCAAAGGTTTCGAAACTTTTAAAGACGTCACTATTGTTTTGTAAAAAAAAAAAAGACACCTAAGTTTACCTTGAAAAATCATCTATAATCATAAAACCATATTTGTTTCCGCTAAGACTAATTGTCCTGATAAGACTAAGTAATATGAAGGAGTTGCAATAGCCTTTTTTTTTTTTAAATCACTTTTTTATTTTTATGAGAAACAGATACAGTCTTGTTCTTTGAATAGGAAGCACAATGAATGTTTTCTTTTATGTTGACCTTGGGTAACTCAAATAGCAAATTGTTTTTGGATAGATTTTAGAACCGATGAAAATTAACATGACTTTTTATGTCAACTATGTGCATTATCGATTAATCTTTGGAAATATGTTTTTAGTTAAAACTTCTAATGTGTATACTTTGTAAAAGTTCCCTTTCCTAAAACCTTCAAATAGCAAAGATTCACCATTTTTATCATAAGCAAAAACACTTAACATTGTCAAATACTACTTTATGACCTTTGTTGGAAAGTTAATTAATACTTATCAAGTTATGCCTCAGGCCTTTCACAAGATAAAATTTCAATAGAAAAGGGTATGATACCAATAGTACTGTAGCTAATTATAATTCCTTTTCTATTGTCTCCTAATATGACATAGCTTCTCTCTTTCCATGTTAGGTGATGGACGATAGGAGCCACTGATCAAAACGATGGATTTCAAGACACTTTATAGATGGAGATTTTCAAAATAGTATTGTCTTAACCGACTAGTTTGTTGGATCGTCTACAATAATAATATTAGTGAGCATTAACTAGGTCGAATTCCTCAAGGAAAAGGGATTCGGTTAAGTATCAAATTCTAACTTGCTACTCTAATCTAAGAGAATCGAAAGGAGAATTTGGAATCGCAATTGAAATTAAAATACGAGTAAAAAGTAACAATTAACATGATTAATAGAGACATAACCTTGCAACATGTTTTTGAAGTCGTAGTGAGCGTGTGTCGTTAAGATATTAAGAATAGTTTTTAATGAGGTTTTGATGGAACTCACTTAAGTTCAATTCTTAGGTAGGGCACCTCACTTAACTATGTAGAAAAAAATCTCCTCTCAGTCTTATTTCCCTATACAATTAGCTAAATACTCAATTTCTGTCACAAATTAAGTATTCTTGTCCTAAAGATTAGGGAGTTAATCTCCTCTCAATCTTATAACCTATCTTAATCTACTAAAATTGCATAATGTAATATGAATTCAATGGGGAACACCTAATTTCCTCTTAGTCTAATAGTTGTAAGAACTTGTTATCGATATTTCATTGGCTCAATGACTTAACTAGGGAGTTATACAATTAATCTCCTCTCGATCTTATAATAATGCAAACTTATTAACTCTCAAGAATAATTCCTAGGACTAATCTACTCTCAGTCTCATAATAAAAAAGAAACCTATTGAAAATTTCAATAACAAGCACTTCAAAGAGTCAAATGAAATACCAATCAACAAAATCCCAATTAAATACACATATTCATATCATAACTACAAAGCTACACCATCTATAACATCTACATTATGACAAACCTACTAGAAGGTAGAAACTACTTAGCTACTCATAATATCAATGTAACAACCATATGAGATGAAGAAATAGCAACAAACTCCATTAGAGAACAAGTAAATAATGTGGAAACCAATTAACGAGAGATTAAATGAAGAGAAAGTAGCAAATGATCATTAAACAAACTTAAATGTGCTTTAAAATCATAAAAATATTCACTAAATATCATAAACAAGTCAATAAAACATGAAAACAAATAATGAGCTTGCAAATTTAGATTAAGAGATTCTAAAGACCTAATTATGGCTCACTTTTCTAGCAACAAATGCGAGTATTTATAATTTTAAGCTATCGATCGATCAATGTAAAGGTCTACTGATCGATTGGTAGATACGCATTAGCATTGGGTTGCTTTCGTATTTTATGAAACGTGGTGTTTAAGGAGAATTAGGGTTTTAGTAGAAAAAACCTAACCTTAATTTCTAACTTTCCTACCCCCAATTTTAATTTAGATGTATCTATCTCACAATTCAATGCATATGTGATGAGAAGTAGAAAGTTAGAACAGGACTCCCCTAGTTTCTTATGTGATATGAATTCTCAATTGCCCTTTTGGATTTGTTGATCTTGCCTCAAGATTGATGGATTTATTGTTTCCTTTATTTATTTTCAAGTGCTTGTATAACATAAAATAGAAATAACTAAAAAGACCTTGAAATTGAAAAAACTCAAACATTAATTAAATGAAAAGATAAGAAAAGATGGTGAGTCAGGTTGCTTCCTACTGAGCGCTTGTTTTTAAGCCTCTACCCTAGCTTTATAGTGCTACTTCATGGTAGGTCATCATACTTCCTCTAGGGCTCAAGTGCTTCAACTCCCCAACTCATACTCAACTCTCCTTTCTCATGAATCCTCCTCTTGCTCATACGACTATCTTTCTCAAACTCTTTTTCTTGATCTAGCTCCTATTCTTCTTCCTTTATCTATTGACATAGTTCCTTAGCTTGGAGTATTGCTCTCCTTTCTTCACTCTAGAATAATTACCCTCTCTTTTATGTCCAATATTGCTCCCAAGGTAGCTAAGAACGATCTTCCAAAAACTAGAAGTTGATCTTCATCTTTCATATCCATTACAATGAAATCTACTGAGAAATTATATGGTCCAACACTAACAAGTATGAAATGGATTTCTCCTAAAGGTGTGGTCTAGCCTCTATTGATGGTTCAGACAGAATACAAACTTTTTTTCATAAAACTCAATACTAATTCCTACATAGATTTCATCGACATGTAATTATTTGATACTCTAGTATTTAAAGTACTTTTGGGAAAACTTATCTAATATGAAACATGGTACAATGAATATACTTAGATCCTCTAATTTATGAGCAAACTGGACACTACTAGCACCTTTCTCTTCAAGCACCATGTCTACAATCTTGAAAAACTCATTGATATTGGGTTTCTCCTCTAAACTCACTCTAACCTCCTCCTTAAGTTCAAACTTATTGGGATTCTTTTGCTTAGATTTATCAATTCCCGTATCATCACATTCATTAGGATCTTCTTCCTCACTAATTTCCTCCGTTCTATTTATCTCTAAATTGTATACATCATCATCATTAGGTGCCTCTTCTTCAATTTCTTCTTCCTCCAAATTCTCATCAAATTTATTATAGAGATCTCCTTCAACCTTAATTATTAACTCCTCCTCTGATGGTGTAAATAATTTCCTTATCAATGGGTTTAACTTGCTCCTTAACAAGGTCTTCTAGCCTCATATATTTTACCTCCAAAAACTTGTTTTCCACCAAAACACAACTCCTTTTCTCTTGCACTAGCATCTTTACCACTTCTACTCAATGTTCTACCTTGATCCTTCAGGTTTTTATTGGTATTGGTAGGTAGTTGTCTTAGATCTTATTATTCATATTTTTATAGTACTAAATCATCTATCTATGCATCTCTTGCAAGGTAGCCTCTTAGGCATTCATTCTCTAATCACATTTTTGAATGAAATTCCTTAATGATTGCTCTAGGGGTTCTTCCTTAGGACCTTATACAAATGGAGGTAGAGTTTGAGACTAGCGCTGGCCAGCTTGTATCTTAGGTCCTTGAAAACCTCTATTGAAACCTCTTTCTTGGTTGCCTCCCTATGACAAGTTAGGATGATCTCTCCAACTTGGGTTATAAGTATTTCGGTAAGGGTTATTATTTCTTTGTCCTTGATTGAAACTCCTTAATACATTAATTTGTTCCTTCTAATTATCTTTTGATGGGACAAAGGGGTTTCCAACTTGATAGTTTTTACTCAAAAGCCCTACTCCACCTTATACACAACAATACTCATAAGGTTGCTTGTTTTTGCTAAGGGTGCTAACCTTTTTAGCTTTTTCTATTAGAGCGAGCTAAGGGGTAAGCGAGGTGACTTGCACTCTAAGTCAACTTATTTCTTCTTCTTCACTTACACTTGCTAACCTCCTTAGTTGAGCTTTCCTTGAATACTAACCATGAGCATGTAAAGTAATTTGTTCAAACATATCATATGTCTCTTTAGCACTTTTGTTCATTATGCTTCTCCTAACGGCAGCATCGGCCATCATCCTTAATTGACTCCTAAGACTATTGTAAAAACTATTCACAATGCAACAAATGGGTAACCATGATGGGGATACTTCCGTAATAGCTCCTTGAATCTTTCCCAACTTTCAAATAATGACTCACCCTTGTCTAAACATAGTGATATCATGCCTCATTTTCATCATCTTACTTAGCAGGAAGAAATAAGATAGAAATTTTTGGACTAAGTCATCCTCTGTAATAACTTCAAGCGAATTGCATTGTTAGACACCCTATTGGTTTTCATTGTAGCACATAATTACAAAAAAATTTAATGGTGTTCATGGGGGTCCTTAGACGACATTCTACTAAATTGATTAAGTTGTACCAGTTGAATCAAAGCAGGTTTAAGTCTAAAATTATTTACTTAAATAGTTGGCCATGTAATTGGTGGTGCGGCTTCATTCAAATTTGGGATATAACATTCCTACAAGGCTTGGTTATTACTATTTCCATTTCCTTTATGTCCATTATTTCCGTTCCCATCAGTCCTATTTCCATCACCTCTATTAAGGGGTCCTTGATTTTCCATTTCTTTTAATTCCTCTCTCTTCCATTCCCTAATTCTATGGTGAAATGTTCGGCCTATCTAAGAGTCAAATTCCTCCACTAGTTCTCTCACTTCTCTTTGTATATAAGTCAATAATCCTTAATTCTACTCCTTACCAATCTAATCGAATCGTCGAAACTACATCTTGCAAGTAGTACAAATAATATGTTCAGCACTTCCTAGCTTGACACAAATTGGCTAGGGACAAATTTAACACTTTTCAACAAATTTTACAGTAAAGTTCCAAACTTTATCCTCAATTCAACTCAAGTCAACAACAAACCAGTAAAATCAACTTAATTGAACAAGAAAATAAATAAAGATTGAAACTTTAAAACCTAAACAGCTCGAAATTAACAAAAATTAAACTAAGTTATAAATTACAGTGCAACTACACTAAGGCCTAGTCTCATAGTCCTTGGTTTTTATGATATTAACTCAATTACCTTCTTCCTGGTAATGGTGCCAAAAACTAACAGATGACACAAGATATCGACAAAAATGATAGATTTTAAGATACTTTATAAATGGAGATTTTCAAAACAGTATTATCTTAATCAACTATTATATCAGATTATTTGTAGTAATAATACAAGTGAGTATTCACTAAGTCAAATTCCTTAGGGAAAAGGGATTCAATTAAGTACTAGATCTTAACCTGCTACTCTAATTTAGGCAAATCAAAAAGAGCATTTGGAATTGTAATTGAAATTAAAATAAGAGCAAAAAGTAACAATTAACATGAATAATAAAGATGTGGGCTTGTAACATGTTTCCAGGTAATGGTAAAGGTATGCTATTAAGATATTGGGGATGGTTCTTAATTATGTGTTGATGGAACTCACTTAAGCTTGATCCTAAGTAGGCCACTTCACCCAACTATGTAGTGGAAAATCTTCTCTCGATCTTATTTCCTTACATAGTCGGCTAAATATTCAATTTCTATCATGAATTAAGTATTTTAGTCCTAAAGATTAGGGGGCTAATCTCATCTCGGTCTCATAACCTATCCTCATCCTTTAAAACTACATAATGTAATATGAATTCAATGGGGAACACCTAATCTCCTCTATCTCATAGTTGTAAGAACCCGTTATCGACATTTCACTGACTTAATGACTCAACTAGGAAATTACATAATTAATCTTGTACTAGTATCATAATAGTGTAAACCCATTAACTTTCAAGGGTGACTCCTAGGTTTAATCTCCCCTTGGTCTCATAATCACAAGGAATTGATAGGTATAAATTACCTTACACTTTTTAAGCATATTTAGGCATAAATTGATTGTAATTGTATTCATTTCTCAAGTTCTTGATATCTAATTGTGTAATATATCAATTTTAGATAATTTAAGAATAAGAAGGTGATATTTATTCGTGACAAAGTGAAGAGGAGATGAAGTTTCACAAAAACAATGAGATTTAAGGCAATCACGCCTGTAATGAACAAATAATTCTAAAGGAAGATCAATATGTACTCAATCAAGAATGTGATCAAAGAAGATTTGAGTATCTAATGCTTGTCACTCTCTCCATTATGAGCATAACCAAGGGAGTGACCAAGGATGAGTTATTATCCACCTGTTCATTAAAGAAGATTTGAGTGTCCAACGCTTGTAACTCCCTCCATCACGGGTGTGACTAAGGGAGTGACCAAGGATGAAGTTATTATCTATTTATTTATCATGGTCGTGATAGTACATTAGAAATGTGATCATTCTCTCTATCATGGGTGTGATGATATGAAATAATTGCGATGGGGAGATCACGTTTCTCATTACGGCCGTAGTAGGTGAAGATGATTCTTGTTTGAGAAGATCATACCCTGAATCACAAGCATGATGAAAGTAGATACAGTTATTCCTCTTTAACTTTTTCATACGAACTAGTGCATTTAATGGGTTTAAACACTAGAGAGTGTCTTGAAATAGTGTATTTTAGACCTTTTGATCAGAAGAATATAAATATATTTGCAATTTTCAAATGTGACACCTCACATGACATTAGAGACAATCAGATTCATTTTTGTTAGACAATCTAGACCTTAATTTTTTGGATTAACCACAAACATATCTACTCATCCATCTTTGTACCTATTGTGTTTTCCAATTTCTATATAATTACTAAGTGTTACACAGTGTACTTTTCCCGGAATTACTCGAGAGAGATGATGGGAATTCATCTTTCGTGTATTATAAAGACATCTTCAATGGATCTAAAAAAGGGTTTTATTTTTTCTACTTATCTTATGCTGTATTTCTTATTATTCTGAGTTTTGTTGATATGTGTTATCATTTCATCATGTGTGAGTAGTAGTCTTGGACTTACTACATTACTTTAGTATGAACAAGTGCTTAACTTAGTGATTCCTTGATTTTTGTTATTTCTGGTGAATTGAACTTAATAAATCTAAGTACAATATAGTGCATGACACTAACTTCGGACATATTTCGATAAAATATGCTGAGAGACAATTGTATTGAGTATATCTAATTCATTGGAACAACTTACTCTTGATAATAGAGATATTATTAGGAAAGTTGCTACATCTTTAGCGAAATTGATAAAATATTATGATGTTAATGTGATTCTAATTAGCTGTTAATTTAGAAGAAATTTTAATAGACATAACTAGGATTAGAAGTAAGTAATTTTGAGAAGAATACTTACAAACTAGTAATTCCCTAAAAATAACAAACATTAAGATGAAAATTTATTGGTGATATCATGCTATATAGTGAAGCAAATTTGCATGTTAAGTATGGTATTGTCAATCGTTTCTGTAGTCACTATGTTGGATGAAAGTTGTTTGTGGATTAATGTATTTTAGTTAGTAAATTAGACATTTTAATACTTAATCACTTGATGAATTGGGTTGCTAGATAATAGGAAGATTCATTAGTACTAGTACTTGTATCCATCCTTAATGGAGATGACTATATACTCATATATGCTAACAAATGATAGGTACACTTACCTGTTGAACTGAGTTAAGGATAGACTATAAGTTTATAAATTTTAAAACTCGGTAGCTCTAATTAGAGGCAATCAGAAACCTTTAAAATTTCAACAACAAGCATCTCAAAGAGTCAAATGAAATACCAATTGACAAAATCCCAATTAAATACACATACCCATATCATAACTATATAGTTACACCATCTATAACATCTACATTATCACAAATCCACTAGAAACTACTTAGTTACTCATAATATCAACGTAACAGCCATATGAGATGAAGAAATAGCAACAAACTCCATTAGAGAACAAGTAAATAATGTGGAAACCAATTAACGAGAGATTAAATGAAGAGAAAGTAGCAAATGATCATTAAATAAAATTAAATGTGCATCAAAATCATAAAAGAATTCACTAAATATCATAAACAAGTTAATAAAACATGAAAACAAACAATGAGCTCACAAATCTAGGCTAAGAAATGCTAAAACCTAACTGTGACTCGCTTTTCTATATGTAAATGTGAGTATTTATAATTTTAGGCCAATGATCAATTGGTGTGAAGGTTTTATGTGTTAGTATTGTTGCCTTAATGTTTTATGAAACACGAAGTTTATGGAGGATTAGGATTTTAGTTAGAAAAAACTTAACCTAATTTCTTTTATTGATTAATCGATATAGATAGTACTAATCAATTGGCATGAGTGAATCTACCTTGCATTTTTTGTTCATCAAGCCGTCCTTTCTCTTAATCAATCACCTAAGAGGTCGTTGTATCCTTAATGCTTCAGGGCATACTGATTGGTCAGTAATAAGGCTATCGATTGATTAGTAGGCCAAATTTACTAGCTTCTTTCATTTTGGCCTACTTGATTGAATGATGGGGGCTACTAAGGCCATGGTAGCTATGCACCTATATGTAAGCTATAAAATTAATTTTTTTTCGTGCATTCTTAGCAGTTTTACATAAGTTGGTCTATTTTGTACATAAACTTCAATTTCATATAAAATTAATAAATTTTTACTTAATTTATGCACAAATATGGGTTTTAAAGTTTAGAATAATTGTGTAATTTTGAACTACAATCATTAGGTTTGTGAAAAGTGAAAAATGAAGCATTACCAATCATGTGGTTTGTGCAACTACTATTAAGATACTACATTCCATATGAATTTGCTTCCTATTTCTACATTCATCAAAACAGATTAGACCTATGTATAAACACAATAGAGCTTGGGTCCATTAAAAATCAAGCTCGGGTTTTGATCATTTACTTAAGATTTACTAAGTTTGAGATTTCCATAGAAACAATGTTTTTCTATATGCCCAACCTCATTACAAAAGAAGTATACATAGGGCGAAGCATAACTACATCTATTACCTTTTACCTGATTCCTTCTATTTTAGAATAGGTACCTTTTATTGTATCTTCTACTCACATCTTGATAGGATTTATGTTGCATCAAGTACCTTTTATCATACCCTCTATCGTACCCTTTATCACTTGTTATTACTTTTCCTTAGTTGGATGTTTGAGTCATAAGCTCTTCTTGGACTAGTTCCTTAGCTTTCACAAACATAGTTTTAGATGAAAACATTAAAACAATGATCATGTTCAAGTCCTTGAACCAACTTTTGATTGATCTACTCTTTGACTAGATAATAGCATTTGAAGCTTTTTATCACTTTCATTAAACTTAAAGAAAGTTAATTTTATCGAGTGAAATAGTTTTTTAACTTTGGTTTTTAAACCACTAATCTCAGCTTTTAAAATATGTTTTTCTTTAGAAAACTCTTCTTTTTTATTTCTCAAAATCTAATTTTTAGATTTGAGAAATTATTTCTCATTCACTAAATTCTCATATGTTTGGCAAGGCCTCTTTTTCGTTTTTCAAAGCTGGAATCTCATTATTTAGCTTGTAGATCTTAGCATTAGATTTGGATAGTGAATTCAATGCCTTTTCAATTTCAATATAAACATCATTAGGGACTTGATTTCATATTCTGAATTTACCTCTAAGAAGGCCATCAAACACAAATTTGCTTTCCCTTCCTCTTCATCTTCGTATGATTCTTTATTCTCAATTTCAGAGTCATCTAAATCACTCTAGGTGGCCATCAAGGCTTTTCACTTCTTTATGAACTTTTCTTTTTTCTCCCAAGAACAAGACACTCGTATTTTATATGTGTTGGTTTCTTACACTTGTAACATGAGTTTCTTCTTCTCCTTTTCTTCTTTATATCCTTTACTTGCATCACTCATTAGCGTGTTAGATTTATATCTTTTAGAGTTTAAACCTTTCTCACCTCTTGGTTTGAGAATTTGGTTCAATCGTCTAGTAAGAAGGGTAATATCTCTTTCTTCATCACTTGATTGCTCATCATGTGAATCTATATCAACTTCTTTTACTCTAAATGCTAAGGTCTTCTTTCTTAAGTCTTGATCTTCTTCCTTACACGGGAAGTATGACTCATATGCCATCATTTTGCTTCTTAACTATAAGAGATTAAACTTACTTATATTATAAGCTTCCTCAATTGTTGTCTTCTTTGCATCCCAAACTTTTGGAAGCACTTGGAGCATTTTTTGAACAATGTCAGCATCATTGATCCTTTTTCCAAGTGATGATAACTCATTTATGATAGCTGTAAGCGTACTGAATGAATCCTTGATCTTGTCCTTATATCCTGAAATACTCATAGCAATAGTGAGTTAATATGAGTTTCTTTAATGGTATTGGTATTGTTTCACAAAAAGTATCCCATATATTTTTAGTAGTTTTACATGAGGATATTAAATAGAATTTTGAAAGAGCTATTGTAGAGAGTAAGAGATTCTTCACCTTATTGTTAAGTGTAGCCTTCTTCTTATCATATTCAGTAGTCACTTTGCCTCTGATTTGAATATCTTTAGCTTCTACGATATCCCATGATTCATAATTGACAGCATGGATATACGTCTCCATCTTGTATTTCCAATAGGCTAAAGTTACCATCAAAATATGGAATCTTATTAGCTTGAACTATCAAATTATTTTCATCATTGGATCTTACATTCAATATGATAAAAGAGCTTAGTGTTTGATACAAATTATTGATCTTATTTAAAAATCAAGAGAGGGATGAATTGATTGTTATTAGATTTAAAAATTTTTGCAAACTATTTTACCCTATTAAAAAAAAAGTTCAATCCTTTGATGATTTTAAGTGGCGTAAAATAATTTGATAGGGATCTTAATAAGCAATCGAAAAATAAAAGTGTAGAGAGAAGAAGATCCAACAGGCGAATTTTTTTATAGAGATTTTGCCTTATGCATCAATCCTTATTTCTAACTCTACCACTGAGGATTCGACTGTCTTTACCAGTCGTTTCACTATATCAAATCAAGCAAACTTTTTAAAGAGAGTACAATCACTTAGTCGACGTAACCTACAATTACACTCTTTTGTCTCACTAGCTTCTAAACATACTAAACACAAGCTACAGTACCAAGCCGACTCTCCCAAACTAACAACAAAACTTTATTCAAATAGTTAAACAACAATGACAAAAAAATATAAGTCCTCTAAACTATTCACTCAAAGAAATGGAACAATAGAATAAAAGATTGATGCATTGCTTTAAGTATTCACATCTATTATCTTTTTTTTTTTTTAACGCTTCTGATTTTCATAGTTATTTACCAACATTTGAATTTTGACTTTTTGTTGAAAATTCTGAGGAACATTGCTGCTTCTAGATAAAAGAGCCCTACATATCTCTTCAACCTTATTAGAGTTAGTTTTGAAAGATAAAATCCTTAAAATTTTGCTCATTTTGATACATACTTATCTAAGTTGTTCAAATCTTGTAGAATCTTGTTAATTCTAATTTAACTCTATCTACTTAACTTTAGGTAGATTTGGATAAGATAATCTACTATTGTCTTTTTCCTTTTTCTCAGAGAATTATAAATTTTGATTTTTTTTTAAAATAATTTAGTCCTCAAAGATATTTTTCCTAGTGGAATGAGTCAATCTTATTATCCAAATAAGTTTAATTAGTGGACTGGGCCCTCATTTGTACTGAAATTCTTCTCACAAATCTGGAAATAATGTACTATATATGCTTTATCATGATCATGTCCAACCTTTTACTCATTCTTTTACTACGTCTCGAGATCTTCTTTTGTTAACTTAACTTTCTAGCGAAACTTCTATTATATCTTGTGAATTTTCTTCATCAATTCAACCTCTTACTGTACCTTCTATAAGCTTTTGAATGTTCTTAAACTAAAGCTTCTACTTAAGTTTCTATAGGGCTTTTTAGTGGCAAGGTTTCCTTTAGTTTCTACTAAACCTTTATAAGGGCATTTAAGTCATATTGTTATTATGCTTGGAAATCTGCCCTATACTTAAACTTTTAATAGAACTTTCTATCATACTAAACCTTCTACTAAAACTTCTACAAGCATTCTTTTAATCATTTTTCTTAACCAAAACTTCTACCATAACTTTTATAAGTATGAAGGTCTAGCTTACTTCACATATAACCTTCTACCAAAGTTTCTACAGCATTTAACTCCTTTCAAATTATCAAATTTAAGTTTTTACAAGAGGTTCTACAGAATTAGATTCTTTTAATTCTTGCTTTTTAGACTTTCTACATAAACTTCTACAAATATATTTTTAAGTAAACTTAAACACTTAATGTACATGTTGGTAAACATCAAACCTTTTTGTTATTATCAGAGTCGGAGTAAGAGAGAACTTAACACAGTTGAAAAATATGCCCTTATATGTTTCAGTTAGAAGCCTTTAGGATTTGTCTAGAATAGGTAGGTAATTAAGACTTTAATTTGAAACTGAGTGGGTTATAAGAAGCGCTATAAGCTAATAAGAGAAAAAGTGATGAAATAAAAAGAAATTGCTCCTCCTCTCTTCTAGTTGGTGATGTGAGTTTTTGGTTTAGGCCGATCTAATTATAATTTGGTAAACTAAGAGGAGATAGAAGGATTAACCAAATTTGTAAAGTCTCTTATGTAAGAGTTTCACTTCAAATCAAAGTTTAATTCTCTTTAAAGTTCAAATTCAATAAGAGATTTAATTATTAGGGTATCTAATTCACAAAATCAACGAATTAAATTAGAGATCAAAGTCCTTTGGAGCATTGAGGTGGGATGTGCATAGAGTCTTGGTGGTAAGTGGAATTCAATAATTGAATCTAAAGGTTCAATCTCTTGGTAGTTAATTCTCATATATATTATATAACTTTTTTTAACCTATATATTTTAAGTAGTAATTAGATGTTAATTTTTATGTTATAAAGGAGTTTAAGTGTTTGGAGGTTTAGTCTCTTGAGGATTTTAGTGCATTTCAAGAATTTTAAGGAGGTTCTCAAACTTTAAGATAGATGCTCAATTTTTAGCTAAATTAAGTTTAATTGATTGGAGATAAGTATAATTTTGGGTTTAATGCGTATTCAAGTATAATTATAAGATAAAAATGCATTTGCGAATGATAATATGTTGGCAAATGGGTATTGGTAGCTTTATTTGATTCTAAAGTAGATTTAGGTATAAAAAAAGTGTTGATTTAATATTTAATGATATGAAAGTAAGTCTTAATATTATGGTTTGTGAATTATGGAAAAATGTAAAGTGATTGTGACATGTATGTAGTATATGAGTATGACTTTGGATGTTCTTGATGTTATAATGATATTTGATTAGTTATTGAGATATATAATATATGGAAATAGGTTTTGATCCAAAGAAATGGAGAGATCAATGTGGATTTGGAAGTTCCATGGTGTACTGTAGATGCTAAAAAAAAAGAAGGCCAAACAAAAAATTGTTGACGGACTCAAAGAGGACATTGGGATTAATCTTGTTAAATTCATGTTTTTAATTAAAATGATTTGATAATTGTTAAGATAAGTTAATGAATGATAAGTTAGAATCAAGTTTGATTAAAAATGAGTGAAGAATTGATGAAGTATTAATGTTTGCATGGTGAATAGCTATTGGAGTTTAACCCATTGATGTTTAATTTGAGTTAAATTTTATGGTTATTTGATAGTTAGCTAATTGGAGTAAGTTGAAATGGATTTGGAGTTGAATAGATGAAATTATGTTATGAAATGTGTTGACTTGATGTTGGTTTGAATGATTTGATTTTTTTGAATTCCTCCAAAAAAAAAAAAAAAATCATTAAACTTATTCTTGATGATTTGTTAATATTCAATGATGATTTCATATAGGTTAAGGTGTTGGTATTTAATTGACGTTGTTCTTATTATGGTAAACTTTGATTTTTTTGATATGCCTTATGGGACATGGAAGTTAATTGTGCATATTAATCTTTTCGATTTTTAATTGAATGTTCATAGCATATTTAAATATTCATGATGAACGATAAACTTATTTTTGATGAAAATGTAAGTTTGATCCATCTTTGGTAACAAAAATATACAAAATTTGTTGTCATGAAATTTGAGATAATTGTTAAACTAAAGGTATTTTGATCTGATGAATCCTTTTTCACCATTCAAATCTTCAAATCATAAACAACTTTATTCAAAATCAAATTAAAATTATGGATCAAATTGGTTTCAAGAAAAAGTTGATCTTCATGAAGGGTGTTCTAAGTGCTAAAAAGTATTTTGGTAACTTAGTGGTAATTGGTAATAATTAATGTAACTAATACTAATCTATAACTACTAACCATATTATATGTAATATTAGCTAAAATAGAACAATATAATAAGTAATTAATAAATAAATGGATTTATTGGGTAGTCACCTTTAGACGTTAGACCCATTCTAAAGTTGGTTCACTTGAATTGTTTAGTTCTCCTCGAGCTGGTTCATCTAAAACCGATTTTCAACATAGATGGACTAATTAATTACTAAAATATCTTAATTGAGTAGAATTACGATCGAGCCCCTTTTAATTGAATTGGATCAAAATAATCCCAACTTGGCTTGATTGATCCTTAATCTATTCACTACTTATTTAAATTCGTTTGATTAATTAATTGAGACATTAATTAATTAGATATAAGAATTTTTAATAAAACTAAATAAAATACTAAATAATAATTCGATTAATAAACTTGGCTTAAATAGTGGGTCGTTTTAGTAAATACTAAATAAGCCTACTAGCTTAATAGGCTTTACTTAGTAATTAAATTAAGATAAAACCAATTGAGCCTAAATTATGGACTTAATCTATAATCATGGTTTAATAATAGTATCTAATTTTTGATACTCATAGCAAGTTCTATCTTTTCTTTACATATAACTTGACTCGATTTGTCTCTTGCCATTAGACCTTTGGTTTTGGAATACATCATTTCAGTTTGTAGGTATGAGATGAACTTGTGTGTTGCGTATTAGCAATTAAGATATTAGATGGACTAATACGTAAACTTGGCATAATATAATTATATTTTAGTTATGCATGATCACTCGATCCACAGAGTAACGACCTTGGACTGGATTCTATTAGGTGACAACCTTAGATTGGATTATAAGTCTAATGGCTAGAATGTTAGAAGGATATGGTAGATAAAAACTTGGATAGACGTGATGCAACAAATGTTATATTCTTTAGCCAGTGCTATAGAGGCAGTGAGACATTTTTTAGCCTAAGCCACAAAAGTGGTGTCGTACTTAAATAAAGCTCAAGATCTGTTAGTGTGGTGGGTAGTTGTAAGGAAGGACACGTTAAATAATTGAGGAAATTGAAAAAAGTTATGATGTATTATATGGGGTTGTGAGACTAGAAAATGCTAAATATATGGATTATAGCCTTAGTGTCTATTAAGCATTTGTAACCATTGGGACTACTATTATTTTGGTTTTAGCGATGTGATAGCTAGATATGCTCATCATCCCATAATACCTCTTGCAATAAGGTCAAACCCCTTGAATCTCCAATGCGTCCAAGGTTATGAGTACTCCTACACTGGTTGTTTTACTTTAAGTTATTAATTAATGAACCCTAGTTGTTGTATTAGCATTTAGGCTCGTGTGACGTGCATGTGTTTGTAGTTGTTCCATATTAAGTTTTCTGGCTCATTTTCTTCTTTACCGTTTTAAATGATGACTTCTATTTTGATGACCTTTGTTATCATGCTATGGGTTATGAGACCAACAATGAGTGTTCAGAATATGAGTACAAGGATAAGATTTGCTGGATCTGTTGGATTCTAGGATGTCTTTATCTATTAAAGATTTTTATCTTGATCATGTTGAGATATCTTCATGGATTGTTTGAGTCTTTTAGGGTTGTTATAGCCTTATTTACTATGAACTAGATATTATAGACTTTAGTATTTGGTTATTTTGGGCTAAAAGCCCTAGTAGTTATAAAATGATATGATATGACTATTTTACTATTCCAATATCTTATTCTTGAAATTTAAGTAATTTCAAATGTGTTAATCTTTCTTTTTAGCAAATAACTAAACTATTAATTTTCTAAATTGATTAATGATTTCAAAAATTAAACTTGCCTAAAAATTAAATAAAAAAGTAATATGCCTTAGCTTATCTTGTTTAAGTAAGATGCAAGATGGATTGTCATCACCATAAAGGTTTAGAGGCATGTTGTTCACATAAGCATTTGAATGGTATGGGTCTTTAATGCAGACGATAAGGTATTGTTCAAATAGCTCCTTACCTTCCGTTTAGATGGGATCTCCTAGCATTTTGTAGACTTCTTACTACAACATGTTGTTTGGATGCTAAAAACTCCCATTCAGATGATAATTGTAGATTTTATAAAACCTAATCTTGTTGCTGCTCAATTGCTAATGTCGCACTTGAGACTAACACTTAGCTTCCTAATTAAGGTTGCAAAGTACAAAAGTATCTCGACAAACTTATTCCTTTAACATCATCAATCCTTATGAACTTTGTGAACCAAGTTGCTCAATCTTCTTGCTTATATTGCAATGATAGGTCTAAATTGCACTTAATTCCTATCATGTCTCCTCTAATTATTCTTCCTCCTTTGAAAATGCAATAATAGTATAGGAATTGTTGAAGCTTACTCTTTAACTCCTTTATCGTGGCTACTGGCATGAGGATAATATGTACCTTACAACTCATCAAACAAAATATATGATGCATCACATGCATGTGAAGGTGGCACTAGACTCCATTAAGTAAAAGGATTAAGTTGTATGACCTCTTGTCTCCATATCCATGTATTGTAAGTTACAATGTCTCTATGGGAAGTAGGTAGAGTCAGAAAAAAGAGCAATGTAAGAATCAAGAATGGGGATCATAGATGAACTTTGACCAATTCCTTTTATAACATAGTCTAGAACTCAATGTAAGCTCATTTCCTTTTTGGAGGGGGTAAGGTAGAGAGGAGAGGAAGGAGTGTTAACTCATAAAGAACATATACTATTGTAGGAATCCTATTTTTATCCTCTTGTATTTTTAGAAATTTTTTAAAATAAAGAAAAGGATCTTAATTAAAAAAAATTGAAAACTACAAAAAATTAGAAAATTATGAAAAATACAAAAAGAAATAGAAAATTAAAAAAAAAAATAAATAAAAGATGGAGAAAATACAAAATTGGTGTAGGGGGTGGGTGGAAAGGGGATAATATTTCTTTTAAGAAAAATACGAATCTTGGTTCATTAAGCCTAACCCACCCCCTTTAAATTAAGGTTGGTGCAGGCAAGTTACATAGTTAAATAAAACTAGTTTTCACTAGATGATGAGAATGAAAACCAACACAGCTAACTGAGTCATGCTATATTAGCTCTTAGATCTGGAGTTTAAATCACACAACATGTATTTTGTGTCTTTTATTATTTGGGATGAAGAGGATACGTGTCAGCTTATTGTTGTCTACCTACATCTATTTTCCTTCACTTTCTTAGACTTTCTTGCCCTTTCTTTCCAAGGTTTTAGCTTGATTTCTTATATTTGCAACCCTTTTTGATCCGTTTTTCTACAAGATTTACCATAATAATGGTAAAATCTTATAGGTTACAGGGAATACTTTCGATACATGCCAAAAGCACAACTAGACACATGTGTTACAAGAATTGAATCGGTTAAAGAAGATTGAAAATCATGAACCCAATATTTTAACCATTACATAATCTATTGAATTTGAGCTAAAATATAAGGAATCAAGAGCTCTCTTTCAATGACTTGAGTAAGAATATCAACTTTTAATTCAAAAAATCAACTCAAATCTCGTTTGTCTCCTTGAATTCAAAGATCATCCAAGTTGTAGGATCATTATGCAAATCAACCATTAACGGCCTTCTAATGCTCGACTAAGCTTGGATTCCTATAAATTGGGGCTCTTACATTCATTTAGATCATCAACTCTCACTTAATCTTACTTAAACACCCATTTTCAACACATATTCTCTCTAAGGGTTCGATTCTTTCTCTCTTTCTATACCTAGAAGCTCGATTGTAGTGGTTTTTGAACCAAACTAACACTATGGTTGAGCTCCTTAAATCTTAAGCTCTCTAACGCCATCCATTTCAACCTCAATCGCAGCCCATATCTATACTACCCAATTGCTACACAAAACCCTAATGACTACCACGCGAAAAGTACACCATCGATTACTACCGCATAAAGCAACAACCAACGACTTCACCACCCTAAAAACTTAAGCCTAACCCTTTTTTCGCATTCCATCAACCACGACTAATAGCAAACGTAACCTTTCTCTCTTTACCCCTATTTGGTCGAACCCCGACCACCCTCAATCGGCTATGAAAAGCTAATGCATCACTACCAAACATAACATTTCCAATTAGATTCTATAAATCTTCCATCACCTACAAAAAAAAAAAAAAAAAATAGAAAAAATTGCCTGAGAAACGCTTGTATTGAGCCCTCTCACCATCAGCTCTTTCCCCCAAACGAATCACATATAGAGCAAGTGATTAGGTTAGTTGACTCATATTCGACTTGAATTTAGCCTCTTGACCTATGCCCAACCTTGGCTCCTAATCTAGGTTTTCTCCTTTTTTTTTTCTTTTATTTATTTTTATTTATTTAAACAATAAAAGATTATAAAAAAAGAAAACATAATAAATAAAAAAAAAGGTTTCATTGCATTTTCTTATAAGATTTTTTTTTCTTCTCTTTTCTTTTTCTTTCTTTCTTTTCTTAATTTTTATTTCTCTTAAAAAAAGGAAGAAGAAGAAAATAATAGAATGAAAAAAGAAAAGAGTCTTTTGACACCTACAAAAAATCTATTTTCAAAAATAGACAAAGAAAGTGATCTTTCCTAAAAAAAAAAAAAGTTTATAATTAAGATTTTCTTTTAGAATTTTTCAACGAAGAATAAAATATCAAATTAGGACTCTTCTTTTAGATTTTTCACAAATAAAAACAAAAAATGGCTAAGAGACATAAAATTAACCAATTTTTCAAAAAATTAAAATAAATCAACACACCTGAAGTTTTACAAAATGAATTATGAAAGTTTGATTATAAATAGCGGGTACATGAGCACCTATAGGCAACTATGGGGTGACATAATAAAATATAAAATATTTTTATTTTCTCCTTTGTAAATAAATAAACATCCCCCCTCCCCTCTTTTATAAATGTGTAAAAGTTATTCATTTTTTTACTTGTAAATTTGAATTATTATCATTATTATTTTTTTTTCAAAAGGTGATTATGAAAATAAAGTTAAATTCGAAAAGCTAAGGTGGCACTCGCGCATCAGGTTTAATAGGGCAACCTCCTTAGCTCGGGATATTTGATTTCCTAAAAATTTTTCAAAAAAGTTTTGAAACGCACATGTTAGTAACTAAATTAGAACTAATTTGCCTAATGGGTTCTAATTTAATCATCTTTCCCATTCTACTAAGTGGTGACTTCAAAATTTTTCAAAAAAAAAATAAACAAACCTAGTTTTCCTTATTTTTAGTTGAGGGTTCGAACTAAATTGAGTACAACGCTTAGTTTAAATTAAGTTAAGGAAAACGAAAGAACTGAAAAATCTGGCTCGATAGTTTAGCGACTTTACTAGGAATCATCAAGAGGGCTAGCCACTAACACCTTTCAAAATTAAATTTATTTTTCAAAATACTCGAGTTATACTAACTTTTGCATGTTATTTGGGTGGGGGATGTTTGTGGTAAGCACCATCCAGGGTCGATTAGGCTACTTGACTCAAGTTTTGATATGATTAAGAAACTGTTTCTTTGAAAATGTACGAGGTCAAATAACTTAAGAATGTTTAAAACTCACCTTAATTGCATACACCTCCCTTAATTATGAGTTAACACACCACTTCCAAAAGTTGCAACCCTCCTAATGCATAAGTGTCCTAGAAATGTAATCAATTTTTATACTAGTTCCTTATAAATATTTTTGTACCATTAAAATACTTACTAAGGTTATATAAATTCTTTTGCATAAGTTAGGGATATTTTGTAAACATCGAATTATTAATGGGGTTGAAACTTAAGAAATGATGTATTAACTTAATGGTTTTGGCATCTATATGCTCCCATGTGCATTCTTTTGTTTTATTAATAAACTGTTCTTATCCATGAAAGGTCCAAGCCTATAGTAAATGGTAGGTAATCAACAAGTTAACAACTAAAGAGTCAATAGGTTGCCATAACTTCCTTCCATCCATGAGCAACTACTGCAAGCTGAAGCTACTTATCGGAAGACAAGGGCCAGACGTATTGAAGCTTCTAATCGAGCTTTGCTGGCCTAAGTTAAAGAAAATGAAAGGGTCATGGAATGGGCTTTAGAAATGTTGGATAAAATTGCAACTCAATTGTGAAAGCTAGATTAGGTATTTTCATATGTAGTTAAGGAGTCCGGAATAAATGTTGAGTTCTATAACAAAAGAAGTAAGAATAAATGTTAGACTACTCGCTTTGTTTCCTTATCCTCCATGCCATCAAGGTAATAAAAAGAATTGTTTTCCTTTTAGGCTTGTTCTTTATAATTTCATTAATTCTTTATTAGTATTCCTTAACTCTATATACGGCAAAGTTCACATCTTTAGCATTCATCTAAGCCTTGGTTTCCACTTGTTCAAAGGAATGTAAATAAATTCTATAAGCTTGTAATAGAATCCTAAATAAGAAAAACCCCACCCTTGTTTGTAATTTACTCACATGGTTTCTGTAAAATAAGACCTCCCTTTATCATCTCTCGAATTTATATTTCTAAAATAAAAAAGAAAATAAAAAAAGAAGTTGTTAATGGTTACAAATTCTTATCCTTAGCCCGTTAAGGCAACTGATCCAAATATAAACCTCTTAGCCTATTAAGGCAGCTAACCCAAAACACAAAACCCATCGGCTTATTAAGGCAGCCAATTTGAACATAAACCCTTGGCCTGTCAAGGTAGCTAAATCAATCCAAACACAGAACCTTAGCCCATCAAGGTAGCTAATAAAGGCAAATTTTTCATGTTTTAAAAGTGCAAATTAAGATAGAATTATTATAGATTTTATAGAAATCATTAAGAATTGGTACTTAATTATTTTCATTTAGACATTTCAGGAATTAGAGGATTCAAGAGTGGAATTATAAACAATTTAATGCAATTTTAAGCAAATAAACGAAGTTTTGATCAATACATGCAAATTAAAATTAAAGGCAGCCGATTACAACTTACAACTTGCACTGACAGCCTTTGATGGCTATGCTGCCAGCCCTGTATGACTACGCCGTCGGCCTAAAAGGCAGTTTTGCACTTATATTGCCGGCCTTCATGAAAAAGAAACTTCATGCGAGCCAACCCTAATTTTTCATATAAATAGCTTATGTTTCATCGTTTGAGAGACTTTTAGACATTCTTTTTCCTTAGATATCGAGAGTCGTAGAATAGTTTTTAGATAGTTTTTTAAGAATTCTTTGGGAGAAGTGCTTTATTCATTGAGAAGATTTTGCTTTTGCTGAGGAGACTAAGATTGAAGTTGCAATTGAAGATTATTTCTTTCCAATATAGAATTGATGACATCTATTTCAATTTTTCTTATGCAACTCTGTGAATTACTTATGCTTTCAATTATGAATTTCCTTGCAATTTCAATTAATATTTGTGTTTTTGTTTCCAAATCCATGGCTAACTAAAATTATTTATGTGAATTGATAAAATCCTAGATAGTTAAGATGATAATTGTGTTCATGTTATAGGATTAAAAGAAATATGGATGATTCATGATTGTAATTTGTATGATTTCGATTATGATTATTCAATTGATTATAATTGTTAGAAACCCTAATGATATGGGAGTTGATATATTGTTTGTTAGAAGTTCTTAGTTGATTTGATTAATCAATGTGGAAGCAGAGTTAATTGAATAAATTAGAAATTATTTAAAGATTAATGCAATGTTTGGCAATTAATTATTTACTAAGACATTAGGGATAATTGATCTAGGACATTAGATAATCATAGTATCGGGAGATATATGATTGTAATTTAGAGTCCACTATTAATTGGAAGATACAGAAGTTGACTAATTAATTAGGGGTTTAAATCCTTAAGTTTTAAGGTATAATAATTTCACTTAAATGACTATATAGCTATTAATATATATAATATGATAACAATTTGATTTGCGTAATCTAGGGTGGATTCTATTTTCCCATAATTCTCAATTGATTACTTAATTTTAGATTTTTCATAGTTATTTCCCTTTCAATAGTTTTAGAGTAATTATTAGATTAATTAATTTAATTTTGATTGCTTAAATATTGATAAGAACTAGTATAGGATTAGTAATTTTTTAGTCTTTGAAGGATTGACATCCTTACTTTTCTATATTACTTGATTCCAACTCAATATACTTGTTGGAGTATTTGTGATTTATTTTTATATATATAGTTTAAGCGAATCAAAAGCCAACACAACCCAAGACCCTTATCCCATTAAGGAAGCTAAGCCCAAACATGATCTTGTGATCCATTCAAAAAATAAAGCAAAATACAATCTTCATCTTGTTAAGATGGTAGGCAAGATTGAAAGAAAGGTAATCTTAAACTTAAGTGGAATGAAAGGTGTCTTCTAACATTGGGGTATGTTTAAAGGAACATTTTTAAGAGATTGAGGGGAAAATTTAATCCTCACCTTAGGGCAAATCATAGATTCCTAGCTAAAGAAATGGTAATTGACTATAAAAAACTTTGGGGATGAGAAGAGATAAACTATGTCCCATAAACTAACCTCTAAAACACTTTGAGAGGTATACGATATCATGGTGAGAATATTTTGGAATCGTTCCTTAAAGGAGGCCCATTTTGAATTTAATATACAGATCGAAAAGAAGTTAGGCAACCATTTCTAATTTCCTAAACACATATATCATTTGTTAACTTTTTAAAGCCAATTTGCAGTATTTTCAAATTTAAACCCTGTTAAGAACCACTATACAATGGAGCAATTTGGAAGTCAGAGTCATCACATCAAGAATAAGGAGTAAGACAATTTTTATTTCTAATAAGCTATTTTCTTTGAAATGATGAAGAGCCAACACTTTTCCAAATACCTTCAGCTTACACCCAAGCTTATACATTCGGAATCCATGGATATAAGGCCTTGAATCTCTCAAAGACAAGGACTTGGCAATAAACACAATTACTTTGAGGATAAAGACAAGAGAAGGAGCAAAATGGGGGAAGAAACAATGGGGCAAAATAATGAAAAAAGAAGAAGAAAAAAAAAAGGAATAAAAAAAAGAAAATTAGAGAAGAAAAAAGAAGAAGAAGAAAACAAAGAGAGAAAAGAAGAAAGAAAAAAAAGAGGGGGCGGGGNCTAGATTAGGTATTTTCATATGTAGTTAAGGAGTCCGGAATAAATGTTGAGTTCTATAACAAAAGAAGTAAGAATAAATGTTAGACTACTCGCTTTGTTTCCTTATCCTCCATGCCATCAAGGTAATAAAAAGAATTGTTTTCCTTTTAGGCTTGTTCTTTATAATTTCATTAATTCTTTATTAGTATTCCTTAACTCTATATACGGCAAAGTTCACATCTTTAGCATTCATCTAAGCCTTGGTTTCCACTTGTTCAAAGGAATGTAAATAAATTCTATAAGCTTGTAATAGAATCCTAAATAAGAAAAACCCCACCCTTGTTTGTAATTTACTCACATGGTTTCTGTAAAATAAGACCTCCCTTTATCATCTCTCGAATTTATATTTCTAAAATAAAAAAGAAAATAAAAAAAGAAGTTGTTAATGGTTACAAATTCTTATCCTTAGCCCGTTAAGGCAACTGATCCAAATATAAACCTCTTAGCCTATTAAGGCAGCTAACCCAAAACACAAAACCCATCGGCTTATTAAGGCAGCCAATTTGAACATAAACCCTTGGCCTGTCAAGGTAGCTAAATCAATCCAAACACAGAACCTTAGCCCATCAAGGTAGCTAATAAAGGCAAATTTTTCATGTTTTAAAAGTGCAAATTAAGATAGAATTATTATAGATTTTATAGAAATCATTAAGAATTGGTACTTAATTATTTTCATTTAGACATTTCAGGAATTAGAGGATTCAAGAGTGGAATTATAAACAATTTAATGCAATTTTAAGCAAATAAACGAAGTTTTGATCAATACATGCAAATTAAAATTAAAGGCAGCCGATTACAACTTACAACTTGCACTGACAGCCTTTGATGGCTATGCTGCCAGCCCTGTATGACTACGCCGTCGGCCTAAAAGGCAGTTTTGCACTTATATTGCCGGCCTTCATGAAAAAGAAACTTCATGCGAGCCAACCCTAATTTTTCATATAAATAGCTTATGTTTCATCGTTTGAGAGACTTTTAGACATTCTTTTTCCTTAGATATCGAGAGTCGTAGAATAGTTTTTAGATAGTTTTTTAAGAATTCTTTGGGAGAAGTGCTTTATTCATTGAGAAGATTTTGCTTTTGCTGAGGAGACTAAGATTGAAGTTGCAATTGAAGATTATTTCTTTCCAATATAGAATTGATGACATCTATTTCAATTTTTCTTATGCAACTCTGTGAATTACTTATGCTTTCAATTATGAATTTCCTTGCAATTTCAATTAATATTTGTGTTTTTGTTTCCAAATCCATGGCTAACTAAAATTATTTATGTGAATTGATAAAATCCTAGATAGTTAAGATGATAATTGTGTTCATGTTATAGGATTAAAAGAAATATGGATGATTCATGATTGTAATTTGTATGATTTCGATTATGATTATTCAATTGATTATAATTGTTAGAAACCCTAATGATATGGGAGTTGATATATTGTTTGTTAGAAGTTCTTAGTTGATTTGATTAATCAATGTGGAAGCAGAGTTAATTGAATAAATTAGAAATTATTTAAAGATTAATGCAATGTTTGGCAATTAATTATTTACTAAGACATTAGGGATAATTGATCTAGGACATTAGATAATCATAGTATCGGGAGATATATGATTGTAATTTAGAGTCCACTATTAATTGGAAGATACAGAAGTTGACTAATTAATTAGGGGTTTAAATCCTTAAGTTTTAAGGTATAATAATTTCACTTAAATGACTATATAGCTATTAATATATATAATATGATAACAATTTGATTTGCGTAATCTAGGGTGGATTCTATTTTCCCATAATTCTCAATTGATTACTTAATTTTAGATTTTTCATAGTTATTTCCCTTTCAATAGTTTTAGAGTAATTATTAGATTAATTAATTTAATTTTGATTGCTTAAATATTGATAAGAACTAGTATAGGATTAGTAATTTTTTAGTCTTTGAAGGATTGACATCCTTACTTTTCTATATTACTTGATTCCAACTCAATATACTTGTTGGAGTATTTGTGATTTATTTTTATATATATAGTTTAAGCGAATCAAAAGCCAACACAACCCAAGACCCTTATCCCATTAAGGAAGCTAAGCCCAAACATGATCTTGTGATCCATTCAAAAAATAAAGCAAAATACAATCTTCATCTTGTTAAGATGGTAGGCAAGATTGAAAGAAAGGTAATCTTAAACTTAAGTGGAATGAAAGGTGTCTTCTAACATTGGGGTATGTTTAAAGGAACATTTTTAAGAGATTGAGGGGAAAATTTAATCCTCACCTTAGGGCAAATCATAGATTCCTAGCTAAAGAAATGGTAATTGACTATAAAAAACTTTGGGGATGAGAAGAGATAAACTATGTCCCATAAACTAACCTCTAAAACACTTTGAGAGGTATACGATATCATGGTGAGAATATTTTGGAATCGTTCCTTAAAGGAGGCCCATTTTGAATTTAATATACAGATCGAAAAGAAGTTAGGCAACCATTTCTAATTTCCTAAACACATATATCATTTGTTAACTTTTTAAAGCCAATTTGCAGTATTTTCAAATTTAAACCCTGTTAAGAACCACTATACAATGGAGCAATTTGGAAGTCAGAGTCATCACATCAAGAATAAGGAGTAAGACAATTTTTATTTCTAATAAGCTATTTTCTTTGAAATGATGAAGAGCCAACACTTTTCCAAATACCTTCAGCTTACACCCAAGCTTATACATTCGGAATCCATGGATATAAGGCCTTGAATCTCTCAAAGACAAGGACTTGGCAATAAACACAATTACTTTGAGGATAAAGACAAGAGAAGGAGCAAAATGGGGGAAGAAACAATGGGGCAAAATAATGAAAAAAGAAGAAGAAAAAAAAAAGGAATAAAAAAAAGAAAATTAGAGAAGAAAAAAGAAGAAGAAGAAAACAAAGAGAGAAAAGAAGAAAGAAAAAAAAGAGGGGGCGGGGGGGGGGGCGGGGGGTGCGGAGGGTGTGAGAGAGGGAGAGGGGGAAGAAATTAGGCTTGTACGCAAGAGAAAAGCCCTAAAGGTACACCCTTCTAAACAAGAAAGCAAATTGCCCTAGCCAAAGAAGGGCTATACTTGAAGCCTAAGCATCTGAATCATATTTCGAGCCCAAAAAACATAAAGCCTCCATACCCTTTCTAAATTACACTCCAAATTACAAACACAAAAACTCCATACTCATCCTAAATCACAAACACAAGGCTTCCCCACTATCAATACCACCTACACTCAATAAAAGCTCTTTTGATAATAGGGAATAAGTCATCATAAATATATATATATATATATATTCTTAAAACTGAGGCAAGCACACTTCTAGTTTTTTCTAAGGGTTCTTGACTTATAAACTTAGGTTGCATAAGTGATTCTCTTAAATAGGCCCTCTCATTGACAACTCTTGAAAACATTTGACCAAAAGGCTCACAATATTGAACAAAAAAGACCTAAGGGATTGATCAAGATGTATCACTTACAAACCGGACCAAAAGTTTTAGAATTGTAGTAAAGAGCGAAATCTAAACCAAGAGTATGTAAGAAAGTCTTTTTCAACTAGATTGATCATAAATTACAATTTATATAGAATAGAGATACTTAAAATCACAAGGCCATGTCAAGGGATTAGCCCTGACGATATTGGAAGAGGGAGATACTTTTAGAGACTAAGAAGAACATAAAATGCCCTACATGGTTACTAAGGAAGGGAAAGGTTTGGTATAGAGCTCTTGCTTCTTAATAAGAACTTGTACCTGTTAGCAAGTTTCCAAAAAAGAAAAAGAAAGAGAGAGAGAAGGTAAAGGCTTTTTTCAAGTTTCCCCATCCATTTTCAAATCCATGTTGGTCTTAGTAGCCAAGTCAAGTTGATTTCTTTCTTCTCATATGGTCTCACCTTTTCAATTGACCTTAGTAAGTTTGAGTCATCCTCTCTAATGTTATTGATGTCCGCCAACATTTTCCAAATCAAGGAAAACTTATCCCTAATGCTTGTTTCATCTTAGACAATTTTCAATCAACAAATTCCTTGTTTGTAAATCTCCAAGATACAAAATCTTCCAAGATGACTATATTACTTCTGTTGCTTTTTCAATCTCTTTTAGGGTTTTAAGTCAGCTTACAGGGCGCTTCCCCTTGTTTAATGATCTATTAGGGTTCTAACCAGCTTATAGAGTATTGTCCCGTCTCACATCTCCCTTAGGGTTCTAGCTAACTTATATGATGCTTTCCTTTCTTCAATTTTCTTTGAGGGTACTAGCCAACTCATAGAGTGTTGTCCTATCTCACATCTCCCTTAGTAGCTAGCATGTAAGGTACTTTCTCTCCTTCGATTGTCTTTTAGGTATTAGCCAACTTATAGAGCATTGCATCTCACATCTCCCTTAGGGTTTTTAGCTAGCTTATAGGGTGCTTTCTCTTCTTCAATTGTCTTTTAGGATATTAGCCAACTCATAGAGTACTGTTTTGTCCCGTCTCATATCCCCCTTGGGGTTTTAAGCTAGCTTAGAAGGTGCTTTCCCTTCTTTAATTCTTTTTTAGGGTTCTAGTCAACTCATGAAGCACTAGTTCTAGTTAGCTCATGAAGCGCTAGCTCATCTCACATCTCCTTTAGGTTTTTAAGCTAACTTAGAAGGTACTTTCCCTTGTTTAATGATCTATTAGGGTTTCAGCTAGCTCATAAAGCACCGTCCTGTCTTACATCTCTTTTAAGGTGTTAAGCCAGCTCGTAGGGCACTTTTCTTTCATCAATCTCTCTTAGAGTTATAGTTGGACTATGGGGCGCTTTCCCTTCATACATCTCTTTTGGGGTCTTAGCTAGCTTGCAGGGTGCTTTCTCTTTGCCAAACTCTCTTAGGGTATTAGTTAACCCGTAGAGAGCTTTCCCTTCAATCATCTCCTTTAGGGTTTTAGCCAACTCTTATGGCACTTTCTCTTTCTCCATCTCTCTCTTAAGGTCTTAGCTAGCCTATAGGGCACTTTTCCCTTTCCAACCAACTTCTAAGATTTAGCCAAATCAAGGAATGCTTCTCTTCGTTTAGGTTAGTTAGCTTAAAGGAGCATGATTAGGTTTTAAATCAATTTCCCATTTTTAGGGTTGCTAGTTCCTTAGAGACGCTTCTCATATAGGTTAGTCAACTTAAAGAGTACGACTAAGTTTCAAATCAATTCTCAATTAAGGTTGCTGGTCTCTTAGAGATGCTCCCACCTAAGTTAGTTAGCTTAAAGGAGCATGACTAGGTTTCAAATCAATTCTCAATTAGGGTTGCTAGTCCTTAGAGATGCTCTCACCTAAGTTAGTTAGTTCAAAGGAGTATGACTAGGTTTTAAATCAATTTCCTATTTTTAGGGTTTTTAGTCTTGTAGAGATGCTCTCGCTTAGGTTAGTTAACTCGAAGGAGCAGGCCCACATTTCAAATTAATTTCTTAGTTAAGTTGCTAATCTGTAGAGGTGCTCTCACCAAGGTTAGTCGTCTTATAAAAACACTACTGGGTTTCAAATTGATTTCCTATATAAGGTTGCTATTCTTGCCAACTCTTAGAGTGCTACCATTTTAGGGTTCTTATTAGCTCTTGGGGTGTTACCCTTCACTTAATGTTACTTTTAGGATCTTTCCAACTCTAAAAATGCTTCCCTTTCTTTAGAATTTTTTAAAGTTATAGCTAGCTCCTAAGGCATTGTACCCTTTTAAAAAACCTATTCTCATGTCTCAACTAACTCTTAGAGCGCGTTCTTTCTCTTTTAGAGTATCTTTCACCTTTCATCAAATCCCAAGTGGATCATGCCTAGGGTAGCTAGCTGCCTGTAGTGCTTCATGGTATAGTTTATCCCTAGAGCAAAAACAATGTCTTTTGTCTTTGTAGTAAAATTTTACTTAAACTTCACCATAAAGAAGGGCAGTTGTAGATACCTCATTTTCGCCCTTTTTTACTTTTAGAAAATTTTTTAAATAAAGAAAAGGATCTTAATTCAAAAAAAAAAAAAGAAGGACAGTTGTAGACACCTCATTTTTGCCCCTTTTTATTTTTAGAAATTTTTTTAAATAAAGAAAAGGATCTTAATTAAAAAAATACAAAAAATTAGAAAATGATGGAAAATCCAAAAAACTAGAAAATTTAGAAAAATAAAAAAATGGAGAAAATGCAAAAGAAGATGAAGGAGGGGAGGTGTTACACTTCGAATAAGAAGAGTCATAACAATCCCACCATGTGAACTGAACAGAAAGAGTCACAACAATCCCGCCGTATAAACTAACTTAAGATAGAAGCTGACCTCACAGCTACTATCGTAGATATAGTCTACATAAGGCATACACGACTTAACCAGCTTAAAGTATCCATTCTGATATGTATGAATGTTCAAATCTATGGTATAGTTTTACAAAATACCTTTTCTATATAATCTGTTGTCTCATAACACAATAGTACTTATATAAACATCTCACATCTAAGGTTATAATTTACAATAAGAGTTTATAAAAAATCACAGGTTTTAAAGTCTATTTACAATAATATAGAAACTAGTGGGCATCTTAAGAAATTCCCAGTTAGTTTCCTTAAAACTCAAAAGACAAGTCAAAAGCCCAGATTAAGTAGATTCCTTGTTCCTCACTTTCCCAGTCAATAACACATTAACGTGGGGGTGGTGATATCTAAATATCTTGATTTTCACTTGATACTTGCAAACAAGTTTATAGGGATGTGAACATAACTAGCTTAGTAAGTGGGATGGAGTAAGAAGAGTATCAAACAATCACAAGTAAAGTTATTAATTATGATAAAATGTAATGCAATCAATCACTTGATACATTGCACAATGTTATTCGGTCCATTGTGAGGTTAGAGAAATTACATTCGCTTCAACCCAGATTGAGGAGTTTTATCATGACTCAAATCGGACCAAACCCGAGCTTGCACAATGGAGAACACTCTCTTCCCATGACCACCTTCAAACCACGACCCCCACCCTTATTGCAACCTACTCACTTGTCACTTAATGCAACTAAGAATGGGAAAACGACCATTTCAGTTATCCTCATCAAAGGGAGTTAGTATCTAGCCTGACACTTCTAATTGTTTCCCCTAACAGCTGCTATGCATGCCTAGTTTCGTTGTAGTCAAGTCATTATTAATTTCAATTAGGGGTAACCAGATAAGTTTATACAATACAGAAACAATGCGATCATACAGAACAGTACACTAAGGAGTTTAACTCCTGTTACAACTGAATACAAAACACACACATGGCACACGTATAAACAACTAATTACAATTACAAACAAAAGTATTCTTAAGTCTCCAGATACTCTAATATAGTATCTCAACAAGCGGTAAAGTTATGATCCTAACTTACTTGCTTAGATGCTCATTATGGGAGATTCGGGTCATCAACGGTTTGATTACTAAGGGACCTTATATACACAAAACCTAAATTTGGTTTTTATAACAGTTAAGAAAACATTAGTATTTGATCTAAAACGGTTATATATATATATATATATATTTTGCAAATAAAATATTTACAAAAGATAATTATACTATCAGAGAGCAACACCTCTGAACATTGAGGATTCTTTGTTTTGAGTATCCATCCAACTGCCTTCACTGTTCCTTTTGGTCAATTCGAACGGAATGTAATGCCATTTGAATTAAAACTTCAATTAATAAAAATACTCCTTTGTTCAAACCATTTGAAATGCTTAAAAATCCTAGTCAAGAATTTTTAAAAGCTTTAGAAGATAGAAAAAGAATATTAAAAAATAAATCAATAAAAGAAGAAACTTCCTCATCAACAAAACCAATAAATTTTTTACAAATGGATACTCCAACTTTAATCAGAAAAGGAATAGTCATAGAAGATACACCCTCAGAAAGAATTCATGTTTTAGATAAATTAGGTAATGAATTAACAGATGAATCAGATAATGAGTCAATAAGTGAGTCAATAAATGAATCAATGTCTAATATTTCTTTGAATATTAATAAAAACAATGATGAAATTAATAAGATTGCTCATTAGGTTGGTCATTGTGATTGAAAGACTATTGAGATTGCATTAAGCAATCCAGGAGCTGGATCACATTGAGGATTCTTTGTTCTGAGTATCCATCCATATTCCATTCATAGGTGGATCCTACATAATATAATTTGGTCAGAATGTACAAAATCAAATGGTGGGACAGTTTCAAAATGTGGAATAAATATGAAAGAATTCAATTTTAAATTGGATCAAGACTAATTCTGTAAAGTCACCACCATCTCCATCAACAACAAAACAATATCACAATAGAGGATTTTTAATATCATCACTTGTAAGTGCAAACTCTCCGGATCAGTTGAAGCAAATTCTGGAAAGAGCATTGGATCATATCAAAGAATTAGAATCAGTATAAGAATCAAGTTCAGAATCGGACTCAACATCTCACCACAATGGTAATACCAATGAAGATGACTGTTATGGCATAGATTTAGGAGATCCATGAAAATTGTATCATTCAAATTTTCTGTACTATTTTGCACTGTAAAAGTAGAAATACGGTATAATACACATGTACCACAGTGTACAACCCAACCAATCAATCAATCAGAAAAATTATCATTGTATCTACAGTATTTTGTCGGCTACAACACGACAGTACCCTGTCGGCCACAATACCACTGTTCCAAACAGTACTCTGTCAAGTCATTTCCACTATATATACCCCTTCATTTAGACATTAGAGACATCCAAAGATCAAGAATACCTTTCCTCTCCTAACTCTCTTCTAAATATCCCTCTGCTCTCTTTCTTTTGATTATATTGATGAAAATTCTTATATGTTTAAAATGTTAATCAATATTTGATGAATATATTAAAACATCATCTATATAAGTAATTATGAAACTGATATAATAATTGAAAATTTCATTCAAACTGTTCCAAATGTTACTGATTATCAAGTAGCACTCCTTTTAATTTCTGGCTTTACAGGACAATTAAAAGGATGGTGGGATAATTATCTCACTGAAGAACAGAGAATCAACATTCTTACATCATGTAAAATAGATGAAAATAATAGTAGAGCAAAACCTCTTACTAATTGGAAAGAACCTCAAAAATTGTACTATCAGAGAGCAACACCTCCAAAGTTGCTATCCTAGGGAATGTCTATTGAATGTTTATGTTTAAATAGAGATTTAGACTTTGAATTGTCAAAGTGGATTCTGAATTGATTATTTAATGATTAAAGTATACGTCAGCTAAGTAAAATCTATCTCCAAGTAGAGAATAAGCCCAAATTATGTAGAATAAAAATTCTACTGCGTCTTCTAAGTATTGATTATATTCAATTAAATCTTCTCCGTTATTGTCTTTTGTATTTATAGACATAAAAGGGAAAATTTAAACAAAACTTGATTTTATTAATGATTGATAATAATGATTACACTTGATCAATGATAAAAAATATTGATTACAGAGAAAGCAAGCCAAAGATAATTTTTATGAAAGTGCTCTAGCCAAACTACAGCACTAAACAAATATTGTAAAGCTTCAGCTTCTTCTTCCCAATTTTCTGGATTATATTGTTTGGACATCAAACAAAATGATTGAAAATTTATTCCTCGTCTGTATAATACCAATCGGCATAAATTATGGTATAATACCATTCAAGGAATTCTATTGCATTATCTAGATAATCATAAATATGATTTTTAATGATAACTTCTGACATGACATAAAATGTATGCAAAATATAATTAAAATATGATTAAAACCACCACAGGCGACAGTGCTAAGGCTAGTGGGGCTTTGATGCAGAATATGATATGCTAATATGAGATAAATGAAACCTTCAAAGGCGGTAATACCGGCCGATTATGGGGTTTATGGAAAGATGAAATGATAGATAAGAAAAAATTAAATAAATATAATCTCGTGGAATTACACCCAATTTCAATTGGAGATTCCCCACAAGAGATAGAATGTAAGAAGAGAATCAAATTGATTTTATTGATTAAAACTGGTTTTTACAAAACATATAAATACAAGAGCATAAATGGATGATTAAGAGGTATGATCAAGAAAATGATCGTCCTACCTCGGATGAAAAGAAGCAAACAATTATGCTTCAGAAGATTGATCTGATTGAAAGAAAAGCAAAAGTTATGCTTCGGAAGGTGTTGGATGATTGGTGATGAAAGAGGAAGAAGATGAAGAGAGAAAGAGATGGAAGAAAAGTAGAAAGAGAGCAGAGGGATATTTAGAAGAGAGTTAGGAGAGGAAAGGTATTCTTGATTTTCTAATGTCTCTGATGTCTGAATGAAGGGGTATATATAGTGGAAATGAGCTGATAGAGTACTGTTTGGAATAGTGGTATTGTGGCCGATAGGGTATTGTGGTGTTGTGGCTGATAGGGTACTGTGGTGTTGTGGTCGACAGAATACTGTAGATACAATGATAATTTTTTTGATCAACTGATTGGTTAGGTTGTGCACTGTAGTACATGTGTATTATACCATATTTCTACTTTTACAGTGCAAAATAGTACAAAAAATTTGAATGATACAATTTTCATGGATCTCCTAAATCTATGCCATAGCAGTCATCTTCATTGGTATTACCATTGTGGTGAGATGTTGAGTCCGATTCTGAACTTGATTCTTGTGCTGATTCTGATTCTTTGATATGATCCAGTGTTCTTTCCAGAATTTGCTTCAACTGATCCGGAGAGTTTGCACTTGCAAGTGATGATATTAAAAATCCTCTGTTGTGATATTATTTTGTTGTTGATAGAGATGGTGGTGACTTTGCAGAATTAGTCTTGATCCAATTTAAAATTGAATTCTTTTCACATTTATTCTACATTTTGAAGCTGTCCCACCATTTGATTTTGTACATTCTGACCAAATTGATTGTGTTTGATGATCGATCTGGCTTGTATTCAAACCACCAAGCCATGACCCATGATACTCCGAGATGTATAAAATACAGCATCTCTTTTGGAAAATTCTTTTCATGAGGTGTAGGATTGTAATGACTTAGGAAAGTATCAAATCCTTCCCTGGCATTCTGATGAATGATTTCTGATGTAGCACCAAATTGTTCCCACCAGTGATTAAACCAAGTAGAAAGATTGAATGATGAGCAATTGTAAAAAAATATTAATCAAGTATGTGTTCTTTTTGGATTTATCTGATAAAACACATTCCATCAAGCTTGCTTCTAATCAAAATAATTATAAGTAGCTCGATGACTTGGTTGTGCAGAAAATGGTTCTATATTGAGCTTGGTAACAGTGATTGGATGAACCTGCTATTTTTTCAAGCTGATTACTTTTAATATTCTAGCTGTAGAATAACTGATCATCTCTTCTTTTTCAAAATGTTTGAATCTGATTGATCCAGTTTCAGTCAAAATTTTTTCATAAAACCGGATTGTTTTGTATTGATCATATGGCACATAATAAAAATCTTTTGTAAATATTTTATTTGCAAAATCAAAAGGTTCCTTTTCTGATAGGCTTTCTTCTACTAAGAAAACATATCTAGAAACAGGCTTTATAAAAAATTTTTATCTTTGATTGAAAGGAATTGTTCCAATTGACGTTGGTGATGATATTTCTATGATTTGAAAATTTTGATTTCTTCTTTGGGTTTCGTTTAGCTGAGAATCTGATTGGGGGATTTCTGGCAATGCTGGAATTTTTTGTCCTGATTATGATTGTAAGACTATTGAGATTGCATTAAGCAATCCAGGAGCTGGATCCATATCAATTAATTTGGCAAGGGCCTCTTGAGTTTCAGAAACTGATTGAGTGTTTGAAGATTTTGATTTTGATTTTGATGAAGATTCTTCTTTGATTGTTAATGGAGTGTTGGATGATTTACAAACATCCAACCATGTTTTGATATTGGTTAATCCTTTTCCTGATGATGAGGAAATTTTTTCCTTATCTTTATCTTTGTCCTTTTTGGGAGGCATCTCCCTGCAAGAATTCACGAGTAAGGAAGTCGGGAAGGGAATTGGAAGATCCATTGATATGCTCTATTTCGAAATCAAATACAGAAAGAATAGACTGCCATCTGGCCAAAATCTGTTATATTTTTATACATCTCGGAGTATCATGGGTCATGGCTTGGTGGTTTGAATACAAGCCAGATCGATCATATATAGTTTTATTATATCAGTTAAGTTAAGTTATTGATTATTAATAATATACATAATTATACTAGTATATATAATATATTAATTACGTATAATATATCGTTTCGATCGTATCAAAACGTATGTTTAATTAGTTAAATCACGTTGCAATTATGGTAGGGTTATCGTAATACATAAATTCTCTTAATCTTATAGAGATATAAGTTATATTACTTAGGATTGTTCGATTTTAGTAAAAATAGTATCATTGAGTTTGTTTAAACTTAACGACAGAGATGATTTTTAACGGGTAGTTCGAATTTCTAACACAATTATATGTATCTAAATAAATATTATCATATTATATGTATTTTATGTAATTAATCTATATTTTGCATAATTTCTTAATATAATTCTATAATATGGATATTATCTAACCCTAATATATATATATATATATATATATATAACATATCTTGATCGTCAAAATGTCATTAAATATATTAAAATTTTACTTTTTTATCAAATCTGTCTAGTTCATATATAGATAGTTTTTATTTAGTTATTTATCACATTTTAGCCTATTATCATAAAAAAAGAGTCCCAGTTTATAATTTAAGTTATTTTATTATGTAAATTCGTAATAAATAGTTTAGGTCACCAAATAATTTCTCGAAAATTTTTATAGATTCCTAAAAATGTAAGGAATTCAGTCATCACTTAGTTTCGTTTATCGATTTATCACCTATATATTTGAAATTACAATTTTACTCCTAAATTATACTTAATGACCCAAATGCTATTCTTTTTACACAAAATTATTTTCAATGTATCATAACATCATTATGATTCACTAGAATTCAGTATAGGTCATTTTCATCAATTATTTTCATAAAGCCTATTTATTTTATATTTTCACCTTAATTATAGCTATTTTTAGGGGGTGGGGGAAGAGCTACAAACAACATCATTTGATACATTTATTTTGAAAGTCAAAATTCAGGTTAATAGTGATTTTCTTAAGTAAGTATATTAAATATGCAAAATTTTACAAAAATAAAAATATCACAAGATAGTATATCTAAAATAATCTAAACATAATTTTTTAAAAAAATTTCTAGGTGAATTTATTATTTTTTAAAAATAATTGAAAAACAAGGTAAAAGTTTGACCTCTTAATTCATTAGAGCTCTGATGGCTGACAGTGGATGGAGGGTTGTCAAATGGCTTGGGCGATGGGTGGACTGCTTGGGGATGGTAGGGCTTGATAACAGAACACCGAGAGGGTTAGGGAACTAGTAAGGCTCAGTTATTGCTCTATTTTTCATATTTCATTCTATTTTTCCTACAATTTTTCTAATTTTTTTCTTTTACTAATTTAAACTCTAAATTGCTAAACCTGGTATATCTAAGGTTAGTTGATATTTATAAGGTATAAGGAGGCTAAGAAGGAATTTTCTTTAATTTTTTTCTTCTAAAATCAAGTAGGAGATGTCTTCATCCTATAAAATACCCTTTTGAGTCATGTTTGAAATCCTTAGGGAAGATGCTATGCTGATTCAAAAGTTGTTCCAAATTAATCTTCGAGTTTTCGGCTATAAATGGATATGTTTTAGGTTAGTTTTAAGTGAATTTGATAATAATAATATATATATATATATATATTATGTTAATATTTACTACTTATTTGTTAATTACATATATATATTCTATATACATATTACGTATATTTGTATTCATATAATTATGTATCTAACATAATTATTATTTTTAAGATATATTTCCTATTTATTTTTATAAATTCAACATATATTATATATAATTATGTAATTTCGAGTTAATTTACGGGTTTAATTATTATTTTTATTGAGTATACTTATAAAAATACGTGTATATTCATATAGTAAATTATACTATATTATCTCATTTTATAGCTTAATTAACTTATCTCTAATGTCTCCTTGCATTTCGAGTTTGATTTAAGAGTTTCGATCACATTTATACTCTATTGAATAATCTTACTTCTAAGGGCAAAATTGGGATTTTGGGTTATTGTTTTCAAAATCTAACTTCACTAGGTCATTTCAATTAACTTTTCTATTTTAGTCGTAAAGTTTGGGTCAATTGGATAACTTTTTTTCAAAGACCTTAAATTTAGTCTTGGTTGTCCTAAATGCAATTTTAGAGATTCACAGGGAGTATGTGTGGTGGGGTGTTGCAGGAGTAGATGCAATATGTCTTTTAATAAAAATAGGAATCTTGCATCATTAGGCCTAACTTGGCCCCTTTTAATTAAGGTTAGTTCAAGTGACCTACATAGTTAAATAAAACTAGCTTTCACTAGTTGATAGGAATGAAAGCTAGCATGGCTAGTTGAGGTACGCGTTATTAGCTCTTAGGTCTAGAGTTCGAATCACATAATAGGCGATTTATGCCTTTTACTATTTTAGATGAAGAGGATACGTCTCAGCCTCCCATTGGTGGGTCGCATCCATTTTCCTTCATTTTCTTGGACTTTCCTACCCTTTTTCTTGAAGGCTCTAGCTTGGTTCCCTGTATTCACGACCTTTTTTTATTTGGTTTTCTATAAGATTTAACCAAAATAATGGTAAAATTTTGTAGATTACATGGAATACTTTCTATATATACCAAAAGAACGACTAAATACATATGTTTCAAGGATTGAAATGGTTAAAGAAGATTGAAAAAATCATGAACTTAAGATTTCATCCATTGCANAATTCAACACAATATATATATAATTACATAATTTAGAATTAATTTATAAGTATAATTATTATTTATATCGGGTGTACTTATAAAAATACGTGTATATTCATATAGTAAATTATACTATATTATCTCATTTTATAGCTTAATTAACTTATCTCTAATGTCTCCTTGCATTTCGAGTTTGATTTAAGAGTTTCGATCACATTTATACTCTATTGAATAATCTTACTTCTAAGGGCAAAATTGGGATTTTGGGTTATTGTTTTCAAAATCTAACTTCACTAGGTCATTTCAATTAACTTTTCTATTTTAGTCGTAAAGTTTGGGTCAATTGGATAACTTTTTTTCAAAGACCTTAAATTTAGTCTTGGTTGTCCTAAATGCAATTTTAGAGATTCACAGGGAGTATGTGTGGTGGGGTGTTGCAGGAGTAGATGCAATATGTCTTTTAATAAAAATAGGAATCTTGCATCATTAGGCCTAACTTGGCCCCTTTTAATTAAGGTTAGTTCAAGTGACCTACATAGTTAAATAAAACTAGCTTTCACTAGTTGATAGGAATGAAAGCTAGCATGGCTAGTTGAGGTACGCGTTATTAGCTCTTAGGTCTAGAGTTCGAATCACATAATAGGCGATTTATGCCTTTTACTATTTTAGATGAAGAGGATACGTCTCAGCCTCCCATTGGTGGGTCGCATCCATTTTCCTTCATTTTCTTGGACTTTCCTACCCTTTTTCTTGAAGGCTCTAGCTTGGTTCCCTGTATTCACGACCTTTTTTTATTTGGTTTTCTATAAGATTTAACCAAAATAATGGTAAAATTTTGTAGATTACATGGAATACTTTCTATATATACCAAAAGAACGACTAAATACATATGTTTCAAGGATTGAAATGGTTAAAGAAGATTGAAAAAATCATGAACTTAAGATTTCATCCATTGCATAATCTATTGAATCTAAGCCAAAATAGAAGGAATTAGAGATCTATTTCAAAGATTTGAGTAAGAATATCAACTTTTAATTCAAAAAATCAACTCAAATCTTGTTTGTTTCTTGGAATTCAAAGATCATCCAAACTAGAGGATCGTGATGCGAATTGGCCATTAATGGCCTTCTAAAGTTCAACCAAGCTTGGATTCCTATAAATTGGGGCTCTTACATTCATTTAGATCATCAACTCTTACTTAATCTCACTTAAACACCCATTTTCGACATATACTCTCTCTTGGGGTTTGGTTCTCTCTCTCTTTCTATACCTTAAAGATTGACTGTAGTGGTTTTTGAACCAAACTAACACTAAAACTGAGCTCCTTAGATCTTAAGCTCTCTAATGTCACTCGTTTCAACCTCAACTGTAGCCCATATCTACTCTACCCAACTGCTATAGTGAAACCCTAATCATTACCACACGAAATGCACACTAACGACCATTCCCACTCAAAGCAACACTACCAACGACTTTGCTACCTCTAAAAACGGAAGTTTGACCCTCTTTCACACTCTACAACCATTGTTAGTAGTAGTCGTGACCTTTTTCTCTCTACCCTTATTTGATCTAACCTCGACTATCCTTGAATGACCACAACAAGCTACTGCACCATCATCAAACACACTATTTCCAATTAGATTCTCATGAATCTTCCATTACCTAAAAAACATCGCTAAAGAAACACCTATATCGAGCCCTCTCCACCGTCATCTCTCTCATCGAGATGAATCACATGTGGAGCATGTGACTGGGTTGGTTGACCCATATTCGACTCGAATTTGCCTTCTTGACCTACACCTAACTTGACTCTTAATCCAAGTTTTCTTCTTTTTTTTTTCTCCTTTTCTTATTTGTTTTTATTTATTTATTAAAACAATAAGAGACTATAAAAAAAAGAAAACACAATATATGAAAAAAAACGTTCATTGTATTTTCTTGTAACACTTTTTTTTTCTCTCTTTTCTTTTCTTAATTTTTATTGCTCTTAGAAAAAAGGAAGAAGAAAAAAAATAATATAATTAAAAACAAAAGATTCTTTTGACACCTAGAAAAAATATATTTTCAAAAATAAACAAAGAAAGTAGACCTTTTCCAAAAAAAAAAAAATTCAAATTAAGATTTTCTTTTAGATTTTTAAACAAAGGATAAAATATCAAATTAAGACCCATCTTTTAGAATTTTTTGCAAATAAAAACAAAAATTGGCTAAGAGACATAAACTTAGCCAATTTTTCAAAAAATTAAAATAAATTAACATACTTAAAATTTTACAAAACTAACTATGGAAGTTAAATACCAAACAATTGATATATAGGCACCTGTAGGCAATTATGAGGAGATTTAAAATATGAAAAATTTTTATTACCCCTTTATAAATATGTAAAAGTTATTCATTTATTTACTTGTAAATTAGAATTATTACCATTATTATTATTTTTTCAAGTGGGTAATTTTGAAAATAAAGTTAAATTCCGAAAGTTAGGTAGTACTCGCATAAGGTTTAATAAGGTAGCCCTCGAACTCACGTTATCTGGTTTTTTGAAAATTTTTCAAAAAAGTTTTCAAATGTGCAGATTAGTGGTTAAATTAGAATTGATTTGCCTAATTAATTTTAATTTAATTACCTTTCTTGGTTCTATCGAGTGGCAACTCCAAAATTTTTTTGAAAAATAAAAAAACTAAGTTTTTCTTAATTTTACTTGAGAGTTTAAACCAAATGGGCATAGTGTTTAATTTAAGTCAAGTTTAGAAAAACAAAATTACTGAAAAATCAAGCTCGACAAATATAGATGTACTTATGTAGAGCTTAGCAGAGATAGTGTTCATTATGTCTCAATCTCCTAATGACGACCATGCCATGTTTCCATCCTTAACCTTTACCTCTAATGCAAGATGATGCTACTAAATCATGCTGACGGTTGTAGGTGTGCTAGCTTTGGTTGTACCTAATATTAGTGAGCTATATGGTACAATGGTCCTACACTATAACCTTTAGCAAACTACTTTCCTCTAAGTGTCGTTATCACCCATATGTTAAAACTATACAAATACGATGATAGTTAGTATGAACTTTGTCATCAACTTATTAGACGGTTAATTACCAAGCATCTTAGTATAGATCCAGCACATTATACATATATCCAGTTTAAAATGGCTATATTGTAGAGCGTAATTTGTTGAAGTGGCATTAAAACGAGTATAACACTTGTTTTACAAGGTTATATGCTGTGCATGAACTGCCATCGAATTTATATCAATCTTCCCTTGCAATCTAATGTTGTGGAGTTGAGTCTCTATATCAACATTGCTTTTGGAATGCTACCTTACTATGTGGAAGCAAATGAATGGCAGATAAGCTAGCAATATGTCACTCTTAATGCAATAATAAGGGGAAAGAGCTCGAAGGAGATCCATTATGTAAAGTTGTCACTTCACCTAACATATAGAGTAAATGTCGTTAAACATGAAATTAACTGAAAAGGTAGAGATTTAATATATTTTATTGCTATCTTTTCTATTGCTTGAGAGCATTTGATAGCTTAAGCATGTGAGTAGCTAACTTTGCCATATCAAACTCCATCCTCCACTTGCATGCTAGAGGCTAGCCTTCCTTTAGAAAAATGTCACGACAACTTAGGGGGAGCAATATGTAGGAATTCATCCCATACTTATACTTATAAGAGAATTACTAACCTTCCTAATTGTTGAGCAATTTATGACATTGCCTAATACAGTTGTTAGTAAATCCATACCAAATAAATTAGGCCCTAGTCATACTTAAGGGCCTTTAGCAACAATAAAAAAAATCAAGTATATGAAGTTAAAGGACCTTTTTTTTTTATAAATACAATGTTATCCATGAGCTGCATGTAAAACATAAGCTTAGTAGTAATGTGTAACCCACTTCTCATAGGCTCACACTTTTGCTCAACTAATACACTTTGTAACCATCTATTGAAAGGCTAAGTTGTATCTCTACTTTTATCAGAGTAATTGTGGACTCTTTATTGATTATGTGAAATGTGATTGTCTCCAACCACCATTTGTTCACAAAGATAGTGATAAAATGTCAATCCAACTATATGTAAGGTAGATGGACAATCCTTGAAAATTTAAGCCCTTTTAATATAAGGAAACATGCAATAATCAATTAGAATATCCTTTACTATGCATTATAGCAACAACTAGTGACATCAGGATAATGGTTCAAAAGGTACATATTACTCATGAAAGACCAACATAAAAACGTAAATGTCACATGGAATACCTATTTATTTGAAACATCCTCTAAGTGATGCTTGTCCCATCGAATAAGTATTGATTTGTCATTCTATTAAGAGGTCCAAGCTCCATTTATATCGCAAAATGTAAGAACAAAACCTAAATAGTTCATACATTGAATTTGGTATAAATATGTGAATAAAACAAATGCATTACATACATTCAATCCAATTAATGTACCACATCTATTTTTCTCTTCACAATTTCACCTATTAGGGTCTTATATTTCACACAGTATACATGTACATTTACTCATAGACTCCCTAATGTCCATCTCTATCTAATACTTTTTTAATCTAGGCTCTCCTATTTAATGCAAAAGTAACATATTGAGTTAAAAGAATGGCAAGTCAGTTAGTAGCTGTTAGTCTCATCACTAACGGGAAGAAAAGTCAGTTTAATAAAACTGTTATTGATGTGTCTACTTATACTATGGGGTCATGGACATCAATACATTAACTCTCCAACATGTTGTTATGCAAGTGTGTGAATAGTGAACCCTATATGTCCACCATTTCTTTATAGGTATATGTATAATTTCTCATGTCAATGGTCTAGGTTCTTCCTCTTTCATGATTCTTTTTTAGTATCTTGTGATCTTATTATGACCTCAAATATTTAATTGTATCTACCGCAACTGATCACTTTATGGATGTTAGACTAATGTCTTCATTTTTCAATCGTCTTTGAAGCATATGTTATGAAAACTTCCCCGACGTTTAGTGTAGATGTTGCTTTTGCATGCCTTTTCTCAAAGTATTTAATGTAGTTATATGAAACCTTCTTAATAAGCAGTCCTACTAGCAGGCTTTAAGCATTTTGCAGAATGTAATTATAACTTTGAACGATGTTTATAGTTGTTATATGCATAAACTGGTGGACACCAGCATAGATAAGTATTCATTGACGACATTTGTATTATTAAAGTGATTTGGTGCATCTTCCTTTGCCTTCATCAACCTAACCATGAAATGCTCAAAATTTGCAACCACATCTATAGTTTGGTAATTGTCACCATTCCCTTACATAGCATGGTTTTGTTTACCTTACTAAAATTACCCATAATACGACACTAACAAAATATTTGGATTGCAAATGGAGACCGTTGTCCAACACGAGCTATATAGACTTAAGACTTAGCTCTAAAGTGTCAATTAAAAATAAGGCACATGGTTCCTGTGCTAACCCAACTCATGTTCCTTTAAATTCTCTAGAAATTGTTCCTATGTTTCAGTCGATTCTTCATTGGCTAAATCAATGTCAAAGGGACTACACAACTGTTTTCTATTTAAGTTGTACGTAATCAACAACTTATGTCCAATCTATGCATATAAGAAAGTAGCATTTGTTGATAATCGGATTTCACCCTAACATGTTACTTGGCCATTTGGTTGCCAAGAGAACAGATGTTACTATTGGCTAAGGCCAACAAGGGCTCAGTCAATCTGATGGGCCTTGTAGCTTGGCCTATTCATATATTTGGTTTGAACTAGGGAAAGTGGCTTGAAGAGTTATGATCTAGTACGATCTCATTACATAATCACCTACTACTCCTATATTTTAGGCATGTGCCTAATTACAGGATTACTACGTAGTCCATGACTAATTATTAATTGCTATTATAGACACCTGACATTTGCCTATAAATAAGGGAGGAAAGCACTATAAAAACTCTCTTATGCTCGATAACACTCAACTTACTTATTCTCTTACTCTTTCACCTAAATGACCACTTAGGCATTGGAGCAGCTATTTTGGACTAGTCCTGACACCACTTAGCCTTTTATTTGTGCTTTTGTAGGATCAAAGCTCTATACCAAAATCACTCAACAACATTTGGCGTCATTTGTTTTTTCGTAACATACCTACATGGCAAAGACAAGGATGACAAAAAGTATAGGTGTTGTTTCTTCACTCCAACACCATATGGGTGGAAGTAGGCTTATTCATGAATAACGTTTGGTTAAATTAAAGCAACTTTGCATCTATTTAGCTAAAGAAAATCAAGAACTAAATAAGAAACACTACAAGATCCTTAGTCTTCTTCGTAAAAATGTTCAGCTAGATCAAAACTAAGGATACGACAACAACAGTGTCAAGAATTCTGATGATTCAGTTTATTCCCTTGAATTGCCTAAGAAGTAGGTTGAAGTCACATTTGGACCTTTGACCCTTGCTTTTAAGAAAGGTGACAAAGGCAAACAACTATAGCAGGTGCACCATACGAGACCATTACATGTCAGCATCCTTATTTTGACAAGTAAACAATTTCAAATAAAAAGGAGTCCCTTTGTCCCCAAAATTCTGGAAGAAGTAATACCATGGCACGTCAAGTTGCCATAGTTTGAGACTTACAATGGAACCGGAGATCTTAAAGATCATCTTGAGTACTATCGCTCATTGGCTAAGCCTTACGGCTTGAGTGATGTCGTTGCTTGTCAAGCATTCCCCTTAACCTTTAGGAACACAACGAGTATATGGTTTAGACATTTGAAACCAAACACGATCTTATACTTCAAGAATTAGCAAAAGTGTTCTTGTAATACTTCCTTGCAAGTAAGCTTCCGGTTAAGGAATCTATTAGGGACTATTTGGCCCTATTCCACCCTATTCGGCCTTATTCATAGTTGATATGGTCTGAATTTAAAAAATATGCATGGGTGTTGCTCTTAATATAGTGATTGATAGAGTTAAACCTAATGGAGACTTTCTTAAGTCTTTGGCAAAAAATAAGCTGGAAAATTTTGCTAAGTTTAAGGCTAAGGCCACATCTTACATTTGCTAGGAAGACAACAATAAAGCTCGATGTGAGGCCGACCAGAGCAGAGGAGACTAAAAAGGTGACAAGAAGAAGAACACAAAAGATTGACTCGAAACATACAATGATCAGTGTTTTCAAGGAAATAATGGCGAGAGAAAGAGGCCACAAATCCCAACTTATTCTATTCACATTACTCAATTGTCCATTTGTAGACATTTTGATGGAAGTGCACAATCAAAGGGGGATATTGCAATGGCTAGAAAGAATAAGAGGAAATTTGTCATGTAGAAACTTTAATAAATATTGCGATTTTCATCACAACAGAGGCTACAATACTGATAAATGTATTCAGCTCAAAAATGTAATTGAGGATGCAATCCAATAAGGATATCTGAGTAAGTTGCTCACTTATGATGCCGAAAATATTAAGTGGCCGCTCAAATTAAACGTGACGAGCAAGAAAAAAAATTCACAGCCTTCTTAAGTTGGAAGAGATGTGAGAGATGGAAATAGTAGTAGAGCACCAAATGATATAATAAATACTATTGTCGATGGACCTTCCGCCTTAGGCTAATCAAGCTCTTCGAACTCGATTAGTGTCATACATTATGTTTGTAATATATAGGGTAAAAAGGTCAAAATTGACAATTCAATTTCTTTTATGGAAGAGGTTTTTGAAGGCTTTCAAATGCCCTACGATGATGCACTCGTAATTAGTGTAATGATTGCTAACTTCGAGGTTAAAAAGATTCTAATTGATATTGGGAGTTCGATAGATATTATTTTTCAACACGCCTTTAATTAGATGAAGCCAAAGATCAAAGTACGGTTGAGATCTTACAATTATGTTTTATATGCTTTAAATAATTAACCCGTTTGGGTTACTGAAGTTATTTCTCTCCCAATTTAGGTTGGAGACGATGAGCATATTGTGGAAGATAAAGTGGATTTCCTTGTTATTAAATGTTGGTCTCCGTATAATATGATCATAGGCTGACCATGTTAACATTTGTTTGGCATAGTCCCTTCAACTGTGCATCTTAAGGTGAAATTTCCCACTCCTACAGGAGTTGAAGTATGTAAAAGGGACCAACAATTAGCCAGATCTTTATATCTAAGAGCACTATGGCATAAAGAAGTTCTTCAAGTTAAAACATGTCCAAAATAGAAGTCAGTTGGCGTAGAAAATGCTAAGGAAGAGACAGAGAAATCCCATTAGGAAATGATCTTGGGAAGACAACAAAGATAGGAAAACCATTGCCAACAAATATCTATAAAAGTTTAATCAACTTTTTATAGGATAATGCCGATGTATTTTCTTGGTTTCCTTCAGATATGCCAAGCATCCCTAGAGAGGTAATAACACACAAGCTTCAAATTGATCCCAATGCAAAGATAATTCAACAAAGGAAATGACAATTTTCCCTTAATCGACAGGCAGTTATTGAGGAAGAAGTTCAAAAGCTATTAAAGGCAAGGTTCATAAGGGAAGAGCCTTATTCGACTTGGCTAGCCAATTATGTGCTAGTTAAGAAGTCGAACGGTAAGTGATGCATATGCATAGACTTTATAGATTTGAACAAGGCCTATCTTAAAGATTATTCTCCCTTGCTGAGAATAGACTAGATGGTTGACTCAACTATCGAGCATGCCTTACTCTCTTTTATGGATACATTTTCCAGCTATAATCAAATTAAAATGGAAAAGGAGGATGAAGTTCACATGTCTTTTATCACAAACTTTGGGACATGTTGTTATATGGTGATGCCCTTTAAGCATAAAAATACCAGCATGACCTATCAAAGGCTTGTAACCAAGATGTTTAAGCCCTAGATCCATCGAAACATAGAAGTTTATGTCGACGATATGATTATGAAGAGCATAATAGAAAGTTGGTATCTTGCCAATTTTGAAGAGATATTTAATACCTTGAGGAGATACAATATGAAACTAAACCAGTAGAAGTGTGTTTTCGATCTTACCTCAGGAAAATTTTTAGGATACATGGTCACTCAGCACAGTATTAAGGTGAACCTAAGGAAGATTGATGCTATTTGGAACATGAAGTCCCCTAACATAGTTAAGGAAGTTCAAGAGTTAACTAGGTAGATAGTCGCTCTAAATAGATTTGTGTCGAGGAGCATAGGTAGATGCGTGGAATTTTTTAAAATATTGAAGAACTCAAAGGAATTTTAGTAGACTAATGAGTGTGAGGTGGCATTTAATAGGATGAAAGAATATCTCGTGTCACCACTAATACTCTCAACACCCATTCTTGAAGAAAATTTGTTTTTATATTTGACAATCAACAATTGAGCTCTTTTATCTGTCTTAGTCCGGTTGGAAGGTAAAGAGCATCGACCAATTTATTACATGAGCCATGTCTTACAAGGGCTAGAATGTTGATATATAAAGATTGAAAAGTTTATATTGGCAGTGGTCCTCTTGGTAAGGAAGTTAAAACTATATTTCGAAACATACCAAATAATTGTCCTAACTGATGAGCCCCTATGATAAGCCTTACAGCAATCGGATTCCTCAAAAAGGATGATGAAGTATGCCATGGAGTTGAGTGCCTATGGTGTATAGTATAAACCCATGACGGTACTAAAAGCTCAAGTATTAGCAGATTTTGTTGCAGAGTTTACTGAGGAGGAAGACAACATTGAGATGGCCAAGAAACCTACATGGAACTTATATGTTAATGGCTCCTCCAATAAAGAAGGATGTGGTGCATGCCTTATAACGTGAAAGTTCAATACGTATTGAAATTTGTGTTTCCAGCTAGCAATAATGAAGTTGAGTATAAAGCCTTAATTATTGGCCTTAAACTGGCCAAGGAAGTTGATGTCGAGAAACTTGAAGTTTTTTTCAGTTCACAACAGTCATAAATCAAGTTAAGAGAAGCTATGCAGCAAAGGAAGAAGTAATGAGCAAGTACTTATTGATAGTACAAACGCTTAAGGAAGAGTTTCAATCTTTTTTAATCGAGAAAATACCAAGGACTAGAAACATCACTGTTGACAAACTATCAAGGTTAGCCAGTATGGCACTTTTTGATCTAAACGACAAGCTTTTTATCAAGTATCTCTCTAGTAAGAGTCTAGAAACTATTGGGCAAAGTTATGAATTGGTGCCTTACCCAAGGGAAAGGTCTTAGATGGATTTGATTATTGAATATTTGAAGGATGGTGTTTTACCTAACAAAAAAAACAGCTCATAGGTTGATAAATTAGGTGGCAAATTATATACTGATTGATGACTAATTGCATAAGTGTGGTCTTTCTCAACCTTATCTTTGGTGCCTTTTGCAAAATGACACCCGACGAATACTGTCTAAGTTGCATAGTAGTGTTTGTAGCAACCATGTGAAGGGTTAGACCTTATATATTCGTGTATTGAGACTTAGCTATTATTGGTTGACTTTGGAAGAAAATGCAAAATCTGCTGTTTGGTAATGTTTGCAATGCTAAAAACACGAGGCACTAAGCCATGCGCCTTCTATTGAACTGCATAACCTCACTAGCGCTTAGCCATTCGCCTAGTGAGGATTAAACATACTTGGATTAGTTCCGAAGTCTATAGTCCAGCGACAATTCATCATAGATACCTTAGATTATTTTACCAAGTGAGTAGAGGTTGAAGTAGTGGCTAAAATTACCAAACAAAAGGTCGAAGCTTTCATTTTCAACTTTATCATATAGAGGTTTAGGGTTCCATTTATGATACTTACTGATAATGGACTACGATTTGATAATGATAAATTCTGAGCATTTTGTGAGAAACACGACATTTGTTCAAATTACACTTCAGTGACTCATCCTTAAACCAATGGGCAAGTCGAAGCTGTTAATAAGACCATCCTGTATAGTTTGAAAAGGAGAGTCGATCAAGTAAAGGGTAGATGGGTTGATGAATTGCTGAATATTTTATGGGGGTATAGGACCACTTATAGGACTTTAATTGGTGAAACACCCTTTAGGCTTGCGTATGGATTGGAAGCAATTCTACTAATTGAGTTGGATTTACTTAATCTTCAAATATAGAACTTTGATATTATGGCAAATCAGGTTGGCTTTACGACCAATTTGGATACAATTGAGGAGATTAGGGATATTGTAAGGGAAAGAGTTGTTGCATATTAATGTAAAGCGGCTAAGTATTACAATCAGAAGGTAAAGCATAAGGTATTTCGGCTTAGAGACTTGGTCTGCAGAAAGTTAGAAGCAACTGACATGCGAGAGAATCAGGAGAAGCTTGGTGTAAATTGAGAGGATCTTGTTAAGATTTGGGAAGTCACAAGCGATGAGGCCTATTGACTAGAAATGCTGGATGGAATAATTATATCTCATGTATGAATGCCGAAAATTTAAAACTTTACTTCAAATAGTTTCTTTTCAATTAAAGATGTTTCTACTCTCTTTTAACTTTGTAAGGCAACAATCTTCATATCATTCTAAGTATAAAATGTTCATTTTAAGTTTACGAGTATCTTTACTTTCTACCTCCTTAATCCTTGATCAATGCATGATTAACGAATTATTGATGTTTAGCTATTCAGTGAGCAAACTAATGCCTAATGAGTTCAAACTTGTAATGGTTAACGAGCTTAGTATATATTGACAAATGACATCAAATGTTCTTTGAAAAAGTATGCTGAGCAATTAGAGCTAACGAGCTCAATGCTACCTTCATCAGGTAATCTCACGGCTAGGAAAATAAACACTTAATTTTACGTCCTATGTGGCTAACCAACGTTATGTTTATGAAAAGATCTTTGAAAAAGCGTGTGAAATGAAATGTGTTGAGAAAAAAAAGACATGCGTGAAATAAAACGTGCTGAGAATAAGCAACTCATGGCGCGATTGACTAAGACATCATCACCCGAAGCGGTACCGAACGGTTTACAGATGGCATAAAGTTTACAAGCTCTGATGGGGGCTATATGCGTACTCGAAACGTTATTGGAACCAACTGCCTTTTCTAAGCAAATCTTTGGACTTGAACCATCCCAGTTTCACATTGTAATGTCTATCATTTTTATATGCCTATCAAATTATGAGGTTCCATTAATATAAATAAGGATTGCAACTTTATTTGGATTAATTATTCAGTCATCCTAAATTTTTTATATATAGAAAACCAATTTAATAGTAACGCCGACTTAGTGGGAAAATTAAATATCAACTTTTATAGAAATGAAAAAGTTCATACAAAATTATCCACATATAAGAACACTGAGGAAGTATTCCTACTCCAGTGGTCAATTTTGTAGTAGAATCTTCTATTCAAAACTTAGCCGAAGCACAGAGATCATTGCTTAGTCGAGCTTCATCATTCTATATGCCACCAAGAACAATGAACACGCACAAAATCTTAGCACAAAAGAGAGAGATTTGCCCATTCATAGTGCAGTACCCCAACTTGACCCAGTTCATATGAGAATCAAGACCAAGAGGATGACCACTAAGACTGGCCTTTAGAGTATATCTTTTATTATTCTTTCGAAGGAATAGCGTGTCCTTAATAGTTATAATAGAAGTTTAAACTTGTGAAGCTTACAGGAAATCATGGATCCCCAAACACAAAACTGTGATGAGCCAAAGCCTATTTAGAAGAACAAAACTAATATTCTTCTAATAAGTTACAATAACTTTCTTCTCTACCAGAAAAGAAGGTATCAGCAACACATAAGGACTCTTCCAAAATCTGTATCTTTGCTGATAAACCAATATAAAAACCCTCCAGAAGCACATCAGTTATCAGAATGAATGCCGCGCGACTCCTTTTGCCTTCTGACTTTTGAGGCATTAATTCTCTGCTCAATGGACTCTACCTAATGAATAATGAATTCCCCATACTACTACTACCACACAACCGGCTCTCGTAAATTTAAGAATGCAACTCCAATGTAGCAGAGTATAATGTCCCAAGGACAATTAGAATATCACTAAAATTCACAAGGCTGTGGCTGAGCTTTTGCACTGTTGCAGAAGTACCTTTATTTACCAGTTGTATTACTTTTTGGAGCACTGAAGATCCCATAAGTTCGAGCAGGAGCGCTAGGAGAATCAGGTTGAGAATTTCCTTGCCTTGAGATTTCACTAGGAGGAATATTCATATTTCTGGAGAGAGAAGGATTGGAACCTCCTTCCCTGGATTCTCTCATTGGATGTTGAACCTGCATATCGGAAGGTTGTTGCCTTTTCTGATGCGGAAATTGAGGATTTGCTCCATTAGAGTCTCTTATACCTCTTTCCCTGGATTCTCGCATTGAATGCCCTGAGTGCATATCTAAAGGTTGTTGCCTTCCCTGATAGGGAAACTGAGGATTCGCTCCATAAGAATCTCTCATTCCTTGAACTCCATTATCGTTGGGTTTAGATTGTGCATACATACCATCTGGCTCATTCCTTCTGTATCTGTTCTCCATTGCAAAGAATAATTCATTCCTGGAGCCTGAAGCTTCATTTCTACTAATGGGATCAATGGACTTATGATTTCCATGTGGTGATCTAGGCAAATTCTCATCAGATATTTCTCCTTCATCCTCTGATGCCATCTCTTCAGAGGCCAGCTTTTCATCTTGTTCAGAAAGAGAGAGGCCATTGCTTGCCTGTGACTTTGAAGTGTGCTGTACCTCACCATCCATTGATTCAACCTTTTTCTTTCCACCGCTTTTTTTGGAACCAAACTTTACATGCCTAACTATCATGTAAGCCTGTTGTTTCACCACACTGGGCCCACTTTCCACAACAGCCACATCTTCAATCTATTAAAATTGTTAATTATATAAGTTCAATCAAATAAAAGCCATAACAATGCAACAGGTACTGAAGGCTGTAATAGTGTATAAATTTTAAGGTGGAAAAATCATACCAGATTTGAAAGGCGAGATAAGACTCCTCTCAAATCTTGATCTTCGGTACCCAGTGCCATACACTGCATAGAACAATTAGTTGCAAATAAAAATCTTAGTTCCATCGACCATCATTCGCTGTGACATGCACTCATAGTGGATGGGTAGTTTAGAACTTAGTCCTCCATTAACCAACATGGTTCTTGCAGTTTACTCAAATATACTGCTCAAAAGAATAAAAAATAAATGGTGGAACAAATACAAATCATATAAGAAAAAACAGGTCCTTTTTGAAAGGATTGCAACATATCATCAGTTGCAGAGGCAGCAAAACAATCTCCAGAGCCAAGAAGAAGAAATAAATGAAAGGTAGAAAAGAAAAAAATGTGTGTGCGTATATATATATATATATGTATGTGTGTGTGTGTGTGTGTGTGTATTTTTCATTCTTGTAGATTTGACACTATAGTCTTGCAAGGAAGATTAGATTTTTGCTTTACAGATTCACATCTTACTTTGTTAGCCACTTCTAGTCTGAAGAATATTATAGTATAGCAAGAAGAGATCAGCATGCTACAAGTCCATCAAAGTCATCTTTGACCTAACTAAATTCACGTAGGACAGATGTTACTGTATCAGACACTTGGCACCTGACGCCAACATCTAGCAGATATTGTCAAATTAACATGCATATAAATTAGAGAACCGAAAGTAACAGAAACAGAACAGCCACAAGACCATATTCATGTACAATATTACCATGCACTTATGGCTTGCACCAAACAAGATATACTCTAGTAAATATAAAATTTAAAATCCTTAATAGAAATCATAAATCCACATAAAAACATAAGCAAGCACCTTCACCCTATAGCCACGTTCCATCAATCTCTTAACAGCTTCAGCTTTTGTCTGCAGGTCCTTTGCCTCCTGAAAACAAAAGAAGAGAATACAAAATCACTTTGCTCTTTGTACATTTTAACCATGATCACATACTCCCTACAGGGTAACAGAACCTTGTCATCAAAGGTGCATTGTTGGGAACAAAAGGAGTAAGATAATTGGACCTCATACTTAGGAAACTGTATAGAGATGCTAGTTGGAGCAATTGAGCTGGACGAAAAGGAAAGCGTTTCAAACAAAGATACTAAATGCAATTTAATCTAATTAATTATTCAAGATAGGACAGGATTATTATTACTTGACTCCTGTATGGCTTTCAACCAAATATGCACCCTTCATAAAAGAATAAGTTAAGCAAGTCAAGAGTGATGTAGACTCAACAAATAATAAAACCGATTGCCAATTGACAGACAAAATCAGGGCCCCCAATTTTAGTAAGAGGAGATACATAACAGCAGTCATAGAGAACCCACTATATATACAAAGGTTTAGTAAACAACTCGTACGGGAGAAGCATAGTATGTGAAAACTACACTTTGTATGACAAAATGTGTACTTCAAGGATGGATGAAATCTCTGATGCTTTTCCTGCTACAAATCAAGAAGTCTCTTTTACTCTGGTCTGCTGACAGTGGCATGAGTTTCTAGACTCAATAAAAGCTATCTTTGCCTACGGTACAGAAGGGCTTGCACTAACAATTTGATGACTATAATGAAGAGGCAATGATCCAGACCAACATAATCTTGGACACAAAGGCTACTAAAACGCTGCACTTACTGCTGAGATACTTGGGCACACATAAATTGGCCCTTGTAATGTTCAATAAATTCCTTTTGCCACTGTTATAGATATTCAACATTTTGAGCCCTTCTAAGAATTAATTTCTCAATTATACACAGCAAAGTGGGCTCAATAAAAAACTATGCATGGGGGGAAAAAGGCCGCAGGCCAAGCTTAAAGGAGAATAATATGATAAACTAAGACAGATTGAGATCATGTCCAATTCCAATTTCATTAAACAGGGACACATACTGATGCCATACAACAGAATGTCCTGGTTGAACATCTCCTTTGTCTATGGCTAAGACACTTTGTTCCGGCAATAGCAATCAGCCTGAAGAGGCAACACACACTAGATAAAGCCAAAGGATTACTCTAAAATGTAGGTTAATTGTAGAATCCTTAAGGAGGAAGACTAAAGCTGTCAACAATTAGAAATGCTTTCTGGTTCACCATGCATCACTTTCATCTCCCACACCCTTCCCCCCCACTCCTCCCTCCCTCCTAAGCCCAAACAACAAAGGCATCCTTGTCCTCAAAGTGTTGAGATTTGTCTCTAGAAGTCTGTATCTCACTTGATAAATACAGGATGGAAAATAATGGATACATATTCCAAAAGGAGATTATTAATGATCAATGACATCTGAGAGTATCTGAGAATGGACAAAGAATAAAAGAACATACAGTTTTTGCAGAAAATCGAACTTCTTTGCAACTGCTTTTCAAAGTCATCCCTGCCTGCACAACCATAACGACAAGAAGAAATAAGTTACATGAGATATATGTGCAATTTATATCTAGATACTACAACCTTTTGACCCTACATTTCAAATCGGTGAGACATGTCAAAACATCAAAGTAAGCTTACCCGGCTTTTAGCACGGGCCTTTTCCTGTACATGTTTCTTGTACTTCTCTAGACGGAAGTCCATGAGCTTATAAACAGGTGGATTGACATTTCTTTGGACCTGCAGAAAATGTGACATAACAGTTAGTCCCACCAAAAATATCAAGCCAAATTGAGATAGTAGAGTCCAATTACAATGTGCTTGGAGATAGAAGCTGGTAGAAAGTCCAGGTTAATTGATCCTGGCCGATTTTTTTAATGAAGGGATAGCATACAGCGAGATTAATTGGTGAAGTTCAACATCCATGCCCAAGGATTCATTCTACATCATCATCAGCACAATCACTAGATTTGGAAGACATTCTGGCACTTGCTGACCAAATATTTCCCACTGATATTGCTCCACCCGCTTAGAAAGGCAATAATGCATCAACGAATAAAAGATCTCCCCAGATATATCACATCCACATATTTCACTAGCTTTTTGTTCACCAAATACTTAACAAGGTATCTTCAAAGTCACTTGGCATCCCTTTTATCTATAAGTTCTGTGAAAAGTTATTTGTATGTTATAAAGTACTTTCACATCACATCCATATTACCAACATCTATATGTTCCTGTGAAAGACATGGTGCTTTCACCAAATGAATCAAGCATCAAAGTATTTCTTACTAAAGTCATGTTTATTAACATACTTAAACAATCTTTCTCTTTGAAGTCACAGAAACTTGGAAACTGATCTATATTTTCAGTTCAAAGTCCTCAGGCCCACTAACATTGTCATCTCTATAGATGCATGAAGTCAGTTCCTGACTAAAAGTGAAAACTCTGCGAGTAAACATGTCCGTTAAGGAATGTACCTCAACCAAGTCAAGTTCGAGCTTCCTGGCTTGTTCTAGTGCATCACGGACTGAGACTATGCAGTGCTCTGCACAAGAATGTATGACTCAGGAACAACTAGCATCCCTTATATTCTCAAATAATTGGGAAAAATATATAAATAAAAGAATATATTATAATACAAATACAAGGTATCTAAATCTTGACCAAAAGATAATCTCTATGCTAATATGATTTGTTATATCTCTCATCACAGGGGTTGCTGACCTCATCAAAGTAAAGGTAACTGAAAAGATATGGGATCAATTTCACCAAATCTACCTTCGTCTATGACAAGCCTTATTTGCCGGGTTTCTATTAGCTCATTTAGACATTGCCTGCCAGGATTCATCGCATTCTCCTTCGGCTTAGCCTAAGATCAAACCATCATTCTTTGATAAGCACAGAGCAATACTTGAAAAAGAGAAAACAGTGATAAGACCATGATGCTTGAAATTTGCTGATGTCCAACTATTTTTCCAGAATAATGAGAACATCCAACAATATAGCTCCAAACAGATCAGTCAAGTTGCTTCTAACTACAAAATTTAGATTAATTACTTCTACGATGGATAACTTTCTAGCTGACAATCATGATGTCTCACTCATAGAAACACATGACTCGTGACTGGTATGCCTATATCAATGTCACATGCACGTTAGACAAATTTAACAATATATATATTGCCTGGCCTCTTGCAACAGAAGTGCACATTACCTCATGCAGAACCAGGTTGGGATTCCTTACTTGTTCTAGTGCTTCATAAATTGAAATAGCACAATTTCCTGCACAAGTATGTAGTTGTTCAGAACTAGGATACATCATCTACTTAAATTGCCTAAGATATCAGGGAAACACCTTCCAGGTACATTGGTAACATCATTTCAATATACTGCATGAAACATGATAAATAATGTATTTTCCTGTAGTTATGCTCTTCATCATTTAAATGTTTGACAACCAAAAGATAGATCCAGCTCTTCACTCTTCACATGTGTTTGCAATCCACCCGACATGTGTAAAGAGACTTACCAATAAAGTATCAAGCATAGCTGATCACAGACAAGCTAGAGAGTAGTATCACTCACTAATATCTTTCTTTACAAACCACATGCTGATTAAATAATCCAATCCGACTATTTATGATTTGAGGCTCCATCCACCACATCCCAAGTATTTGAAGCTCTCTAAATGTTTAAACATAATTGTAACAGCTTTAGTTTGTCTTCAACTCTTATCCAAAGAGGACCCCCCAAAATATCAAGAATAAATCTAATGCCTCCACCTAAGACACTCTTTTGGATAGGCTTACATCATTCATGGATTAGATGTTTGCCTAATGATCCATAGACAGGAGATGAACTTTAAATTATGCAAACCCTAATTTCATGAATAATTAAAATGAGAAGATGAGCCCAACAGAAGGATTACACAACTGGAATCCCTCATCATGTTTCCAGCCATACCCATCAATAGCTGTCCACATATATCACCAGGCCTACATCATAACTTTATTAATCTTGCAACTAAACTCTCTCCCACAATTCATAAAGAGCCACATTTTGGCCAATTTTTAATTGTAGACACAAACTGCACTCTTCCCAACAACCCAAAACCTGCAACAAATATGTAAATGGATCTGTGAAAAATAGCAGTATATGTTTCAGCATACTACCTTCATCTTCATCTGTCATGAATCTAATTTCTCTGGATTTGATTTGCTCATTTGAATGCTGCTTACGAGAATCGTTGACTTCCTCAGGCCAATCCTAAAGACCAAACAGCCATTTTTCAACCATCACAAACCAAGCAGCATCTACAAAACCAATACAAACAACATATATACAAGATGATAGATAGAATGCAAGCTATCATTATACCCAGGATTCTACAATGCATATGTTTGATGAGCATGGATGGCCAAACAAAAAAGTGATGAGAGACAACTACAGGAAACAACACTCTCCCTGATCCACACAATACTGGTGTTAGACGCATAAAAACTTCACTAGCAGGGGCATTAGCTACCAGAGGAGTAGGAGAGGTAACTGCCACTTGATTTCAAAAAATTCTAGATCAGCATGGTGTTTGATTCACAGAAAACATTTTCAAGCATTTTTTAACACTTGCTATAAACTAATCTGTCCAACAGCCTACTAATGGTTTTATGTAGGATTTGGTGATGAGATGCAACTCTGCTGCCTGAACTCTTTATTTTTGCACGCTATATTGTGTTGGGCTCTATGAAAATAGGGAAAATTGAAAGCTCCAACATGGGTATGGCAAGGTAAACCGAAGAGTACAGGTAACAGAAAGATGCAATGGATTTTTTTTTTGGGCTCCCTCTTGTTGGTGAGATGCTATGCTAGTGTGGTTAATTAATATAGAAAAGATGCTGGGAAATGACGAAATTGATTTCTGCTTTTGGGGAAAAAAATTCTTCACTCTATTTTCCTCTAAATTATCCTGTGTTAACCATGCCACTAGTAGTCATGGATCACCATGTCACCTCCTGCCACCATCTATCAACAAAAGCTACTAAATTCACAGTTATTAGGAGAAATTAGAAATGGTTGATTACATCAAGAACTAAAGAAAACAAACATTTTTTATTGATTACTACAATAACCTCGAAAATTACAAATGTTAGATCATAACGACCACTGACAAAAGTTCACAAACGGCTTTCCATGAAACAAACTTATCCTGAATTGAAAAATATACAAATAAACAAATCACACTGCATCCAGATAAAATTTAAGAACCGTGAAATTGCGATGTACAAATAAATTCTGCAACAAAAACCAACTATTCCCACTGATCTCTAGTGTTTCCAATAATATACTGTCTGATACTCAAAACCCAGTATCACCACGACCAGCAAGCAAGTAACAAATACCCAAATCCAACCTACCTTGCACATATGAATACATCAAGACAACCGAAACCCCGAAGCCCTAAACCCTACATAATGATTGCCATGCTTTACTCACAAATTAACAAGAAAAATACTCTATGCCCACATCTAGAAACACATAGCACATACTAGCAACACTATTAGTCACTTATCAAGTATGGCAACAGAATTACCCGCAGTGGAGAAGCATAAAACCGCACATTGTTGCAGAATTCGGTAGAGGTTTTGCAAATTTTACCCCAAGGAGTGACCTTTGAACCAATTAAAGAAGTTTCACTCCTCGAATTGAGTAATGGAGTATTGGAGACGTGAAAAGCACATCTTTTGATGTGATGGGACAGGGTTTTTAGCTTAGAATGGTTGATTCTAGTGAAGAATGCCATTCTTGTTCAGTAAATGAACTCAATTTGGGGCATTATACTTACGGATTGTAGTGAACTTAGACAACCAGACAAAACCCTAGGTGATCAAAATTCGGTCTGAAATAAACCCAGAAAAAGGAAAAATAAAAAACGAAAACGGAAAAAAAGAAAATTTTTGGTTTATTTGGGCCGGAGGAGTAAAAGGGTTCGAAATGGAAAAGGAAAAGTAATTCTATAATTGAAATCTAAATTTGTTAGATATTATATTTAATCAAATTTTTACTTATTAAATTTTATCCATAAAATTTGAAGTTACTCAATATACTGATTGAAACTTTTACTATTGTTGGTCAAACTTACTTTTTCTATCACTTTTAAACAAAGTATGAGTCAAATCATCGCTGATCAAAGAGTATTATCAATAGGCTATTTTAGATATGGACTGCTAAGACAAAATTAACTTATTTAAGGTATAAGATGAGCTCTTGTGACTTGAACTTACTTTTATAAGCTGACCTGCCTCCAGTTTGGGAATCTCCTTTAGAAATAAGCCTTTGTCTTACGGAGCTGACCCGACCTTCTTAACACCTTTTTCACTTACGGGGAATAGATTCTCCATTCCTTCATCATTCCTTATAGGGTCTCTATTATCGCATTTGGTTCACTAGTGCTACACCAAATTAGGAATCGAAGGAAATTTTATTATGGCAAATTGTAGAATTCCCATTCCTACTTGAAATCCCTATATCTTAATTCAACAACTTTTGTTTGTTTTTATTTCTCTCACTGCCCCACCATAATTATTGGAATGACAATAACTATCTTACTTAACAAAACACAATCCAGATCTAAGATTGAATTCAGACCCCCTTTCTCTATTTGTGACAACCATGGAACCTTAGTTGAAGGTAGAACGAAATTAGACTTTGTGAAAGAACCCATTTGAATGCCTCAAGAACATCGACTATCTCACCCCTTTTGCACATTGGCCTCTGTGGAAGAACAAGATCCGCCTGTAGATACCTCTCTTGCGTATCAGAAAATGAATTAACCCCTTGATTAAGGTACGATTATGTCTTCACCTATTCTTGTTCTTGCTTTTAACAAAGTTGAAACATTTGTGCATTATGTGGTTTGTATATTTTTTTTTTTTTTTTGTTATGCCACTCTCTACTTTGACTATGCATGAACACCTACAATCCTCTATAATATAGTTATATAGATTAAAAAAGTTTTTTTTATTTACTTCTTTTGGATCGATGAGGCTATATCAAATGTTCACCAAGTTACACCTCTATATAAATTAGAAGATATTTGTAAGCTTTTGAGATTGTTGCATGTTAGTATGCTAAGGAAGTTCCTAGAATTTAAGGTATTAATCTTAGAAGTCTTCATCATAAGGGTTCGCTAATTAAACATAAGGTAATTTCAAACACCTTTGCATTTCAGATTCGATGTTTTTTATGGAAAGTTTGTAATTTTATGTTAAGGTTTCTATTTGTGATTGAGTTTAGGTGTTAAACAGATGGTGAAATGGGAAATTCAGTTTCTTATGTATTCATATTTGATTTTTCTTTAAAGGGAAGTTTTAAGCTTTGTGTTGATTACTGCTGTTTATCGTGTTGTTTTGGTGTATTACACTTAAAAGGCAATGTTAAAGAAGATGCTGTCTATAGGAAGTTAGTTACTTAATGAAGAGAAAGTAGCATCAAAGATCAAGTTCTGTTAACTATTCCTGTTTTATGAATATATTGCTTTACCAAAGCAATCAACGAATTGAGAATCTTATGGACATTCACATCCATAACTCAATCAAAACAAGAACTGGAGGCCTTTTCCTTTCCAGTAAAATTATGAATAGTTTTGAAATGTAGTAGGATTAGCAAATTAACTAAAAAAATAGAAGTCGACTTTCACAAGACTCAAGTACAAATCTTTTAAAGACTTATATATGATATAGATGTTTTTCTTTATTTCCACGTTATAACATGGAGAAAGTAAGTGCTAACTGATAATAGAAGCTTTTGCAATAGAGGCTCTTGGACCTCAAATTTTTTGCAATTTCAGTTTCCTAATGGTCCCCATTCTCAAGCAGTTTCTTCTTGTCATACAGCAACTCTTGTGATGACGTACATAAGTAAAAGGCCTATCTAAAATAGTTTTATCAACACTTAGTAGAGCCGTACTCTATTTTTATTTTACAGTATTTATCATGTTGTTCATATCATTAGACCATCATCTATTTCTATGAATTATGTTTTAGAAGAGTAAAAGTTTCACTTCTATCATGTTGTTCATATCATTAGACCATTACCTTTATAGCTAATGGGATAATAAGGTTTACAATGGGGCATATTTATTGAAGGGACCAATAGTAAGTTACTTATGGTAAGAGTATCGAGAAGCATATTCTTATCTGTTGATATGTGTATCCTATAATGTGTCGTAGGCTTAGGGAATTTGTAAAACTGCCAAAAATTTAGTAAAAAGAGTAATCCAATGCACTATCGAGTAATGCATTATTAATTCGAGTATAGTGAGCCCTTTTTGTATATACCTTTTCTTGCAACTTTATAAGCCTCCACGTTTTTGTAAATCGAAAAGGATTCTTATTCTAGCCATGATTGGTTTTAATATTTTCAAAATTTGATGTTATAAAAATATTATACTGATATAATAATCAAACTTTTATATGTTAAAATTTACACTAAATAGTTTGAATTGCTTAATGCAATATTTTGTTGAACTTTTTGATTGTCAAATTTCCCACATCGATCATCTCTAAATATATATTATTGTAAATGCTCTTTGATTAAAAAATAAAAGTATAATCAATAAAAGATAAAATATTAAAATCTTCATTAACCACGAATGGTTGTACAAGAGATCCTTGTCCTTAGCTTTCTTGGTGTAGGAATAAAAAATTTATATTCATCTCTCTTATGCCAAAAACTAAGGAAGAATTTTTTTTTTCCTTTTTCACCTTGTCGGTGATCAATTGTTTTTGTTCTATGAAATCTATTTAAGAAGAGTAATAGCTTCACTTCTATCAAGTTGCTTACGGTAAGAATATCAAGATGTATGTCCTTATTTGTTTATTTTAGTAGTTGTGGTTATGGAGATCAAGATTATTTTGGCCTTTCTACAGTGATGGATTAGTTGAAGTTGAATGGTTTAGAATCACATAAGAGAAAGAAATTTGCTTGCTTGCTACTAGTTTTATGCACACAATATGCTAGTCTTACATGTGGTTTATTGTTTATGCTACATTCTTTGGTCCTTCATACTTATTAATTGTCAGTATGATCATACAAGTTAAATTTCTACCAACATAGACACTACATTAGAAGACTTGTTGAGAATGATGATGTCACTTGTATCAAACAGTTGAGAGTGGGTAAGAATGCATTCTATAAACTTTGTCAAATGTTGGAGAGTATAAGAGAATCGAAGGCATCAAGAAACATGTTAGTTGATGAGCAAGTCGTGATGTTCTTATATATTCTCATACATCACATGAAGAATTAGGTAGTAAAACATAATTTCAAGAAATCTGGAGCAACATTTAGTAAGCATTTCCACAATGTTCTAAAGGCAACTCTATGTCTTAGCAACCATCTTTTGAAAAGCCCGAACCCATTTCAAACAACCATATTGATGATTGTTGGAAATATTTCAAGGTATAAAAACATGTATTTCTAATGAGAAAGTAATACCTTAAAGCAATACTACTTTGAAGTTTAGGTTGATATTCACTTTGCACTTTTGTGTTGAATTGTCTAGGTGCATTAAATGGAACTCACATCCTAATCAGAGTTCCATTGAAAGACAAACTGAGATATAGGGCTAGAAAAAATGAGATCGTTACTAATGTTTTAGGTGTTTGCACACCAAGCATGCATTTTGTCTATGTTTTGCCTGACTGGGACAATTTAGCTACGGATAGTAGAGTGTTACGTGATGCAATGACTAGGAGAAATGGTTTAAAAATTTCTTAAGGTATGCTTGATATGTATATGTATTCTTTCTTGTCTATTTAATTTAATTCCTTTCTGGTTTGAAAGATGACCCAAGCTGCTTCCCTTTCGTAAAGGTTACTATTACCTAGTTGATGTGGGTTATCTTAGCTGTAAGGGTTTCCTTGCACTCTTTAGGGGTTGGAGATACCACTTAAATGAATGGCGTTAAGGATACTAACTAAGAACTCTGGAGGAATTGTTTAACTTTAAGCATGTATGATACAAATCCATGGATGAACATACGAACTTGATATCACGAGTAACCAAAAGGGATGGGTTCAAGCTTTGAGATGGCTTGAAAACTAAATGATAGTCAAAGGTTGAGCAAGGATTCCTATGTATTGATGATGGATATGATACACTAATGCTTCACATAAACTCGGGTCACACTTGATATGATGCATAAGTATGGTCGAAGGTTACTTACCATTAGTCCACGCTCAAATGGGCTAGATAAGAGTAACTCAAGAGTAAGTATACTTAGCTCAAGAGAGAGTAAAATCCAATGTATTCTCTATGTTTAATTTTCGACTATTATATTATGAGGGTATTTGTAATACCCAGTTAGGGTAAGTCCTAAATTATAGAAATGTACATAAATGGATCTATACTTGCTAAGAAAAGGAAAATAATTTATAGGGAAGGCATGTATTTGTGCTAAAAGAATATTTACTATCAGAAGGAATAGTACGGATGTTAGAAAAAACAGTATGGATGTCAAAAAAGGACTGTATGCGTGTGTTTTACTTAGTTTGCGATTCTGACAACATTGTGAGCCGAGTAGGGGTAAGTCTGTTTGGCATCGATAGTTTGGTGCCTTGATGGTTGGGGTTAGATAGGGGTTGGATTAGGGACAACTCACATTTAGGTCAGCTTTGGCTGGTTGGCCCTTTATAATTATTAGCTCAGCCTCGGGTCTCTAGAGATGGCTATTTTCCTAATTTGGTGCTTGGACTAGGGTGTGATGAGGGGTCGGCTCCAAGTGTAGGCTAATCACCTCGGTAGCTTCTTGGATAGTGGGAGAGCAAAGTAGCTTAGCAGATCGGATTGGGGAAAACACTATTTCTTAGTACTTAACTCTCCTCGAACAGCTTGGCAGACCATGTAAGAAAGCCCTTGGGCTTAGAAGCAAGTGATCGGTCCTTGATCCTTATCATTCCCTCCAAGTTGTTTGAGATTTAGAATCAAATTTGGTTTAGCTTCAAGTTGCTCGTCCTTCAGAGTGTAAGATTGGAGATCGACAATGTTAAAGGAGTCCAAGACTCCATATCCTTTAGGTAATTTAATTTTATAGGGATTATGATTGATCTTTTCAAGTACTTTGAAAGGTCCGTCGGCCTTAAGAGACAACTTGCTCTTCTTTAAGTTTGAGAACCAATTCTTGCTGAGATGTATCCAAACCAAATTACCTGGCTGAAATTCTCTCTTTCTCCATCATTGGCTTCACTTCTCGAGCTTAGTTTTAGCCTGGCTCAATTACTCCACAACCTTTTGGTGCATAGCTCTTATGGCCTCGACTCTTTCTGCGGCTGGCCTATCATCATCATTTGTCCTTGGTTAGGGTACTTGCTCCAATAGGAGCTCGTAGTTGAACCCATAGGCGATCTCGAATGGAGACATGTTTGTTACGCTATGGGTGGTTCGATTATAGGTGAATGTGATGATTAGTAAACATAGATCCCGATCGGCCATGTTTCGTTCGATAGTAACCTGTAGCAAAGTTCCCATAGTTTTGTTGACAACTTTTATCTGTCCATTGGTTTGTAGATGACAAGATGTGCTATACAATAGTTTAGTTCCCATTAGCCTCTAAAGTGTCCTCCAAAAGTGGCTCACAAACTTGGGGTCTTGATTCGAAACAATGGTTCTAGGTATGTTGTGAAGCTTGATCACCTCTTGCAAGAAAAGAAAAGAGATAGCTAAAGTGTCGTTAGTTTTGGAGTAGGGCACGAAATGTGCCATCTTGCTAAACCAATCCACAACCACCGTAATGGAGTCCTTCCTTTAGGATGTCCTTCGCAACCTTAACATGAAGTCTATATTTGGCTCAGACCCTGGTTTGGTCAGGACAAGCAAGGGTAGATAATGTCCTTGCTCGACTTAGCTCTTTGCCTTCTTGCAGGTCGTACACCTTTCCAGCATGGATTGTACGTCTCTCATTATTCTCAGCTAAAAGAATCTCATAGACAGTACTTCAAGGGTTCGGTCTTAGCTAAAGTGTCCTATTAATCCCCTTCCATGCGCATTGCGCACAAGTAATTCTCTCATGGAACAAGTCGGAATACATAGCTTCCTCTTTTTGAATAAGTATCTACCCTCCCTATAGTAGTCATCTAATGTCCGTCCTTCCTCACATCGAGCATAAATAGGACCAAAGTATGGATCTTCAGCATATAGGTTCTTTATGGTTGAAAACTAAGTAGCCTTACTTATAGCTCAATCAAGAGGGTATGTTGTCTTGATAGGGTATCGACCACTACATTGTTTCTTCCATTCTTGTATTTTACGACATAGGAAAAACCTTCCATGAACTCAATCTATTTGGCTTACCTCCGAGATAGCTTTGGTTGGCTTTTTAGGTATCTTTAGGATTCATGATTGGTGTAGATCGCAAATTCCTTAAGTAGTAGATAGTGTTGCCATACTATTAAGACTCAAATTATAGAGTAAAACTCTTTGTCATAGACAGAATAGTTGAGTGTAGTTCTTTGAAGTTTTTCACTGAAGTAAGCAATAGGTTGGCCTTCTTGCATCAACACAGCACCTATTTTTACTTTGGATGCATTATACTCAACTTCAAACACCTTGTCAAAGCTTGATAGAGCTAAGACGGGAGTTGTAATTAGCCTCTCTTTCACTTCCTCAAAACTCTCTTCCGCTCCTTCTCTCCTCATCTGAATTTAACATTTTTCTTGGAGAGTTCAGTGAGTGGAGCTACAATCGTATTGAAGTTCTTTATGAACTTGCGATAGAATGATGCCAAGTTATGAAAACTCTTCACAACAGCAAAATAGGTCGGCTCATTCTATGATGGCTCTTGTTTTCTCATCATCGACTTAGATGCCACCTTCACTCACAACAAAACCCAAGAAGATTAATTTGGATCGGAAAAAGTCACATTTCTTCAGATTGGCGTAGAGTTGGTCAGCTCGGAGTTTCATAAGGACTCTGCGAAGATGATCTTGGTGAGTCTTTAGGTTAAAGTTGTATACCAAAATATCATTAAAGTAAACTACTATAAATCTTCCTAATAATTCTTGGAGCATATGATTTATCAAGTGCATAAATGTGCTCGGCACGTTGGATAGCTTAAATGGCATCACAAGCCATTCATATAAACCATATCATGTCTTGAATGCAGTCTTTTACTCATCACTTTTACGTATTCGAATCTGATGGCATCCAGATTTGAGGCCAATCTTGGAGAACACTGTTGCTTCACTTAACTCATCCAGCATGTCATTGAGCCTAGGTATAGGATACCTACACTTGATGGTGATTTGATTAATTGCTCGGCTATTGATCACATTCTCTAAGAACCATCCTTTTTAGCACCAATAAGGCTAGAACGGTGTAGGGGCTAAGGGACTCACATACATACCCTTTCTTCATAAGGTCATTTACTTACTTCTACAGCTTGGCAGCCTGTTCGGAGTTCAGCCTATAAGCAGGCTTGTTTAGTATTGCAGCTCCTGGCTGCAGGTCGATTACATGCTTAATGCCTTGGATTGAGGGTAGACCCCTTAGTAACTCTTTTGGAAACAGGTCAACAAATTCCTTTAATAAGGTTTTTACCTCAACAAGCGACTCCTCTTAAGATCTTAACTCTAAAATTCTTTGAACCAATAGATAGGCTGATCCTTCAAACTCCATTTCTCTCTTCAATTCAACTCAAGTCAATATTAAAGCCTCCTTCTTCAAGGTTTGACTCAGTTGGGATTGCATGAGCTTCACCTGTTCGGTGGTCATAGGACTCAATTTCATCTTCCTTCCTTTATACTCTACAGAGCATATATTCCTCCTTCCATTGTATACAGCTGCTCAATCAAACATCTATGGTCGTCCAAGTAGAATGTAGGACATATTCATGGGCAGCACATCACAGAGCACTTCATCTCGATACTTGCCAATACAGATCAGCATAGATACTTGTTTGCTTACTTGTAGGGCTCCATTATTACTAAGGTAGTAAAGCTTGTAAGGTTTCGGGTGGGGCATAGTCAGCAATTTTAGTTGTTGGACCATAAATACAGAGGCTGTATTAGTGTAGCTCCTACTGTCAACGATCAGCGTACATAGTGAGTCATTTACATTACACCCAATATGGAAGAGATTTTCTCTTTATTCATCTTCGGGTACAGGACCGATGCTCATCATCCGCCTCAGCATTAAGGTGGTCAGTAAAAACTTGCCTTCTTCTCCATAGATAACTTCCTCCTTGGATAACACGATCGATTTGTCCTCCTTTAACTCCTTAACTTCTTCATTAGTGCTGTTAACCTCAATAGTCTGCGCCTCGCCTCGGATTACCATTGTTCACTTGTTCGGACACTAAGCGACTATGTATCCAAATCCTTGGCATTTGAAACACTTGATCTCATTCGTCTTTCCCCTAGAACTCTGGCCTTTCTTAAACTTCCTTGGGGGTTCCTTCTCTTCTGTTCGGGTAATTTGAGCAGGTCAGGTTTTCAGTGGCCTTGCTTGGTTCCGTTCGTACAGGTTTGCTTAGAACAGGTCGATTATTGCCAGAACGGTTGACAGGTGGTTGGAATCTTCCTGTTCGGTGCCTTTCTATCGTCTGGCGGGTTCAGATTGCATCATCAAGTGTTCCAATATCCAAGGTTTTTAGGTCATCCCCAATTTCATACTTCAATCCACCGATGAACCAAGATACAATTCGGTCCTCTAGCTCTACAACTTTACATTGGATTATTAACATTTGGAATTCCTTAACATAAGCGTCTAAACTCGATCCGCCTTGTCTCAATTCTTATAGTCTTTTGAAAGCATCCTGCAGATAACAACTCGACACAAACCTTCTTTACATAACTCTTTTCATTTCATCTTAACTCCTAATCTCTCATTCTCTTTCTTATCTGCTGGTAGCTTGCAAGTTCTTCCACCATAAGGCGGCATAACTAGTGAACTCCAACACAGCAAGTCTAAACTTTGCATTATCAGGCATTTTGTGTCATTCAAATTGCTTTTCAATCTTATCTACCTAATCTAGGTAGTCCTCGGCATCACCACCTCCAGAAAAACTCGAAATACGTATTCTCAATCCTTTGACTCTAGGGGCTTGCACATTTCTTTCCTCAAGCTCATAGTATTCCTCTGCTTTGTCGTCTCCTTCCACTTCCTCTTTAATCCCTTCAAGTGCTAGTCTTCGTCTAGCATCTCTACTAACTCCTTCAGCTTGGGGTGGTCGAGCTGAGACGTTAACTCAACCAAACTGACCATTGCCTTGTCCTTGTTGCTCGCCCTCCCTAGTAGAGCTATTTCTAGCTTATTGCCTGTCTTCTTGGATAATAGTCACCAGGTTAGCTACCAAGTTAGTAAGATTATCCAAGTGATCACCCATTAACTGAGGTATGAAGCTTCCTTCCTGTCCTTGGCCATATCGAGTACCACTTTCTTGGTTTCCTAAAGTTCCTTGAATACTAGAATCTGACATTGTTGGTTACTTCATAATGATAATTACATAACAAACGAACAATCAACCACACTCTGTTTTGCGAATCGAAAATAGGGGAAAATAAAGCACAAGATACCTTTCAACTACTAAACTTTAAAGTTAACAATAAAACTGTTATCTCATAGTAACAAACTACTTAAAGATCACAATAGCAGAATCCAGCTTCAAATTTAGCCAGGCTCTGATACTAAGATGATATGAATCTGTAGACGAACACATGAACTCGAAATCATATGTAACCAAAAGGGATGGGTCTAGGCCTCGAGATGGATCGAAAAGTAAACGATAGTTGAAGGTTGAGTAAGGGTTCCCATGTACTGATGATGGATATGACGCACCAACGCCCTACATGAGCTCGGGTCACACTTGATATGACGCACAAATATGGCCGAAGGTCACTCGTTACTATTATACTCTCAAATGGGCTAGATAAGAGTAGCTCAAGAGTAAGGATACTTATCTTAAGAGAGGGTGAAATCCAATGTATTCTCTATGTCTGATTTTTAGCTATTACATTATGAAGGTATTTATAGTACCTGGTTAGGGTAAGTCCTAAATTACATAAATATACATAAATGGATCCTTACTTGCTAAGAAAAGGAGACTTATTTATAGGGAAGGCACGTATTCGTGCCAAAAGAATATTCACCATTGGAAAGGATAGTATGGATGTTAGAAAAGGATAGGGCGTGCGTGTTTTACTCAATCTGCGATTTTGACAACATTGCAAACCGAGCAGGGGTGGTCTTTTGATCAGGTTTGTTTGGCATCGACAGTTTAGTGCCCTAATAGTTGGGGCTAGACAAGGGTTGGATTAGGGATAACTTACATTTGGGTCTGCTTCGGCTGGTCAGCCCTTCACAATTGTTAGCTCAGCCTTGACACTCTAGAGATGGCTGTTTTCCTGATTTGGTGCTTAGACTGGGGTACGAGGAAGGGTCGACTCCAAGTGTAGGCTAATCACCTCTGCGGCTTCCTGGATGGTGTGGAGAGCAAAGTAGCTTGATAGATCTAACTGGGGAAAACACTACTCCTCGGTGCTTAACTCTCTTCAGATAGCTCAGCGGACTATGTAAGAAATCCCTTAGGCCTAAGAGTGAGTGATCGGTCCTTGATCCCTATCAATGCATTTGCTCGTAATGTTATTGAGCGATGCTTTGGATTGTTGAAGATGAGGTGGAGTATACTTAAGAGCCCTTTGTTTTATCTAGTTTGAATCCATAATCGTATCATACTTGCATGTTGCTTGTTGTACAACTTCATTATGAATGAAATGTTTACCAACCTATTAGAAGATCATGTTGATGACGTGGAGGAAAACATTGCCCATTCAACTGAGGATGTTATAATGACATTTAGGATTAGTGAACAGTAGTCTAATTGGAGATAGGAACTAGCCACTCATATGTTTGCTAATTGGAGTGGAAGTAGACGAACGCATAGCTGACATATCACAATTGAACATTGGATTATAGTGTTGTGATGCTTTAGTATATGTTACTTGGTCAGAGCATCATTTGTCACTTCTTGTATTGGATCAATCATATATTTTATGTTGTTTCATTGTTGTTTGTTTGTGCTATTTATACTATGGATTTGAGTTTGACATGTAGTATCTTATGTTAAAGTTGGAATACATAGTATATAATTTATGGCTACATTGAAATCCTCCATTATAATTTGCTTTTTCTATACTTTATGGATGTTTTTCCCATTATGTAATGAAGGAGTGATGACTATGGAAGAAGTTTGATCTTTATAGCAGGATGGCAAGTCTATTGAGCAAGTGAAGAGGAAGTGGAAAAATTCCGAAGATTGTACATTAGTCCAATGCATGGTGAAGCTATACACCAAGGGTACTTATAATGTTGACACCGAATTTAAAAGTGGATATCTACTTGAGCTAAAGAAAATGCTAGACGAGAAGATTCCAAACAATGGTATGAAGCTAAAATTGAACATAGAGTTACGCATTTGTACATTGAAAAGGATTGGAATATTGTGTATGATATGGTTTATGGTAAACATACTAGTAGCTTTGGATGGGATTCAATACGGGACATGGTTACTGCGAAGAAGAGTGTATGAGAGGCTTATATATAAGTATGAGTCATGTATCGCTTCATGTTCTATAATATATGCGTCATATAATTTGTATACCAATTGTTGTGACCTTTTTTATCAATCTCTACATAGACACGCAAAGAGGCCACCCAATTCATGAACAAGTTTTCCTTTTCTTCATGACCTGTCTACGGCCTATGCAAAGGGTCATGCAACTATACATGACGCATAAATGGCTGACGATGTACTTGAGGAACTAGATAATGAAGAAGAGCAACAACAAGAGTAATGGAAAGAGGAAGGCCAGTCACATGACATTGATGAGGAGTTTTGAAATGATAAGGATGTAGAGGAGATATTGTTTTGTCATATTGTAGTTCAATCCAAAGGTAAGCGAAAGAGAGGTACAATTAGTGGTCAAACAATATTTGAATTGATATCTACTTATAGAGAAGTTCAAACACATTTGTAGGAAATGAAGCACACCATAAACAATGTAGTTGAGCGCCTGACGTTAGACAAGGCAAGGATAGACTTGCATGAGCTAATAGTATTCCTTCTAGGAATAGAAGGGTTATCTCAAACAAAGTTGTTTCAAGCACTAGTTAAGATATTTAGGATTCCTGAAAATGTTACTGTCTTACATGATCTTCTACCTAAGCATTGTCTTCCTTTTATTAAAGTGTTGCTGAACGAGCCTTGATTGGAATTTGAAACCAAGTAGATGGCTGATAACTCTTATTTTAAATACATTTCACATGGTAATTTTATAGTATTTCTCTTACATCTTTGTTTTTTTTTTTAAAGAAATTGATACTTAATTAAGTAAAATTTTGATTTCAAGGTTTGGATACGTTCTCGATTGAAAATGAAGAAAATGAATCAAGTTTCACTCAATTTGGAGTTCAAATAAATGAGTTATGAAGTTACCTAAACAATAAGAAAAAGTGATAATTTTTTGTTAGAAAGTTACACAGTTTGGGACATAACTGTATCCTTAGGTTGTGTCTATGCAGGATAATTTTTTATGCCAAAATCAGTAAGTTACACAACCTAAGGATACAGCTGTGTCCCAGGCTGTATCTAGTGACAAAAAAAGAAACTTTACAATACATTATATAAGGACTTATGAGGGTTTTACACATGACTTTGGACATTCAAAAGAGAGGAGACTTGAAGAGAAGGAGGAGTAAAAAGGCGAAAGCAATACTTAACTTCAAGATTGAAGAAGATTTCTCATTAACAAAAGAGGTTTTTCATGTTTTATTTCTTGATTTTGTTGCGATTCGTTTTTAATTTCATCATGATAGCTTAAGATTATGGTATTTAGGATTGTGGAACTTAGGGTTTCATATGATTATTAGATTTATTGATAATTTTTAATAAAGTTTCTATCTTTCTTGATTCAATTATGTGTTTTAATTGTTAATTGATATTTCTAGGGTATCAATCTATGATGTTATACATGATGATTGAGAAATCACATGAATAATAAGATCTTGACATAATTGGAAAGAATTGCATGTGTATTTAAAGATAAGATACATGATTCTTCTAGAAAGTTATTAGTTTTGTGTGAGAATTCATTATACATTAATGTGATTCTAAATTATATTACTAAGTGAAGAAATTTCGGTAAATAATTTAAGATTAGGGTTGATATGCTTGAGAAATGTGTTAACTTTAGTTGTGAATCCTTCTGATCAAGAATAATAAAGATGGACTTGGATATATTTTTAGCGGTCACATGTTAAACACTAGGGGAAACAATTCCTAAATACGTTATTTGCTTTCTTGAAGTCATTCTTAATTTTATCGCTTCCTAAATTGCTTAGTCAAGTCTCATAATTAGATTAGTTTGTTAATTTTAGTATTTTTAATTCATTTAACCTGTCACAATTTTCCAGTTAGATAATAGAGTTAAGGTTAGTATTAGTACTCGAGGTTTCTGAAGAATCGACTCGGACTCACATCTACTATATTAAAACCGATAGGTGCACTTACCTTGTATCAATGGCCTTTTTTTGTTGGTTGATGATTCATGTGGTTATAAGGTGTAGTCAGTTTATGTTATTGTAGGTGAACATCACCAAGTGGATGTTAACTTAAGCTTTTGTCCACTCATTGTTTTTTGTAAGGATTTTTGTATGAGTGGGTGTTAAGTTAAGGTCTAGATATATTTGTTGGATGAATTTATGTTTATGATTGAACATTGACTATTGATACGTTGTATATTTGAATAGCTCCATGTTTTGTACATGATGAAGTAGTGTCATTCCATTATATTTTATTTTTTTGTTATTTCTAAATAAAAAAGGAAGATTCACTCTTGTGCATGTTTATATACCAAGTAATTTGGTTGATTTGATGAAACTATTAACTCCTCATATCTATGTTTCAGACATCATATGTGTATGTAATCATTTGTATATGTTTGCTTACATGTGCTTCGATTATTCTATCACATAATGAATTTTGCAATTCATGTTGGGTTAAACTCTTATAAGATGGTTACCCATATTGCTAAGATTTGATACTTAATAATGCTACACTTCCCTACCTTATTGATATATGGGATGTCCTAGATAGATATGCTAATGTTACGATGGCCCAATATAATATGTTCTCAATATGAGAATACTCCAAGATTATTTTAACCCATTTCCTCACTTAATCTATATTGCAAGTTTCATGCTATAATCTTCCTAAAGGATTTTTGTGCAATATTAACATAGAAAATGTTGTGAAACATGTTGTTAAGTATAATGAAAAGACATAGAATTTGGACACTAACTAGAAAGTTAGTATGCAAATTGTTAACAACTTGGTTGAAAATTGTCCAAGCATGATTAAAAGAAAAAAGGAAAAGAAAAAGAATTGTCTTGCAATTTGTTTAAAAAAGAAATAAGATTACTAAGAAAATTTAAGAATTATCATAAAAAATATTGGATAAAGGGTTTTATAATTAATATGCTAAGAACTTAAAAAATTGGTAAAAAATTGTCTAACAGTCAATAGGCAAAAATGTGCACAAAAAGAGCCCCTACTCATTTAAGGAGAAGTTCTTCTTCTTAGAAACCAATCAAACATTACTTAAGCATAAATTTACTTCAAGCTTATTGGTCATTACATTAAAGTCCTTGACTATTATCAATAGGATATATGTGGTTTTAACATTGATTTACAATTTCATCAAGCTAAGCACTAATATGGTATCCAAGACATGGTTTTTGTACGGCTGACAACATAACTTATAACCACTGCAAAAGTAACCATCCATAATACACACAAAAGTGCTCCCAATTTCCTATCCTTACTTTTTTGTCCTTCACACATCGACTGTAGCTCTTTCTCCCTTGCATGTGGCAAATTTAACTCATGTTGAAGCTTTGTTATTGATTCAGTGTGTTTAGTTCGCTCGGTCTCTAATTGTTCCAATTGCTGACATCTTTGTAGGACTTTCTTATCAAAGCTCATTTCATATCTACATGTTAGAGGATCTACCCATTCAAAGAACTTAGAGGCATCTTTGACCTACACATTGTAATAGATGTTAATTTTTTTTTTTCTTTTTTTGCAAGGCAATAGATGAAAAAAGGTTGTAATCTAATTATGTATTCACCATACCCAATATTTTGAGCACCTATGAAACCTTCTTCCAAACATTCTCGATTGCCAAGATGATACGCTATCGATTATTTCTCATAATAACAAAATGCCATCTTATATTTTGAATTCATAGAAGACGATGAATTTGAGGCACTGGACATGTTATCTTTCTGACAATGAATAGCAAAATAGGTTAGTCATTTATGAAGAAAATGTTGTCCAGTTGCTTAGATCATTTCTGGCTTTTATGTTTCCAATGCAGTCCAAACAAATCTGTTTACATGAAAGGACCTTCTCATGTATGCATTAGTTTTCCAAACCAACGTTATATATATCAACTTTGGCGTGTATGAATATATATCCATACATGTATATATGTCCATATAAGAAGAAATCTAAACTAAATTAGGTGGTTACTCGTCATAATTATATATTGGTAATAAATCGACATTGTGACTGTATATGTAAGAAAAATAGGTCTGAAAAAGTTCAATTTGAGGTGCTGTATTTTCGTAGGAACTAAAATTGTAAACAAATCTCTCTTCGTTACCTTTATTAGGTTTTTTGCAGGTTAAGGCTAACTCATTTTATCTAATATTATTATTTTAAAATGAGGTTTTGCTATGATAGGTTATAAATTAAAAGTAGCATTGAAAAAACCAATGTCCTTTTATTTTCAATAAAAACAAAAAGGAAGTAGAGTAAGTAAAAATAATACATGCTTTCATCTAAAGACTCCTAGGTCTCGTGGAATCTTAGCCATAGTTATGGAAGAGAGAAAACTTTCATTAATTATATATTGGTGAAACTCATAACAGGTTCGTAAGTATAATTTTCAGAAATAGCTAAATACTTTTGTCAACAAGAAAGGATCATGATAACATACTCCCATTGAGTATTATATATGAAGGATTATATGATTCACTTAAAATATTAAAACATTAATTACATTTTAGCACAAGCATCTAATACTTAAGTATATATTCGACTAAATTGGAGATCTACATAGCACAAACATGTATTCTTATTGGAAGTAAACAACTTCAAAGTAAGCATTAACAAATATACTACAAATGTAAAGAAGGAGAACCTTCATTAAATTGCATTGACTAAATCTATCCCTTTATTTCAACAACTTGTGTTGACATTATTATTTATGAATGTTTCATAAATAGAGGGTGTTTCTATTTTGTGTGGGTATCTTCTCTTTTGGGGTTGGGTAGGGAGGCTTATATCTTTTAAATCAATATAAATAGATAAACATATGACCATTGTTGTTGAAGGCTATTTAGACTCTTATGTAAAGTTCATGCAATAAGAAGTTTTGCAACGCACTTTCAACTGCATATGGAAGACACCACTGAAAGTGAGTAAATATTTTCGATGCTTACATATTTAATATTGTAAATACGTATAGAAACGTTGATGGAGACTACATAATTTGAAAATTACAGTATGTTTTAACAAAAGTGAATAGGGATCACCACTTAATACTGTTGTAATGAAGCACTTGATATCATTTCATTACCTATGAGAAGAGAAACATTCATTGTCATCTTCATGTCCCGTACTGGTCTAGACTTAATATTCTTTATTTGCCTACTCTTATGATTGTTCATTGGAAAAAAATGTTACTACCTCATGTTTCCACTTAAAATCGGTATCTTTTTATATAAGTCACTATGATAAGACGAGTCTATAATTATTGTTAAACAAGAGATCTCGAAATATCTATAACAGAAATTTCAGAAGACATTATCGAAGTAGTGCCAGCAATAATTGATAATGAAAGAGAGATCACAAAATCTGTGAATAGCCAATAATATATACTTCTACAACTTGTAGACTATACTTATTATATTCTCAATATATACAAATGGAAGGGATGAGCAAATAGGCATTAGTAAATCTCCTAATATCATCATGCAATTGTATGGCAAAAGGAACGGTAGTGAGAATTCTGCGTAAGTGTTTTTTGTTTTTAAGACTGGACTGGATTGGAGTCAAGATAAGTGGTATGTACACCTCAATTTAACTAAAATGTTTACTTTCCTGGTGAATCACATCCTGTAGTATGCTGCTAGCATAGCTAAACTTGTACATAAATATTAATCAAGTGAAATATACAAACAAAGAAAATATCCTCACTTTTTAAGTAAAAATTGAATTTGTCAATATGAACCAATTAAGAACAATGGACATGTGGAAGTGACACTACAAAGCATGAACTCCTGGTAAGAGGATAAAGGGTCCTTAATCTCTTTTCCCATATAGTCTCAACTCTTAAGTTGAGGTTATATCTCTTTTGTTCCTTTTTTTTTTTTTTAAACATCTAGCCAAATGAAAAAATAGCTAGACTTTACTCTAAGGACTTATCAATACTAAAGAATCACTGCGTAGCATTAAAAATTCAATCCTCTAAAAATTATGATTATTAATAATGAAGAATCTATCTCTAGTGCCAAATCCAATCCTCTAAAAGAAGATCGATTATAATTAGAAATACATCTTACATGATTGTGCACATGCGCGTATGTTTTCCATTAATAGTATACCCATATATAAGGCAACGATCTACAGGTTATTGTCTTATCCACCAATAGTTATACAAATGAAAATAGTGTAGGTGTACATAAGTGAAAAATTGCATCAAATTTGCAAACTACATACCTTGTGATACAGGTTCGTGAATGAACACATGAGCTCAATATCACTTGTAACCAAGGGGTGGGTTTGGACCAGGAGATGGTTCGAAGGATAAATGAGAGTCGAAGGTTGAGCATGGGTTCTTGTGCATCGACGATGGATATGATGCACTAACGCTTTATATGAGCTTGGGTCACACTTGATATGATGTACAAGTATAGCTGGAGGTTACTCACTACTAGTCCACGCTCAATGAGCTAGATAAGAGTAGCTTAAGAGTAAGCAGAATAACATTTAGCTCAAGAGAGTGTAAAAGTTCAGTGTATTCTTTGTCTGTTCTCCTTATGGTTATTATAATTTGCTATTATTTATAGTACCCAATTAGGATAAGTCTTAAGTTATAGGAAATTTCAAAAAGGATCCCTACTAGCTAAGGAAAGGGGGAATAATTTACATGGATATCAATGTAATCGTATAAAAAGAATGTCCTTTATTAGAAAAGGATAGTACGGATGTTAGAAAAAGGACAGCGCGTATACGGTTTGATAATTTTGTGGTCTCCATAACATTGTTATTCGAGCAAGGGCAAATTTCGATTAAGTAAGGTTGGCGTTGGCAGTTCAGTAGCTTGGACAATTGGGATTGGATATGGGTTGACATAGGGGGTAACTCATTTTTTTTGGTTGGCTTTAGATGATTGGCTCTTAACAGTTGTTAGCTCGACCTCGGCACGTTGGCTGATTACCTTGGCAGCTTCCTGAATGACATAGAGAGTTAAGTAGCTTGGCAAGCTAAACTAAGAAATGCATTGCTTCTCGGCGATCAACTCACCTTAAACAACTCGACGAGCCAACTGGGTAAGCCCATGAGCTCGGGAGTGTGTGATTGGACTATGATCTCTATCATCCCCTCTGGGTTGTTTGAGATTTAGAAATCAAATCTAGCTCCACCCTGAATTGCTCATCCTTGGGAAGGTACAGTTGGAGATCGGCAATGTTGAAGGAGTTTGAGATTGTATTCTTCAGGTAGTTTAATCTGATAGGCATTAGAATTGATCTTTTCAAGTACCTTGAAAGGTCCGCCAACCTTAAGAGACAACTTGCTCTTCCTTAAATTCGGGAATCGTTCCTTGTTAAGGTGGATCTAGACCAAATCACCTGGTTGGAATCTTCTCTTTTTCTATCCTCAAAACTCCTCTACTCGTTCTTTCTCTATTTGAATTCAACATTCTTTTTTGAGAGTTTGGCGAGTAGGGCCATAATCATACCAAAATTTCTTATAAACCTATGATAGAATGATGCCAAGCCGTAAAAACTCTTCACGCGGGTTGAAGTGGTTGGTATTGGCCATTTGGTGATTACTCTAATATTCTCTTCATCAACTTGTATGCCACTACCACTTATAACAAACCCTAAGAATTTCATGTTGGGTTAGCAAAAGTCACACTTCTTCAGATTGGTGTAGAGCTATTCAGCTTAAAGTTTTGTGAAGACTCTTTGGAGATGTTGTTGGTGAGTTTCCAGGTTGGGACAATACACTAGGATGTCATTAAAATAAATTGCAACAAACTTTCCTAATAAGTCTTGAAGCACATGATTCATCAAGCACATAAATGTGCTCGGCGCGTTAGATAGTCCAAATGGCATTACAAGCTATTCATATAATCTATGGCACATTTTGAATGCAGTCTTCTACTCATCACCTTCCCACATTTGGATCTGATGGTATTCAGATTTAAGGTCAATCTTGGAGAATACTCTTACTCTACTTAATTCATCTACCATGTCATCAAGCTTGGATATGGGATACCTATACTTGATGGTGATTTAATTGATTGCTTAGCTATCTACACACATTCTCCAGGACCCATCTTTCTTCGGCACCAACAAGGTTAGTATAGCATAGGGGTTAGGGGACTTGCGTACATACCCTTTCTTCAATAGCTCATCCACTTACTTCTATAGCTTGGTTGCCTGTTCAGGGTTCAACTTATAGGGAGGCTTGTTTGGCAGTACGGTTCTTGGCTATAAGTCAATTGCATGTTCGACGCCTCGAATAGGAGGCACTCCTTCTAGTAGCTCTTCTGAGAATAGATCGGCAAACTCTTTTAGTAATGTTTTCACCTCGGCGGGGTGTTCCCTTTCCTCGAACCTCATCTCTAATATCCTTTGGACTAGTAAATAGGTCGGTCCTTTAAGCTTCATTTCTCTTTTTAGCTCGGCTCGAGTCATTGCCAAAGCTTCTTTCTTCTAGGTTCAGTTAAGTTGAGACTACATGACCTTTACTTGCTCGGTAGTCATAGAACTCAATTTCATCCTCCTACCTTCATGCTCCACAGAACATGTATTCTTCCTTCTGTCATATACCATAACTCGATTGAATATCCATGTTCATCCAAGTAAAATGTAGGACACATTCATGGTCAATACATCACATAACACTTCATCTCAATATTTACCAATGCATATCAATACAGATACCTATTTGTTCACTTGTAGGGCTCCCTTAACACTAAGCCAATGAAGCTTATAAGGTTTCGGGTGAGGCTTGGTTAATAATTTTAATTGCTGGACCATAGATGCAGAGGTTGCATTGGTGTAGCTCTTACCAATATGGAAGAGATTTTGTCTCTGTTCATCTTTGTGTATAGGATTGAGACTCATTGTCCTCCTCAACAATAGAGTGGTCGGCATAAAGTTGCCTTCCTCACTATAGATAGCTTCTTCATCAGACAGCTCAGCTTATCCATCTTCTTTTGGCTCCTCTACTTCCTCATCAGTACTATTTACTTCGATAGTTGGCACTTCACCTCGGATCACCATAGTTCTTTTATTTGGTCACTGAGCGGTTATGTGTCCAAATCCTTGGCATTTGAAACACTTGATCTCACTCGTCTTTCTCCTTGAACTCTGGCCTTTCTTAAATTTCCTTGAGACTTCCTTCCCCTCTGCTCGAGTAGTTTACGCAGGTTGAACCCCAGTAACCTTACTTGGTTCCATTTGCACCGGTATTCTCGGAATAGTTCGGTTATTGCCAAGTCGGCTAACTGGTGTTTGGAGCCTTCCTATCCTTTGGGTAGCTTGGATTGCATCGTCAAGTGGCTTAATATCCATGGTTTCTAGAATATCTCTGATCTCATATTTTAATCCACCGATGAATCGGGATACAATTCAGTCTTCTGGCTTACTGACTTTACGTTAGATCATCAACATTTGGAATTCCTTGACATAAGCTTTGATAGTCAATCCTCCTTACCTCAATTCCTACAACCTTTTGAAAGCATCCTATAAATAGTGCTCGGTACAAATCTTCTCCTTATAACCCTCTTCATCTCATCCCAACTCTTAATTTCTTGTTCCCTTTCCCTTCGTTGGGTGGCTTGTAAGTTTTTCCATCATAAGGTAGGAAACCAATGAACTTTAGCACGGCAAGTCTAACTTTGGCATTATCGGGCACTTCATGGCATTCAAATTGCTTCTCAATTTTGTCTACCTAATCTATGTAATCCTTAGCATCTCCATTTCTAGAAAAGCTTGGAATACGCATCCTCAACCCTTCATCCCTAGGGGCTTGTATATTCGTTTCTTCAGGCTCATAGTACTCCTCTACTTTGTCATCCCCTTCCTCTTCTTCTTCGATTTCTTCAAGTTCTAGCTTACACGTAGCAACTTTACCCATTCCTTCAATCTAGGGTTATTAAACATTAGCTTGGCTAAACTGAGCATTACCTTGCTTTTGCTGGTTACGTTTTCTAGTTGGGCTATTTCTAGCTTGTTATCTATTTTCTTAGAAAACAGTTGCTAAACTAGCTACTAAGTCAGTAAGCTTATCCAAGTGGTTACCCATTGACTGAGGTATGAAGCTTCCTTCTTGCCCTTAACCATGTTGAGCACCACTTTCTTGGTTTCCTATAGTTCCTTAAACACTTGAATCTGACATTGTTAGTTTAATTCACAAAATTGATGTTTAAAAATACCATTTAGAGTCCTTTTTGCGAATAATAATAGTAGAATAGTAACTAATGCTCTCACAACGACGTACAGTGAACAAGTTGATAACCACTTTGTTTTTGTGTATAAGAAATAGGGAAAATAGAGCACCGAATGTCTTCAACACTATTCACATACCAAACTACTAGTGTTAATAGAAACCTCAAATGCATAAAACTAATAGCAAATTACTCAGAGAAAAAAGGTAGCAGAAGCTAGCCTTTGAAGTAACCTGGCTCTGATACTAAGATGATACAAGTCTGTGAACATACGAACCCAATATTACGTGTAACCAAGGAGTGGGTCCGGACTGTGAGATGCTCTGAAGGATAAATGGGAGTCAAAGGTTGAGCAGGGGTTCCCGTACACTGACAATGGATATGACATTCCAATGCCTTATACGAGTTCGGGTCACACTTGATATGACACACAAGTATGGCAAGAGGTCACTTGCTACTAGTCCATACTTAATGGGTTAGATAAGAGTAGCTTAACAGTAAGTAGAAGAACACTTAGCTCGAGAGAGTGTAAAATTTCAGTGTGTTCTTTGTTTGTTGTCCCTATGGCTATTACAATTTATAAGTATTTATAGTACCAAATTAAGGTAAGTTTTATGTTATAGGAAATTACAGAAAAGGATCCCTACTAGCTAACCAAAAGGGGAATAATTGACAAGGGTATCAATATAATCGTGCAAAAAGAATGTCCTTTGTCAGAAAAGGATAGTGCATGTGCGGTTTGCTCATTCTGTGGTCTCTTTGACACTGTCATCTGAGTAAGGGCAAATTTCGATTAAGTAAGGTCTGCATCAGTAATTCGGATAGTTGGGATTGGACCGGGGTTGACTCAGGGGGTAACTCATTTTTCAGGTTGGCCTTGGATTATTGGCTCTTAATAATTGTTAGCTTGACCTTAATACTGAAGATGTTGACTATATCCTGATTTGATGCTTAGACTGGGGTTTGTTGCAGAGGGATCGGCTTAGCATGTTGGTTGATCACCTTGATAGGTTGGTTGGTCACCTCGGTAGCTTCTTGAATGACTTAGAGAGCTAAGTAGCTTGGTAGATTGGATTGAGAAATGCATTACTCTTCAGCGCTTAGCTTACCTTAAACAGCTCAACGAGCTAACTGGGTAAGCCTATAAGCTCAGGAGCACGTAATTGGTTCATGATCCTTATCACCTTGCTTTTTTAGTGCTTTATGAAGTATGATGCCAATGCTCTTCATTGAGTTTGCCACCTACTATCACCAAGGCATAGTAGTAGCCAATGATCATTTAGTTGGCATGCGTAGTGATTCATTGCAAATTGGGGTAGTATTGTGAAGTTGGGATTATTGGTTTCTAGAAATGCTTTGTTTAGGTTTTAATTTGGGATTAGGGTTTTTAGGAAGTTACTATACATATTGTTCTTTTTTTTCATGATTTGTTATTTGTGTTTTCTTATTAATTTTAGTAGGGTTAGTTTAGGTATTTTAGCTTCTATTCATCTATTGTTACCGGTCAATTTTTATGAAGTGAACATTATAATGTTAATTCAGTAACACTTAACTAAACACCGTAATGCCCTTTCTCTTGTATATTACACATCCATTCCATTCCTACGTAATTATAATTCCATTCCCCTTTATTTTATTTAGCGAACTAAATGAGGTGTAAGTTATAAACATGAATTCTAACCACAGCTAAAGGAAGTCCTTGAGTCTCTAAAGACCTAAGCCTTCAAGCTTCAATCAGAAAGGCTTAGCTCATGAAGCTCTAGTTGTACTAAGCAGGAATGATTATTAGAAACAACAACTCGCCAACCATCTCTAATTATTCTATTCAAAATTTTGAGTATGCCCTTTTAACATGCAAATTCACCTTCCATTTTGGTTTGATCTCATCCTTAATAAATAGAGGATAAGGTCAACAGGTAAGAAACCTTGATTTTAGCACACACATATACTCTTTTACTCTTTTGCGCCTTTTTTCCTCTTATAATTGCTAACTTAACCATCAAAATGGCTTTGTCGGACAACGTTCCAACTACTTTTTTCACATACATTCTCTTTTGCAAGCCTTCTTCACCTTTTTGTTGGCTTTCCTTTAAGCACGCTTCACCATCTCCTTAGTACGGAGGTTAGCAACTTCAATGGTCAAGAGTTGGGAACCTACAAAACAAAAATCACAAGTCAAAGGATGATGAATGAAATAATGCTTATTGGACAACATGCCAAGCATGAGCTTTGAGGGAACCCCATTCTCCCAAACGGTTTAAACGAACTACAATCCTAAAGATAAGCCTACCTTGACATGGCAAGGGTGGTGGACCATACCTTCCTCACCCTCATTCTCATCTTTTTCCTTGTTTTCCTTACTACTAGAGTTATCTATGGTGAGTGGCTCCCCTTTGATATACCAATCCATGACTACCTTGGCATTTCATAGCCGATGATTCCCATTTTTTAGTTGGGCCAGTAGATGGTCAGCTGCTTTTTGGTAGTTTAACTCTAATTTTTTTATAGGCAAGGTATGGATTGGTTTGACCATAAGGTTTAGAAGCTAAGGTCGATTTTGAACCTAATGAGAAGGAATTTCTCCTTCCAGCTGTGAATGGAAGACTTCAGTCCTTTTAGCAACTTCCTGTTTGCTTAGCTTGCCATGTCATACCAGCTATCCTAGGAGCACTTCACTACAAAGAAATATTTGTATAGGTGAGGTATTGCCCTCAGCTCAAACTAGTCATGTAGCGCCTCAAACACTACTAAGAGGCTATAGCCATTAGGTACAAGTTGGCTTGGACTCAACCAATGGTAATTGAAGAACCACTTTTGGAAATTGGAGAACGGAGTTCAAACTCGAACTACTTATAATATAAGAAGAAGGACCTCTTATGAATTAAAGCTATCGATCATCCTCTTGAGGCTTAGACATCAACCATTCTTAAGGACGAGCAATGAAATAGCAGATCTGATCTCTGTATCAGTAATGATACTGTGAATGCCATTCGGTTTATTCTCATCAGTTACCTCGATGTACGAAGAAGTTGCTAGTTTCCTTTCATCACCATTCTTGAGATAGCAATTCCAATGGCAAACTAACAATTGTTGCTAATCTATTCATGCTCCTCTTTAAATTATTTGAACTGCTACTTGATGTCACCATGCCTGAAGCAATCACTCAAAGTTTGAAGCAATCTAAGAAATGTCCTTACCCAGTGATTCTATGGTTTTGATGATGCAAATGATCCAAAAAAGTTCAAAACTTTGTTGAAATTTTGAAGAATTTTGGTGAAAGAAGTTTGATTTCTTAAGTTTTAATGTGAAAAAGAGAGGGTGTGAGAAAAAGAAGAGGAGGAAAATAAGAATAGGTTATTTTGGCTATTTATAGGCAATTGAAAGGATGATTGCCAGAAGGCAAACATATGTGACCTTTCTCTCACTTAGATCTCACTATAGGTCCCATGTATGAATTCAACAATTGACGGCATGCATAGATGAATGCAATAGACAACGACACTTGTCTCCAACATTAAATGTACACAGATTTATGTTCTACAAGACAACTTGAATTGAAGCTTTTTAAGAAGCCAACATCACCTCTGATCAGGTGTAATCTAACAAGATTGGAACACCTTACGTGCCTAACTCCAAGAACCCACCCTCTTGTAGCTCAGTTTAGGGGCTAAAACTTAATGTAGCTTGGTGAGTTACTTACTTGAACTTGCCCTTCGATCTGCTTACTCGGCACAACTCCATGACTCCTTTTAAGAGCCATTATGGTAGGAATTCAGGTCCTATTATACGGTCTCAAACTCATGGGCTAGCTACCATGGTACGCTTAGCTCTACTGCAGCAACCTATAAAAGAAGAGGTTGAGTTCCTTCTTGCTGACCTAATAGAGCACTCAAGCTCTTGTTAACTTTCACTTATTGAGTTGAAAATTCGATTTCTCCCCTTTTCCTATCTTGATTTATATTAATCCCTATCTACTTAATATAAATCTCTCAATAAGGTTAAGAAAAGGTTTTTAAAAAAAAATTAAAAAAGGAGTTGCCATTAAATTAGATTTGGGAAAAAGTGAAATCAAGGCCTGTTAGTGGATGAATCCTAATTTCAGTTATTGGCTTACAAGTTTTCTAAAAAAAGATTTTTCAGAAAAGTAGAAACTAGAAAAAACATGGTTTGGAAGCTATCTTATAAAAACATAACGGTTTCCATAAACAAAACTTGTAAAATCAATCAAATGAGCCTTTACTTTTTTTTATGAGTTTCTTTTCTAAAATAAAAGGGTTTTTACATTAAAAAACAAGAAAAGTATTTTTTCTTTATGTATATTTTTTAGAGCAGCCTGAAGTGTATATATATCTACTAATCAGGATTAGGCCCACATAGTTCTAAAAGTATTTTATAAAATTTAGCGAGTTAGTGCATTTTATTTATAGAACATTTCACTTTAAGTGCTTACATGTTAATTAATTTGCAAAACGTATATTTTTGTCCAATTAAAAAAAAAAAAAAACTAAAAGCCTCTAATTTTAAAAACAAACCAATTAGATTTTTTGTATTAGTGGAAAACATTTTTCTAAGGTGACAAAACACATTTTATGAAAACCTCCTTTTCTTTATTTTTCAAAGAGCTCATGCTCGTAATCAAATGTAAGCCAAACATATAAAATATATATTTACAACTAAATTAATCATGTAAAGTATAAACTAATCATACGAAAATATCAATATTACACAATATCATAGATTAACAATTTTTCATGAGAAAACCTAGGTCCCACATATAGATTTTCATGACATACTTGTCAACTTTCATATTATCAATAATGATCACCCAATTAAAAAAACAACTTTGTTATTATTTTTAACAAAACTCTTGGATCAAATCCTTATATGGATTATTTTTACAAGCCTTTTATTTCAAAGTTTCAATAACTATGAGCAAACATTTATCTTTTGTGTTCATCATCAAATGAGCATCCATCCCTTAATTTTTATATCACACAAACAAGAACCATTACAAATACATTATAATTTATTCATCAAATCACTTAATTTACCAATATTTAAACAAGAATAAACACTTATCTTATGTACATTCTGTTGTAATTTATGCACATTGTGTCAAGATACTTTTGATGTATTTATGGATATTATTTATAAAAAGTAAGTATTTATTATATCTATTTACTTTTTTGTTGGTATATATTTTACAATAAAGTCTCATAGATAATTAGAGTATATATGAAATTATAACAAATGTGTATTATTAGTAAGATTTCATTATATTGTATTATCTAAAAGTTATCATTGGTTTGATTAATATCTAGAGGGAATATAGATATTTAGACTAATACGTTATATAATTAAGGTCATTCTCATTGGATTGAGGGAAAGATATTCGAGTTATATAAGTGGGTGCTTAAAGTTAAGTGGATATACTAGATACGATTCGCTAATAGAGGACACCATATGTTTAATGTCATTGGTACCTTTTCTAAATGAATGAGTGTAAATAATCCCTAGATTTGAGACTTTCATAAATCCTATATATAGAATGTTGTGCTTTAATACAATTAAACGTAATCTTTATTTGGATTGTAAATACTATGGTTATTGGGTTCGACATGAAATATAGAGAGGATGGTGATGAGTCAAGATATAATTCATCACTCTCTTAGATTAGGGAGTCGATATCTAAGGTGACTTGGTTAAGATAATAGTGACTTGTAAGCCGTAGCTATGGTAAGTATTATTGAGTCTATTTTATCTTAGAAACCAAGTAAAGTGATCAAACATTGATGACATGACATGTAACGGTTTAATTAGGATTTCATTTGATGAAGAGATTTAATTATGCAGTAATCGGTTTATAATGGTTTCTTGTTTACACTTTTTCTCATGCATTGGATGATTAAGAACTGTTGCTAGATGGTTACCTTGATTTATGTTTAAATAGACATTACTTTTGTATATAAAAATTTAGAGGGTTGCACACCATAGCACAATTAATGAGAACAAAGATTTGACAAGAAATTTAAGCAATTTATTTGAAATAACAAATTGGAAGCAATTTATTTTATCGTATAGTGTATAGTTGCCGTTAAGTACTTTTTAAAGGTTATGTATTTTATTATTACCTTTTCGTGTAAAAGTAGATGGAATTTATTAATTCCATATTTAATTGCTATTAAAAAGTTCATGACAATTGAAAGGATATGGAATTTATTAATTTCATATTCAATTGCAATTGAAAAGTTTGTGGTAATTAAAAAGGTTGTCTATCATTAATTCTATGTTAGGTTGTGGCAATTGAAAAGTTCATGAAATTTCATTAATTTTAGTTAATGTCTAAAAGAGATAAAGGTAGGAGATAGAGTTTGATGATAATTTTCTATTTAAATAAACACTAAAAGAAAAGGCAAAAGAGAGATATAACTTTTTGCTTCTTAGTTTTTTCTAATTTTAATCCCAATTATCTAGCAATATAAATTATTAGAATTTGTTCTTGTTAAAGTGTGTGAATACTGCTAGAGGGATTATGTTTGGAGTTCTTATGGTGAACACATTTTAAAACAACAATTTGGATTCAGATTTCAATTAAACTTTATTTCTAGGAGGAGACGGTATTTCTCATCAGGGAAAAGGTAGTTTTATAATCTTCTATTAACATATATATATTTTATTGCATATCGTACATGGATTCTGAGATAAGTTTTATAATAAAATTTTATTTCCGCTATGTTCTTTCTGATCTATAAAACCTAACAATGATATCAAAGTAACTTGTGTAACATGTAAAATATATGTTGGTATTGACTTAGATTTGATTCATAGAATAATTGTTATGATCTTGATGAGATTAATTTATTCATGTTTACATTATGTTTTGATGTGAAACATAAGATTTTTGGCTTTTGGATTGAAAATATCTATATCTTTTATAATTGTAAACTATTGTTTGATATTGATGGTATTTTTCACTCCATGGATCGAGAAATTCCATCGATAAAGTTTTTTTATGAGAATTTGGTCATAGTAATCTCATGTGTATATGTTTGGATTATAATAATTATTTTGAATCAATTAGTTAATATGGTTTATGTTGTTTATGGAGTTATTATTGCTTACACAAGATTATGGGCCAAGCATGAATGGTTTTTGTGTGAATATTTATAGATTTATTAAATAGGGCATGTGTGTCCTTCAAATGGGCTGAGTTCGGAAAACAGAGCATTTTATTTTTTTGGGTTTGCGTACCTATAGATAAAATGTGAATTGAGTATATGTAGGTATACGAACCTAAATTTAAATTCCATTTGTACATTGTTTTCTATATTTTTTTTTAGAAAATTGGTTTTAATGCTAGAAATAGAAGAATGGAGGCCCATATTTACTTAAGATATAGAGAAGTTTAGAAGGCCAAAGAGAAGCTATATCTGAGTTAATGGATTTTGGTCCCATGACCTTTTATTGTGGGCTTAGCCTTGGCCTATATTTTTTAGCTGGCCCATGATTATTGCATTATTGTGTTATTTATTTTATGTATATAAGTATTGTTAATGATTAACAATAATATACACGATTGGTGAGACATTATGAAATCCCCTAAATATATTAAGTTAAGGTTTGATAATGTTGCCTTCTAGTTATAAATTATAAAATAGTCAGGATTTTATGTAAGTTGGTACAGCTCAGTTGTGGGCTCATATTAAATAATTGTAATTTTTATAATTTATTATTGGGTTGACTTAAATTGAATTATTGATTTGTTAGCTCATCTAAGGTTGACAACTTAATAGGCAAGTCTTAGGTCTTAAAGTTATACTTTAAAAGGGTGACCCAATAGGAAATCCAAAAGTTGTATAATTTTACAATTAGTAAGTTTATTAAGGCTTACCTAAAATAATATAATATGTAAGTACAGCTCAGTTATGTGTATATTAATTTTATTTAGGATTTTGGATCTACTAGAAAACCTTCCAACAAAAGGTTTTCTGAATCTAGTAGAGAGGGTTATTAGATTTGAGTAAGATAGTAGGAGATAATTTAAAAATCCTTTTATAAAATAAATTCATAAACATTAAACTCTGCATCTTTTTTGTAGATCTAAAATGGCAAATAGCAACAATAACATTTCATTGCGATCTATTCTTGATAAAGAAAATATCCTCGTTAGACCAAATTTCCTTAACCGGCTAAGGAAATTGAAAACTATTCCTAGGTATGAAAGAAGTTATATGTCCTAGAAGAGGAAGAAATTAAAGAACTAAGCGAGGATGCCACCAGAGAAGAATATGAGCAATATTGGAAATACCTAGAGGACTCCATTGATATCCATTGTCTCATGCTATCTACAATGTCATCTGAATTGTAGAAGCAGCATGAGAATATGTTTGCAAGAGAGATATATGCTCATTTGCAGGAGCTATTTCAACAAAGTGCTAGAGTCGAATGGTACAATATGTCTCGAGCCCTATCTAACTGTAAGATAGCTGAGGGGAGCTAAGCTAGGCTTCATATACTCAAGAAGATAGGGTATATACTGAGGCTCGAGAGCTTGGGCTCCAAGTTAGATGAAAACTTGGCCATCGACTTGATATTGGCTTCTTTACCAAATTCCTTCTCCTAGTTTATCATAAACTATAACATGAATGGAATGGAAAGGTCTTTGATAGATTTGCTTGCCATGTTGAGGATAACTGAAAAGGACATAAAGTCCAAGTCAAAGATGCCACATGAGGTTCTCTTATTGGTAAGTAAAAAACGAGAAAGGTTAATGGAACTAACAATTCTAAGGGTAAGCACGTAAAGAAAGGTGAGCAATCTAAGCTTAAGAAGGGGCAACAAAAGCACAATTTTGATGAGAAGGAAGCAATGTGTTTTCATTGTGGCAAGAAGGGCCATTGGAAAAGGAATTGTATTTAATTTAAGAAAAAGATGTCAAGTGAGAATAACATGTCGAGTATCTTTATGATTGAATGTAGTCTTTTTATTTCTTTTGCATAGGTCATAGATACAGGATGTAGTTCTCACATCTGTGTTGACTTGCAGGTTCTAACTGGGAGTAGGAAGTTGTCCATGGAAGAAATTGGCCTACGAGTAGCTAATGGAGTGAGAGTTGCCGCTTTGGCTGTAAGAACTTATATCATTTCTTTGCTTAGTGGACTTGTATTAGAATTAGAGAATTGTTATTATGTTCCTAGCTTCACTAAAAAATAATTTTAGTATCATGTTTATATACTAAGGGATTTGTTTTTTAGTTTAAAAATAGAAGTTGTTCATTTTATATAAATGGGATGTTTTATGGTGATGGAACATTAGTTAATGGTCTTTATATTCTTAATATTAGCGAATCTGTTCATTGCATTGAGACTAAGAGATAGATGTTGAGCTTGATTTTTCGGTTTTCTATTTAAAATTGAATTCTCTATTTCCGATTAATACTAAACTCTAACCCATTTAATATTAATCCTCGACTAAAAAAATTGGAAAATTTCAATTTTTTATTTAGAAAAATTTTTAGTCGCCACCCGACCGGAGACGGGAAAAAGAAAAGAAAATCGTAATCAATTGGGTAGATTGATTATGATCTAACTACTGGTCTTCGATTTCAATTTAATATAAACTAGAGGAATCCAAATCCGGGGGCTAACCTATTAAACCCTAACGGGTACCACTATCTATTTACCGAAATTAGGATTATTCTTCTAAATTATCTTTTTTAATATCTTTAAGAAAAGGAAATAAAGACCAAAAAAAAAAAAACCTAAGTTTCTATAGATTTTATAATCGCCCTGAAGGTGTCTACGTACCCGTTAGTCGGGATCAGACGATTGTAGTTCTTTCATGAAAACTTTAATGTGTTAGTTGATTTCAATTTTGAAAGCCGACCAAATTTATGTTTTAATTGACTTAGTTCATATATTTTTTTTTGAAAAAAAAAAATCTAAAGGGCCCTAATCCTTGAGTGTTTTTGTTTTATAAATAAATCCTCTAAAAAATCTTATTTATTTTTATTTTCTTATTATGTTTTCTTTATTTTTATTTTTTAAGGGTCTTATATTATTTTTGTTAAAAAAGCTTTCTATGTAATGAATCCTTTAAAATAAACTAATAAAAAACCATTTCCGACGATGCCTAAACTAAACTAATATATATATATTTATACTTTTGGTACTTAAACCATTATTTACCTAAGTAAATCATCAATACCAGGAGATATCTTTAACATAAAAACTAATACTAAAGTTTCCTAAACTAATGTAGTAATATATACATGTACTATATTAAATAAATAAGGAACTAATAACATAATAATAATATAATAATAATCAAATAAGACAAACAAAAAAACTAACTAACAACAAAACTCACCTGATCATGTAATAATGGGAGTGCTCGTGTGTGGTCGAGTCTGCTGGAACATAGTAGTAGGTTTGCTACGATTGAGTAAAGGTTGAAACTGGTCACGTCTTTGCTGTGCGATGCGCTATTCGTCGAGTGTAGGACGTGCTCATAGATGTGAAAACAGCACGCGGCGAAGGAACTACTGCAATTGGAGTGCTTGTCCGATTGGTGGGGAGCGTTGAACGTACGTTGGGGGATTGTTGTCAACTGAGCGTGGACGGTGGCTGTGCAGTGTTTGATGGAGTAGTGATTCGTTCTTGTTGTATAGGTGTTAGGCGTCGGGTTTGAGTCGTAGGGCGTTGATGGAGTGTGGGTCGATCGTGAAGCTGCAGCGGTATTGTGTGGCTGATCAGAAGTGATCAGAACATGGACCATGTAGTCAATGGCTTTGATCGTGCGTCGTACAGACTGTTGCGTTAATGGATGGTGAGAGTTTACATGTACTGTTGCTGGGTTCTGTGGATGCGCTGTATTGTGTTGGTTATGGTAAGTGATTGGGGCTTGGGTGATTGTGTTTGCTGCACAGTGGAGAGGCTTGGGCTACCACAAAGTGACCGGGATGGTCGGCACAATGAGATTAAGCTTGTAAGCTTTGTATTTGTTACACTACATGCGACTTGAGTTCGTCGTAGATTTGAGCACGCTGCTACAAGTTGCGGCAATGTTCGCGTGTACAGTAGTAGTTGAGAGGAAGTGGTCTAGTGGTCGTCTATGCAATGGGTTGTGGTGTCGTAGAATTGTAGGCTGCGGTGTACGTGTAACTAGGTTTTACGTATAGAGTGTTTTTTTTTTTTTCGTGAAGGATCTCCCTTTGTTCTTTTGGGAGTGTGTTTTTATAAAACCCAAACCAAATAATAGAATCAAATCTATTATCTTGATTTAAACCCAATTTGATAAAAATTAAATTAAATCCAAATCATTCATATTAATTTAAATCCAATTTAATCAAAATCAAATTAGATTCATATCTTCTATAATGATTCAAATTTGAACGAAAAAGATTTAATTAGTTGTGATCCCATGCACTCAACTTGCGAAAAATAAAAAAGATAGAAAAATAAAAGCATATAGGTGCCTAGCGAAACTTGAACCTATGACCTTAAACTAACTCCATATCAAATATTCCAATGCTTATCAATTAAGCTATTGGCCTGTGCCTTGACATTCAGTACAATTAAATTATACTTAAATCACGCGACTCCCTAAAATAATTTTTTGAATTAAGCTAAACTAAACGATTTATTCCTAATTTAAGTTACTTCCTAAAAATCTACGAAATTTTTATAATTTTTCCTTTTCTTATTTTTTTTATTTTCATCATTTGTTAATTTTTATTATTTTTATCTTTTATTAATTAATTTATTATTATTATTTTTTATTTTTGAATTAAGACCCAAAAAATAAAAAATAAAAAATTAGGATTACAAATGGGCAAAAATTAGGTGTCTACAATAGAAAACATATGATTCAAATTTAACTTACCTATAGCATTGTAGACTTAGCCATGTAAACGAGAAATGCTCAGCTAAACTTGATTCTAAAGGGTATTTGGATTCATTTGATTTTGAATCTATAGATACTTATAAAGCGTGTTTATAAGGTAAAATGGCTAAGAAACCTTTTACCAAGAAATGTAAAAAGGCAAAAGAGTTATTAGAACTCATACATAGTGATGTGTGAGGCCATTATCAACTCAAGCCAAAGGTGGATTTTCTCATTTTGTGACTTTTACTGATAATTTAAGTAGATATGGATATATCTACTTGATGAGGCATAAGTTAGAGACTTTTGAGAAATTCAAAGAATTTAAAAGTGAAGTAGAAAATCAACTTGGCAAGAAGATGAAAACACTTTGTAGTGATAGAGGTGGAGAATATCTTAGTCAAGAGTTCATTAACTACTTGAAGGAGTGTAGAATAATTTCACAATTCACACTTCCTAGAACATTAGAATGGAATGGTGTTTTAAAGAGAAGGAACCATACCTTAATAGACATGGTTAGGTCAATGATGAGTCATGTAGGTCTTGCTTTAACCTTTAGGGGTTATGCCTTGGAAATAACAACATATACATTGAATTGTGTTCCAACTAAGGTAGTAAATAAAACACCATATGAGTTATGGTTTAGGAGGAAACCTAATTTATCTTATCTTAAAGTTTGGGGCTATGATGCTTACATGAAGAGTAGATTCTTTGATAAGCTTGTAGTAAAGTCTATTAAATGCATATTTATAGGATATCCTAAAGAAACTAAGGGATACTACTTTTATTATCTAAGTAAACATAAAGTGTTTGTTGCTCGATATGCTATGTTCTTAAGGAGAGAGTTTATCTCTAAAGAAAGTAGTAAGAGTAAAGTAGATCTTGAAGAAATTTAAGATTCTATGAATGAGTTAGAACATGAGCAATTGGGTGTGAAACAAACATCACAAGTACTTGTGGTGCTACAAATAGAGATTGCTCCTGAAATGCAAGAACCACATAGGTCAACAAGAGTACGTTGAGAACTTGAAAGGTTAAATTTACTTGTAACACATTAAGAAGATGTACTATTTGTCGAAAATGATGAACCATTGACATATAAAGAAGCAATTGCTTCACCAGAATCTGAGAAATAGTTAGAAGCCATGAAATCTGAGATAGACTCCATGTACACCAACTAAGTATGGGATTTAGTAGATGCACTAGTTGGGGTAAAACCTATAGGGTGCAAATGGGTCTTTAAAAAGAAGATTGACATGGATGGGCATGTAGGTGCCTATAAAGCTAGGCTAGTAGCAAAAGATTTCACTCAATGTCATGCAATTGATTATGATGAAATTTTTTTGCTAGTAACAATGCTTAAGTCCGTTCGAATTTTGCTTACAATAGCAGCTTATAAAGATTATGAGATTTGGAAAATGGATGTTAAAACAAGTTAAAGGAGGAAGTGTACATGGTACAACCTCTTGGTTTTATAGTGCTTAAGAATGTCAATAAAATCTATAAGTTGAAGAGGTCCATTTATGGATTAAAGCAAGCTTCTCGGAGTTAGAATTTGAGATTCGATGAGGCAATCAAAGAATTTGGCTATCTTAAGAATCTAGACGAACCTTGTGTTTATAAGAAGGTGAGTGGGAGCACAATTGTGTTCTTAGTTTTATATGTTGATGATATCCTTTTGATTGAAAATGATATACCTGCCCGAAAGTCTAATAAGGCTTGGTTAGATAAGTGTTTCTCCATGAAAGACTTGGGAGAAGAAGCTTATATCTTAGGAATTAAGATATACCAAGACAGGTATAGGAGGTTGCTTGGACTAAGTCAAAGTATGTACATTAACAAAGTATTAAATAAATTCAATATGCAAAATTCGAAGAGAGGATTTTTGCTTATGTCACATGGTGTACATCTCTCTAAGACAATGTGTCCAAAAACATAAGAGGAGAAGGATAAAATGGATAGAGTACCATATGCCTCTGCAATTGGGTTTATAATGTATGTCATGATATGTATACGGCCAGACATTGCATATGCTGTAAGCATGACGAGTAGATATTAGGTTGACCTAGGTGAAGGTCACTAGGTTGCTGTTAAGACCATTTTTAAGTATCTGAGAAGAACAAAAGATTTGTTCTTGGTTTATGGAGGAGATCAGGAATTAGCTATAAGAGGATATATTGATGCTAGTTTCCAAACAGATTAGGATAATCTGAAAGTGCAGCAAGGTTATGTGTTTTGCTTAAATCATAGAGTTGTTTGTTGAAGGAGTTCCAAACAAGAGACAGTGGTAGATTCTACAACAAACTTTGAGTATATAGCTTCTGAAGCGACTAAAGAAGCCATATGGATCAAGAACTTTGTCTCCAAGTTAGGAATGGTTTTAAGTATTGCAGATCTTGTTACAATATATTGTGATAACAATGTAGCTATAGCTCATGCTAAGGAACCAAGGTCTCACTAGAGGTTTAAACATATACTCTTGAAGTTTCACATCTTCGAAGAAATAGTTCAAAGGGGTGATGCGTTGGTTTACAAAGTAGCAACATATGAAAATGTTGCTAATCCACTCATATAGGCCTTACCTCAACAACAACATGAGACCTATGTGAGGAGCCTAAGACTTAGAGTCTACAGTGCTTTGTAATAGTATAAGTGGGAATATTGTAATTTTTGCACAATGTGCTAAGACACTTTTGATATATTTATGGATATTATTTATAAAGGCAAGTATTTATTGTATTTATATACTTTTCTATTAGTATATATTTTACAATAAATTCCTATAGATAATTAAAGTATATATGGAATTATAATAAAGGTGAATTATCAGTGAGATTCCATTACATTGTATTATCTAAAAGTTGTTCTCAGTTAGATAAATGTTTGGAGGGAACATAAATATTTAGATTAATATGTTATATAACCAAGGTCATTCTTACTAGATTGAGAGAAAGATATCCAAGTTATACAAGTATGTGCTCAAAGTTAAGTGGACACATTAGACATAACCCACTAATAGAGGACATCACATGTTTAATGTCATTGGTCCCTTCTCTAAATGAATGAGCATAAATAATTCCTAAACTTGAGACCTTCATATATCTTATATATGGAATGTTGTGTTTTGATGTCGTTAAACGGAGCCTTTATTTGAATTGTAAATAACATGGTTATTGGGTACAACATGAAATATAGAGATGATAGTGATGAGTCAAGATAGAATTCATCACTCTCTTAAATTAGGGAGTTAATATCTAGGGCTACTTAGTTAAGATAATAATGACTTGTAAGCCTGTGGCCATGGTAAGTATTATTGAGTCCATTTTATCTTAGAAACCAAGTAAAATGATTAAACCTTGATGACATGACATGTAATGGTTTAATTAGGATATCATTTGATGAAGAGATTTAATTATGCAGTAATCGATTTATAGTGGTTTCTCGTTCACTTTTCTATTACGTTAGATGACCAATAACTATTGCTAGATGGTTACCTTAGTTTATGTTTAAATATACATTACTTTCGTATATAGAAACCTAGAGGGTCGCATATTATAGCACGATTAATGAGAACAAAGTTTTGATAAGAAATTTTAGTGGATACTAAAATTTTTCAATATTTATTTCAGAGCTAGAGTAAATTGACTTGAAATAATAAATTGGAAGCAATTTATTTTATTGCATAGAATATATTTGTAGTTAAGTACCTTTTATAGGTTATGTATTTTATTATTACCTTTTCGTGTAAAAGTAGATGAAATTTATTAATTCCATATTTACTTGCTATTGAAAAGTTCATGGTAATTGAAAATATATGGAATTTATTAATTCCATATTCAATTATAATTGGAAAGTTCATGGTAATTAAAAAGTTGTCTGCCATTAATTCCATGTTAGGTTGTGGCAATTGAAAAGTTCATGAAATGAAAGGTTTCTTTCATTAGTTTTAGTTAATGTTTAAAAGAGACAAGGGTAGGAGAAAGAGTTTTTATGATGATTTTCTATTTAGAGAAATTCCAAAAGAAAAGGCAAAAGAGAGATACAACTTTTTGCTTTCTAGTTTTTTTCTTCTTTTTTTTTTTTATTTTAATCCCAGTTATCTAGCAATATAAATAATTAGAATTCATTCTTGTTAAAGTATGTATGGATACTGCTAAAGAGATTACGTTTGAAGTCCTTGCGGTGAATATATTTTGAAACAACAAATTGGATTCGAATTTTAATCGAACTCTATTCTCGAAAAGAGATACTACTTCTCATCAAGGAAAATATAGTTTTATAATCTTCTATTAACATATATATATTTTATTGCATTTTACACATGGATCTTAGGATAGGTTTTATAGTAAAATTTTATTTCCATTGCGTTCTTTGTAATTTATAAAACCTAGCACATTCAATGGCAATAGAACATCAAATAGATTTTTTCCATGGATACAACATTATAGAAATAAGAATTGTAGCAACTATCTTTACAAATTTTGTATCAAATCAAATATTTTAACGAGATTTCAAGGCTCATTTGTACATATCATGCATCAAAATCCATCAAGAACACAGGAACACTTAAGGATTTGAAAACTTACCTTACACAACAACGGACCAGTGGCCGGATTAGATACTTTTTCGGTGTTTTCTAGCAAGGTGGTAGCGGTTCTCGAGACTTATCGATTTCAAGATAACTCGAGCTCTACTCTTTCAATTTACCCAAAGAAATTTGAATTATGTAGCAAAATCCTTAAACTAAACTTTAGAGTAAGAGGTTGGGAATTCTCTCAATCTAGTCAATAATCCTTGCAATTATGCATTTGAATGAGGAAAAGAGGGTCTTATTTATAGTATGGAGTTGGGCTTGACAGTCAAGAAACTTCCTTTTCATGTAGGGAAATTAAATCTTTTGTATCATGAAAGTTTAACTCAGTTTTATTTTTCTTCCCCTTTTTCATTTGATTTTAGCACATTTTAGATGTTATCTTTACTACATAAATGGTCAAAATCCTTCCTTAATGTCTTTTTGCCATTGTTACACATCAATCTTGTGGTAGCTTAATCTTAGAAGGTTCAATTTTCCATTTTTTCCAAAGATGCACTGCACTTGATTAATAACAATCTTCCTTTTTTATTTTTTCTATTGTGGTTGATTTCCTCTATTATTTGTTAAGATTTTTGAACTAAAGAAACATACTTTAGTTGCCCTTTCTATTTCATATTTTTTCCAATTATTTAGATGGAAGAAATAGGATTAAATCAAATAGCTTTTAGAGGCCCAAAAATTTTTTTTCCTTGAAGGCTTATATATTGTAAGAATAGAAAAGGAAAGAGAGGAAGAAGAAAGGCAAGGCGGAGAGGTAGCAGGGTGCCTTACGTATCCCTATGCATTCGTGTAGTGTACTTTTGTAAGGAAAAAATTAAAGGGCATGTGAGGCACCTTGTTCTTTCTTTCTTTTTTTTTTTTTATAGAAAAAAAGCACCATGGGTGCGTTGAGGTGTGATCATGTTGCATTACATGGACCTAACATGGTTGCTAGTTATTTGCCTCGTTAGCAAAACTGTTTTTTTTTTTTTTCTAAAAGAAGAAAAACCTCCACCTTTTTTTCTTTTTCTTTTTCTTCTTTTTTTTCTCTTTTTAATTTTCTTTTGCATTTTTTTTAATTTTTGTATTTTATAGGTTTTTCCATCTTTTTATTTTTCTAAAATTCTTCGAATTTTTATTTTCTAGAACTTTCAAGATTTTCAAAATTTTTAAAAGTTTCCTAAATTTTTTGTAGGTAAAAATGAAGTATTTATAGCTGCTTCTTTTTATAGTGGAGTTTGGTGAAAACTTTACTACAAGGATAAAAGGGACATCATTTTTGTCCTTTGAAGGAAAGTAGTTCTTAAAGGTATCTTTCAAGAAGTATTATGGGTTACCTACTGATCGGGCCCCTTTGGTAAGCTATCGATCAAGGGAGATAGAAAGAGCTCTTTGCGGTTTATCTTAATGAGACTCTTTTGGTGAGATATCATTTCCTAGAAGGTTATGACATGAAGGCTATTTGAGGATAGGGCTCCTTGCGATCTATCTTAATGAAATCTTTTGGCGAAACATCCTATCTTAAGGATGTGACAACACCAAGGTTGCCTAAGAGGTGGAAAGAGTTTCTTACGATCTATCTTAACGAAACCCTTTGATGATATATTCTTTCTTAAAATAGATGGCATTGAGGCTGTCTTAAGGATAAGGCTCTTTACAGTTTATCTAAAGGAGACCCTTTGGTACGATATCCTATCTAATGGAAACAGAGACCCTAAGGTTGTCTAAAGGGAAAAAAGAGCTCCTTATAATCTATCTTAACAAGACCCTTTGATGATATATCCTTTCTTAGTAAGGTAATATTGTTGAGGCTATCTACAAGTAAGGTTGTTTGTGGTTTATCTTAGTAAGACATTTTGGTAAGATATCTTATATGATAGGAACGATAGTAATAAGGCTATCTTAAGTACAAGGCTCCTTGTAGTCTATTTGAACAAGACCTTTTGGTGATATATCCTATCCAAAAGGATGAAGCAAAAAAAAGGGGTGGGCATATAATGGGTCAAGGCTCTTATGAGATATCCTACCTTAATGTTTTGAGTGAGTGCCATTCCTATTTTTATGATTAGCTTGCCAGTAGTAGTTCCTGATTCAGAGGCCTATAGTCTCCCCTTGGCTTGCAAACTTGATGAATCGGCTAATCTTCATTAGGGTTGAACATAGGAGTTTGCAAACTCAACTGGCCTTCTTTTTTCCTCTTTAGGGTCAAATCCACTTCTTTTCTCTCTCTCTCTCTCTTTTATCTAGAGCAAATCCTAGAAAAGGGAAGATTAAAGCATCGTATTCAAGGAGTTTTAGTAGTTCGTCAGTGTTCATGATTGAAGGCCTTTTTTTTTTTTTTTTTGTCTTTGTATATGTTTAGGGAGAGATGCATGGTATAGTATGGAGTTGAGATTGAGAACAATTTATTGATGTCATAAAGAGTGGTCAATGATCAATCTAATGCCATTAGCCGGGGATATCTACTTTGTGCATAAAGGACGAAAAAATCAGTTCACAAAGTATTTAGAATTAGAGACAAAATAACATCATTCCATTGATTTTAGGGATAGTACATCTTAACTATATTATTATTTACAAGATCCCTTAAATCTGGATCGTCTATTTGAGCCAAAATCAATGCTACCATAGACAATAGCCTTCTTACTACATAAGGACTTCATAACTAAGAGTAAACTTCCCTTTAGAGTCTTGTACATTTGGGAGGACCTTCCTTAGCACTAGGTCTCCTTCTGTAAGTTGACCGAGACGTACATTCTTATTAAAGGCCCATACCATCCTTCGTTAATAACACTGCTCATAGCATAATACGGTTCACCTCTTTTCATCTACAAGGTTCAATTGCTCGATCCTCTTCTTAACCCATTTGGCTTCATTTGGTTAAGTTTTAGCTAATACCTTAAGGGAGGGTATTTTTACTTCAATAAGCAAAATTGCCTCAGTCCCATACATTGAAGAGTAAGTCCTGTAAACCATGAATGCAAAAGGTGACATCTCATGCCAATCTTTATAGATCATAGTTATCTTCTCAATAATCCTTTTGAGGTTCTTATTAGTAGCCTCCATTTCTCCATTCATTTGTGGCCTACATGGTGTAGCATTCCTATGAGTGATCCTAAATTGCTGGCATAACTTTATCATGAGTTTGTTATTAAGGTTCATACCATTATCTATGATGATTGACTATAGTACTTCGAGTCGAGCAATTATATCCCATTTTAAAAACCTGATTACCGCTCCCTTAGTGATGTTTGCATAAGAGGAGGCTTCCACCCATTTTGTAAAGTAAGGTTAATTAGACCAATAACGTCTATTGCCCACATAGAAAATGGCTATGGTGAAGATAAAGCATGCAACTCTTAAGGGGGAGCATTGACCCGATTAGATTATACCTAGCATAGGTGACAGTGCCTCATGTGTGAGATACAGTCCGATTCCATTATGAACCAATAATTACCCATCTGCATGACTTTCTAAGCTAGCACGTGCCCATTCATATGCAAACCACATGCCCTTCATGTACCTCTTGCATCAAAATACTTGCTTCTTCCTCATCCATGCTTCTCAATAGCGTAGTGTCAAACAATCGTCGATATAGCATAGTGCCACTTAGTAAAGAGTGGCTACTAACCTTCTTAATGTTTTTTGATCTTTCCTACTTGTCGTTTTTGGGCATATGCCGGTTTGAAGAAAATATTTGATATCATGAAACCAAGACTTCTTATTTTTTGCTACTTTTGTCATTAGGCAATAAGTAGGCTTGTCTTCCATTATGATCTTCAAGGGTTGTATTTCCATCTCGCCTAACACCTAAACCATGGATGTTAATGTAGCAAAGGTGTTTGCGAATTAATTTTGAGTTCTCTATATATACGCAAAGGAGATGTCTTCAAACTTTTCTACTAACTCAGCAAGGTGTTGATAGTAAGGCAACAATTTTGAATCCTTTGTCTTGCATTTGCTAGTCGTTTGAAGAGTAATTAGAGAGGAGTCTCCATACACTTCCAATTCATAAACTCCCATATCTGTAGCTACCTTGAGGCCCAAGATGCAAGCCTCATACTCTACAATATTATTGGTATAGGAAAATGTAAGCCTAGCTGCAATAGAGAATTGGCTACCTTTAGGGAATATCAATATTGTCCCCATCCTACATCTTGATATATTAGCTACTCCATTAAAATGCATCTTCCATTTGGAGAGGTCGAAATTGTGTTTCGTTACTAGGATATTTTCATCTAGGGATTGAATTTCCCTATCCTTATATACCTCTTTTGTAGGGAACTCGGTTAATTGATATGCTAAGGCTTACCCCTTATTGACTTATGGTTTACATAGGTTATGTCAAACTCAAACAACATCATTTGCCATTTGGAGACCCTTCCAATCAGGGCCAGTTTCTCAACTAAGCACTTGACGTGATCATGTTTTGTCAATAACTCTATTGTGTAGTACGAGGTATATTGCCTAAGTCAGTGCATTACTTATACCAAGGCACAATAAGTCCTTTTTATGTAAGAGTACCTTTACTCTCCTCTAGTGAACTTCTTACTCAAGTAGTAAATGCCCCTTTTTCTTCCCTCTTCATCTTTTTACCCTAACATACATCCCATAGACTCTTGGAGGATAGAGAGAAAAAAAAAAAAATGGCTATCTTGGCTTCAGGGCAACTATAACTAGAGTATTCATGAGGTATTCCTTAATCTTGAGAAAGGCCTCTTTATGCTCTTCATCCTAATTTAGAGGAGCATTTTTCCTTAATAATCTGACTAAAGGGCAAACACTTATCTATAAGTTATGATATGAATTGAGCATTATGATTTAGCTGCCCTAGCAAACCTTTGACTTCCTTAAGTGTGTGCAGAGAAGGTAGTTCCATAATCACTTTGCCTTATCTGTATCAACTTCAATGCCCCTCTAGCTTATTATGAATCCTAGCAACTTCCTTGATGTAACTCTAAACGTATACCTTTCTCGGTTTAGTTTTAACTAGAACTTACCTAACCTTTCAAATAACCTTCGAAGGTTTAATTGTTTATTTTTTTCAAATATGCGCTGCACTTGATTAATAACAGTCTTCCTTTTTTATTTTTTTGTTAGGGCCAATTTCCTCTATTATTTGCTAGGATTTTTAAACCAAAGTAATGTGCTTTAGTTTCCCTTTCTATTTTATATTTTTTTTCTAATTTTTTAGATATAAGAAATATGATCAACTCAGGTAGCTTTTAGAGGGAAAAAAAAAAAAAACTCTATTTTCTCATAGGCTTCTATATTATGGGAATAGAAAAGGAAAGAGAGGAAGAAAGTGAGTAAATTTTTTTTTTTAAGAAAAATCCCCCTTTTTTCTTTTTCTTTTTCTTCTTTTTTTTTTTATTTTAAACTTTCTTTTGCATTTTTTTCATTTTTGTATTTTCTAGGTTTTTCCATCTTTTTGTATTTTCTAAAATTCTTAAAATTTTTATTTTCTACAATCTCTACATCAGTTATCTTTCGGGTGGTGGAACTTAGTCCAAGACTTAAGTTAACCCCAAATTAGGATGACAAGGAGCCGACCTATCCTCTTCCTATACAAAGGCAAATGAACTACTTAGCTACTTGGTCCAATAGCTCGATTAGCGTAATGTTGAGCTTACTGATAAGATTCCTGACTTTTTATTGACTAATGGCCCAAACGTAGATTTGATTCTCTCCATTAATAGTTGCTTGTTATTATGCACCACATATCTTCTAATAATGTATGGCTATTGGGAGTACAACAAACCATGCATTACCCTTTCTAACCTTATGGAACATTTTAAATTCCTTCTTTAGCATTTTATCTTTTTTTTTTTTTTTGTAATTTTGCATCTTTGTAAAGTTACCCTAATTGGTAATGGTAGGTGCAGTACAGTTTAGTACAATTCGCCTCTCTTACCGAACCTAACCTTAAAAGTTAATGGTTTGTCCTTTTTTTTTTTCCCTTAAATTGAGCCTACTGATATTCAACCTTGACCACTAAGGCTTCGAAGGCTTAAGCCTACTAAGGGGTTAGACCCGGAAACTCACAAATGCTTTCTAGCTCGAAAGTAGAGAAACCCCAAGCTAGTTTGGACTTTGCCCCTTGCTTGGGGCAAACCCCAAGCACCCTAAAGGTGTTACCTTGGGAACACCTAGCCTTCGATCTCTATCCTAAATAAGAGAAGCTCGCTTCTTTCCTCCTAAAGACCGCATCAGAAGAGCTCGATGGACTAGGAGTCGAGTGCCTCCTCCACTCCATGTCTTCCTTCTATCTCTTCATTAAATGCTAAATGATTGCATATCGCATGGCCTACAGTCTATTTACTAAGCTAAGGCAATCACCCATTGTAGATGGGACAGGCCTATCCTGCAAGTGCTTACTAATTGGCAAAAGGGAAGATGTCTTATCTCATATTGGTAGCATTGACTCGTAGATCCTGCATTAGCTAGTCCCTTCTTGCTACGTATCTGCATAGGTTAACCCCCCTCAATCTATAAATAGAGGTAAAATCTCTAAGTAAGGGGATTGACTCTTTTTACTCTCTTAGGAACTTACTATCTCTCTATAATTATACTCTTACTCTCCTTGTTAACTTAAGCACTAAAGGGCCTTCATTGGTTGCATCATAGGGGGGGCTTTTGTAGGTTTTCCTCCGCCTATGGCTTATGGACCACCTAGAGTTCACCTAGGAGTTGTACTAAAGATACGCTATCATCATTTGGTGTCTACCATTTTCTAAATTCATCAATATGGTTAGGAGAAAAAAACACAAACCTACATCTGTCACTCCTAGACAGTAATGACCAACTAAATACAAAGCCACCACCACCATCGATGGATGTACAACCATCAAACATGGAATAAGCAAAATGATGCTACAATAACTCATGGAACTAAGATTCTCTAAGAAAATGTTGCCGACCTAAGTTGCTACCTTGTTCAAAAGACTACTTTACCTTAGAAGGCTAAAACTACCAAGGTACAAATGCTAAGTTGTTTGAAGTCTCCATTGTAGCCGACCTTATCTAGACATATTAGAAACCATTATAGAAAATATCTTTAGGCCTCTTTCTAAGTGATACGTGTCCCACTACTTGATTTGTATACTTTGATGCCAAAATGTTTTATTGCAAAGTTATTATGGATTTGCCCTTTCTTTTGTAAAAATGTTGTATATATTAGTTTAACCTTTTAAGTAAGTACTATTAGCATCATGTAACCCTAGCAATGTGGGTAAAATACCCTTCTACATAAACCATTATAGTCATCTTCTCCATTTTTAAGGAAACACTTATTTACTCCTGATACGAGTAATTTCCTCTGTAAAAACTTTAGCTCTTATTAGTCCCTTAAGCAAGAATTATAGTGAGCAACACTTTAACTTAGATCGATGCGTCACATCTGACAAGTTATTAGTTGTGTAGTGTTTGAGTGGTGCATTACATGTATTTGACTAGCTCATGGATTGTTTACCTTCTACATTAGAATCAACCAAAACCCATTACATTTTCTTTGATGGCTTCAAGGGACCTATCTATGCTACAATAAAACCTAGTCATAAGTGCATTTAATACCTTGTGTTGTATCATCTTTAGTATTTGAGTGTGAAGGTTTTGAGTAGGGTAATGTTGTTATTTAGTTGGCATGAAACATGAGTTATGGTTATTGGTTTTAAGTATTGGTGGTTGTCTAGATTGTAGGTTGTGCTTTGTTTTCGTAGCTTAAAATAGAGCAAAGAGTTATGGTGCTGTAGAGATAGGGATAGTTGGACTAAGAGAGTTGTGTGTACGTTTTGTTTTACTAACGTGGTAGTAACAATGGTTGCTAGAGTTGTTGATAGAAGGACTATGTACTGTGTTGTAGAGTGAAGTTATGATAGACCTTAGTATGCATGTTGTGGTTGGTGACAGTAATAGTGACACATCAAGAAGAGGACACCATGTGGAGTAGACTCCAAGGTTGACAGATGAGTGGATAGACCGACTAACTAAATTCTTGGAAAATATGTTAGTTGTCATGCAAGGAAAGGTGGATGTATAAATTGATAAAGCTTGTTGAGTTGAAGGTTGAGTTGATGGAGTGATTCGCGAGGATCCCTGAGCTAAATGTTGAGTTGGTTGACTTGTACATGAAGTTTGGCGTAGAAGGGAAGCTTACTTAATTCACCATGTTCGAGTTGGAGGAGTCGACTGAAGGAATAATAATAGGTTTGAAGCCAATGAAAGACTAGGATGAGCCCTTCAAGGTGAAGGATATGATTTCTAACCTAATAAGGTTGAATTCCTTGCTCGGCATCACCATAGAGTTGGAGTAGAATGATTAGCTTATCGATGAATTGCTCTTCACAATGTTAATGAAGCCAATGAATTGGCAAAGGAGGACTATTATGAGGAAGAACATGGTGCCCAAGGTCCTAGAAGCATTGATAATGTAAAGGTCAAGTTTTAAGCTTCTCTAAAAGTGGAAGTGCCGATGAGTATTTAGATTGGGAAGAAAGGGTAGAGAAGTTGTTCGAATGTTATTGATATGCCAAGGAAGACAATGTTTGGCTTGTTGCCTTAAAATTTATTAGGTATGCTAGTTTGTGGTGGAAAAAATTATACACAGTGCAATAAAGAGATGGAAGATAAGAAGTTAGAACATGGGAGGAGATGAAGAGGATAATGCGTGGATGGTTCATTCTTGACTCTTATTTTCAAGATACATGTACTAAGTTACAAGAGCTCTGACAAGGGAACTAAATTGTTGATGAATATGTACGAGAATTCCAAATGCTCATGATCTGATATGATGTGGATGGACCTAAAGCCCGAACTGTCTCTAGGTTTGTTATTGGCTTAAGGTATAAGCTAAGAGATAGAGGAAGAACTAACCTTATTGAGCTTAACCAGTTCATCTTATTCAGTTAAACCAGCTTGTCCAAGGAAATATTAGGAAGCCTAAAGGCTCTACTCTAAGCAAAAGGGAAGGATAAGCATTACAAGTTGAAGAAGTTAGGATGGAGCAAGGAGGGAAAGAGGGGAACTTTGAGAAGGGACAAACTTTAAAAGGAAGACTAGTGAGATCAAGTGCTTTAAATGTGAAGGATTTAGGTACATGGCTACTTAGTGTTCGAATCAATAAACTATAGTGATCAGGGGAGATGTTTCGACCTTTGAAGTATATGGTATTAGCAAAGAAGTTGAGACGTAATACAAGAACCTAAAGAGAGTAAAGGTGGAAGTTACAAAACATAACACTTACCAAGACATGTTAGGATTAGTTGTTTGCTTAACTATAAGCTTAGAAATTGACAAAGAGAATGAGCAAAGGGAAAACTTGTTCCATACCACATGTAATGTAACAGATCAATTATGTACATTAATAGTTGATAGTGGGAGTTGTGTAAATATTACCTCTATTAGCCTAGCTGAGTAATTGCAGTTGCCAATCTCCCCATACCTTAAGCCATATGAATTGCATTGGTTGAATAGGAAGGGTTCATTGCATGTCTCTTGCCAAGTATTATTACTTATTTTAGTTTGAAGTTACAAGGATGAAATCTTGGATGATGTAGTGTCAATGTGTGCTTTGCACATTTTACTAGGCTAACCTTGGCTTTTTGATTAGAAGTCATACATGATGGATTTAAGAACACTTATACATTTGACAAAGATGGTTGAAAGATTATTCTCAATCCGATGACTCTTAAATAGGTCAGCAATCTACCATTTAAGTTGAGTTGATGAACTAAAAAGACCTTGTTATGAGCTGATTTGAATTGAGGGGAATCCAAAAGTTTGATGAGTTGACCTTTCTACTTGATGTGCCTTGGAGTTAAGTTATCATAAGGTCTTAGAGTAAGAATGATAGTGGATCTTTTGAATTATCGAAGAAACGCAGAAATGGGTTTGTCGACAAACTCATACAGTAGCTTCATGAAGTTACTCTTTAGATGTGACTCACCAAGGAACATTAAAAGACTCAATGCTCACTTGATATGACTCATAAGCAAAAGTTAAGATCTACTTGCCACTAACTTCAAGCCACTAACAAGATTAGATAAGAGTGTAAAGGATGTGCTTAGAAAAGAGTGTCTCGTAAGAACAACAAGAGGAATATTCATTAATAGAGTTGTTGATGGTTGATTTATGTCTAATGTGCGAACACCTGCAAAATAAGAAAATGGCTTTGAGAGCCGCTGGAGAGTGCTCCAATGCGACCACTTTGATGCCTATGTCAACCTCCTTGTGACGAGAGTAAACTAGAAAGAATGAAAAAGGTCCCCTTACTTAGGGGTCATACTTGATATTTATAGTGAGTAAATGAAGATTATCCTTGGACTGGATCATTATACTGGGCTTAGAAATTGGACTAACTAATATAAGCTTATATAATAATTATTTAAAAACGCCTATCAATACTTTGCCTCACTTTCTTTGGTGATAAAGTCAGACAAGAGAGTATTTAGAGAGGTTGATTTTGTAGGATTTCTAGAAAGGTTTGCAACTCTAGCCAGAATAGGTTAGAGCACTTAAAGAAGCAAAGGCCTGAAAAGGCGAAAAGGGGGAGTGACTGGAGCACCTATAAATATTAGTATGCCTAAAAAGGTGAGAGCCCAAAGAGGCGAGGGCGCATGAAGAGGCGAAGGCTTAAAGAGACCAATACGCCTGAAAAAGAAAAAGCGCTTGAAGAGGCGAGGGCCTAAAGAGGTTGAAGCTCCCAAAAAGGTTGGGGAAGCATGTAGGTTATCTGAGTTGGACATGACCTATGCTAAGTAGAACGGTGAGATAGGATAGTTAGCCTCTAGTCCTTTAACGCATAAGATTGTAGGCTTGTTCACTCGTCGTCCATGTAACTTCTTAAATTTAAGAGTATTTTACCCGTCACCGCTTGATGGTTGAGGGTTTTCAAATAGCTCGTTGTCTATTTATTAGACAGAGTAATTAAGTTTACACCAACTCGTCTTTTGTAGTATGTAGGACTTTAAGCCATTGAGGAGTAGCCGTTAGTGGATCATGTTCGCATATGCTTAAAGCAAAGGGGTTTGTTTAGCCCCTAAAATGTTTTTGAGTTTTCGTACCCTTATAAAGATATGGAAATAGGCTTGTTAAAGTTCAGATTATGGAGCATGATGTAAATAGATAATACATCATCCATGGTTAAATGTGGACATTGATAATTGATTGATATTGGAAACAATCATCAAGCATGTGTCTTAAAAATAGATTATTGAGTGAAGTATAAATAGCAAAAAAGAGAAATTTCACTCATCTCAATATGGATCGGTACATGAATTGGGCTTGAATTGCGGTAGTCTTATTGTTGCCCTTTGCAAACGGTTGCTCGTCCAAGTCGCTGTTAGTTGAGATATGGGATGTTTGACGCTTTGTTCTCTTCGTCTGATTTGGTCATGGCAGGTTAGGTTTAGTTTTATTTGTTTCTCTGTTGTTAGGTAGCGGCGTGCCAAGAGCTCAGCATTGTTGTATCGAAGCTCACTGTAGCAATTGAGGGGCAACTCCACTTCATTTGAAGAAGGACTCAGCCATCCTTTTGAATCACTTGGCCATGTCGTGTAGTGGTGCAATCGAGTTCCTTAGCCTAAAACTTCTCGGCAATAGCTCACGGCCGTTCGCCCACTTTTGGTCCATGCCATCAAAGCTCTGACTTCATTCAGTTCAATGATTGTTCGAGTATTAAAATGGATCGAGACGAGACGTCCTTGAAGGAAAGTTGCTCGGCTACACTTTTCGGTCGTTGTTGTAACGTCTCTCGGCCTCTTGGCCATTGTTGCAAGCTGACAAAAATGCTCGACAAGATATTCGAGTGCTCGGCAGCACGGATTGTGATAACTCGGCAAGTGGAGATTGTGGGTCGGCCTTCCGGTCATGAGACACAGAGCCCAGAAGAATAAACTCACTTAATTTGTTGCCGAGCACAGTAGTAGCTACTCGGCAGCATAAACGGCACATGGACTGTATTGTTGCCAAGTAGTATCTACTCGGCATGGTGGATGCTAGGCTAATGGATGATCAAAGGACCTGATTCTCTTCAGTATAAACGGTACATGTCATAGGAACTTTGAATGTGCCTTTACGCAGCTTTACTTGGTGGTGGGACTTGATGGATGGCTAGGCGATGCCGATGATAAAAGGATTGCTCGATCTATAGAATAGCTTGGCACTTTTTTCCGAGATAGGTCAGCCTTTACTGTCTTGGTAAAATGTTCAAAATCATAACTCGACCTCAAGAAGTTTGGTTTTAAATCAGTCACCCAAAGTGGCTTAACATTTAGCTGGGAGTTTAGATGCGCTGCGGTAATTGCCTAGTATTTAGCTCGAAGTTCAGACAAACAAGCACTTCAGCTTCTTCGTTTCAATCAGTTATTGCCGACCTTGAAAGCTTAGGCAAATATTTTGCTGTGTACTTCGCGTTCTACAACGGTGACTTGGATCTTTGCCTCCCAAATTACCCTAAAAAATTGCATCTTGGGACATTTATAGGAAGCTTGGTTTGGACTCATATAGCTTGGCGTCTTGGAGTTTGCCAACCATGTTATGTTGATTATCGTTGTATAGAGTTCAGGTGCTTCGGAAGATGGGGAACATAGCATAATCTCTGTGAAATTCAAGTCATGCTGTTCAACAAATTAAGAAAAGGACAGCTCGGCACATGTACCTGAAGTAGCTCAACCTCGACTTAGGCAAAGTTAGTCGAAAACCACCACCGCCATCTCAGGCGATCTCATTAAATACTTGGTTTTTGGCTCGGCATTTACTTAGACGTGACTGTTGTCGCCAGTGGCATCCTTTGTAGACCAAAACTAGCTTGATTTAATGTTAGAATTCCATCTTTGTCTCAAAGTTGGCTCTCAGAAGTACAGCTCAACATTCAATGCTTTTACATAGCTCGGAAAAGGATTGCAGAACACGAACTACGGAGCTCAGAGCTCGGCTTTAGGAGAATAAGCTTGGAATTATGAATAATTACACTTCAAAAGAGTTCGGCAATCTCTTTCAACTGTTGCTTGGCAGCCAATTGGCTTGCTCAGCTGGTTTTCTGATGAGGCTATTGCTATTAACAACTCGAAGCTTTTTAGTTAAGCTTGGCAAAATCGTTTGGGACCTTGGTTTCGAATGCCTCTTGACTTGCCAAGCGAAGTTGCTCTGCTTTTCAATAAAGAGAAGCTCAGATAAACTATTTAGAGCAATAGATAATAGATTTGGCACTTGAGCATTACTCAATTCAAACACAAAACAACTCAGCATGACTCTGCTTTACTAGATTAAAATGAGTAATGCTATGCTTGGCATTTTAAGTTGCTCGGCCAAACATAGATTGGTAACTTGAGATAATTCAGGTGAAGCTCTGAAATGTTCAGGCAGTCTTTTTCGAGCATATTGGCGACAGCTAGGCTCTCGCTTTGTTGAGATTACAAATAGCTCGGCATGGAAACACCTAAGTCGGCAAGAAATTGGTACAGCTAGGCCTCCTTACTCTGGTCTCTCGATTGGGCAAACTCAAATACGGCATCTCCAGATAGCTTGGAGTTGGTGAATTACTCGCCTATTCATGTTGTTAGGTGAACTCGGACTCGTGAAATGTAGTTGCTTGGCAATTTGAGTTTATATCAGCTACTGATTGAATCTTATACAATTAAGCTCGGCTTCTGATAGAGTTGAATTTCGACAGCTCGAGTCAGCTTGTGTCAAGTACATAAAGGCAACCGGAGTACTTCTATTCATCATTCGATTCCTTTTTTTATTATGATAGCTACTTAAGACTTAAAATTGGTTGTGCCTACTAAGGAATTACTCGGCCCTACTTGTGTTCGAATTCACTAGCCCAAGTCTTCACTAAGGATGAAACCTCGATAGTGAACAGCTCAACAAGTGTTTGAATTTAATTCAGGTGGCTTGGAATTTTAGCTTAGCATTGTTGAACTATGTAGACTACAATTCCTTACAGCCTCTAGGTGCCGTTCTGTTGCTATAAATATTCATAAGAACATCTTAGAAGAATTGCCGCAATGGTGCTTGAGTCTTCACAGCTGCTAAGAAAAAATGAGAATGGCATGAATCTATTAGCGACTGGTATGAACTTAGTGGTGACGGTTACAAGGTAAGAGGTGGATGAAATTGTATCGATGCATGTGGTATTTATAAAACACATCCAGCCAAACCAATTCTAAAGTAAAAAGCACTAGAAATCGCCATCCTCTAGCGAATTAAAAGCAAATATATTTGGATATGGAGGAATCAAACCAGCGACTATTAGCGCAAGAGCAAAATGCCGTCCAATTTCGTAACTCCGAAAATTCATCTTCAAGTTCTCATAGTAGATCAATCCCAAAGCACATAATAGATATTGATCAGTTTTGCATGAATAAGATCCCAACTCCTCCACCGTGTGAGAAAAATGGTAGTTACAGGGCAGTTTTTTAAACTTCAATGGTGTGAACATATTTCCAAGGTTGAAGAAACTTCTCAAAGAAACCGTAAACTCAAATAAACTACATTCTTTGTTGTCAACATATGTAGAAAAAGACGTACCGATGCAAATTTGAAGCATTAGGGGAGAAACGATCCTCAAACTTGAAACAAATTGGCAAACTATCAGCGTATTTACCAAATCTAGAAACAGAAATAAGGGAATGGAATTGAGACAAACCAAACACAAAAATGCCCATAAAAAATGGGAAAAATATTTCTCCACAAAGTTTTAATATATCCTAAAAAAGGTGGGGAACGGATTGCTTGTTCTCATAGACGAGGCCAATTATTGATGGTTGATTTTCGTTTCGATGTGTGAACATCTGCAAAACAAAAAAATGACTTTAGGGGCATTAGAGGATACTTTAGGGTGGTCACTCCGATACCTAAGTCAGCCTCCTTATGACAAGAGTAAATTAAAAAGAATGAAAAAGGTCTTCTTACTTGAGGATTGTGCCCAGTATTTATAGTAAGTAAATGAAAATCGTCTCTAGATTAAATTATCAGATCGGGCTTAGAAATTAGGCCAACTAATATAAGCCCATATAATAATTATCCAAAGACACCTATTAACAAGGGTGATGATAATTTTGTCTACTAATGCCAAGAGACTATTTATATTAAGTCCTTAGAGAAGTAAGAAAATATGTGTAATTACATAAAAAGGTAATACAAGAATAAGAAACCTAGTACATTGCTAAAAGGGTAAAGAGGACAAATACTATAAAAGGAATATAGTAGAATGTCAGAAAAGAGAATGATAGGTGGCATGTTGTTATTATGGCTGTATTAAAGATGGTAGGGTGCAGGAGTGCTATTATTGAGCTATGCTGAAGATTGTCAAGGTGTTTAAATGAGATAACAATTCGGTAGAGTGGGATAGGAGAGCTTAGTAGTCAGTGATAGGGATCTTGGTCTTGGCACTTGGTAAGTCAGCATTTAAATTCTTAGCATTGGATGAATAGGCATTAAGAAGTCCAGCATCAAGATAAGGGATTGAGTAGAGCAGAGTATGTTTAAGTAAAGCGCTTAGGGATTTCAATAGTCTATCATCCTGATACTAAAGCTTCTTAAAGCCGAGCTAAGACATCTGAATCCTCTTAAAAAGACCTTATAAGCTGAGTTGGGCTTAGGTGAGGGGTCTTGAGGTCGGCAATCCATCACTATTAATCTAAAGGCTATTACAACTAAGGGAGTGGCATAGTAGAAGAGGTTAGGAAGTTGATAGCAAAGTTCGTCGACCTATTTTCTATGGAAGTGCCAAGAGGCTTATCTCCATTACATGGGATAAAGCATTGTATTAATTTGTAGCTTGATGTTGCTCTGCCAAATCAATCAGCCTATAGGATAAATCTTGAATAAGTTGAATAGCTATAGAGTCAAGTGAATGAGCTCATTAAATAAGTTTATGTTAGAGAAAGTTTAAGCCCATATGTTGTACTCGCTTGGTTGGTGCCAAAGAAATGATACTTAGAGAATGTACGTAGATAGCTGTGCTATTAATAGGATTACCATCAAACATAGACCTAATCCCTAGACTGGATGACAAGTTAAACGAGCTACATAGGGCTAAGTTGTTATGAAAGATTGATCTTAGGCTAAGGTATCATCAAATCCATATTAGCCTAAATAATGAATGGAACACTACTTTCAAGACTAGGTACGGATTATATGGATGGTTAGTCATGCCCTTTGGATTATCAAATACCCTTAGTACATTTATGAGATTGATGAATCATGTTTTAAGGAATTAGATTGGAAAGCTTGTTGTGGTCTATTTTGATGATATATTGATATACAATCCCAATCAAATAAGCTACATAGATCATCTCTGAGCTATTTTCGAGGTGCTTCGAGTTGAAAGATTGTTCAACAATTGGAGAAATGTTGCTTTTGTCAAGAAGAGGTATTATTCCTAGGTTATGTTATTAGTAAAGGAGGCTTAAGGTTGGACAAAAAGACAATCTAAGCTATTGTAGAATTGCCTATGCTAACCTCTTGTATTACGTAAGAAGTTTCCGTGGCTTAGCATAGGTTTATTTAGAATTTTAGTATCATTGCAATGCTTCTAATAGAGCTAACCAAGAAGAATGTGGAATTTTGATAGGGAGATAAGGAGGAAGAGAGTTTTACCAAGCTGAAGAGAAGCTTGAATTTAGCCCCAATTCTAGCCTTACTCAATTTTGACAAGGTTTTGAGTTAGAATGTGATGCTTCTGGTATTGGTATAGTAGTTGTCCTCATGCAAGATTGCTGACCTATTGCCTATTTTAGTTGGAAGCTCAAGGGAGCTATCTAAAACTACTTTATGTACGAAAAGGAACTGTATTCATTAATTCGAGCTCTACAAGCATAGCAGCATTACTTGCTACCTAAAGTGTTTGTCGTATATACTAATCATTAGATGTTGAGATATTGGAGGAACCAACCAAAGTTGGCTAGGTGACAAGTAAAATGGATTGAGTTTCTGGAAAGTTTATCATTGGTGATTAAGTACAAGAAAGGGAAATGTAGTAGCTAACACCTTGCTTAGATAACATATGTTGCTTTCTAACCTACATATGACACGTAATACCTTAAACTACTCTATTTACGACAAGGAATTGTATGCATTGATCTGAGTCCTACAAACATAACAGCATTACCTGCTGCCTAAAGTGTTTGTCGTATATTCTGATCATCAAACATTGAGATATATGAGGAACTAACCAAAGTTAACCAAGCGACAAGTAAAATGGATTGAGTTTCTGGAAAGTTTTTCATTGGTGATTAAGTACAAGAAGGGGAAAACAACGTAATAGCTAACACTTTGTCTAGATGACATGTGTTGCTTTCTAACTTACAGATGAGACTAATGGGATTTGCTAGCATCAAAGAGCAATACCCTCAACATTACATTTTGGTCAAATCAATGCCCAATGTATTGAAGGAAGAATAATGGATGACTACTTTACCAAAAGTGTTTATTGTATGCATTGATTTGATCTCTACAAACATTGTAGCATTACCTGTTACCTAAAGTGTTATTGTATATACTGATCATCAGATGTTAAGATATCTGAGGAAACAACCAAGGTTGATTAAGTGACAAGTAAAATGGATTGAGTTTCTGAAAAGTTTTTCATTGGTGAGAAAGTATAAGAAAGGGAAACGTAGTAGCTAACACCCTGCTTAGTGATTCATTTAAATTATATATATATATATATATATATACAACCAAGGTTGATTAAGTGACAAGTAAAATGGATTGAGTTTCTGAAAAGTTTTTCATTGGTGAGAAAGTACAAGAAAGGGAAACGTAGTAGCTAACACCCTGCTTAATGATTCATTTAAACTATATATATATATAAAGAAATCGCGAATACTCCAGTAAGTATATTGGGTTGGAATTAAGCAATATAAAGAAAGCAAGATTGTCGATCCCTCAAGGATTAAGGATTTATTAATCCTATTAATATTTAGGCAATCAAAATTAAATTAATTAATGTAACAATTACTCTAAATCTATTGAAAAGAAAATAACTATAAAAAATCTAAAATTAAGCAATCAATTGAGAATTATGGGAAAATAGAATCTACTTAAATTATGCCAACCAAATTGTTATCATGTTATATAACTTAATAGCTATATGGTTATTCAAGTGAAATTATTATACCTTAAAACTTAAGGATTTAAATTCTTAATTAATTATTCAGCTTCCGTATTTTCCAATTAACAGTAGACTCTAAATTACAATCATATATCTCATAATACTATGATTGTCTAATGCCCTAAATCAATTATTCCTAATATCTTAGTGAATAATCAATCACTGAACATCGCATTAATTTCTAGATAATTTCTAATTAGTTCAATTAACTCTGCTTCCACATTGATTAATCAAATCGAGCAAAAATTTCTAACAAAACCTATATCAACTCTCATATCATTAGGGTTTCTAATAATTATAATCGAAATCATAGAAATTATAATCATGAATCATCCATATAACTCTTGATCCTATAACATAAACACAATCATCATCTTAGCTATCTAAGGTTTCATCAATTCCCACAAATAAATTTAGTCAACCATGTATTCGAAAAAAAAAACACAAATTCATCATTGAAATCATAAGTAATTCACATAATTGCATAAGAATAATTAAAATAGATGTCACCAATTCTGTATTGGAAAAGATAATCTTTAATTGCAACTTCAACTTGGTCTCTACAGCACAAGCAAATTCTTCTCAATGATCCAAGTGATTATCTTAAAGAATTCTTCAAGAACTATGTAAAGACTATTTTACAACTCTCTAAGTCTAAGGAAAGTGTATTCAAAAGTCTTACAAACGATGAAACATAAGCTATTTATAAGAAAAATTAGAGTTGACTCGTGTGAAACTTCTTTTTCATGAAGGCTGGTAGTGTAGCCATCAAAGCTTGCGACGTAGACTCCAAAGGTTGCCAATGTAAGTGTAGGCTAGTTGCCTTTAATTCCATCATACGCATGTTGATTCAGACTTCGTTCATTTGTGTAAAACTCCTCTAAATCATCTGTAATTCCACTCTTGAATCCTGTAATTCTTGAAATGTCCAAATAAAAATAATTAAATACCATTTCTTAATGATTTCTATAAAATCAATAATAATTCTATCTTAATTTGCACTTTAAAACATGAAAAATATGCCTTTATCACTTAGACAACATATGTTGCTTTCGAACCTACAAATGACATGTAGTATTTTAAACTACTCCGTATATGACAAGGCTCTATATGCATTGATCTAAGCCCTATGAACATGGCAGCATTACCTGCTACTTAAAGTGTTTGTCATGTATATTGATCATTAAACGTTGAGATATCTGAGGAACCAACCAAAGCTGACCAAGCAACAAGTGGAATGAATTGAGTGTCTAGACAGTTTTTGATTGATGATTAAGTACAAGAAAGGGAAAACCAACATAGTAGCTAATGTCTTATCTAGATGACATGTATTGCTTTTTGACTTATAGATGAGACTAATGGGATTTGCTAGTAACAAAGAAAAATACCCTTAGCACCACATTTTAGTCCGATCTATAGCCAATGTATTTAAGGAAGAGCAATGGATGACTACTTTACCAAAGATGGATATTTTTTCCAAACTAGAAAGTTGTGTGTATTGACTTTTTTGATTCAAGAGTTGCTTGTGAAGGAAGCACATTGTGAAGTTTTATCAAACCATTTTGCAAAATGGAGGACATATGAACTATTGAAATCCATGTTCTATTAGCTTAAGATGCTAAGGGATGTCCACCTAATTGTGGAAAGATGTGTGACTTGTGAAGAGGTAAAGAGCAGAGCTATCCAAGGAAGGGTTATACCTCTACTTATATTGACCAAACCCTAAGTTGAATTTGGTATGAATTTTGTTCTTGGCGAACCATATATAGCCTAAGGGAAGGACGCTATTATGGTGGTGGTCGATAGGTTTATAAAAATGGCACATTTTGTGCCTTGCAATAAAACTAATAATGCTTCAGCTATTTCTTTTGTTTTCTTGTAAGAGATTGTGAAGCTATAATGAGTGCCTCGGAGTATTATTTCTAATAAAGACCTAAAATTCTTAAGCTATTTTTGGAGAACCCTATAGCAAAGATTAGGAACCAAATTGCTTTTCTATACATCATTGCATCCATAAATTGATGGTTAAACAAAGGTCATCAATAGAACCTTAGGTTCGTTATTCTAAGCTATTGTTGGAAGGAATCCATTTGATTAGGATACTTGCTTACCCATAGTGGAATTCACCTTCAACCAATCTATTCATAGTATTATAAGCAAGACCCCATTTAAAGTTGTTTATTGCTTCAATACCCAAGCTACCCATTAACTAGACGTTAGTATCGAAGTTTAAGCAAGGCGATATCAATACTAAAGACAAGCCAAATTCTACAATAAATTAACCATAAAGTTACTGAATAATTGACATGAGTTACTAAGAGACTAATGGAGGAAAAAGAAGTTGTTTCAACCTAGAGATCTCATGTAATTACATCTAAGCAAAGAAAGATTTTTGAAGAAGAGAAAGAGTAAGCTATTACCTTGAGTTAAAGGATCATTTAGAGTGCTTTAGAAGATCAATGATAGTGCATAGAAGCTTTAGTCGCCGAAATGGTATGAAGTCTTTGATGTCTTCAATGTTGTTGATTTCAGTCCATACATACCCAAAGAAGATGTACCAGTAAAGGACTCTATGTATTTGATCCTAAATCTAAGGCAACCTAAAGAGAATTATAGGAATTAGCCTTAAGGACCCCTTACTTACTCTTGGGCTAAAGATCTAAGCAACGTGGTTTACTAAATTCTCTATGAGCATCCAAGTCTAGAAGAAGCCAACCTGATCTATTAAGTTGACCTAATAATGTACTCGAGTTGCAACAAGTTGAATGTCATATTGATATAAGTGTAAGGTCAATTCGAGTTATCCAATAGTGTTTCTAAAAGCTTATTTAAGGTATTCAATCTATTTTAAGATCCCCAATATAGGTTGCCAACTTGTTTAAAAGACCACTTTACCTTGCAAGCCCAAAAATGTCATGGTATAAATGTTGAGTTGTTTGAAATCCTTGCCACCATCGACTTTATCTATACAGATAACAAAATTGTTATGCAACATATCTTAAAGCCTTTCTCAAGGCAACATGTATCTCACTACTTGATTTGTATACTTTGATGCTAAAATGTTCTTTTGCAAAGTTATTATGGATTTGCCCTTTCTTTTGTAACAATGTTGTATGTATTAGTTTACCCTTTTATTAGCATCATGTAACCCTACTTATGTGGACATAATTACCACAATATAGAAACCATTACAATCATCATCTTCTCCATTTTTAGTGAAATACTAATTTACCCCTCATTTGAATAATTTCCTATGTGAAAACTCTAGCTCTTATCAGTTCCTTAAGTAAGGATTGTGGTGAGTAACCCATTGACTTGGATGAGTACATCACATCTAGCAAGTTGTTGGCCGTATTATGTTCAAGTGGTGTATCACATCCATTTGAGTAGCTCATGGATTGTTCACCTTCTACCTACAACATTCCAAACCCATTGTATTTTTTTTTTTTATAGCTTTGAAGGACCCATCCATGTTATGGTAAGACCTAGTCATAGGCACATTTTATACTATGTATCGTATCAATCTCTGAGCTCTAAGCTTCTCATAGCCACCAACTATGCCCTTTACCGTACTTTCTAATATTGTCATCCACCTTTAGGTTCTTTAAACCTCAGTTGCCACATGACCGCCACCAATCACCACTTCACCACACCAAATTACCCAATACTACCTTACTCTCGGCCTTAGTAACCCTCAGAACTGTTGATGGGAGGCAAGTGCACCTATCGATTTTATAATATAGCATATTGGAGTTCATATGTCAATCCCTCAAGGACTACATATAACTATGAATACAAGCACTAATCCCTTTCCTAATATCTAACTTGACAAACAACTTCAATTAATCAAAGACAACTAAATTAAACTATTTTAATTAAAATAAAATAAAGAAAAATAATTAAAATTAACTATAAATGCATTAACTTAATATTCAATTACTGATCTCACTAGAATAGCTATGCCATCTATTAATCTAATTCTTGTTTATTAGATTGTAGCAATTCCTCACATGATTGATTCGGAATCGCTATAACAAATCAAATCATAACCTTAAGTATAATCTACCCGAATCACTTTTGTAATAGAATATCTTATGGTTACATTAAGTTCTTGAATTCAACTATTAGGTTCCCTAATCTAAAGAAACTAAATAGGCGAAGTTCAATCTATTCAGTTACTTCTAATTATATTAGTCTATTTTTCTATAAGATCTCACAAACTCTATAGCAAACTCAAATATTGAATTAATAGTTGGCAAAATTAATTCAAAGATAATAAAAGTGCAATGTAATTAAATCACAATAATAAGAGATCATAGATTGACAATAAAAGAAAACTAATTACATATAAAGCTAGGGTTCACCATAATTGAGTATAAAAAAGAATTAATCTAAAAACATCAAGAAAATACAGAAGAGAATAAGAAGAAGTTTAAAACCTTAACTTGAGATGTTTAAGTTATTCTAGATACCTTATTTTTACCCCTTATAATTTTGGAGCTTCTTTTAGAATAAAAGAAAATGGTCATAATTCATAAAAACAGAAAAAAATTAAAAAATACAAAAAAATAGAAAATTTAGAAAAATACAAAAAAAAAAAAAAAATTCAAGGTCTTAAGGTTTTTGAGTTACATGGACAGGGTCATTCCACTTTTCGAGTTGAAAAGAATCTAAGTGCATACGTATGATTTATTGATTTCAAGCTATATTTGAGAATATTAAATTTTTCTAAAAATTTAATGTTTTAACCATGGTTGATTTTAAATATTTTCGAGTTATAAAAATGAAGCTAATATGAGTCAATTGTGGTTTCAAATGGTACTACAATTGGATTTAAATTGGTTGATTTATGAGAAAAATAATTTTTAAATTAACCATGCAATCAATGAAGTAGAGCTTGTATAACCACTAAATCGGGTTTAATTTGAAAATTGATTATAACATATGTGCACTTGACTTGTTCATGGAAGGCATTACATTTTTATTGTATTAGAAACCAGTTGAATGAGGCTTGAATTCGACATGAACTGAGTATCGTATGTAAAAGGCGGTTTAGGCAGTCTTATTGCATAAATAAATTGAATTACATTATATGTCGAGAAAAACAACTAGCTTAGATGGCTAAGTCACTTGTGCTTGAGGAAGAGGTTATGGGATTGAATCCTTTTAAGCGAAGCATACTTGAATTTTTTTTTTTCCTTTTCCTATGCCATATGATGCTTAGCACGAGTCGACGAATGGAGTTGACTCCATCTTCTTTGTAGAATTTCCCTTCTTGCACTTCATTAGCCATTGCCATTTTTAATTCTTTTTTTTTTTTTTTACCATGATTTCACCTGATCTCTTAGGATACTTCACATTGGACCCAAAAACTTAGCCAAATATAGTCATTTACCCTCTTAAATATTTGCTTAACGATTGAGAAAAGTTAAAGATCGAGATTTTAGCTCTTGCAATATATGTTGAATTTGAGTATGAAAGGAAGTTTTTGAAGCTTCCATTCCACTCCCCAGAACTCAAGTCACTCTTGTAAAGCTCACATTATCCTCAAAATCAAGTTTCTTTTCCAAATTTCAAATATTACTTGAGCTATTTGTTCCTTGCAAAGTCAGCCATTAATGGCTGTTTCCTTCTTTACTCAAGCTTAGATTTGTATAAATAAGTTTTTCCAGTCTTTGTTTGATCATCAATCATCATCTAAATCCATTATAAACACATTGGCTATCCTCTCTCTCTTTAGCCGTAATGGGTGTTTCTCTCTCTAAGATAGGGTCGAGCTTAAAACACTTCGTGCAAAGCAACTACTCTTAATAGGGTACTTAAACTCCAAGCTTTAAGTTCTACCCTCTCTTGCGCCTTGTTGTGACCACTAACTTGGTTTTTTCGAAAAATAGGCATCGCACTAACATTAATGTCACTACACCATAGATGAACCTAACACCACCTCGACACTCTTTACGCCTCAATACACTAGGTTAACCACTTCTCTACCCTCGCGTACCTCCACAACAAGCTCCCTAACACCATTCTCTCTAGCCATTATGGCCCCAAGTCAACCACCCCTAGAACCACCACAAAACACTGAAGAACCACCACCAATTGGCCTTTCCTCAATAAAAACCACATGAAAGTGGTGTTTCCCATATAAAATAGTGATTAAAGTGTCATGTGCTGTAGATACTTTATTTTTGCTTCTCTTTTTATTTTTCAGAATAGGTTAGAGGGTCTTAATTTAGGAAAAATATATATAAAAGAAAGAAATTAAAGAAAACCCTAAAAATAAGAGATTTAGAAAAAAAAAAGCAAAAAAATAGAAAAATAAGAAATTTAGGAAAATAAAAAAAATAGGAAAATGAGAAAAAGCAAAAAAAAAAAAAAAAAAGAAGAAGAGAAATTTAGAAAAAATACAAAAAATGGAAAAACTTAGAAAAATATATAGAAAATTAAAAAGTCATAGAGAAATAGAATAATTGAAAAAAAAAATAGAAGATTGTAAGGAATTTAGAAAATAACAATTTAATAGGATAAATTTTTAAAAATTTCAAATAAGTTTAAAAGTTGGACCGTTGGGCCTAGGCTTAGATTTTAATTTAGCTCAGGCTAACTTAGTCTATATGTGCAATTTGGATAAAATACAGGTCAACGGCCTAACGGATAATCACTTATACATTGTAATTGGATTTAGCTGGAGATTACGAGTTCGAAACATACTAGAGCCATGAAGATGTTTTTTATCTTTTTCTTTCTTGAACTCCACGCATGACCACATGTTAGGCCATCACTGGGCCATGTGTCTAATTGTGACATATGGTGCTTTATGATTTTCCTTGACAACAAATTTTCGAGAAAAGATAGCTACGCACAACAAGGGGAGGGGAGGGGAGGGGGAGGGGAGGGGGGGGATTCATTTTTTAAACACTCTCTCTTAACATTCTCTCGAACTAACTCCCTTACTTACAACCACTCCTTGACCTTACCTTCTTGTATGTTGCACACACGCACACCACATCCCCGACAACCACAACTACGACCACTCCCTGACCTCACCCTCTTGCACGAAACCAAACCCAATGCCCTAATCTATATACTGCACCACCAATACTGCAACCCTTGTTTACCCACGCATGCCATCCACATTGATCGTTCGACACTACACAACCGCCCTCCACAGCCTACCCTTTATCTCTCAACTGACCTCTCTCTCTCTCTCTATTGTCTTCCTCTCTCTTTGTCACACCATCACATAACATACGCTTGAATCAACTACAACCACTGCACCCTCATCCACTTTCAAGACACCGACCACATGACACTACTAGCCACAAGACCGCTCAAACATGAATCAACACCAATCACCAACATACACACATATATCGAAACACCATCCCCACCTCACGCGTTAGCTACCGTTAGCCTCAAAGCTTTAACCACCTAAAACCACCTCCACACACCATGGCACCACTCTTGGACCACTTAAACCCAATACAAATCACACGAAAACCGAATTTCCCCTTAAAAAATTAGCCCATAAATGCCCCTCTGATCACCTCCTGCTTCTTCTCTTCATCTTCCATCCGTGACCTATGGGCCAACTTGGATCCATGCTAGTGACTCGATTCGCTTTGCATTCGACTTGAAGACTACCTCAAGGATGACTCGTGTTTAGATCCGATTTGGGTCTTGAGATTGGTCTGGCCCCTTTTTGTAATCTAACCTTTTTTTGTTGTTTTTGTATTTTTTATTATTTTATTATGTATTTATTTCAATATGTAATTGTACCAAAAAAAGAAAAACTAAAAAAGAAAAAAAAAGAAGAAGAAGTATTTTATTTTTATTTTTTGTTTTCACATTTCAACCAAAAAACCAAAAAATTAACAATAAAAAAAAGTAAATAAATAAATAAAAATAATAAAAAAATATATAATAAAGAAAAACGGTTTACCACTTAGAAAAACCTATTTTTCAAATAAATAAAAAATAAAATGAACCATTTCCAAAATTAGGACATTTCAAGAACCTTTCAACAAATTCTCAATTTAGGACTCTTTTAGGAAATTTTCTTAAAATAAACCGAATTAAGTAAAAACGTAAACCTTACATTTTTCCAAAATTAAAATTAATCAACCCGCTATATTTTTGGTAAACGAACTACGGAAGTCTGATATCGAATAACGAGTATGTAGGTACTCGTATGTAAATACGAGGCGACTTAAAATATGGAAAGTTTTATTTTTTCCATTTTCGTAGATATTCATGTAAATTAATTAGTTTAAGTCACATGTAATATGATTAGTCGTTTAGAAATAGAAAAAGAGTATAATTGAAAAGCAAATTTAAAATTGGAAAGTTTAAAAGTAGTATCCATTTTGGGTTTAAAAATTAGCCCCTGGATCTAGATCTTTAGTTTTAAAAAACCGTATTATAAATTGGTTTAATCAATAGACTGGTAGTTAAATTATAACCAATCCACCTAATTAGTTATAACTTAACTCTTTTTTCTAACTTTAGTTGGGTGGTGACTCCAACATATTTTCAAATATAAAAAAAAAAAAAGGTTTTTCTTTAAACCTTAGTTGATGATCAATATTAAACGAGTTGGGTTTAATACTAATCGGTTTAGAAAAAACTTAATTTATAAAAGAATTGGGAGGGAAAAAACCAGGCTTGACATGTGCGAACCCCCTATGTTGTTACCTTTCTCTCTACCTTGCAACTTGAATTCATTGGCTCGACCTGGTTCGAATCCAATCCCACTCGACTTGACCAAGTTTGACCTGTATTTGCGTCTAACTCTTGTCACCTAACCCGTGCCCTATTCTTCTTAAGTTAGTTAATTCTTTTTTTTTTTGTTTTGTTTTATTAGTCTAATTTATGGGGATATATGTAAAAAAAATTATTTTTTGGTATAATTTTACCTTAGAAAAAAATGATATATGTTAATTTTTTTCTTAACAAATATACGTAACATATGTATTTGTGTACTTACATTTAGAAAAGTATCTATATTTACTAAAAAAAAACTTTTATTTAAATATTTTTCTTCTTCTTAAGTATTTTCCTTTTCCTCTCTCACTTTTTGTAAAATTTTTCAAAACTTTTTATTGTAATAAAGATAAATTTTAATTAAAAAAAAAATTTTATCACTTAGAAAAATCCATTTTCGAAATAAATATAGTAAATGAATATTTTTTAAATTTAAGACTTCTTTTAGAATTTTTTCAAAAATAAAAACTTGAAAAATTAAGACCTTTCTTTCAAAAATTTTCTCAAATAAAATCAAACGGTTAATAAATGTACACTTGGTAATGCTTTCAAAATTAAAATAAATGAACACAATAAAGTTTTTTGAAATGAACTATGAACGTCTAATTTTGAATAATGGATACATAGGTACTTATAAGAAACCATGGGGCAACTTAAAATATGTTAAAAAAAATTATTTTCCCTTTTTGTAAGTAATTTTTCAATTTCTTCATTTTTGTAAGTAGATACAATTTTTATTTGTTTACTTGTAAATAGATTTTTTAGAAAGGGTAATGTCAGATCTAGTCTTCAATCTACTACCCGAGACTTAGAGTAGTGAACCACCTTTCCTACACATGGGACCTAGGGAGTCTAGTTGGTGGAAGTAATAAAGTAAAGTCATTAACCAAAGCTCAAGAAATAGGTTAAGTTGAATGATTATACCAAATTATTCGATATTGACCCGAATTAGGGCGTTCGGACAATTTTATCCAAATTGGACCAAATTTTAACATGAGTTCATAAAAGTTAGATAAATAGTATTAGTAATATCAATTTCTTAAAATAAAGTATTTATAATATTTAATTTTAATAAAACGTATTTTTATCGAGTACGATGGGTAATTATCGAAAACTTGAAATTAGAGTTCTGAATGATTATAAAATCTTAAAGATAAATTATATACGTAATAAAAATATTATATGACACAAAATAATATATAGAACATATGTATATACCCCGAGAATAATTATTATGTATATATATGTACCCAAAACTAATTAAAATACTTGATAAATTACATTTTAAGCCAAAATAGGCTTAGGAAGTTGTAAAAATATTAATAAAAATTATGAGAAACACTTGGGGTAGTTGGATGTAATTGGTATTAGGTGTGTGGAATGAACTTCACTGGTGTTAGTCAATTAGGATTTAATATCATGCAAAATAAAAGGCCAAATTTTTAGAGATAGATAGAGAAAATCCATTCTTGTCCCTATAAGCTCTAAAAAATCTAGAAAAATTCTCTCAAAGTTTATACATGCAAACAAGGATTCTAGCAAAATATAGTTGGATTTAGAAGATGGAAGAAGAAAAATCTAAAGAAAATACAAAAATTGAGTACACTTTGAGCTTTAAAGTGTATAGGTGGCTAGGAAGTTATTGGAAACCAAATACCACCACCTCAAGGGGTAGTAACCACCACCTATTGTTGCTGACAAGGTGGGAATGGTTGTTGGTGGCCATAGCTAATTATTTCAACGAGGTCTTATTTTAGCTGATTTTGAGTAAATTATTAAAAATATAAAAGTGCCCAAAATATTATGAAAAAATTTATTCCTATATATTTTTATGTATATAATCTAGGTAAAATAATATTTTTTTTTTTATAAATTTGATAGTTATAATATACGTCGTTAAGAAATCGAGCAATTTTTGATACTAAAATAAATAGGGCTATCGATGTAGTTTTGCCTTTGAAATTTTTATGTAAACTACCTTATATTGATATTGAATTGCTACGAAGAGATTTCTTATAAAATTATTTTCTAAATTTTTATGTGATTTTTGAGCCCTAAATTAGGTATTAAATAGTGATTTTAGTGACAAATAATCTATATTCTTAACAATATCACTTGGATTCTATGTTAGCTTAGTTAATGAAGTGTTTGTACTGTTTTAGAGTGGTTGATTAAATGAGAAGTTATGGGAAATGGTGAATTGCAATTTACATGTACATAAATAAATAAATAAATAAAAATTTACAAAATCGAATAAACAAAACAAAAGAAAATAAATAAATCGAATGGAAAATAAGGCAGGACTAAGAGGGGAATGCGTATATCAAATCAGGTTGGTTCACAAGTCAGATTTTAGGTTAGGCTTTACTGGATTCGGGTTACCAATGGCAGAAGAATAAGCAACAATTGCTTAGGTCGATGTTGCTCAATTCAATTACTAAACTGAAGGGGAAAGAGGAGATTTATGTGTTTCAAATTGGGAATAGGGGGGTAAGCTTGACGCCTTAAGGTTTAAAGGTGGTTTAGATGGTGGTCAGAGTTGAGAGGGCAGTGGTGGTTGACGCGGTGGTCAGGTGGTGTTTGTTGGGTTTGAATAGGTAGTTAGGGTAGGGGTTTTGAACTACTACGAAGCTAGTCGTAGTAGTGGCTTTTGTCGAAGAAGCTCGAAGAGAGAGAATTCTAGAGAAAGAGAGGCGACGGTTGAGCTAGAGAGAGAAAGGGATCGCAAGAGGGAGAGAGAGGATTTGTGAGTGATTCCAAAGCCCATGTGTGCTTATGTATGTGCCTAGGACTACTATTTATACATCAATTCAGCTTAGAAAACAAGGAAAGCTGAAATTTTGGGTTAAGTGTAACTTCTTAGATTTTAAGTTTTTTTTTTCCCACTTTTGGAGCTCTATTTAAATGTGTTTTTGATTGAATCTAGACGTATTCTTTGATTCTAATGAAAGTAGGCCAAGTGATGAACAAGATCAATATAAGAAATCACGTGTATGTGTGTGGAATTTGTGCAAAAAATAAGGCCAAAGTAAAGGGGTAGGGTTTGTTTTGGCTGGGGAAAGTGGAGTAAATCATAGGAAAGGGAGAGAAAAAGGAAGGAAAGGGAGGGAAAGAGGAGCTAACGTAACGCAACGTTAGCCATGTTAGCTACGTCGTCTAATGGTTATATGCTACGTGTCATCACGTGACACGTGGTAGTTGACGTAGCATGCCATATGGCTTGCTACATGGCACTACATCAACATTACCCAATCCGAGATTGATACATGGTAGTTCCTGATGTGATATTATGCTGTTTGAAAAAGTAAAAGGCTTTCATGCCTTTGCTAAGATTCGAACCCCTAATCTCATGCTCAAAGCTAAGTGCAAGTTCAAATATTGTACCGTTAGGCTGTTGGTTCATACCTTGTTCATATGTACAATTAAATTGCATATATAGACTAAGTCAGCTTAGGTTAGATTCAAATCAAGCCTAAACCCAACGATCCCCTTCATCAATTTATTAAAATTAAAATCTATTCTATCAAATTATTATTTTCTAAATTCTATAAATTTTCTATTTTCAAATTTTTTTATTTTTTTTGTGACTTTTCAATTTTTTAAATTATTTCATTTTCTAAATTTCTTATTTTTTTGTGTTTATTCCTTTTTTTTTTTATATTTTTCCTAGATTTGTTATCTTTTATGCTTTTTCCCATTTTTCTATTTTTGTGTTTTTCTAAATTCCTTATTTTTTTTCTTTAATTTTCTATTTTTTGTGTTTTTCTTGATTTAGGATCCCTTATCCTATTGGAATAAAATAAAATAAAATAAATGGGGTAAAAATTGAGTGTTTACAAATGGCTTAGCTGAAATTGGCTAAGGATTGATGTATTGCTTGATGAGTTATGTTACTTGTTATATTTGTTGTTGATTAAACGGTGGCATGATATGAAATTTGGTTGTATGTTGATGCTGATGAATGCATATATGGCATTTGTTAGGATTTGTGTTATCTTGGAAAAGAACTAGGGATTAACTCTATCTCCTAAGGTGTTTACTTCAGTGAACCTGACAGCGAGATCTTAGAGCTGACAAAACTACAAAGTAAAGGCGAGATAATAAGTAATGAATAAGTTTGCTTGGATTTGCTAGGTTTTGCTTGGCATGCAATCTAATACATTCATGGCATGATACAAAAAAGAACTTATGGGTCAAGTTTTCTGAAAATCGAGATGTTGCTAGGTTGGTTTCCATATGAAAAGCTAGGTTTATTAAGTAAGCTATTGATTTGTAAAAGTTGGGTTTTTCAACATATAGAGATTGCATTGTATTTGTTGGGCTAATTATATGCTAGATTTTCCAACCACTCTATGTGGTTATTGCTAGGCTAAAATGTTTTCTAAGTTCTTAGATTTATTCCAGATGCTCGGTTTGAGTCGATCTAATTGGATGAGTTGCTAGGCTAGGCTAGGCTAGGTTAAGATATTGGTACAGATGCATGACACATGCATGAGCATGGCATACGCTTAACACGTTTGCATTACTTGGCTGGGAAACTATAAGAAAACGTAAATGGACTAACTACTTGAACATTATGCCTATTCTATTATGCTTGTTATTATATGTTTATCTACTCTTATTTAGCTTACAATAATTGGGGGGATAAGTTTCTCTCATCCTCAGGTTATAGATAAATAGATAGAAGTGGTAAGGAAACTTCAAAAACTCTAACTGAAGATGGGCTCTAAAGAGAACTTGTGGACTACATGATTTGGCTCGAGTATATGAAGAGAGTTGTTTAGGAAAGTTGTGGGTGTTATCTGACTAGAAATTTAGTATAGTTGTCAAAGTTCAGAAACATGTATTTGTAATAAAGATTCTATGTTGTATAAGAAGTATAGGTAACTGTGATACTTTATGTATGGCTCACTAATGTAGAAACTTTTACTATTATTGGTCATATTGAATTAGAAAGTATTTGAAAGTAGTTGTGTATGAAACAAAAGAGTAGGTTGAATATAAGTTCTATCTATCCTTAACTCAAGGATGGCAGTAACAAATTGATACGATCTAATGTGGATGAATACATGATGCTTGGTATCGTATGAACTAAAGGGGGTGGGTTTGAATTTCGAGATGGTTTGAAAAGTAAATAAGAGTCACAGGTTGAGTAGAGGTCCCCGTGCACCGATGATGGATACGATGCATCAACGCCTCATACGAGCTTAGGTCGCACTTGATATGATGCACAAGTGTGGCCGGAGGTTACTTACCACTAGTTTACGCTCAATAGGTTAGATAAGAGTAGCTCGAGAATAAACTGTATAATACATAGCTTGAGAATAAGCTGTATAATACATAGCTCAAGAGGGTATGTTTGAAAATTCCAATGTATTGTCCATTGCAGCCATTACAATAAACAAGTATTTATAGAACCTAATTAGGGTAAATCCTAAGTTAGAGTAAATTACAAAAAGGATTCATACTAGTTAAGGGAAAGGGGAATAATTTACAAGGGTATCAATGTAATTGTACAAAAGAATATCTGGTTGTAGAAAGGATAGTACGAATGTCAAATAAGGTAGGATGCGTGTCATTTTGTGGTCCCAATGACACTACTGGCCTAACAAGGCTAGGGTTAAATAAGGTCAGCATCGACATCGACAGTTTAGACAGTTAGAACCGAGCAAGCGTAGGTCCAAGGGTGACTCGTTTTTGGATCAGCCTCAGGGGTCGGCTCTTGACAGTTGACGGATCGGCTTTGACACCATTGTGTTTGGTAGCATCTTGATTTGATGCTTAGGTAGGTATTTTTTGAAGGGTTCAGCTTAACATGTTGACTGGTCTGCTTAGTAGCTTCTTAGATGTAGAAAATAAAGTAACTTGGTAGGTTAGATTGTAGAATGTATTGCTGCTTGGTATTTAACTGACCTCGGATAGCTCAATGAACTATTTGAGTAAGCCTATGAGCTTAAGAACACGTGATTGGTCTGTGATCCCTATCACCCCCTCTGAGTTGTTTGAGATTTGGGATCAAACCTGGTTCAGCTCTAAGTTGCCTATCTTCGGGAGTGTACGGGTGGAGATCGGTAATGTTGAAGGAGTCCGAGACTCCATATCCTTCAGGTAGTTTAATCTTATAAGCATTAGGATTGATCTTTTCAAGCACTTTGAAGGGTCTGTCAACTTTAGGAGATAGCTTTCTCTTTCTTAAGTTCAGGAATCGTTCCTTACTAAGGTGGATTTAGATTAGATCACTTGGTTGGAATTCTCTGTTCTTCTATCCTCCACTTCGCCTCTCGAGCTTAGCAGTAGCTCGACTTAACTGGTCTACAACCTTTTGGTGCATGGCTCTAATGGCCTCAACTCTCTTTGTAGCTGGCAGGTCATCATCGGGTCATGGCAAGGGTGCTTAGTCCATTAGGAGCTCAGGGTTAAACCTATAAGCGACATCAAAGGGAGACATGTTTGTTACATTGTGGGTGTTCCTGCTGTAGGCAAACTCAATGATTGGTAGATATAGATCCCAATAAGCCATGTTCCGTCCGACTACAACCTGTAGTAAAGTTCCTATGGTTCTATTGATAACCTCGATCTATCTGCTAGTCTGTAGATGATAGGATGTGCTGTAAAATAGCTTTGTCCCTATTTGTCTCCATAGTGTTCTCCAAAAGTGGCTCATGGACTTTATGTCTCGATTTGAAACAATGGTTCTGAGTACTCCATAAAGCTTGATTACTTCTTGTAAGAAAAGAAAAGAGATAGCTGAGGCATCATTAATTTTGGAACAAGGCATAAAATGCGTCATGTTGCTAAATCGATCCACGACCACCATGATGGAGTCCTTCCCTTAGGACATCTTCGATAATCCTAACATGAAGTTCGTACTCAGCTTGGACTAAAGTTTGGTCAAGATGGGTAAGGGTAGATAGCATCCTTGATCAATTCGGCTCTTCTCTTTTCAACGGGTTACACGCCTTTCCAATATGGATTGAACATCTCTCATCATTCTTGGCTAAAATCTCCATGCGCCTTGTGCACTAGCAATCCTCTTATGGAATAGGTCAGGATACATAGCCTCCTCTTCCTGAATAAGTATCTATCCTCTTTGTGATAATTGTTCAGTGACTGTCCTCCCTCACACTTAGCATAGATGGGATCAAATCATAGATCCTCAGCATACAAATTCTTTGTTGTAGAGAAACCAAGCAACTTGGTTTGTAGTTTAGTTAGGGGGGAATGTTGCTTTGATAAGGCATCGGCTAATACAATGTTATTTCCATTCTTATATTTCATGACATAAGAAAATCCTTCCATGAACTCAATCCATTTAGCTTGTCTTCAAGACAACTTAGGTTGGCTCTTCAGATATCTTAAGGATTCATGATTGGTGTAGATCACAAATTCCTTAGGTAGTAGATAGTGTTGACATACCATTAGGGCTTGGATTAGGGAGTAAAAGTACTTGTCATAGACAAAATAGTTGAGTATAAGTCTTCGAAGTTTCTCGCTAAAGTAAGCAATTGGTCGGCCTTCTTACATTAGTACGGCTCCTATGCCTAATCCAGACATATCACACTCTACTTTAAATACTTTGTCAAAGTTTGGTAGAGCTAAGATAAGAACTGTAGTCAACTTCTCTTTCACTTTCTCAAAACTCCTTTGCTCCTTCTCTCTTCATCCGAATTCCACATTTTTCTTTGATAGTTTAGTGAGTGAGGCCATGGTTGTACTAAAATTCCTTATAAAACTACGATAGAATGATGCTAGGTCGTGGAAACTCCTCCTATTGGCCAAAGTGGTCGGTACTGGCCATTCGGTGATCATTCTAATCTTTTCTAAATCAACTTATATGCCCCCTCCACTTACAACAAACCCCAAGAATATCACTTGGATTAGCAAAAATTGTACTTTTTCAGATTGTCGTAGAGTTGTTTAGCTTAGAGTTTTGCAAAGACTCTTCGGAGATGCTTTTGGTGAGTCTTCAAGTCATGGCGGTATACTAAGATGTCATTAAAATAAACCACAACAAACTTTCCTATTAATCCTAGAAGCACATGATTCATTAAGCGCATAAATGTGCTTGGCGCATTGGATAGTCTAAATGGCATTACAAGCCATTCATATAATCCATGGCGTATTTTGATTGCGGTCTTCCACTCATAACCCTTATGCATTCGAATCTGATGGTATCCTGATTTGAGGTCAACCTTAGAGAACACTCTTACTTCGTTCAACTCATCTAGCATGTCATTAAGCCTTAGTATGAGATATTTGTACTTGATGGTAATTCGATTGATTACTTGACTATCTATACACATTCTCTACAACCTATCTTTTTTAAAGACCAACAAAATTAGTACAATACATGGGCTAAGGGATTCTTACATAAACCCTTTCTTCATCATCTCATCTACCTACTTTTGTAGCTTGGCGGCCTGTTTAGGATTTAACTTATAAGCAAGCTTGTTTGGTAGTATGGCTCTTGGCTACAAGTTAATGGCATGTTCTATACCTTGGATAGGAGGTAAACCTTTTGACAGCTCATTTGGGAATAGATCGGTGAACTCCTCTAATATCATTTTCACCTCGACAAGCTACTCCCTCTCTTTATATCTCATCTCCAGTATTCTTCGGACCAACAGATAGGTCAGTCCTTCAAGCTCCATCTCTCTTCTTAGCTTAGCTTGAGTCATTACCAAGGCTTCTTTCTTCAAGGTTCAGTTTAATTAGGTCTACATGACCTTTACCTGCTTAGCAGTCATAGGACTTAATTTTACCCTCTTACCTTCATGCTCCAAGGATCATGTATTCCTTCTTCCATCATATATTACAGCTCGATCGAACATCTACCATTGTCTAAGTAGAATGTAGGATGCACTCATGGGTAGTACATCATAGAGCACTTTATCTCAATAATTGCCATTGCAAATCAGTATAAACACCTGTTTGTTCACCTACAGGGCTCCTTTATCACCGAGCCAATGAAGCTTATAAGGTTTTAGGTGGGGCTTGGTTGGCAATTTCAATTACTGGACCATAAATGCAGAGGCTGCATTGTGCGACTCCTATTATCAATGATTAGGGTGCATAGTGACTCATTTACCTTACATCCAATGTGGAAGAGATTTTCTCTCTATTCGTCCTTAGGTATAGGACTAATACTCATTGTCCTTCTTAATACTAGAGTAAGAGTGGCCGGCATAAAGTTGCCTTCCTTACTATAGATAACTTCCTCTTCAAATAGCTCGGTCTGTCCATCTTCTTTCAACTTCTCTACTTCCTCATTAATACTATCTACTTCAACAGTTAGTGGCTTTGCCTCGGATTAAAATAATTCTTCTATTCGAATACTGAACAACCATGTGTCCAAATCATTGGCATTTGAAACACTTGATCTCACTCTTCTTCCTTCCTGAGCTTTGACCTTTCTCAAACTTCCTTAGAATCTCCTTATCCTTTGCTCGGGCAATTGGAGTAGGTTAAGCTTCGATAACCTTGCATGGTTCTATTTATACAAGTCTACGTAGAACAAATCGAGTACTGCTAGGTTGGCTGAACGGAGGTCGGAACCTTCCTATTCAATGTCTTTTTATCCTTTAGGTAGCTTAAATTGCATCATCAAGTGACCTAATATCTATGGTTTTTAGGATATCTCCGATCTCGTACTTCAATCCATCAATGAATTGAGATATAGTTCGGTCTTTTAGCTCGTTGACTTTGCATTGAATCATTAACATCTAAAATTCCTTGATGTAAGCTTCAATAGTCGATCCTCCTTGCCTTAGCTCTTGCAATCTTTTGAAGGCATGCTACAAATAATAGCAAAGCACAAACCTTCTCCTCATGACTCTCTTCATTTCAGCCCAACTCCTAATTTCTCGTTCTCCTTCTCCTTCTCTTCTTCGGGTGGCTGCATGTTCTACTACAGGGTAGCATAACTAGTAAACTCCGACATAGCAAGTCTAATCTTTGCATTATCGGGTACTTATGGCATTTAAATTGTTTCTCAATCTTATCTACCCAATCTTATCACCACTCCTATAAAAACTCGGAATACGTATCCTTAACCTTTCAACTCTACGGGCTCGGACATTCCTCCCTTCAAGCTTATAGTACTCTTCTACTTTGTCATCTCCTTCCACTTTTTCTTTGATTTCTTCGAGTGCTAGCCTATGCTTAGCAACCCTTCCCATTCTTTTAGCTTGGGGTAGTTGAGCTTGGGTATTAACTTGGCTAAATTGACCATTGCATTTCTCTTGTTACTCATATCATCTATTTGGGCTATTTTTTACTCGTTGTCTATCTTCATTGATAATAGTCACCCAACTATCTACTAGCTTGGTGAGCCTATCTAGTCGGTTACCCATTAATTGAGGTGTAAAGCTTCCTTGTTATCTTTGGCTATTTCAAGCACTACTCTCTTGGTTTCCCAAAGTTCTTTGAACACTTTAATATGACATTGTTGGCTAATTCACCAGATTGTTGGTTAAAATACCACTTAGAGTTTCCTCTGTAAACAATAGTAGCTGAACAATAACTAATACTCCCTACACCAAGACAACCACATACAATGTACAAGTAGACAACCATACTTTGTTTTGCGTATGAGAAATAGGGGAAACTAGAGCATTGAAAGTCTTCAACACTATTTGCCTACTAAACTCCTAATCTTAGCAACAGGACTTTGAACATACAAAAACAGTAACAAATTGCTCAAAGAACAAAGTTGCAAAAACTAGTTTTCAAACAGAGCCAAGGCTTTGATACTAGGATGATATGGTCCAGTGTAGATGAACACATGACGTCCGGTATCGCATACACCAAAGGGGTGAGTCCAGATTGAGAGATGGTCCAAAAAATAAATAAGAGTTGCGGGTTTAGCAGGGGTCTCCATGCATTGACAATAGATATGATGCACTAATACCTCTCATGTGCTCGAGTCGCACTTAATATGATGCATAAGTGTGGTTGGAGGTTACTTGCCACTACTCTATGCTTAATGGGTTAGATAAGAGTATCTTGAGAGTAAACAGTAGAATACTTAGATTAAGAGGGTATGTTCGAAAATTCTATTGTATCGTCTATTGTAGCCATTACAATATACAAGTGTTTATATTAACTAATTAGAGTAAATCCTAGGTTAGAGTAAATTACAAAAAGATTCCTACTAGTTAAGGAAAAGGAGAATAATTTATAGGGGTATCAATGTAATCATGCAAAAAAAAAAAAAAAAATTTGGTCATAGAAAGGACAATACGAATGTTAGAAAAGGTAGGACGTATGTCATTTTACTCATTTTGTAGTCCTAATGACACTATTGGATGAATAGGGGTAAGGTTAGATAAGATTAGCATCGGCGTCAGCAATTCGAACAGTTGAGATCGAATAAGTTGTAAGCCCTAAAGCCAAGCCAAGCCAAGTAACCGTAGGATTGAACTTAGAATCCAAGGTTTAAGGCGATCGGTTAAAGGATCCGATCAAACCCAAATTATAAACTATTGAGAGAAATATTAGTAAAAATGACCCCGTAAACTTAAATTTGAGAAAATAAGTAGTAAAATAGGAGACTATAAAATTTTCAAATTTTAAGCATAATAATTGCTAATTACCGAAAAGGCGAAAAGTGTAATCTAATAACTAATAAATTACTAGAGATAGATTATATGTATATTAAAAATTTTAGAATGACCAAAATAATAATTAAGAATGTTCACGTGTACTCCACATATATTTACGTATAGATAAAAATACGCAAAATTACCTAAATTGGTCAAAAACTAATTAAATAATTAAAGAAAATTATAAATTAATTATGGAAAAATCAGAAAAAAATCAGAAGAGGATAAGATGATCCAAATCAGGTCATGGCAGGTCAAGATCTGTAAAAGAAAAATCAACTAATGAAAATTAGACAACATAAAAGCCAAAAATTAAGGAAAATAGGCAAAGTCTTGTCTAATTAATGCATAATAATTACAAAAATCGTCTATAAATAGGGGAAAAAATTTTAGAACTCATTTGAGCAGTGAGGAATCTGAGAAAAATCGTGAGACCCAAAAATTTGAGAGAAAATTCAAAAAATAAAAAAAGAAAAGAAAACTGTGCAGATTAGGCAAATGAGCTAAACCCACCTCTCACCACCACCTGAGACCGAGCCGCCACCACCACCACCCTATACTAGACCCACTGTCTGGGCCAGCCGACAACTTTGGACCTGGTTTGGATGGCCCGAAAGCTTCGAACCGATTAGTCCCTTATTTACCCCGATTTTGAATAATTTTGTAAAATTAGTTATTTTGCCCAGAAAATTATGAAACTTGTTATTCTGAGGTTTTATTGTATGTAGATTTAGGGAAAAATATTTATTTAGTTTAATTACGTCTGAAAATATAGGGTTCTTAATAAATTGTTCAAAATTGAGCATGATTAGAACGGAAAATAAATAGGCTTAGGAGTGTAGTTTGGAGCTCAATTTTTTTTTTTCTGTAGGATGTTCATTTGATATAGAACAGTGCTATGAAGCCATTTTTTTTAAAATTAATTTTCGAAATTTTTAAGTTAATTTTTAGCCCTAAAATGATGGAAAAATTGGGTGATTTGGAGTTAATTAGGTGATTAAGATGTTAATTATTGATTTAGATATTAATTAAATGTTTAGGGATGTTAATCTTTGAGGTGGAACCCTAATCCTAGCCTTTGGAGTATTAAGTATGGTTAATTTAGGACATTAGGTAATTAAGATAAGAAATTAGTAATATGTGAAATTGTAAATTAATAAATCTAAAAAATAGGGTTATTTAAATAATATTATAATAAAAATAAGAAAAATAATAAATTTGAAATAACATGTAATTTAAGTAAATGTCTCAAAATGTAAGATTTTCACACATCGAGAATAAATCCGATACTGGAATTAGGATTAGCGTGTGCCGAATAGTTTAGAATACCAAATTACGACCCAATAGGATATTTAGACACTCGAGCTTAATGTGATTAATTTCACATTAGGATTCGAGCATATTTAAGGCTTAGGAATCAAAATTTAAAATCTCATTTAGGATTCGAACACCGAAATAGAGTACAACAAATCATTAGGACATAATGGGTATACACGGAAAAAATGAGTTAAAATATAACTTAGAATATGAAACCATAAATTATAAGTACTAAAGAGACCTATTTGTATTATAGGACACCCAGAGACAAATCAGCTTGCGACTGAGAGATCGTGTGATCGAGCAATTTCAAGTAAGTTAGGTTATTGCTTATTGTAATAGAGTATTAGTTTTATGGTACTCGGAGACTTAGGCTTATATATGGTTGTGATTGTAAGTAGTTTACGCATGTGTTTGACGTATCTGAATTTGTGCTGAAATTGTGATGCGAGTGGTTTTGTGTTATGATTGGATTGGTATGAAATTGTTTTGAACACCTTAAACGAAATTTAATCTTAGTCTACCCTAATAACCAAAAATGTCATGCATTGCAACCCGTTAGGGGATCATAGGATTCTCCAACCAAATACCGACCCCTTCAAAAGGGATAGCACGGGATTGCAAAATGGTCCCTTCTTCATTCTTAGTCGAACTAAGTGACAGGAGAGGAGGTCGTGGCGAGGGTGAAGTCAATGGTTCGAAGGTAGTCATGGGAGGAGCGAGGTCTCCATTGCACAAGCTTGGGTTTGGTTGTGAGCTGTTGCATAACATGAAACTCTTCAACCCGGATTGGAGCGGGTGAAATTTCTCTGATTTCACAACAGACCGGACTACATTGTGCGATGACACTTGATTGTTGCATTGCATGAAAATAATTGTTTGATAACCCTATTTGTGCTTATATGCATTCATGAGTCTCCAATTCAACTTACTGAGCTATAGTTGCTCATACCCTTATAGATTCTTTTGCAGGTTCTGATTTTTGAACACTTCAAGTACTATACCGCCCTACAATTACCCAGAGGTTAGTCCTTTGAAGCCAGGGGTGTGAGGATCAAGTTACTTAGCATAATGTGTAACTAGAGTGACCTTGTAGTTAAGGATAAAAGACTGATAGTTATTATGTAATCTAGTGAACTGTTGTGTTTATGTAAAACTTCTTGGGAAGCTCTGTGGACTTGCTTATAATTATATATGTTTATTAGAAATTTGTACTATTTATCATAATTATAGTATAACTATTATTCGGATTGTTTACTTCAAAGTGAAGAGTTGTCGATGCCTTGTGTAGATCATATCTATGGTAGGCGCTGTGAGGTCAGTTACTATCATAGAATGGTTTACACGGCGAGACTGTTGCGACTCTGCGACTTCGGGGCGTAACATAAGCATAGGTCCATGGATGACTCATTTTCGGATCGGCCTTAGGGGGTCGACTTTTGACAATTGACAGATCGGCTTCGGTATAGTTGTATTTGGTAGTATCCTAATTTGACGCTTGGGCAAGTATGTTTCAAAGGGGTCGGCTTGGTATGTTAGTTGGTCTCCTTCGCAGAGTGAAGAAACTCAACAATTCAAATTATGGAATGCACTGCTCCTCGGCGTTTGACTCACCTCAAATAGCTTCGTGAACCATTTGAGTAAGCCTATGAGTTTGGGAATGTGGGATACTATCTTTAGGTACTAAGAGTTTGAGAAAAATTTTAAGCATACACCTTAAAGGTGGGTGTTATAGGTAATTTGGAAAATAAAGTTAAATTCAAAAAGTTAAAGTGATATCCATTAGGGGTTTAATAGGGTAGCCCCTGAATTTGAGAAATTTGGTTACCTGAAACTTTTTTAGAAAAGCTTTCAAATGTAGACTAGTGGCTGTGGATCAGTTCTAATTTAATTATTTTTCCCGGTTTCATGGAGTAGTGACTCCAAAGTTTTCCAGAAATAAAGAAACTGGATTTTGTTTAACTTTAATCGAGAGTTTGAGTCAAGATGTATCGAGTCCAATTGTATTGAGTCAAGTCGTATTGAGTCAAGTTGTTTAGGGTTGAATCAGATAATGTTGTGTGTTCAATTTAATGAATTTTAAGTTATTGAATGATCAAGCTTCATTAAAATATTTTAGTCTAGTTTGATATAAAGTGGATTTTTTTTATCTAATTTATATTGGGTTAGAATAGACTTAAGATTTATTAAGTGGGTTTTTAGGCTAAATTAATTTGGATTGAGTCAGGCCCGAAAGATAGAAAGCCAAATTAAAATAAGGTTTCTAGAAATTAGGTTGAATCTTTAAAGAATTTAGGTCTTGTTATCGTATCTTTTGTATCTAGGGTTGGTTGGGATCAAATCTATATTTAAAAAGATATGAAAGATTCAATTGTGGCTTATAAATAGTGAATTGATGGTGAAGTTTAAAAATGGTTTTTATAATTACACATCCCCCACAGTCACAAAAACACAAGTCCACATCCACGCGTTGCGTAAAATCCACAAATATCCATCGACAGCCTACTATACTTCCTCGATCACTCACAAGCCCTATCCCCTAATCATTTACATAGATAACCACTCTCCAATCTCCACTTCACTTGCTTAAATAGCCCCCACACTTGCCGAACACAACACTGCCCCTCATGCCATAAGCTCACATACAGCTGTACATGCATAGCACTTGCACTCCACAACAACCTCACATTCGACTACATCACACTCTCTATATTAGCCTATACGTTCACGCCTACATGTACTAATTACTCCATTCACTTACATCCCGCATACGATCTGCTACACAACCTACGCTACACTCGATTGACACATCCACTTACTAACGCTCACACACCCTGTCACTTATGGCACATACATATCCCCTCACTCACACATACTAGCCCTTGATTTCACCAATCACAACAGTATGCACTGCTACACCTACAAACACAACTTGACACACAAAGACAAAGTCACATACACGCGCAAAGTTAGAGTCACACACATACACTACTATGTCTATTTAAACATACACAAATTCACACACATACGTACAAAGTTAGAGTTACACATACTGTCATGTCTGTTTAAACATAAACAAAGTTGCATACACATGCATGAAGACAAAGTCACACACATACACTCACGTCCTGATCATACACACACAGTTGCTCACGATCCACGTTGTACGTCATGTACGATCAGTACACACTCTAAGTACACAAATGTAGTCCAAGCGATCACGATATGGCCAACACAAATACATCAATCACATGCGACTCAACTCGTTTAGGTAATAAAAATTATTTTCTTTATTTAATTATTTATTTTTTATTAGTTAATTAATTATTTTACAAATTTGGTTTTATTTAGTGCAGGTTTTTTTATTGTATTTTTATTTTATTTTCATATCATTCACTATATTTTTTAGATAATTGTCAATTTTTTTTATAAGTTAGTTAAATTGCTTTTTTTTTTTTTAAATTTCGCATATTTTGTCTTCGAGATCTATATCTTTAGAGAAGATAGGTATGTAGATATGTTTCTCAGTATATTTTGCATATAGGATTTATGAAAAATATTTTTTGATACGTAGTGATTTTTTTTTTAAATAATAAAAATCCTAACTGAAGTTTTCAAGAAAGGATTTAGTTAATTAGGGTTTTCTTAGATTTGTGAAATTAGATTTTTTTTATGTTTTTTTAAAAAGATAATAAATGGTTAAATAAACATAAATCTGGCTCGATTTTCATAAATAAAAAATCCACTCACTAAATATTTTATAAAAAAGAACTATGTTGATTTGATCCCGATTAGTGGGTACATAAGTACCTTTGGGGTAACCGTATAATTATTTTTCCCTTTTTCTTGAAAAATTTGTAATAAAAAATAATAAAAATTTCGTTTTAGTTATATTTTGCATATCTATATATATCTTAATATTTTTAGAAAAATATAAAAATAAAGCCCATTAATTTTTTATTTTTTTATGGTGACTTAATTTTAATAAGTTAGCTCTTGAGCTTAGATTTTTTCTTAGTTAATTTTCTAAAATTATTTTTTAAGAAAATTTACGGATTAGTGACTATGAAAATCCTAATTTCATTTTTACCAGTTTAACTAGTTGGCGAATCCAAATTTTTTTAAAACATTTAAAAAAATGTTTCTTTAATTTAATGTCAAGTAATTTATATTAAGTGGGTTGGACTTAATATATGTTAAATTAAGGAAAACATAATAGGGCTCGATAGAATTGGCGATTCTACTAGAGATGCTTGGTGGGCTAGCCATGTAAAAATTAAAAATTAATGGGCTTTTGTATTATTAGTTTTATTGTATTATAGTTGTACTAATTAGTTTTTATTGATACAGGCCTTAAAAAAAAAAAAAACTAAGCCTAATGGGCTTATATTGGGAATTTAAGGGGTTTTATTTTAAAAATCATTTGCATGCTTAGATGTGGCCGGACCTAGGCTACTCGAGGAACTTAGGACAGGCTATCATTATGTAACCTTCAGGTCACTGGGGTCTTTACCCCCACTTGGTGGTTATAGACAAGTCTACTCAAGCTTCAATATAGTTCACTAGGTTTTTCTCTAGAAATCCTTGAAGCTACAGAGCCTAAGACCTATAAACCCTATCCTCCTACATCATTCTTTTCGAAAAAGGGGTAGTCATTCTTTAAATTATAGAAAAAGCCTAATTAAACCACAGTTGTTTCATCGTTCTTTTTCAAAAAAAGGGGAAATTAAAAAACCAGTAACCCTTATATATAAGTATTCATGAGCTCTATTTCTTTTTAAATCTTATTTTGGATTTACTTGTATATAAGGGTACTTTTTGACCTCGGATTCATGGTACTTCTTATAATTTATTAATTACTAGGCCTTATTACATTACATGCATATGAAGTATACTGCATTCTTTTTATATTAATTTAATTTTTTTTTTCTTGCTAATGCTTGTTTTTATGCCATTATTTTTTTTTATTTCTTGTGTTACATGTGTTTTTTTTTTTTTTACATTGTCTCTTAGCGAGTAAAAGGCTGTGTAATTTCTTTAAAAAATTTTGAAGAAGCTATAAAATTATTAATATCATATACAACTTTTTGTAAATTTAATAGCTTCGTTGTAAATAATTGCATCATTTCATGTTTTACGTAATATAGATATGAAAAGTCAGGATAGTGTTAATCTTGAGCCTATCCATGAGGTTTAATTGGATAAATACTCTTTCCCTAAGGCTATCTTAAAAGACTGGTTGAATTAGCTTTCGCTTACTAAGGAAGATCACATTCACGAGAAGATCGGGTTGGTCATATCTCTCATGCTGGTCTAGCCTCATTGGCCTTTAATTCAAGCCCTTATCCATTATCATGATTTAGAATTTGCCGTTTTTAAGTTTAGCCCACATATGTTGACACTCACTTTAGAAGAATACTTGTAATTACTTAGTGTTCCATCTCTTGAAGCAGGCATAACTATCTTAGATCTCAGAGTTTAGCTCAAGAAAGCCTTCATGACTTTACTAGGAGTCAAAAAGGCAACCCTAGCACTGTTCTTATCTTCAGAGGGCAAGAAATGTCTCAGCATCTTAAGGTTAGCAGAATGGTTTTCAAGCCTAGATGCTTATCAGGAATATCATTAAATCTTTTGTGGAGGATATAAATCATGGATCGGGAAGAGGGTCAGCACCTTTATCGTAGTAATATTTGGGATAGTGCCGTTTCCTGTCAAATATGGTGAAGTCCATATAGGGTAGTTGAGTTAGTAACCTAATTCTTAGCTGATAAATCCTATATACCAGCGTTATTAGGAGAGTAATTCAAGATACTCACCCATTTAAGGAAGCAGGGGCATTGGTACTTTCACGGCCAACCTTATAGTCCTTATTGTATGGTTTCTCACTTACACATAAGGGTATGGGGGAAATTTTCTTAAAGTGTCCCTGACTGAGAACGTGAATTTGATATATGGCTTTGCCTATCACCTTAAGGTACTAGAAGAAGCTCAGTTTAAAGGATGGGTCTCAGTCATAAGCAAGATACAGCCAATGGATTTTATGTGGATAGCTAAGTAGAGTAACTACACTTAAGCCATCCTAAGGTACATTGATTATGTAGGGGGTCCCCCTTATTAGTAGTATAGGTTGTACAGGGTATTTCCCAACTTATGTCACCAAACAGCTGGGTCTGTTTCAAGAGATAGCATACAGAGACTCCTTAGAAGATGTTACATTGAATTATTAAGATCCTTGTTTACCCATCGCTACTTTGATTCAACAACTCGCAAAATTAGTGAAGCTATAGGAATAGAGAGAAGTCAAGAAGATAGTCAACGTGGAAACTTTGAGGGGCAAAGTTGGAGAATAACAAGCCACTAAGTAGTTTATCTATGAGCAGTTAAAGAAAATTGGAAAGATACGGTATGAAGCTCTAAACGTATTTAGACATGAACTAGAGCTAGAATACGTTTCACCTACTGAATAGGCTTACCGAGATACCATACGAGGGCTAATGTTAAAGCCTAGTTCCAAGAATGCAAAAGAATCATTGAAGAATTATAGATGGAGAATGGGAGATTGCTGGAAAAAAACCAATTCTTGAGGAGTAAGATTCGAGAAAGAGATGTTGCAGTCCGAAAGCTAATGAGAGAAGTCGATGAAGCCTATCCTAGCTAGATCCATCGACTCTTATAGATATAGGATTTGAGTTTTTTTTTTTTAGAAAGATTAGTTAGGAGTTTTCTTTTCTTTTTTTTTTTTAGTCTGTTGTATAGGTTGGATTTTATGATTATTAATAAATTTGCAGCTTCATTAAATGAAAACCTTTATTGATTGCTCAGTCTTTTACTCATTTTTTTCTTGATAATTTCCTTTTAAATAAAAAAAATGAACAAAAGAAATAAAAAATAAAGAAAAACAAAAAAAGAAGAAGTAAACAATAAGAAGAAAAAAAATGAAAGAAAAGAAAAAACAACAAAAATTTTAGTTCACAAAGATCTCTAAGACTTGGGTTTTCGTTTAAGATTTTGAAGATAGCGCCTAAGCAAGCAGACTCAATTAGAAGCCTAATATTCACTCGTTCCAAGGCAAGAATGTCAACTCAGGGTATTGGAAACATCAATCAAATCGAGCTTAACTCGAAGGTTGCGACCTTAGTAGAAAACATGAATAAGATGGTTGAACAAATCCAGGCTCTTACTCAGGCTATTGGAATTCTCAATGATAAGTAAGCATCTCAAGTCAACTCAAATTGGAATGCAGAAGTGACCCTTCCCCCTGAATTAAAAGATGTTGAATCAATCCCCAATGTTGAGAAATAAAGGAAGGAGATCGAGGAAAAACATTGAGAGATGGAAAGGAAGCTTATGCAAAAGTTGACCAAGAAGATGAAAACCCTAGAAATGGTTAATGGGCTTAAGTAGATGGGAATGATTAACTTACCAACATATGAAGATGATGATGATTTTTTGGAAAAGTTTAAAATTCCATAATTCGAGAAATATGATGGGATCAGCTGCTCGAAGCTTTATACTAGACTATACATTAGAAAGATGGGAAAATACACGAAATATGATAAGGCAATGGTCTAAACCGTTCAAGATAGCTTGACTAGGCCTGCCTTAACTTAGTATGCCCAATTGGACCTGAATGAGATCAATACTTGGGATAAGCTAGCTTAGGCTTTTTACAACTAGTATAAGTTCAATATCGAGGTGGCCCCATCCATGTGGGATTTGAATAATCTGTGAAAGAAGGGCAATGAAGTTTTAAAGAGTATGCCCAAAGATGGAGAGGCATGGTGGTTAAGGTGACTCCGCTTTTAACAAAAAAGGATATGACATTTGCCTTTATCAACACTCTTGGAAGCCCATGATACCAACATTTGGTAAGACACCCAGCCTCTAACTTTGCAAAGATTATGGTCTTAAAGTGCTAAATTGAGGAAGTTATTTCTATTGAAAGGCTTCCTAATGCTGAAGCAACTAAGAAGAAGACGCCTCTCATGAGATTTTCCAACAAAGCTAAAGAAGCTACTATAAGTGTTGTCAATACCAACAACCTTATTAGATCGGCAGCTCCGGTAGCCATGATAGGAGGATCTAATCCCTCGTAGAATCCAAATCAAAATAGCTACCTATAAAGGAGACAATTTACTCATATCCCCATTCCTCTAAGCCAGGTTCTTGCCTAACTAAGGAAGGAGAATCTCTTAATGTTTGAAATACCAAAATAGGGACAAAGACCAAGAGACTATAACTTGGAGCTTTGTTGTGATTATCATTTGGGATAAGTAAGGCATTCTATAGACCAGTGCTGGAGACTCAAACATAAGATCTAAGATCTTATTGATGCCAAGTTGATTTGATTAGACTTCATTCAAACTCCCACTCCCAACATGGGTAACAATCCTTTACCGGATCATGGACACTCAAACATTCGTAAGAAACTATGAGGCAACTTAAAATATATAAAAAAGTTATTTTTCCCTTTTGTAAGTAATTTTTCAATTTCTTCATTTTTGTAAGTAGATACAATTATTTATTTATTTACTTACAAATAGATTATTTAGAAAGGGTAATTTGAAAAATAAAGTTAAATTTGGAAGGTTAAACGATACCCGTTAAGAGTTTAATGGGATAGTCCCCAAACTTAAGAAATCTAGTTTCTCAAAAATTTTTCTAAAAGGTTTTTAAACATAGGCTAATGGTTAAATTAGAATCAATTCACCTAATTAGTTCTAATTTAATCATCTCTTGATTCCACTGAGTGGTAACTCCAAAGTTCTTCAAAAATAAAGAAGCCAAGTTTTCTTTAACTTTAGTTGAGTATTTAAAATAAATGAGCACGGAGTTTACTTTAAATCAAGTTGAAGAAAATGATAAATTAAAAATTCAAGCTCGATAGTTATGATTTCCTTTTTCTCTCTATTTGGGGTTATAAGGCTTTTTTATAGTTACAAGTGTAAGGCAACTTCTAAGGCTTCAAATATTTCCAAAAATAAGGAGATTCATCAAGAATAAAATGTTCACGCCTCATTTTATAGCCTATGATTCCTGAGCATGATCTTTCTTTGTTCAATGATCATAAATAAGTGAAACAACATATTTGCGGGCAAGGTTCACGACCTAATCCTCTATGGTTATCAATTCTTCCTTTTGTTATTTCTCTTTTGGGCACAATTTTAGTTCATTGTCCTTACCTTTGGTTGTAATTTTTTCCTAAGCTTCAAAACTTGTCCAAATCCTCTATCTAAAACTTTCTCAAAAATTGTCAAATCAATCAAACAAAACTTGGAATTAAAATATAAATCAAATCTGCATCAAATTCAATACAAATACCTACAAAATCTTATAAAAGCATTGTAAAATCAACTCTAGAACATGTGCATCTATACACTCATCAAATTCCCCCATGCTTAAGTCTTTGCTTTTCCTCAAGAAAAATAAATCAATTAATAAGAAAATCTTAAGGACAAAAATATCAATGAATGCTCAATTATAAAATCAATGACAATATTGCATACAGTCTATTTAGAAACATTAAATGTCACCTTTCAACTTCAATTTCAATACTTTATCAACTTTTATTTTATAAAATTCCACTCAATCATGCTTATGTGCCCTTAAAGTACTAGTATAAAATATTATACCAAGTATAACACCACACTAGACTTTAATAATTAAACATTATAAACCAAAGTTAGTCACGTCATTTAAATAAAGACTAAACTTAAAATTAAAGAAAACATTAGTAGATTAGGAGAGAGTTATAGATATTTTAACCACTATGACTAAAGAATATACATCACTTTCTTTCAATCTCATTAAGTATAAAAGAGTTTAGAGCAAATGCATGTTACATCAACTCATCCCCTAATCATCTCCTTAGTTTTGATTTTCATTGGAGGAGTTTTATTTTTCCTTTCTTTTTCTCCTTTTATTCAATTCAGCTGGAGTAGTTTCATCAGTTAGTAAGTTCCAAATTAAACGATCTTAGGTTACTAAGTATTAAAACTCCCATTCGAACCATCCACTTACTCCATTTAGTTTAAATCTTTTCACATTTATGCGAATCTATCCCTTATATAGATTTTTCTCTTGATCCTTATAGCGAGTTTTTAGTCAAAAATCCTAAGCTCATCATTCAAGTTGATAAGCGTTATTCCATTCTAAGGAGATACCTTACAGGCTTAACAACTTGAGTCAACAAGGCCTACAGCTAAACTCTTTAACATTTTAGCACACTTCAATTATTTTTTTTTATCACTTTTCATTTATAGGCTCAACATTGAACCCTATTTTTTCCCATTCATTCCATTATTTATTATCCTCCAACTATTATGGATTTTTCGGGAAACCTTGAAGTGACAAGTCTCATTTGTTCATTCACTCTAAATAAAATGCTCTAAGAGATACTAAAAAGAAATATATATATATGTAAGCTTAAAAATGAAAATACCTAACCCTTAATCGATCAATATCCAACCTAATCCCAAGTCTCAATTCAAGCTTAAATATCGAGTAACTTGTTTCATATAGATTTCATCATTCAACTTTAGTAAAGTGCAAAAAGTACATAATGATCATGTAAAATTCATACAAAAGTCGAAAAAAGCTTTCCCAAAAAGTTGCTTCTTTTGATTAGATGAAAAATAATGGTGAATACATATGCAATATCAAATAAATTGATTCTATATTTCTCAAAAAATTTTAAAAATGTTTGTGAAACTCTTAAGTGTAGGGAATATAACCAATTCAACTCAAATTATAGGGTTTTTGTAAAATTTCATCCATTGGCATGTCACTCTATTCCTTCCCTACACTCATCTTATACATTGTCCTCAATGTACAAATAACCAATAAAAGCATAAAAATTAAGAGGGGAAAGCAAAAGAAAAAGACAAAGGGAAACTGAAACTTTCCTAGTTAAACTACTTTGACATTGAATTCTAAAATCACTATTGAAGTTGCTAGATTCAGTAAGCACCTTGAAGTCCTAATGGCCTTGCAAAACAAACAAAAGAAAATGAAGACGAAGTCAAATGTATCAAAGAAAACTAAAAACTAAGACTAGTCCTAAACTATTCTGAAACTATTTCTAAGATATTCCTCTTGCAAACACAAAAAATTTAGTAAAAAGTAGCAGTATAAAACTAGCAAGAATAATACTTTACCAATTGCAAAATATATTAATATTAAAGAGAACCAAGTTAGCAAATAAATCATGTTAGCATATCTTGCTAATCTTCTCTCTATCTCTAGATCTCTTTGCATATTCCTGAAAAATAGGAAAGACATAAGGTCATATTCTCAAGGACATGTCTTCCATACTTAAAATATAACAATGGACACAATAATGCAAGTGTGAAGAATCGAATAAAACTTAAAACATAGCATCAAACATAGTACAATTAGAAACTAATCAATATCAATCAAGCATAAAGTTATAATATAGTCAATTAGACTCTAATAACATAGCCTAAATGCCAAAACAACATGAGCTCAGTTAATTAGTAAACTAATGAATTAGCAAGTTAGTAAATTAGAAAATTAAGAGATAAGTAAGCTCATATTGCAAAATAAAAAAAAAAACGTGAAAGAACATTCAAAAAGTGCAAAAATTCATAAAAAATTTAAGATTGAAAACACATAATATAAATGCTATGTTAAGTTACACATATTAACTAACCATATCCAACAAAATAACTGACTACTTACGTTTATAGATGAAAATAACCAATGTTGAAAGATTGGGTCGGCCTGGTCATTTCAATCGGGTTAAGCTGAAACTAGCCTTAAAAGCAGGCCAATCCAAGCTCTAGGCCCATTTTTACAATGGACCGGATGGACTTGTGCAACTTGGGTAGTTTAACCATGACTTGGTTAACCTAATTAGGTCAGCTAAGTCCTAATGCAATAATTTTATTAAAAAAAAAAAAGATTACAAAGAAATTGAAAAAGAAAAACTTATTTAACATAGATACCCATTTAGGATCTAAGTATTTAGGAGCCCAACAATTGTAAGTCCTAAGGCATTTAATGCAATAAATGCATTGTCATTGTATCTCTCTAGTGTACATAAAGAGTCATTCTATATATGTTGCCTTCTTCAATATATTGATGACTTATCAATGTGGGACTAAAAGTTGATATAAAGTAAGAAAAGCAACCAAATATTTAAAAAGAATTGTGGAATTTACAATTGTTTCTTAGTTAGACTAACATTTCCATCACGAATTATTTGCTCATAATCTTCATTTTCTAAGGTACCATCATGTAAGTTTCTATCATTCTAAGAAGAATTGTCATAATAATGTAAAGTAAATGACTCCAGATTAAATAAGATACCTAACTTGCTAATGATCTTTCAAATATATGAGGGGTCATTGTTATATTGTAGGTTGACTAAAAAAAAAAAAAAGAAAAGAAAAGAAGACATGGGACTAATTTATATTTGCTACACATGTACATGACCCAGATATATATATATATATATATATGCATGTATGTACACATGGAGCTTATTATTACAAATATGATATATACACTCTAATCTTATGTTCAACAAAATTTTAATAAAAAAAGTGCCCATCATGATTAAATGTAACCAATTTACATATATGAAATTTTAATTTTTGCAGATAATGATAGATTTAATATTTACAATATTCATGATAATATCAAATATAGGAATCTAGGATAATGATAATTTATCAATATCTTGGAAGAAAAAATAATAATAATAGAACTTTCAATAACATAATCTTAGAATTTTTGCTTCTTTATTGACCCCAGTCGAACTTGATTGACCCTTTTACATGTTCGGGTCAATCCTTCGAGCTAGGTTTGATAACACTAAAAATAACACTTCGATGCCTAAGTAAAATATTGATTTATAGAAATGTGTAAGTAAAAGATAATCATGAAAGGGTGAGAGGGTTCAAAAGAAGACTTCCTGTTGATGGCCAAGCTCTATTTATAGATGGCGACTATTAACCACTCTTGGGAACTACTGTCTTCACACTCCTTGATTTTCAGGAATGTAAGCTAGTTACGATAAAGCAATAAGTAGTTACTCATGTAATGATCCAGAACTGTTTACACTTGTATTTGAATTTGAACTCTTGGTGGTTAAATAAGGTCACACCGAGCTCTTAGCCACTTTCTTGACTTTTCTACAACTGTTTGAAGCTCCTTACCTAAGTCATGCTCTAATATGAGCTTCTTGACCATCTAAACCACAAGTCCCAAGGCTATTTCAATGATGTTTGGTAGAGGTTAGATCTTAAGCTTAAGAGGTCAAGTAATGACCCTTTTAGGTCATTAGGAGGTCTTCTAGACTTTAGAATTGTAATCCTTATCATAAACTCAACACAACAAGCATTGAATGCAGTAGCTTACATCTGTCTAATGTAACAATCTAAGTATAATGTATTTTCCTTTTATTTTTCTTTTGTGTATTTTTGCTTATTCATAGTTTTTCATCTGATTGTATAGGAAACTTATAACAGCCTTCCTTAGGCCTCGAGAGCAAAAGAAAGATACAAAATCTTCTAAACCCTTCTAAAATATTCTAGGACATGCCTGCACATGCACAATACATGATATTCTTTTTTTTTTTTATTTACTTTCTCTTTTTTCCTTCTTTTATGCTAATATTTTTAAACTCTAAAACTAATTATAATAAGTAGAAAGTCTAAACATAGTATCACAATAGGACCAATTCATAGTTGTCTTCAAATTTAACTCTCATATTGTAACTTTTCTTGGTATTTCTTCTCTTATGTTGAAAAATGTCACATTTTAATTCTCTCTAACATTCATCTTTTCACTATGCTTGATTTGGTAGAACGGAAGGAAATCAAGATAAAGGATGGAAAAGATTAGAAATTTTGTATGTAATAATTAAAGATGGAAGTGGAATAAAGAAAAATGAAGTGAAATGGGTGAAAAATATTTCACTTGTTTAAGTTATTATACTTCTCTCCAAAATTAGAGACAAACATGAGTGCAAATGTGTTTAAAGTTACAATAGTATCTCTATCATCTAAGTTTATTGAATTAAAAATAGAGAGAAGGTAATAGCACCCAATTTTTCCTATTTAGCATATCGACCTGTGATTTTTTTACATATATTTTATGAATATTTTTTCTTTCTCCCAAATGATATCATTCAAAGAAAAATAAGTCACATTAATTGACAATTATTATTTACAAAGCTTGTACACTTAACCTTGAGAAGGGACTAAGGGATTTCACGTTGATATTTTTGGGTTTCTAATTCAAAAATCTTTAATGAAAAGAACATTGTCAAGAAACGATTTCATAAAGGATAATGTGAAAATCACTATACTACCTTATTCATATTTGTACTTTTCACAAATAATTATTTATGAGATTATCTTTTTAAAAATAGAACTGCAAATTTGGCAAACAAAAGTTATATTATAGAAGAAATTAGTAACTTCAGGTTTTTAGTATCAAATAAGGTAAGTAAAAATTTAATTGAATATAATATTTAGCACAGAATTTATTTATAAAATAAAAACAGATACGTGAAGTTCAAATAATAACTTTGTTATTATTTCTCTAGTCAATGCAAAACACATGGAAAATGCAATGGTCTAAAGATGAGCTCCGAGAGCCTTTGTAAATGTATCTGTCTCATTCCAGGGTGCTTATGTGAAGAGCAAACCTGTCTTAGCCAAATTTGGTCAAACCCTCGCACGTAGTACAAGGGGCCCGCCCTCCCAAACTCGGGAAATGTTACTTTTTTAAACTTTTAGAAAAGTAAAAAATATATATACAAAATATATATTTCAAAGAGAAAAATATGACATAAAATAAATTATAATCTAGTGGTTAGGTGTTTGTTTTACACACATAACATCTTAGTTTAAATTCCACATTTATTATTTACATTTTTTAAAATACATTTATTACTTGAATGGTATTTATCTTTTTGTATATATTAAATTTTTTTTACAACAACCAATAACATTAAATTTATTAATTACGAATCATATCTAACTAAATAAATTCTCTTAAATTACTATTTTTTATAAGTAATAGTATGAAAAAATAATTATATTATTCATATTATAAGTATTCCAATGACATTAAATTCATTAATTACAAATCGTATTTAACTAAATAAATTCTCTTAAATTGCTACTCTTTAATTCTCTTAAATAACGAGATGGAAAAGATTTATTAAATAAGGTACATAACCAATAATTTAAGTAAATAAATAATATAAAATAAGGAAGCACCAAGGTAAGCTATACCAAGAAGTTATGGTAACATATCAACGTTATGTTTACTTATTAAGCAAAACCATTTAAATTCTAATTAACTAATGATACTAAATAAAAGAAAGGCTAATGAAACCATTTACTTGACAAATGGACCGAAGCTGAGATGGGAGAAGTTGGACTCTTCCTCTGCGTGGCTTAATTAGAAATGAAGAGTTATAGTCCCCTTGTCTGCATCATGATATTGGAGGACAAGCCAAGTTCCAGCTGTAGGATCCTTGTGTTTCAATTGATTAAAATAAACAGATGTATAACATCTTCTCTTACATTTTTCCACGGAGGATCTCCTTTATCAACATAGGGAAATATTTTGGGGGCTTTACCACTTATGAGAAGATTAGAAGCAAGAACATCAACGAAGAAGCAAAATGAGGTTCAAGGGGAAATTGAAAGAGGGCAATCAAACAATGGCTGTTTACAACGAAGAAATAAAAAAAAGAAAAAGAAAAAGAAAAAAGGTAATTAATCATATGTTGCTTCTGTAAGAATTTATGAATATTTATTTTAATGGTAGACATGTTGGGTTGTATGTACAACGAGTGGAATATATATATATTATATTCATGGCTAGTTTAGTTAGTGGTAGTTTTGTATCAACTCGAAACTAACATTAGTTTTCCTTTCAGGGAGTAAGTTGATAATTTCATTTTAGGTACATATTTATTATTGAATCCACTTATTAGGAAGGTAAATTTTGAGCGGAACCTAGACTACCTATAGCTCATTAAACAACGAAGAATGGGCTAGTACTCAACAATCATGTTTTGTTATATAATAAATCAAATATAAGAATTTTTGCTCCCTGGAGTTGTACTTCCCCAAACCTTTTCGTTGGTGAATGCCTTCTAAATAGTTTGTCGCATGTTGTATCTTAGCCTTTCCCTGAAACAACAATGCCAAGTGTCCTTTGAATTTCCATTTTCTTCTTACTGTTGGGACCTTCTGCTAACACTTTGAGAAATCATTATTGTTGGGAATGTGAATCATCATAGATCTAGTTTCATTTCCATTTCAGGTAAAAGTTTAGTAGTTGAAGCAATACTATGGATAACGGTTATAAAAAAAATGAGGAGAATATGACTGCTAGAAGTTGATAATATGAGAATGGAAACATGAGACCGTTATGCTATATATGTTTTAGCCATCGCATAATACCTTAGGGAGTTTTGTGCATAAAATAGGATTGTTGAACACGAGGAATAAAGGATCGCCTAAGCCTGGTGAATACGCTTCTCAACTTGATTAACCATACTGCATGTTGATTGATAATGTAAACCATTGAATGGCTGACGTGACTGTGCTTGTGGTGTCTAATGATTTATTGAGTTTTGAACATTAAGTTCACAAAGCACGCTTCTATTGCTATTCTGCGCGGGGGGTTTGAGAAGCTGAAGTTTTTATGAGCTTAATGTGCAAATTGTGAGTATGTGGCTACTTATTTATATCGTCTTGATAGTTGTATCAATTATATCGTTATGGTGTACAACGTTGGAAAGATGGAACTAGCTTGGGAATGGTTATCCTTTACGTATATGTAGCATTTGTATTATTCTATTGATAGTGTTATGAATGTTGTAAGAATAGTTGATAGGACATAAGTTATGAGTGCTAATTGAAAATTGCTTCAATGAATTTAGTTTTGTACATGGCTCAGTAAGTTTGCAATACAATATGTGAATCAATCGGATAAGTTTGTGGTACCATCTATGCATCAGCCTAATAAGTTTGTGGTATAATCTAGGAATCGACCCAGTAAGTTTGTGATCACACTATTGAAATGGCCTGATAAGTTTATGGCATGATCCTCGAATTAGCCTAGAAATGAGCGACCTAGCGGGATTGGTTGCCCAGATCGTTGATTTGTTTGTGGCTAGTGAAAGGTAAAGGGAAAAGTATAAGTTAACTCTCTATGCTACTAAGTTGAGTGCAAGCTTGGAAAACTACAAGTTTACGCTATTATACTAAGCCAAGTGATTAAGTTCAAAATTTGAGACCATTATGAAGCTAAAGGAAAATCTATCATCATGAAGAAAGGAAAATGGGGTGGGCTTAATTATAAGAATTGTATAGGAAAGAACGTATATGGTTAAGATCAATAAGTATGAGGTAATGATGCACAATATCGCCATATGCATTTGATGCTTGTTGTTTAACTGTGGACTTCACAAATGGCTTACATTTGTTTGCTTTACTTATTATACTATCTTCTTGTACTCACTTGGTATTACAAGTAAATTGAGGAGTTAATGTTTACTAACCTCATATATAGGTATAGAAGCTTGAAAACTTTTGTTGAGACTTAGGGAACTTTGTTAGTGCTAGCCTATGCTTAAAGGCCTAGGGTTGCTTTTAACTTTTACAAGTGCAGATCGAAATATTGTATTATGGGCATGCACTTAAGTATGTAGGTTTTACGAATTGTATTTAAATATCTCCTACATGTAATGTAAATTTAATACAGGTGGATATGAGTTTCTTTTTAGGTTATAGGTTAAAGCAAGTAAGTAGGAACTTGTTGCCTAGTGGCCATGCATATACAGTTTATTGTGTTATTTTCAAAGAGAGATAGGAGATAAGATGTCTTGGAGGCGAATGACACATGAATCTAGGTTATATGTTAGGTGCTTAGTGAGCACTTTCCAAATGGTCCTATAGGTGATCTTTTGCAATATTAAGAGTTTTTGTATGTGAATAGTTGGATCAAGTAGAGATTTAATCATAAATGAAGCACTCGATAAGTGCTTCAGGTATGATTGATCATATGGATTCTTATAAATGGAGTTGTTATCGATTTTATATCTACAATAAGTTTAGGTTGAAATTTTAGTTTAGCTTTATCCTTACTTTGAGGATGGCAAAAATTCGTCTTTTTAGTACCATATTTGAAGATCATAGGATGTTAAGAAGATAAAGTAAATACTTAGAAGGCGAGTTGTTATATCAGGGCACTCATAAGGTTTTTTTTTTTTTTTTTTTAATTGTTTTACCCAAAAGTTTTTAGCTAATATTATCTTCATATTTTTTACCTTAGCCTTATGTACCACTACTCAACTTCTACCTTAATCCATGTGGCACTTTATTTACATAGGGTACTACACCAATAGTCAAGCCATAAATTGCAATAAGGATATGTTATAATTTTTATATATATTCCTAATTTATTCTAGTGTTATTTTAAATGTAATCAAATGAGATAATAATTATTACTTCTCCATTCTATTACTTAAAATTTTTAATTTTATTCTTATTTTATCCCATTCCACGACAAATTTATCATAAACCCGATAACCTAGACAAAGGATCTTGGTTTCTTTGGAACATTCTTACTTTCATTATTCATTTTGCTTTTTTCGGCTTAGGGTTTTGTCATTTGGCATTTCCATGGCTCCTTCACTAAACTTTAGAATGAAACTTAAAATAAATCATGATAACATTTAGGAAGAGAAAACTTGTCCGCTTTCCCATTTGACTATGACTTCTTTTGGCATTATGAAAAGCAAAATCTTGTTTATTTTATTATTCTCTTAAAAGAATAATCTTTTACGAAGTCATTACTCCTAGTTCAACTCTCGTTCGATTCTTAGTTGAATCCTTACCCTAAATATTCGAGTCAAAAATCCGATCAACTGCTAACTGCTATATGCCTTACAATCTTAAGTGACTGTTCTAGCTAACGAATTTTGCAGTATGGTTGGCAATTTAATTGGAGGAGGAAACACACAAAAATGAGTGGCAATGAAAAAGAAAATGGAAAAAAAGGTAATCTACATTTTATTTAAACAAGTAATGAAGAAATGGACGAAAACCTGTCTATGGTTGCTCGGTCAACATGATAAAAAGGAACCGGAAAGAAATGAAATACTTCTTATCAGACCGACTAAGAATTCAAAATTTAACCATCGTTCATATATATATATATATTATCAATATAAAGTTGGTAATAATGTTATCAAATAATGTTGACTTGAGAGTAAGAAGGGGCTAAGGGTTGATAGAGTTAATTAGGATCAAATCGGAATTAAACTTAGGTCAATAAAAATATTATAATATAATTCAAATTTATTTATAAATTTATAAAAAATATGTATACTCTTGAGAATTGAAAATATAAAGCTTTTTATAGTTTATTTTTTTATCTGTATTTACTTTCTAACAAATTTGTATATTTTTTAGAAAATATAAGAAAAAATAATATATTTTAACTCGAAAAAACCCAATAAGTTTTTATAGAAATCGAATTAGATCAGTTAGGTTAATTTGGTCAAACTAGAATCACTGTCTATAATGGTTAAAGTGATGATTCGAAATGATTTTACAGAGGGATCAAATCGAACTTAGCAGGTTAACCCTCTACTTTATATTTAGGGGCACTTATACCATTGTTACATAACTTTTCATTATTGTCCATCAATTAATTTAAGTTTAAAATTGAAACTTTCAACTATTTTCTCTCCATCACCATCTATTTCTACATCTACTTTATTACATTTGGTGTACATGGATAGTTCGAAATGAAATGGAAAGGAAGGATGCTGGAATGATAAATCATTTTATAAGTTTGGAAATGTTTATAGAATGGAATGATATTAAATGCATAAATAGTATTAAATATAAAAAAAACCTTTAATTATTATATATTATAATTTATTTAAAGGTTAAATAAGTAATTTTAAATTAATACAATTAATAAGAGTCACATGAAATTGTGATTCCACCCTTTAAAAGATGGAAACAAATTTTCTCTTAAAAGTGGAACTGACAATTTTATCGCGATTTCATCTTTAAATTACATTTCCAAATATAAGAAAAGAAAATGAAATTAGAATCATGATTTCATTTCGATCTATTCCTATACACCAAACATTATATTAAAGTATCAAAATATAACTTTTCCCCTTATCCCCTTTATCTAGCCAATATTTATAGTAATGAGTCTCGAAACTAACCCCTTTTTCCTTCTCAAATAAATTGTGAACCCGGGAGTTGAAATGACTTGAGACATTCGTTGGCTGTCCGACAGCCGCATGCAAATGCCATTTTAGTTTCTAAAACTAAAAAGTAGCGCTAGCAATTTAGTACCTGGCTTATAAATCCAAAAATGACCCAAAGCGATTATAAATCGGTTTGTATTAATAAAAGTCTAATATGAATAATAAATGGATTAGATGTAGATCTAAATATACATATTTAAATTCGTATTTAGATTTATATCAGCATTCAGACTCTTAAAAAAAAAAAATGATTCGATAAATAATTCATGGTTTCAATTCATACCCAAAGGTACTGATACAACTCACAAATACACATCTTCTCATTTTTTTTGTCTCCTGTACAAATTCAAAACATCCTCTTCTCAGGTCTTCTTCTCTAATAAAAATACAAACTTTATCTATCTTCTCAAGTCGCCTCCTCCTCTTTCTTCTTCTCCTCTCTCTCTCTATCTCTCTATGTATGTATGTATTATGTAACACTCTAAGAGTAGCAAGTATGTATTTTATTATGAAACCTTTCTTCTTTGATTCGGTTACTTTGGTTGGTTAGTGTTATAGCTTGCTACCACTCATCACATTGTGTTTACATGAACATAAAAATAGGAGACAAGACAGAAAATGCAAATATCCCAATCATTGGGCGAGAGATACATTTTTCCACTTATGCTTATCTCTTCTACAAGTGTAAGTCTGGTATGGTTTTTTCCACAAGTGAAAAGCACTGTGCTTATAATTTCACTCATTTTCACAGACATAAAAAAAGCTTCTTCTTTTTTTTTTTTTTTTTAATACATCTCATCTAATGGACAACCATTAAAATTATATTGTTCAAATCTTTCACTCTAATATGGCATTTCAATTAAGCTTTTTATGATTTCAAAATCATTATTGTGTACCTCAATTTTTTTTTTTTAAACTTCATTAATTGTGACCTTTAGATGACTTTAGAGTCTCATAGTTATCATTTTCATGTTTCGTAATTTATAGCTAAAAGTTATTTGAAAATTTGAAAAATGTTTTCAAAATTGGGAGAGAACTCCATCGATTAAGCTACCCCAACTCATGTATTGACTATAATTAGACCTTATAGAAATTATTTCTGTTCCAATCATGATAAATTCTTTTATTTAAAATATTCATACTATAAGTCCTGCTTCTAGACAATTTGGGTTCGATACACAAAATCTAGGATGATCGTAAAAATTATTCGATTGAACTTAAATTTTATGATAAAGTTAGAAAAATTAATAGAAGTAGCTCTATAAGTTTGAATTTAGGAAAATTAAATAATTAAATATAAAATTTGTAAAATATACATGTATTATTTGTTTTTTTTTTTATCGAAAACGTAGGATAGAGGCTTCAATAATTAATAAATCACTAGAAATAAATCATATATACATTAAATAACATAAAATGACATGAACAATATTTAGGAGTGTTTATTTATATTAAATGTGATTTTTTCTATAGAAAAATATACTCGAAATTACCTAAAGTATCTAAATTATACAAAAATAATTAAAGAAAAATTAATAAAATTATGACAAATTATGTGTCACCGTAGGAATTATGGAGTTGTGGCATGGTAATGTGGGATGCATGATTGGGTATGTTTAGGAAAAGTTTAGGACACATATTAGATACAAAATTCCTTAATGTAGTACACTTGGTAACAAACAAAATTCAATCATCAACCTAAGCCTACCTATAAAAACCCAATGACATATCCATTACTTAGTTTAGGAAAAACATTTTGGAGAAATTAGTGAAGGGAAAAAATAACATAGAGAGAAATTTAGGAAAATCAGGTGTAATTAGCAAGAATTTTAGTGTGAGTACTTAGTCGTAACTTGGAAACAACCAGCGCTAAGGTTTGAAAGAGAGGCCAATGCCCAGGTTGGCCAACATACAGGTGGTGGCCGGAGGTGGTTGTGACATCAATTTTCATGAATGTTTCAATTAGCTCTAATTTTTATAAAATTACTAAAAATAGTAAATTACATCCAAAAATTATGATAAATTGTATTTTAGCCTATTTTACATATAGATTCTAGAAAGAATATTGTTTTGTTAGAGTTGAGTGTCAAAATATATCACTCTTGAGAAATTACTAAAACTGAAACGATTGTGCTTTTGTTTTCAAAATCTTTGCTAATCCTATTTCCACTTCGAAATATTTCTACAGAATACCTATAATATAAAGAAAATTTCTATGAAGAGACTTATGTGAATTATTTTATAATATTTATCTAATTTTAGGCATTAAAATCCTATTAAATAGTTTTTTTTCCAAAATGCAATTGGTGATTTTTCAAGAATTTTACATGGATTCTGATTTTGGTGCTATTCAAGTATATGCTGATGTTGATTGGTATTATTTTTGTTGCACTAGTAATGTTAGGTTTGAGTATGGAAGTTTAGGGTGTGAAACATGAATAATATGTAATATATGAGCTACTTAAATAATATAGTGAAGTCAAGTTTAATCTAAACTAAAGTTAAGTTAAGCTATAGGAAATATTTTGAATCTGGTCATGAGTGGAAATTGTAGAAAATCTGCCAAAATATGGAGTATGTACTAATCAAAGAATAACTCGAGGGATAGATAAGGGACTATGTATAAGTCATAAATTAGGAAGTTATTTAGGAACTAAATTAGAGACTTTGTATACATGAAGTATAGTTAGCTAAACTTCAGAGGATAGGCTAAACGGTATTTTAAGCAATTTAGAAAGAGTTGCAATTAGGACATGAACTAGAAGATAAATCGGGGGATGAATCGGAGACTAGATAGATATGAAACTGATAACAAGTGACCTAAAAATTTGAATAACTAAGTATAATAGAACCTTAAACTTAGTTTAATAAGCTAAGTTATAGAATAATAGCTTATATATAACATTTGTATGAAAATTAAAATAACATCTATATTATAGGGAATAACAACGAAGATATATCACTAGTCACACCTTAATGAGCAAGTGAGAAAATAAGGTAAGTTTTAGGTCGATGCGTAACTATTCTATAATACTTAGAGGCTTAAGGTTATACTTGATTATGCTTGTAAATAACTTACTTGATCACATGCTTGTATGCCTTTAAGCTTGGTTATATACTACTGGTTTACTGTATTGGATTGAAACTAATTGAACTGTGTAGAATTGATTGATCACCTTTACTCATAGCTAGTCTTCAATTCATCCCCCGATTTATCTTTTAATTCATGTCCTAATTACAACTCATTCTAAATTCCTTAGAATACCATTTGACCTATCCTCTAAAATTGATAACAAGTGACCTAAAAATCTAAATAACTAAGTATAATAGAACCTTAAACTTAATTTAATGAACTAAGTTGTAGAATAATAGCTTATATATAACATTTGTATGAACACTAAAATAACATCTATATTATAGGGAATAGCAACAAAGATATATCACCAGCCGCACCTTAGTGTGTAAGCGAGAAATCAAGGTAAGTTTTAAATCGATGCGTAACTATATTTTAGAGTACTATTTTTTAATACTTAGAGGCTTAAAGTTATACTTGGTTGTACTTGTAAATAGCTTACTTGATCACATGCTTGTATGCCTTTAAGCTTGGTTGTATACTACTGGTTTACTATATTGGATTGAAACTAATTGAACTGTATAGAATTGATTGATTACCTTTAATCAGACTTAACTATATTGGACTTAGAAACTTAAATGGACATGCATTACAAACCATTAGGGGATGATGAAGATTCTTCGACCAAATACTGACTCCTCTGAAGAGGATAGTTGGAGTGATCTCTTCTTCACTCTTAGTTGAACTAAGTGACAATAGAGGAGGTCATGGCAAGATCGAAGGTAGTGGTTTGAAGGTAGTTGCTAGAGGAGGGATATCTTCATTACACAAGCATGAGTTTTTCCATAAGCAATTGCATATGCATTGAAACTCCTCAAACATAGATTAGAGTAGGTGTAATTCCTCTAATCTCACAATAAACCAAACAACATCATGAGATGGTATTTACTTTGCTGCTGTGCATTTAATTAATTACTTGATAACCTTGTTTGTACTTATCGTATAGTCTTATATCTTTATCTTTATTTATTGAGTGGTTGGTTGCCTACATCTCTATAGATTTTCTTGTAGATGTTGACTAGGATGCCACATTGTAACTACCCTGAGGTTAGTTGTTGCTAAGAACTGGGTTATGAGAATAGGAAACTGAAGACCAATTGGACTTTCGAAGTTTATGCTGTTATCTTTTGAGCTTTCAGACCTAAATTATGTAAATATCTAAGGATATTATGTTTTAGATTATGTCAATGGCACTTTGATAACCTAGTTTATAAATATGTATTTCAAAAACTTCTACAATTTAATTATTAATAACATATGAACTGTTTATTTTAAAGCAAGTTGGTCATTGATAATTTACATGGTGAGATTGTAACAATTTTACCGCTTTAAGACATGACACATATCAAATTTTACAAGTTATAATTCTTTTAAAATTGATCCTCGTTAAATATATTTACTTGGGCTTTTCTTCAACATATAAATAGATTCACTTTAGAAAATTCATTAGACTTTACTTTATTGAAACTTTTGCTTAGGTTGTAATTTCATGTTTAAGTATCAAGGCATATGTTATTTGTATTTAATAGGAGTTCATTTTATTATCATCCTTTTTCCCTTTCTATGTATAAGTATTTAATAGAGTTATTTATAACCTTTTAATTGATAAATGCTTCCAACCTAGAGACTAGACAGGCTTTTTAAGTTTCCATACACAATAATAAATAAGTCATGTTACTTAGAGGTTTTTTCAACACAAACCATTTTATATACAAAATGATAACATGAATCATTAGTCTTACTAAATTGCCTTCTTTTCTCCTTTTTCAAATCCATTACCTCAACTAAACCATACAATATTTGCTAACAAGAAAAAAAATTATATAATATAATCACATTTATTGGTTTAACTTATCGATCTACAGTTTAATAGAATCTAAGATGCGAATTGAACTATAGAATTAGGAGAATTACAATGGAAAATATCAACATTTGGGGGATGAATTCAAATAAGGAATCAACTTGTTGAAAGCTACAAATATGGCATTAACATTTTATAAAGTGGTTTAAACAAGATATCAATGTTTTAAAAAGTTCAATAAGGGATTAATGTCTCACAAAATGGTTCAGAAAATTTTGTAGAATAGCTATAACATCATAGTCTTATAATAACCAGATCACTTGTTTTAAATACTTTGTAAAACATTAATTCCTTATTTGAATTTAGTCTTAAACGTTGATTTCCTCTATTACAATTCTCCTTGCAAAATACAATCAATCAAACTTTACAAGATCTATCGTATCTTTATGTTTTCTTTTAAGTATTATTATTATTATTATTTGACGATGTTTAAGCTATGTAACTAAAATAAACAAATAACAATAATGCATATATATAATGTGAAAAGACACTGAAATATAAATTCTATAAGTGAAGAATATGTTGGCCAAAAGAAAAAAAGGAAAAATATAACATAAGTATGTAAAGAGAAAAAAGTACAAAAACCCAAATGACAAAAATAATTAAAAAAATCCATACAAATATATAAAATCAAAAGGCATGAAAACCTATATATATGATGCAGGTCAAGAAAGAGTAGATATGATATTATTAATATATTTTATTTTAGCATTTGGTTAGGTATGTATATTTTATTCAAGATATAAAATCTTTTATTTTCTAGATTTATTAAAGATTTAGTTTCTTAAAATATTAGGTCATATTATACTTATAAATAGTCAAAGCTTATAATCAATTAGAGAAGAGTAACTTGATATCGAATAAAGAAACTATTTTCTCATGATTGGTGTGATGTCTTTCTTCTTCACTAACAGTGTGAGGCTATTCTTTTCCTCATTGATGGTATATGGCCATCAAATTCTCATCATGTGGTATAAGGCCATTATCTTAATCTAACTACTAGATATATATTTTTTAGTTTCGGTTTTTCTTTCATAGAAGAAAAATTTATTGCTTAGATTAATTTCATGCTTTCCTTAACTTTTCATTCTTTTATAAATTTCGCTTCTGTTATCCTGCATCAATATATTTATATATATATTGATTTAATAGAATGGAGCTTAGCTAAATGGAACTTATCCCATAATCATAGAAAGGCATTAAGATATATGTCAAACACTTGATCAAGCCCCGATATTGATTTTCAAATTGTAGAGAGCTAAAATTGTTATATCAATTATTAAGCTAACCTCAATATTTATTTAGGGCTGGACTTCTTGGGATAGGTGGTAAGGCCTAAGGAGTTCAATCTATGTTGAGATGATTTGGGGAGAATTGGTTTAGTGATCTCGGAACAGGGATTGTTAGATCGGTCCTCCACATCTAACCTTTCTTAGATAAGCTCATGCACTCATGAGAAAGGCTATTGGCCTTAGGCCTATTAAATAATTTGCTCTGGATAATCATGAATTGAACAAACTTTATCTCATCCTTTGATCATCAAAATGATCTAACGAATGCCATCTTGCTCAAAAGCCTAAAAATACCTAGTCATTCTTTCTCATTTGTGACTCTTAGAGAGAATAGAGAAACAATATTACTTTGCAAAACCTTTGCTCTCTAAGATCAAATAAGTGATTCAGGTAAATAATTAATTTCATTTGCTTAAGCTATAAGGTGAACACTTGAGGTCTCCTAAAAGCTACCTTATCTATCACTTATGCATTTGAGACACTGAGATTGCATGTTTCTTCTCTTTGCCTTGTTCTCACCTAATCATCCCTTCAAGTATTAGTATTACTTCATTTTTTTGAAGCCACGTGTAGTGTATCACTCATGCAGTACGCATGTAATTACTCTAGTCGAACCCTACTTCTACATTTTGGTGACTCCACTGAGAATGGAGTGTGATATCAGAGTAATGGCACCTCCTAAAAAGAGAATGGCTGTAACAAGTGAAGTTATCTCTCAAGAATAAAATATCAATATTGAACAAGTTCAGCAAGACCCACCTCAAGGAACTATGGAGGTGATGTAAGCTATGCAAGAGGCAATAAAAGCCTTAAATCATTTCATAGCTATGTTTGCTTCACTTGTGATAGGGTTGGCTACCTATATTACTGTGCAACTTAGAGTCACTCTATCAGACTCTATTATAGTTTCACAAAGAAGTGCTACCCCCTTTACTCAACTAACTTACCCTCTCCTTACTAAAGAAGATATACCCCAAAGAGGGCATGAGTGAACCCTCCTATTATAAGTGGTAGCTTAGACAAAATCTAGTATCTGAAACAGAGACTATGAGGGTCTAAATTAGTGGCTCTTCATTTATATGCATGCTTGCTCCTCCATCTAATCTCACGATCCTAATCTTGGGTAGACCTACTCCCTACCCTAATGTTACTCTTGCTTTACTATATACATCTATAGCCTCTACTCTAAGGACTTCCTTTATAACAAGCGAAGATTAAGACGTTTATATGGAGGAAATACAAGTTAAGTAATCTACGAGAGTATTAAAGTTGAAGTTCTTATGTCATCAATGCTAAAGCAACTCAACTCTTAAGTTTCAAAGCCTAAGCAATGTCCATGCATCTTGGCTTACAATGCCTCAAGCCCCAAGCATCTTAGCTTACAATGCCTTTGTCATGCCCTGAAGCGGCAGAGTCATAACAGCCCCGCCGTATTAACCATCCTAAGATAGAAGTTGGCCTTACAACCGCTATCTTAGACCTGATCTACACAAGGCGTCCACGACTAACCCGCTTTGAAGTAAACAGTTTGTAATTTAAATAAATCATTTACCTATAAAAGTGGGGAATTATATATATATGCTATAATTTAGTTATTGCAATTAAAGTTTACAATATTTCTCTGTAATATATTTCCTAGTTATTACATTATTCATAAATGAAAACTAATTCTAAAATAAAAACTTAGACCTTAAAAATATGTGTTTATTCTACAATGTTTTTCTTCACTCCCTAGGATCCAGCAGTTGCTAGCTTCAGAGTAGTTATATGCCGCTTCTTAGCCCGCACCTGTACGACGTCTATACGGATGTGAGCAATCACAGCTCAGTAAGTTATGATGGAGGACTTAAAACTATACCATAAACACACAACAGGGTTATCAATCAACTTATTAGGTGCAATGCATGTGCAAGCAAATGCCATCGCATGACGTTGTCCGGCCCGTTGTGAGATTAGAGAAATTGCGCCCACTCTAATCCGGGTTGAGGAGTTGCCATTAATGCAACAGCTCACGACCAAACCTAAGTTTGTGCAATGGAGACCTCGCTCCTCCCGCGACTACCTTTGAACCACTGACTTCACCTTCGCTACGACCTCCTCTCCTGTCACTTAGTTCGACTAAGGATGAAGAAGGGACCATTATGCAATCATGTGCTATTCCTTTCGAAGAGGTTGGTATTTGGCCGGAGAGTCCTAAGTTCCCCTAACGAGTTGCCATGCATGTCCGATTATGATTACTGGTTGTATATTTGATTAAATCCAGTTTAGGGTGATCAATCATTTCATACAAATTATACTATACATGCCAGAGTAACAAACCGAATCATAGTATTACCCATAATCAAGCACATGCACACATTCAACTATCTAACAAACACAACTAAGTATAATTTTAAGCCCCCAAAATACAGCATCCTATTAATCCTAACTTACCTTGACTCCTCGCTCACTTACTCGAGGTCCGACTTACTCAAGCCATCGCCAATCATCCCTATAGTACAAACATGGTTTCAGTTTTTCATATAATTATTATAGGTTCATTTTATCCTATAACGCTTATTGTTATGTTTTGTTTAGGGTTTAATATGCCTAATTATCTAGGTCTTAAGTCTTTTACAATTATTCTAGGTTTGGGGTTAGGTTCGGGTTCGGTTTTTGCATCGATTTCTAAATTAGGTTCTAGTTCGATTTCTAAGTAGTGTTTTATACTCTAACCCTAGAAATTCAATTCAACTCATAATGTGAAATTAATCACATTACTTCTCGATCTTCTAAATACCATCATTACCCCTAGTCAGTATTTATTTTACCCGGTACACTTAAATCCGTATTAGTGTATCGAATTCACTCCTAATGTAAGAAATTTTTATATTTTTCATATAATTACATAAATTCAAGTCTTGTATCGGTTTTATTATATATCCCTATTATTTATATAATATCAATTTTCATCCTAATATTTTCTATTTATTATATTTCCAATAATTACATATTATTTATTATTATCTATTATGTATATGATACATTTCTAATATTTCTATCACTCTAATTATCATCTCTAAACATCAATTATCATTTAAAAATGTCTAAATTCATCCTAAATCGGATTTTTCACCTAATTATCCTAATTTACAAAATTAACTTAAAATGTATTATTTTTCCATATTACTTATTTACTTTATAATTAACCTAATAATTACATCTAACACCCTAAATGCTACAAGTATCATACTCCATCAGATTTCAACATCCTAAAACATATACTTATTCACTAAATCAGTAATTAACCATTTAATTACTTAATTAACCCTAAATTACCCATTTTATGCCTCATTTTAGGGCCTAAAAATTATCTAAAATTTTTGAAAATTCATTTTTGAAAACGGGATTCATAGCAATGTTCTATATCATCTAAGTATTCTACACAAAAATTTTGGGCTTGAAACTACGCTCCTAAGGTCATTTATTTCTAAATCGAAATATGCTCGGTTTTGCACGATTTCTTAAGGACCATATATTACGAGACATATTTTCATCAAAATAATATTTTTCCTAAAAACTACATACAAAAATATTCTAGAATAACAAAACTCATAATTTTTTAAGAATATTTATTATTTTTAACAAAATTACATAAAATCGGGCTGAAAATCGGATTCACCAATCTGGGTGGCTCCAACCACCACCGGCTACCGTAGCCTTGTCGGCCGGCCTGGGCGCTGCCACCACTGTGTGGTGGTGGTGGCCGTCCTCTTCCAGCTGCTTGTCTGGTGTGGGTTCCCTTTGAAGGCTCTAATTGCATAATTTTTCCTAATTTTTTTTAACCCGAATTTTTCTCTCAATTTTTGCCTCTCCCTAATTTTTTTTTTTATTTCTAATTGTCCAAATGAGCTTTTAAATTTTTCTTGCTATTTATAAAGTTTTAGTGTAATTATTGTACATTAAATTGGACAAGACAATTGCCTTATCTCTTAATTTTTGGCTTTTATGTTGTCTTAATTTAATTGGCCGAATTTTTTCTTATTTTTCCCAGCTGCCATGACCTAATTTTGGATCATTCCTGATTTTTTCTTAATTAATTATGAATTTTCTTTAAGTATTTTGTATTATTTTAGCACATTTCGCGTATTTTAAGTAATTACGCGTATTTATACCTACATGTAAATTCATATATAGTATAAATAAATATTCCTAAATATTATTTAGGTCATTCTATTATTTTTAGTATACATATAATTTATTTCTAGCGATTCGTTAATTAGCGGAATGCATTTTATGCATTTTCGATAAATAACGAGTTATATATTTAAAATTTGAAATTTTTATAGTCTTTTATTTTATTGCTTATTTTCTTAAATTCAAACTTACATGATCATTTTTACTAATATTTCTAGTTTTACCTTATAATTTAGGTTTGATCAGATTTTTCAGCCAATCGAAACCTTGAGTGACTAGTTGTGGGGCTTACAGCCTTAAGCCCAAGCAATGTCTTGGCATCATGGCTTCCATGCCCTAAGCTCAAGCATCGTCTTAGCATCTTAGCTTATAATGCCTTAAGCCTAAGCAATGCCCTAGCATCTTGGCTTCTATCCCTTAAGCCTAAGCAACACTTTAGTATATTGGCTTCCATACCTCAAGACTAAGTAATGCCCTGACATCCACATTTTACATCATTGCTGCTTTAAAGTGAAAAATATCTTCAATTAAGTTCACTAAAAAGTGACTTCTGGGATTAAGCAACACTTAACCAAACATCGTTGTTGACTAGTGAGACCATAGACTCTTAGGTGCACGATCAAAAGACAAGTTTATATAATGCAGACTAGTAAATGCATTGCCTCCTAGGCATATTACAAGTTGTTGCAGCTAACTAAGACGATTCTAAGTAGCTAAGTAGTGGGAAATACCCCATTGACTAATGAAAGAGAATTATTGGTCTTAAGTTGTTGCTTTGATGTGTGAAATGACTCTAGAAGCTCCTTATATCATAATAATCTATGTAGCCTTATGTTAATGACAACCCTCTCGATAGCTCCTTAGATCACAAAGTCCAGCCTTAAATGCTACGAGCTATATGACCCATGAGAATGCTAATTATAATGACTTCTATTGTTGCTGCTAAGTGAAGGCATTGCCTCCTAAGCATATGATGATTTGCACATGCTCAATGACTTCTACAACCAATAGTACTTTAAGTGGCGTCATGAAATGAGACGGTTTAACAAGTTTATCAAAGCGCAAAGTTCCCTCTGATGAAGGAACAATCACTCAAGTTGCTACTTAGTCTTAATAAGACATGTTAGCAACTAGGGGAGGAGGGATATAAATAAGTGCAATGCATTGCTTACCTCTATATGCACTTGAGTAGGTAATGCACCAGCATAAGTACTAATTTGATCCCCCTTTCCCCAATTAGGAATTCCTTATACTCCACCAACTTTAGATCATCATTGTCAACCACAAGAGGCATTCAGGCTGCCTTCCTTATCAAATAGGGAAAGTAAGCTCCTTAGAATGTACCATAAAGAAACTTTGTTTATGCCTGCTACACTTTCATCTCGCTTATTACAAGAACTGCAATTGAGCAAAAGTAGTAATGGCATGAAGGATCTTAGCCTTCTTCAAAAGAGTCTCGTACTTAGGCTTCATGGTAATATACTCTATCTCGATGGAAGCAATTTCTTGAGAAAAGAAAATTTAGAAGGCTAAAATTGTTATATTAATTATTAGGCTAAGCTCAATATTTATTTAGAGCTTAACTCCTTAGGCTAGGTAGTAAGGCCTAAGGAGTTCAATCTATATTAGGATGATTCAAAGAGAATTGGCTTGGTGAGCTCGGAACAAGAATCGTTGGATTGGTCCTATGCATCTAACCTTTCTTAGATAAGCTCATGTACTCATGAGGAAGGCTACTGGCCTTAGACCCATTAGCTAACTTGTTTTGGATAACCATAAATTGAGTAAGCCTCATCTCATTTATTGATCATCGAGATTATTCAATGGATGCTATCTTGCTCAAGAGCTTATAAATACCTAGCCATTCCTCTACATTTGCAACTCTTAAAGAAAATAGAGAAGCAATATTGCTTTACAGAACCTTTGCCCTCTAAGATTAAACAAGCAATTTAGGTAAAGAATTAATCTCATTTACTCAAGCTACAAAGTGGATGCCCGAGGTCTCTTAAGAATGCCTTGTCTATTACTTGTATATTTGAGATATTAAGATTACCTATTCCTCTTCCATGCCTCATTTTCACCTAATCATCCCTTCAAGTGTCAGTCTTACTTTATTTCTTCGAAGTCATGCATCGAGCTTTGTTTTGGTTTCCTTAATTTAACTTATATCAAGCTCAGCCCACTTAATATAAATTACTTGATATTAAATTAAGGAAATATTTTTCTAAAAAATTTTAAAAATTGGAGCCTCCAACTAGTTTAATTAGTAAAATGAAATTAGGGTTTTTGGGAATGAAATTAGGATTTTTGGGTAAGAAAATTCTAATTTGACTATTAGTTTGTGGATATTCTAAAAAATTTGATTTCTAGAAAATTAAACTAGAAAAATCGGATTCGGGGGCTAATCTATTAAGATTAAGTCACCATGTAAAAACTAAAGAAAAATTGATGGGCTTTTATTTTTATAATTTTTCTAAAAAATACTAAAAATATACTTAAATTCACAAAATGAAACAAAAAATGATTATTTTATTATTTTTTTATTACGAATTTTTAAGAAAAAGGGAAAATGTTTTTATTTTTTTTTATTTTGAGATGGTTGCCGTAAAGGTACCTATGTACCCACTAGTTGGGATCAAACTGGTCAAAGTTCTCTTTTTATAAAATATTTATTAGGTGGATTCTTTTTATTTTAAAGATCAAGTCAAGTTTACATTTATTTATCAATTTATTATTTTGTAAAAAAACTTAAAAAATATAATTTTTCCGAATTAAGGAAAACCTTAACTAACTATATCTTTTTTGAAAATCCCAGTTAAGATTTTTTTTTTTTAAAAAAAAAGTATGTGTCAAAAATATCTTTTTTAAATTCTAACAATTAGATACATATCTCGATCGTATCTTTTTTAAATTTTAATCGTAAAATATGTATTTTTTCAAAATCTTAACCGCAAAATACGTATTTTAACTATAAGATACGTATATTTAAAAAAAAAAAACACGATTTTATTTAAAAAAAAAAGCAGTTTTTCAATTAATTAAATTCACCCAAAAACTCAAATTATCTAGAAAAATATCCAATAATATAACAATAAAAATAATAAACCTGCACTTAAGAAAAATAAATTAGTAAATAAATAAAATTGAATTAACTAATAAATAAAATAAATTAAGTAATAACTTTCACCTAATCGAGTTGCGCGTAATCATGTAATGGATCATGCTTGTGGAATGCTAAGAGGAGGGAATGTGTCTTCAGATTGTGGACGTCATTGAGAAGATTTTGGATTAATGGAACGTTAGGGAGAATTGTTGAAATTGGAATTGGACATCTTTGGAATTGGATTTCATGCTTCAGATTGGAAATTGGATTTTGGAATTAGACATCCTTAGAATTTGATGTCATGCTTCGGATCGGAAATTGGAGTTCGGAATTGGACGTCTTATTGATTTTGATTTCGTCAGGGATTCATGGATCACGAGGATAGCGATTGTTCGAAGATTTGGTCGTTGGAAATTCGCCTACCTTTGGAATTTGATCTCAGCTTTGGAATTTGATTTCATCAACTTCATGTTGGATTTGGACTTCAGAATATGACGTTGAAAATTGGCTTCAACTTTCGGCTTCGTCGGACGATGGATCGACTTTAGCTTCGCTAGATGTTTGATCGACTTTGACTTTGTTAGATGTTGAAATTGGATTTCAGAATTGCTGAATTGGAGTGTCAAGGGGGCTGGATTTCATAATTGGATTTTAAAATTGGATTAGAGCGACAAGAAATTAGATTTCATAATTGGATTGGATCAGCTTCGTTGGTTTATGGATTGGGATTTGAACTTTTTAGGACGTTAGGAGCTTTCATGAGTTTCAATTGTGAAAATTGGAAATTGGAAACTTTGGGGTTGACTCCAGGGGCTCTGATTTCATTTGGATGTTAATTATGGAAATAAAAAGAACATGCTAAACTCATTCAATAATTTTCTATTTATAAATTCACTTATTGAATCTTTCATCTCTCAACAAATCCTAAATATGATAACGAACTCTAAATGCAAAAGATACGTTTTGGATTTTTTAAAAATTTGACCAAGTTTTTTAGAAACTCTACATAATTCAGGCTTCCTATTTTTTAAGGCCTGATCCAATTCAATTAGATATAGCCCAATAATTTAGATAATATATGCTAAGTCTATTATGACTCAATATAAATTAGATAAAGATCTATTTTAAATCAGATTGGGCCAAAATTATTTTAATAAAACCCAACTCTCAAATGGCTTAATGATTTATTAAAGTGATTACACACCATTATCCTATTTAATATTAAACAATCCAATGCGACTTGACTTGACTTGACTTGACATGACACGATACAACTTGATATGATACGACTTGACTTAACTTAATACGATTCAACTCGATACGATACGACTCGACTCGATTGGATACGATTTGACTCGATACGATACGATTTGACTCGATACGATACGATTCGACTCGATACGATATAATTTGACTCGATTCGCTTTTTTTAGTTTTCTATTTTTCCTTTTTTCTTTTAATTTTTCGTTATTTATTTATTTGTTTTGTTTATTTTTTTATCTTAGCTCAATGAAAATGAAAAATGAAAAGGAAAATGGCAAAAATGAGGTATCTACAACTGTCCCTCTTTGTAGCGAAGATTAATTGGAACTTTTCTACAAAGACAAAAGAAATACCCATTTTTGCCGGACTCGATTTGGATAATCTAAAAAGGATAGATCTCTTCAAGATTAAAACTTTGTTTTGGTAAATAATACGAAGAGAATAGATCTCTTTAAGATTTCTCTTAGGTGAATGATTTGAAGAGGATAATTCTTTTCGAAATTTGTTTTGACTTGTTAAACAATCCGAAGAGGACGAAATTCATTTTGATTAATTTGAAGAGGATAAATCTCTTTGAAATTCATTTTGATTAATCTGAAAAGGATAAATATCTTCGAGATTCATTCTGATTAATCTCGAAAAGAATAGACCTCTTCGAGATTTCTTTTTGATTAATCCGAATAGGATAGATCTCTTCGAGATTCGTTTTTGGTTAATCCGAAGATGATAAATCTATTCGAGATTTGTTTTGATTGATCCGAAGAGGATAGATTTCTTCAAGATTTCAGAAAAAACTGGCTTAGGTTTGGTGAATAATCTGAAGAGGATAGATCTTTTTGAGATTTCTTTTAGTTTGGTGGATAATTTGAAGAGGATAAATCTCTTCAAGGTTTCTTTTTGGTTGATTTGAAGAAGATAGATCTCTTTAAAATTTCAAAAAACTTTGTTTGGTAGATAATCCGAAGAGGATAGATCTCTTCAAGATTTTCAAAAAACTTCCTTCAGTTTGATAATTCGAATAAAATAGATCTCTTCAAGATTTAAAAAAAAAAAACTTCCTTTAATGGATAATCTGAAAAAGATAGATCTCTTCAAAAATCATTTTGATTTGCTAAATAATCCGAAAAGGATAGATCTCTTCGAGATTTTTTTTGGTTTAATCCAAAAGGGATAGATCTCGTCTAAATTCTTGTTTTGTTTTGGTGATCCGAACAAAATAACTCTCTTTGAGATTTTTTGTTTTATTTTGGTGATCTAAAGAGGATAGATTTCTTCGAGATTTATCTCGACTTGGTGAAGAATTCAAAGAGGATAGATCTCTTTAAGATTCGATTTGACTTGGTGAATAATTCGAAGAGGATAGATCTCTTCGAGATTCATTTTGATTAATTCAAAAAGGATAGATCTCTTCGATATTCATTTTGGTTAAGTGATCCGAAAAGGATAGATATCTTTAAAATTTGATTTAACTTAATAAATAATCCGAAGAGGATAGATCTCTTCAAGATTGTTGAGCCCTATTTTGGTTTCCTTAATTTAACCTATATTAAGCCTAACTCGCTTAATATAAATTACTCGATATTAAATTAAAGAAAAAAAAATTAATAAAAAAATGGAGTTGCCAACCAGTTCAACTGGTAAAAAAAAAAAAGATAAATTAGGGTTTTTGGGTGGGAAAACCTTAATTTGACCAATAGTCTGTAGATATTTTAAAAAAATTAATTTTTAGAAAATTAAACTAGAAAACTAGGTTCAATGGCTAACCTATTAAGATTAAGTCATCATGCAAAAATTTAAAAAATTAATGGGCTTTTATTTTTATAATTTTTCGAAAATACTAAAATTATACCTAAATGTATAAAAAAAATAACTAAAGTGATTTTTATTATTAGGAATTTTCAAGACAAGGGAAAAAGTTTTTTATTTTTTTTATATGATTGCCGTGAAGGTGTTTACAAACCTACTATTCGGAATTAAACCGATTATAGTTCTCTTTTTTCATAAAATTTTTAGTGAGTAGATCATTTTTATATTGAAAATCGGGTTAGGTTTATGTATTTTATTGATTTATTATTTTAAGAAAATAAACCTAAAAAAATCTAATTTTTTCGAATTAAATAAAAAAAACCCTAACTAATCGAATCTTTTTGAAAAAACTTAATTTAATATTTTTTTATTTTTCAAAAAAAAAATTAATTCAATTGAATTTTATTAGAAAATAAAAATTTTGCAATAAGAATAAAAAACCTACACTTAAACATAAAAATAGTTAATAAAAAAACATAACTAATAAAGTAAATTGATAAAAATTAATGAAATAAATAAATAAATTAATTAATGAAAATTTACTTAGCATCAGATTGGGTTGATGTTGGGTGATGGACTGGGCGTTGTTGGGTAACGTTAGGAGGTAGGTTGGGTGCTGTTGGGCGATGCTGAGCGGTAGATTGGGCACTGTTGGGTGACAGGCTAAGTGAGGAACTAGGCGACTGATTGGCTGTATTGGACGACAGGTTAGGCAAGAGATTGGGCGATTAGCTGAGTGCTGCTAAGTAACAAGCTGGAGGTGATGCTGGACGCTGTTAGGTGAGATTACGGGGATAACTATGGTGGTTGTGCGGTGGTGCTAGGGTAGTACTGTATGGTATTGCGTAGTGGTTGTGTGGTGGCACAATGGTGTTTTGAGTAAGAGTGTAATTAAAAAAAAAAAAACCGTTCCTAAAACCCCTATCGATGTACTACTTATAAACTCAAAACCAAATCTTTTGTATCAAAGATACAGAAGATTCGATTATGATTCTTCTAAGATTTACCCTAACTTCTAGAAACCCTAGTTATTTTGGGCTTTCTATTTCTTCCAAGGCCTAGTCCGCTTCGCTATAATTTAGCCTAATAATTCCTTAATCTAATTTAAGTCTTTAAATTAGATGAATTTATTCTGTATTGGTTTGGCCTAAAATTAATTAAACTCATATCGTCACCTAATCCGATAATCTAACTTAATTTAATTCAACACAACACGACTTGACTTATGACTCGACTTGTTACGACTTGACTCAACTCAATATAAGTCGACTTAACTCAATACGACACAACTTGATATGATTCTCTTGTTTTTTTTTTCTACTTTTTTTTGTTTATTTATTAACCTGGCTCAATTAATAAAAAATTGGCAAAAATGAGGTGTTAAGATTTGTCTTGATTTGGTGAATAATCTAAAGATGATAGATCTCTTCAAGACTTCTCTTGATTTGGTAAATAATCTGAAGAGGATAGATCTCTCCGAGATTCCTTTTTTATTTTAGTGAGTAATCCGAAGAGGATAAATCTTTTCGAGATTTCAAAAACTAGTTTTGCTTAAAAGGATAGATCTTTCAAAGACAAGACAAGATGACATTCTATTAAAGACAAAATGAGACAGTACTCTCATGATCAGGTAGTCTTTTAAATGACTAGATGGCACTCATTTGAGCAAACGATCCAACTAAGGAATAAATAGAATAGCGCTCCTTTGAGTAAGTAATCCTAAAAAAAGACTAGATAGGATAACTATCCTAGCAAAAGACTAGATAGGATAGCGCTTCTATGAGCAAGTAATCCTAGAAAGGAAGAAAACTTTCATGAGTTTTGACAAATTAATTTGTGACTTAAGTTTGAGGGATTTTGATGACTCCTTGAAAATTTTAATATTTTTTCTTAAGAAATCTCTCTTGATAATTTTAAAAGTTTCATTTCTCTTTTGAAAAGTTTTTTTCTTTTTTCTTCTTCTTTTTTTTAAAAAAATCACTCTTTGATAGAAAATTGTGTTACTAATAAGTAAGAAAATCTCAAAAACTCTAAAGATCATAAATAAAGGGTTGGCTTGCCCCTTACCGGTTGATCATTCATTCTTTCAATCTTGTTTCCTAAAGCATAATTCATGTTCTTTGAATTTTTTAGAAGCACTAATTTCCAACTTGGAATAAATGACCACTCATGTTTTTGAGAAAGCACTCAACTCTTCAATTTTCCATTAAGGTGATAGATATCGTTACTTGAAATATTTAGTCAAACTGGATCTCTTTACACTCTCATAGGTCTGTTTTTACTCTTAGTATTAATTCCAAAAATTATAGCCTATCTTGTAAGCGATAAATTCTAGATAATCAATAGGTCTTTTCTGGGTTTGCAATGTAAGACTTTTGGTCAATAGTTTAAACAAATGGATATCAATATACTTGCGCTAATTTTTTCTAAAAGAAAATCATATACCATCTATCCCGGGTTTATAAGCTAAGAACCCAGGAGAAGCTAAACACAAGCTTACCTTAGTTTCATGAGCAAATTTCGCTTAAGATAATTCTATTTCTTTAATCTAAAGAGTTTTATCAAGGATGATAAAGTGGATAGGATGATACAGTAAGGGCTTTGCTTTTGGGCTTAAGAATTTAAAGTGTTTGGCCCCGAATATCCTTTACAGATTTGAACTTTTGGTAATTTGACTCATCTTTGAAGGTGATCAACTTGCTCATTTTTCTTTTTTCTTTTTTTTCCTTTTTTTTCGCTTTTTTCTCTTTTCATATTTTTCTTTTTTCTTTTCTTCTTTGGTTACCTTCCATTGTTGAGTTTTCACTTAATAGGATTTACAGCACCAAAAGATAGGTTTGAAGTGTATAAGTTTGGGAGAAGTGTATATTGTTTTGCAATGTTTAAGAAAGAATCAATGGACTTAATGTGTTTAAATAAGTGTATGGGCCTGAGTGAGGTGTATATGGTTAGAAGCTCTTCTTCATTCTAAAGAAATTGAATTATTTGTGACAATATTTGCTTATGAATCGACACAACTAAGGCAAGCACAATTTAGTCTCCTCCTTTTCTCCAGATTAATAACCATAACCTCCTTACTACCCCAATTTGGAGTGGTTCTTGGCAAGGCTAATTTTAAGAAAAATCCCATAAATGTTCAAATGGGTTTATAAGGGATAACTATATTTAAGGATGATATAACGAATGCCTAATATCATTTTGACACATGTACCAAGTTCAAGAAAAACCTCCTTTAAGGAATGAGCCCAATTACTCACCTAAATGACACTCTTCTCTTATGTATGTTTAGGGTTATTGTTTAGGACATGAGTTGCCTTTTTTCATCCTAAACCTTTCTAATAATGTGTTATTATTCCCTTAGGTGGAAAGTTTTAAATTTCGAGTTCAAATTTCTTTATCCATTTTCACTCATTTGAAATACCCTTATTTGAGTTAAGTTAGCTTCATAACATACAAAGACAAAAATGCACATGAAAGCCACTTTATTCAATAACTCGTATCTATTACAAGCACTAAAATGAAATATGATTCTGAAACAAAAATATAGGAACTAAAATCCTTTCCCACTTCTTACCCCTATTTCTGTCACTTCTTGGCCCATTCAATTGAATGATCTTTTGAAGATATACCCAATTGCTTTAAGTAGTGAGCTACCTTGTCAGATGATAATAGCAGATCTTCAATGCTCGATGTTAGAGGTTGTTTATTTGATGCCCTATTATTGATCGACCCATCAATCTTTAGAAAACTTGGTTAGATAATCTTGGCATCAATCAAATCTTATACCTTATGCTTTAATTTCCAACAGTCTTCTGTGGTATGCTCTACTTGGCTCACATGGTATTAACACCATTTGTTAGAGTCACGATCCCTTAGCTTGTATTTCTTTGTTAAGTTTTCACATGTCAGTAGTCCTATATCTCTCAATTTCTTAAACACTTGGGCCATTGGAATCTTAAACTGCTTAAATCGCCTCCTCTTATTGTAGACGAGCTTGTCTTGATTTTGGACTTTCCCAATTGGCACATTCACTCCTACTTTCTCTTTCATTGAATCATCTTCATGCTTGGGCTGTAACTTCTTACTTGCATTAAGATGTAGGTTTCCGAACTACTTGAGCACATAACCTATTGCTATTTCTATGTTAGTGAGTCTTTCTTTTAATATTACCAACTTTTCTTCTATGGTAGCAACCCTTTCTTCTATACTTTAGCAGTAACATGCCCCTTGGGCTTAACCATTCAAATCCGTTTTTGGTAACTTTTCCAAACTATGTATCATGTTGATAGTAGGTCCTCGAATCTGTAACCTACTGTATACCTATGTATTGCTTATTTGCTAGGATTGATAGTATATTTAGCTCTACTTAAATTTCTAAGTCTAGACCTTCATCAGGTCGTATCTTTACCTACTTCGTGTCTTAACTCTTAGTCTCAACTCTTGAACTTGTGAACCTGATTATTCAGTATTTGTGGGGGTTACTTCATATCCTTAAAACCCACTTTCCATTTTTCCGAACTATCTTCAAGTGAAACTTCTGTGTAGTCTACTGATTGAGTTCCTTAATTGCTTTCTAATTAACATTCCATTTCTTTTCTACGTGGACCTTTGTTCGGTCTCTTACTTTTCCTTCCTTTGCATTCCTTATCTTAATATCGATTAGGGTTTATTTCATCGCTATTGTCTCCTAGTCATATTGTATTATCTTATAACTTAGCTTTACAATTTTGCAAATTTTCTTATTGGTTTATTCCCCATTTATTCCTTGTTTGATTGTTTCTTAAGTTTTGTTTGTGGTTCTAAATTCACTTTATATTATCTCATTTCCTTTCATCCAAAATCTTCCACTCAAATGATTATATCACTGTCGTAGCTTCTCATTTGTTCTTCATACAGCTTAGCATAGGATCAACAGAAGCAAATTTGGCAAATCTTGACGCTTCTCCATCTCAGATTTAAATGAGATGGTTAACGACTCAAATTGACTTGACTTGAGAAGGATGAATACGACTATTGACTGACAGACCCAACATAAGAGACAGTATTAAGAAGGACTGGCTACTCGACATAACATGACACAACAGAATACACTGACCAGATTGACATGACATGAGGCTCAACAACGACAATTTGACAATTTCAGATTTGCCATGTCCCTGTTGGATTACCTATTGCAATTGCTAATATGAAGTACATTATAGCTTCATAGCTTCCTCGTATATTGGATTACCTTAATGGATTTTTCCTCTAATCACCAATTCAACATTTTTAATATCCACTGAAATCCCTTCTCTAAATATAATGAGCTTGATGAAAACATACTATCTCCTCTGGAAATCACATGTCTTCCATTTCAATATACTACTTATGATTACTCAACTTTAACAATGCTATCCATAAATACTTTATACATCATAATACTATTGTCGGGTACCACCACAAACGTTTCTATATATATAGTTGGCATGTACTTCTTTCTCCCAATTCTATAAATGCAATTACTGCATTGATCTTATCTTGATGCCCTTCTAATCTCATATTAGTCTAAAAATTGATAGTTACTCTTCTAACTCTTAAGGCCTCATTTACAACATTCAATACAGAGTTTTGATCATAGGTTTGATTCTTAATTAACTAAATCATGAAATTCAAATATTCACAAAATGATCTTCAGTGATACATTTGAACCCTTATATGTTACTAGTAGATCAATACTTATTGGTATTTTCCTTAGTCTCTCTTTTTATAGATATCAACTAACTTCTCATAATCCACCATCAGTAACTTTCCTTTTAAATTCCATTTCCATCATATCCTACGATTCTATCGATTAATATCCTTCCTCTAATATAGATTCTAAACTGATAGGTAACGATAATCTCAATCATCTTAAATCCTTTTCTGTTCATTAGTTTCTAACCTATACGGAACGAATACCTTAATATCATCCTTGTACTTGCAGTTCATCCATTTATATATTCTACAGTAAGGGTACTCATCAACCAATCCTTTTATTCATATTTATTATTATTCAACTAAGATCAAATGAAAGTCCTTTGCTAAAATCACCACTTATCTTCTAATCCTTTTAAGCTCGAATCCTTGAATACTATTTGTGATCAACATTCCTTATCCTAATTAGTTTACTAATAGATAACTGTCTTATAAAATTTACTTTCTGAGGGATTATACCTTTCTAGATTGGTTCTTAGGATAACTAAGTAACTGTTGATCGAAAGTCCTAATCATCTCCAACTTGTTACTTTAATTCCATCTCCACCGTCACTTGTTACTCATCCAACTAATATTTTAGGGTGTTTGGATATTTATTCAATTGTAATTTACGTAGCAATCTTACTTCATTTATCATGTACCATTTATTAACTATCCATCTCCTATAACCAATTATAAATACCATATAATGATATAACTCCACCTATCTCAGCACTACATAAAGATCTCATGATCCATTTCATATTCATTTGGCTTCTCTTATACTTAATTATTACTCTAAACTATAATTCTCCAATTCATGATTCACTAAAGGCCTAAGAATTCCTAATCTGATTATAATCTCATAACACTATTCCTTCTACTGTTCTTACACATATAAAAGACTTCCAAGATTAATTACCAAAATTACATTTGATCTTTTTTTTTTTTTTTTTACACTCCTAGCTACAAACATGTCGATCATCCTTGTATTTGCACGTATCCAAAAGAATATACTTCATTGAGAAGCACAATTATATCAATTGAAAGATTGTTTGGATATCTCCACATATAAATAACTAATGCAGGATCAATTTCAATTCTTAAGCAAACATAATCAACTACCAATGCAGGATCAATTCCAATTCTTAGGAAAACATGATCAACTATCATACCATATCCATAATTCAAATTACTTATAAAAACTATCCATTCAAAAGAATTCCACTACATTTATCTTCTAATTAATTCAATATCATTTCCACTTATTGATCTAGTACCTTATGCTTCCGTAGGAAAAGAAATAACAATCATTTCATATAACTTATCATCATCAGACTTCTTATTATTGTCATCATTTGTCATTTCCTATATCGCATTCTCATCCTATATAAGGTTTACTCCTGAATTAAGTTTTGATTATACCTCTAGTATAGGTTTTGATTCATTTCTGAATTGGTTTCTAACTTTTCCCCCTCAATGTTTTGTCTTCTTAAAATTCGTTTCTATACCATGCTTTATTTCACTCCAAATTATACTACCTCATATATTATATTCTCATACTGCATATAATTTTAATCTACTCCAACTGATCCAAGAAACTGTAATAGCCATTCAATAAATCTTTTGGGGTTAATCGTCTAAGGATATATGATGTACTAGTCATACTACTAGACTAGGGTATTTTTCTTCTATCGTTACTACACATATCTTACTAGAGTCACCTGAGTTACAATCTTTTACTTCCAAATCGTCCTTATTCCACAAGCCATATCACATGATCCCTATTATGCTAAAACTCATATTGATCACCGTTATTGTCCACAAATCTCATCACTTCTTATCAATTTCCACAACTCCGCTACCTAGTTCTCCATAATTCAATTCTGAATTAAATCGGAAATTCTTCTTTCTTCTACTTGAGTCATCTCAACTACTCACCTCAACTAATCATTAATTTCTCCATATGATCCCATTACTAGAGCTAAACTTGATTAACGCCTATCTCACTTTAGCGGTATAATCGCTACTTGTCTTATAATTTGTAGTTCGTTATTTAATATTCATTTATTTCTACCCACTCTCAATGTACTCCTAAAATGTCTAATGCTTTTAATTGTTTATTTCAAAGCGAGTTCACGAGAACGTTGCTCTGATACCAATTTAGAACTGTCACGCCCCGAAGCGGCAAAGTTGTAACAGCCCTCGCCGTGTAAACCATCCTAAGATAGAAGTTGGCCTTACAACCGCTATCTTAGACCTGATCTACATAAGGCGTCCACGACTAACCCGCTTTGAAGGAAACAGTTTATAATTTAAATAAATAATTTCTCTAAGAAAGTGAGGAAAGATATATATATTATAATACAGTTATTACAATTAAGGTTTATAAGATTTCTCCGTAATATATTTCCTAGTTATTACATTATTCAAAAATGAGAAGTTCTAAAGTAAAAGCTTAAACCTTAAAAATATATTTATTCTTCACATGTTTTTCCTCACTCCCCAGGATCCAGCAGTTGCTAGCTTCAGAGTAATTGGAATCCGCTTCTTAGCCAGCACCTGCACGACGTCTATAGGGATGTGAGCAACCACAGCTCAGTAAGTTAGGACGGAGGACTTAAAACTGCACTATACATACAACAAGGTTTTCAAGCACTTATTAGGTGTAATGCATGTGCAAGCAAATGCCATCACACGATGTTGTCCGGCCCGTCGTGAGATTAGAGAAATTGCACCCGCTCTAATCCGGGTTGAGGAGTTACTGTTAATGCAACAGCTCACGACCAAACCCAGGCTTGTGTAATGGAGACCTTGCTCCTCCCGCGACTACCTTCGAACCACTGTCTTCACCCCCGCCGCGACCTCCTCTCCTGTCACTTAGTTCGACTGAGGATGAAGAAGGGACCATTTTGCAATCCTGCGCTATCCCTTCCGAAGGGGTTGGTATTTGGCCGGAGAGTCCTAAATCCCCTAACGGGTTGCCATGCATGTTCGATTATGATTACTGGTCGTATATTTAATTAAGTCCAGTTTAGGGTGATCGATCATTTCATACAATTCATATAATATGTGCAGAGCAACAAACAGAATCATGGCATCACCCATAATCAAGCACATGCATACATTCAACTATCTAACAAGCACAACCAAGCATAATCTTAAGCCTCCCAAAATACAGCAACGTATTAATCCCAACTTACCTCGACTCCTCGCTCGCTCACTCGAGGTCCGATTTGATCAGGCTATCGCCGGTTATCCCTATAACACGAATGTGGTTTCAGCTTTTCATATAACTGTTGTAAACCCTAAAGTTAAGCCAAGTAACCATAGGTTTGAACTTAAAACCCAAGGTTTAGGACGATCGGCTAAAGGATCCGATCAAACCCAAATTATAAACTATTTAACAAAATACCAGTAAAAATGACCCTGTAAACTTAAATTTAAGAAAGTGAGTAGTAAAATAGGAGACTATAAAATTTTCAAATTTTAAGCATAATAACTGCTAATTACCGAAAAGGCAAAAAGTGTAATATAATAACTAATAAATTAGTAGAGATAGATTATATGTATACTAAAAATTTTAGAATGACCAAAATAATATTTAGGAATGTTCACGTGTACCCTACATGTATTTACGTGTAGATAAAAATACGCGTAATTGCTAAAATAGGCCGAAAATTAAGTAAATAATTAAAGAAAAATACAAAATAATTATAAAAAAATCAGAAAAAAAATCAGAAGGAGAGGTCTGCAACTAGATCAGGTCGTGGCTGAAAAGAAAAAAAATTAGCCAATAAGATTTTGCCAAACTAAAAGCCTAAAATCAAGGAAATGGGCAAAATCCCATCAAATTAATGCACATTAATTACTATGTTTGTCTATAAATAAGGAAAAAAATCACAGAAGACATTTGGACAGTTTGTAATCTGAGAAAAATCGAAACACAAGAAAAATCGAGAGAAATTCCAGAAAATAAAAAAAAAAAGAAAACTGTGCAGATTAGCAAGGTGAACTAGAACCACCACCCACCACCACCTGGGACCGAACCACCACCACCACCCTACACTAGGACCAGCGTCTGGACCGGCCGACAGCCTTGGACCAGGTTTGGACGGCCAGAAAGCTTTGAACCGGTTAGTCATTTATTCACCCCGATTTTTGTATAATTTTGTAAAATTAGTTATTTTGCCCAGAAAATTATGAAACTTGTTATTTTGAGGTTTTATTGTATGTAGATTTAGGGAAAAATATTGATTTAGTTTAATTATGTCTAGAAATATAGGGTTCTTAAGAAATTGATCAAAACCGAGCATGATTAAACCGGAAATTAAATAGGCTTAGGGATGTAGTTTGGGGCTCAAAATTTTTCTGTAGGATTCTCATATGATTTAGAACAGTGCTATGAAGCCCTTTTTTTTAAATTAATTTTCGAAAATTTTAAGTTAATTTTTAGCCCTAAAATGATGGTAAAATTGGGTGATTTGGGATTAATTAGGTAATTAGGATGTTAATTACTGATTTGGATCTTGATTAGATGATTAAGGAAGTTAATCTCTGCAGTGGAACCCTAATCCTAGCTTTTAGGTACTAATTATGGTTAATTAGGGAAATTAGGTAAAGAATATGAGAAATTAGGAATATGTGAAAATATAAATTACTAAATTTAAAAAAATAAAGTTATTTAGATAATATTATAATTGAAATCAGAAAAATAATGAATCGGAATTAATATTTAATTTTAAGTAAATATCTTAAAATGTAAGATTTTTACACATCGGGAATAAATCCGATATCCCAATTAAGGTTAGTATGTACCGAATAGTTAGAATACCAAAATTACGACCCAATAGGATATTTGAATACCCGAGCATAAGGTGATTAATGTTACATTGGGATTCGAGCCTAATTACGATTTAGGAATTAAAACTAGAGTCTAGTTTAGGAGCCGAACCCCGAAATAAAATACAACGAATTATTAATACGTTGTAGGTATATATGAGGAAAATGAGTTACATTATAAATTAGAATAAGAATCCATAAAAATAAGTACTAAAAGGACCTCTTTGCATTATAGGACACCCAGAAACAAATCAGCTCGCAATTTGAGGATCGAGCGATCGAGCAAATTCAAGTAAGTTGGGTTATTGCTTATTGTAATAGAGTACTAGTTTTGTAGTGCTCGGAGACTTAGGCTTGTATATGCTTGTGATTGTAAGTAGTTTGCGCATGTGTTTGATGTATCTGAATTCGTGCTGGAATTTGTGCTGTGAGTGATTTTGTGACTGATTTAATTGCCTTTTCGGTAATTAGCAGTTATTATGCTTAAAATTTGAAAATTTTATAGTCTCCTATTTTACTACTCATTTTCTTAAATTTAAGTTTACAGGGTCATTTTTACTGGTATTTTGCTAAATAGTTTATAATTTGGGTTTGATCGGATCCTTTAGTCGATCGCCCTAAACCTTAGGTTCTAGGTTCAATCTTACGGTTACTTGACTGAACTTTGGGGCTTACATTGTTTTTCTTTATTTTATTTGTTTTTGTTTTTGTTTACGGAAATTATCAAGAAATAAAAAAAAGAGAGTAAAAAACTATAGGTTATCATTTAATAAACCTGCAAATTTATTAACAATCATAAAATCAAACCTATACAATGAATTAAAAAAAAAAACATCTTAACTAATCTTTCTAAAAATCCAATCCTATATCTATACGAGCTAATGAATCTGGCTAGGACAGACTTCATGGGGTTAATACTGACCAAACTTTTCATCTCTATATTACGAAAAAACGTGGTTATTTATAACGAAACTGCTAAATTTACAACAAATTTGGATATGATATTAATAATTTTATAGTTTTTTCAAAAATTTTCTTAGAATTTACATAGTCTTTCACTCACCGAGAGACATATAATACAAGAAATAAAATATTCACATAGAAACGAGCATAAAAAAAATCAAATATATAAAAAAATACAGTGTATTGCATACATATGCAATGTAATAGGGGTCAGTAATTAATAAATTATAAAAAGTATTACGAATCCGCGATTGGGAAATACCTTTATATATAAATAGGTTTGTAATAGGATTTTTTTAAGAAAAATGAAGTTCGCGAATACTTATATATAAAGGTTACTAGTTTTTTTTTTTTTACCTTCTTTTGAAGAATAAGATCAAGCCAACCGCAGATTGATCAAGTTTTTCCTATAATTTAAGAATAACTATCCCTTTTTGAAAAAGAATGATGCAAGAGGGTGAGGTCTATGAGTCTTAGGTTTTGTAGTTCCAAAGCTTTTCGGAGAGAAGTCTAGTGGGCTATATCGAAGCTTGAGTAAGCTTGCATAGCACCGTCAGACGAGGTTAATCACCTCAGCGATCTGAGGGTTACATAATGGTAGTCCATCCTAAGTTCCTAAGATGGCTTAGATTCAACTACATCTAAACATATGAATGGTTACTGAAAATAAAAAAGAACCATCCCTAATTCCCCAAGAAAGCCCATTGGGTTGGGCTTTTCTTTTCTTAGGGCTTACATTACTAAAAAAACAATTTGTACAATTACAATACAATTAAAGAAAATAACAATACAAAAGCCCATCGATAATTTTTAATTTTCGCATAGCTAACCCACCAAGCTTTCTCAATGGAATCGCTAATTCTATCGAGCTCTATTTTAGTTTTCTTAATTTAACCTATATCAAGCTCAGCCCGCTTAATATAAATTACTTGACATTAAATTAAGAAAATATTTTTCTAAAAAATTTTAAAAATTGAAACCGCCAACCAGTTTAACTAGTAAAAAATGAAATTAGGATTTTCAGGTGAGAAAATCTTAATTTGACCACTAGTTTGCAGATATTCTAAAAAATTTGATTTTTGGAAAATTAAACTAACAAAACCAAATTCAGGGGATAACCTATTAAGATTAAGTCAACATGTAAAAACTAAAGAAAAATTGATGAATTTTTATTTTTATAATTTCTTTAAAAATACTAAAAATATACTTAAATTCACAAAATGTAACTAAAAATGATTTTTTTATTACGAATTTTTAAGAAAAAGGGATTTTTTTTTAATTTTTAGATGATTGCTCCAAATGTGTCTGTATACCCGCTAGTTGGGATTAAATTTGTTATAGTTCTCTTTTTATAAAATATTTAGTAGGTGAATTCTTTTTATTTTAAAAATTGAGTTAGGTTTATATTTTTTTATCAATTTATTATTTAAAAAAAAAACTTAAGAAATCTAATATTCCTAAATTAAAGAATTCCCTAACTAACATATCTTTTTGAAAATCTCAGTTAAGATTTTTATTTTTTAAAAATAAATACGTGTCAAAAATATTTTTTTTAAATTATAACTATAAGATATGTTGAAATACAGTTAAATACGTATCTTCATACGCATCTTTCTTAACTATTAGATATGTAATCTTAATATGTATTTTTTCTAAATTTTAATCATAACTTTTTTAAATTCTATTCGCAAAATATGTATCTCAACCGTAAGAAACATGATTTTATTTAAGCAAAAAGGTAATTTTTTAATTAACTAAATTCACCCAAAAACTTAAATTATCTAGAAAAATATCCAATGATATAACGATAAAAATAATAAACTTGCACTTAAGAAAAATAAATTAGTAAATAAATAAAATTGAACTAACTAATATATAAAATAAATTAAATAATAATTTTTACCGAATCGAATTGCAAATTGCAAATGATCATGTAATGGATCATGCTCGTGGAACGCTAAGGGAGGGGAATGTGTCTTTGGATTGTAGACGTTGTTGAGTAGATTTTGGATTGATGGAATGTTAGGGAGAATTGTTGAAATTCCAATTGGACGTCTTTGGAATTGGATTTCATGCTTCAGATCGGAAATTGGAGTTCGGAATTGGACGTCCTTGGAATTGGATGTCATGCTTTGGATCAGAAATTGATGAATTGGACGTCTTATTGATTTTGATTTCATCAGGGATTGGTGGATCGCGTTGGTCATTGGAAATTCGCCTGACTTCGGAATTTGATTTCGGCTTTGGAATTTGATTTCATCGGCTTCATGTTGGATTTGGACTTCGGAATTTAACGTTGAAAATTGGCTTCGACTTTTGGCTTCGCAGGAAGTTGGATCGACTTCGACTTTGTTAGACGTTGAAATTGGATTTCGGGATTGCAGAATTGGAGCGTCAAGGGGCTGGATTTCATAATTGGATTTTGAAATTGGATTGGAGCGTCAAGAAATTGGACTTCATAATTAGATTTCGGCATTGGATTGGACCGGCTTCGTTGGTTTTTGGATTGGGATTTGAGCTTTTTAGGACGTCAAGAGCTTTCATCTGGACTTTCAATTGTGAAAATCGGAAATTGGAAACTTTGGGGTGAACTTTAGAGGCTTTGATTTCCTTGGATGTTAATTATGGGAATAAAAAAAGTGCCGAACCCTTTCGATAATTTTCTATTTATAAATTCATTTATTGAATCTTTCGTTTCTCAATAAATCTTAAATATGGCAACGAACTTTAGATACAAAAGATATGTTTTGAATTTTTTAAATATTTGACCTAGTTTTCTAAAAATCTTACTTAATTCGAGCTTCATATTTTTCAAAACTCAATTTGATTTAATTAGATATAGCTTAATAACTTGTATAATAAATTCTAAGTCTATTCCAACTCAATATAAATTAAATAAAAATATTTTTAAATTAAATTGGCCTAAAATTATTTTAATAAAGCCCAACTCTCAAATGACTTAATGGTTTATTAAATTGATCACACATCGTTATCCGATTTAATATTAAACGATCCGATGCGACTCGGTTCGACTCGACACAACATGACTTGATACGATACGATTCGACTCCATTTGATACGATTCGACTCAATATGATATGACTCGATTCGACTCGATACGATATAATTCGACTCGTCTTGCCTTTTTTATTTTTCTATTTTTCCTTTTTTCTTTTAATTTTTCTTTTTTTCTTTTTTATTTTTTTTGTTTATTTTTTATCTTAGCTTAATGAAAATGAAAAATAAAAAGAAAAAATAGTAAAAATGAGATATTTACACTACGTATAATGCGTTATTTATATAGTATACAAATGACTACTTCAATTGAACCCTACTTCTATACAAATCAACCTAATTATATCCAAAAATTCTCACTCTATATCAAGAGATGACCATTCCACAAATTGCATTTAACGATGAGTTCCACGTTCGATCATATATCGAAATATTCTTGAAATAACTTGTCAACTATTAATTGGCAAATTGATTTTTCGGTAGAACTATAATAAATTTTTCTAATATCACCTGCATAAAAGTAGTAGAAAATTCTTCGATTAAGTCATTAACTGTTAAGTTGCAATTGATTTTTTGGTAGCACTATATTAACTTTCTGATATTACCTGCATAAAAGTAAAAGAAATTATTACTTTCCAATTTTTTTCCAACTTTTTTATAATAGTATAATTGTTAATAGTGTTGCCAGAAAGTTAACGTGATTTTTAAAACTTAACATTAAATCACCTTTATGCTATTCATCCCAGGTGAATCCGTCGTATACCAAACGTAGTGTCCAACATCTTCACAGAGTGCAATAATGTACAGAAGGGAGGCATGCACTTGCCTAATTATACTGGATTGATGATTGAAAGCAGAAAAACAATTATAGTGGATGGCCTTTTCATGACCTAACGTTATCTTATCCCAACTGCCATTTCATTTACTGGAAACGACATAACATATGCTTAGTTTGACAATAACACGGAGAGATTAGTGGATAGCAACCACATAATGACAGAATAATAATAAGTAACAAAAAAAAAAGTGGCTCTAGTGGGGTCTTGTTTTTATCTCGAGATGGCACCTCCAGCCTCTAAAGATTATTAAAAAAAAAAAAAAAAAAATTATAACCGCTTACCTTTGGAAACATGGAGGAATCATACAAAAGCAGAACAGTGGCGGGCATCACTAATTTAGAAAAAAGATTCAGTGAAGCGTTCCTCTTTAGTGGTTTTAATCATATGATATACTCGGTTTATATCAAAATTATCCATGCTAAATAGATATCACCAAAATGCATCGTATGCAATTGAACAAGGATGGAAGTAAGAATGTGGAGACTATATTTAAACTCGTGTTAAGATTTATTTTATAAAATCTATTACTGTTATTAAAAGAATACATGTTAATTTGATTCCAGATATGGTTTAAGTTTTCCTCTCTCTCCTTTTCCATCCATTTTTACCCTTTATTTTCAACTCCCAAATCAGGTTTAGTAACTCCCACGTAACCGACTAGGCTTGATAACTCCATGCATTGCCTATATTTATATCTTATCGTTATAGTACTCCTTTTTAAAAACTGTTTATGTATGATTTTTTTTTCCCGAATATCAATTGTGTATATAGTTTAATTTTATAACAGTTTTATATTTTATGTTTTTATCATACTATTATAATAATTTGTTCACACGTGCACATTTACAACTATACATATATTATGCATATTTTTCTTTTATAATTATTTTATTTTTCGAGCTTTAGGAAAGGCAGGGGCCCTTATGACCTATGCGTAAATCCATCCCTTCGAATGAACTATGACAAAGATTTTTACTTACACGATAAGGTGAATGTTTTAGGTTTTCTTTTTTCTTTTTTTTTTTATTTAAATGGGTTATGATAAGTAAAATGATGGGCTAAAATTACTTATATGTGTATTTATTTGAAAAGTTACCGGTTTTAACAAGATTAAGACCTAGATCCAACATGCAGGATGCATCCAAGACTCCTTAATAGACTCGGCGGGTTTACAAGTCAGGTACGGGTTAAGCATGAATACTTGGGAACTCATCGAACCAGCACAACTTTGCAAACACAATTAGGGTAAAAAATGTTGCATGTTATCGTTGCTACAAACTATATGCTTTTGCTATATTATGCAGCAATTCACGTGGGACATAAGACTAAAGTTTAAAAAAAATAAAAATGGAAATTGAAGTTAGAATGAACTCCATTCTCAATACACTAACATCCTTCATTTGGTGGGAGTAAACCTCATTCTCATAAAGTGAATATGAGGAAGATACTTGGAACTAAGAAAGGACATGAGGTGACATTTGCAAATAGATCAGTCAAGTGGTAGATTGATGCATCAAAGATAGAAATCTTATGGTTAAATCGACTTAAAGGAGGTAGAAGACATTAAATTGAAATGTAAGAATATTTGAAACTAGAATAAAGATGCTTATGAATTCAAAAGGGGGTATTTAGAGAGGTCACTATAAATGGAAGCCAATATAGTTAACTAGTAAGTGTAAAAGGACAACTTCATATGAATCTTGGAGTTAAAACTACTAGAAGATAATTAATATGAGACATGATAAAGGAGAATTCAAAGTAAACAGGAACTTACTAGCGATGTTGAAAGATCTGGTGGATGAAAAGGAAGTGAATGACCTTAGTAGAAATTGGGATAAAAAACTTATCAATAGTTGAGTATGGTTACAATGATAGCTAAAAGATAATGGATCAGATGCCCTCGTAAGCTCTATATGGGGTAAAGGTGTGAGCAACTAATACTTTGAAGTGAGGTGGATAATAAATACATACCAAGGTTAGCAATGGTTCAAGATGTGACCAATAATGTGAAACTATCAAATAGCGAATGCAACCAATTCAAGGTCGCTAGAAAAGCTATGCATATGAGAGGCGATCTCTATTGGAATTTCTGGTAAGAAGAACATGCACTATTAAGAAAATTTCTTAGCAAGAAGGGTAATAGAGTTTGGATTGAAAGGAAGATAGAATCTCAATTAGCTTTCTTTAAGATCATCATAGAGAAAAAAAAAATCAAGGATGTAGATTACTAATAGGTTAATTGATTTTAAAAAAAATTTTAAAACAATTTTTTTTCTATTAATTGGTTAAGCTCATTTATCACCATGCTTAGCAAGTGGGTAGCATGCTTACAATTTAAGGAAGTTTGAATGTAAAGTTGGATTAAGTGATGGCATTGTAGCCTTAGAAGTGCAACTAAACCTTGCTAAAGTTAGGAGGTCAGTTAAGGCTATGGATATGAAGGAATAAATACTAGAAAGATGGATAGTTAAGTATGTAAAGGTCTAATAAAGCAATCGAATCAGAAGGGTTAAACATTCAAAGCTAAAGAAAGAGTTGAGAGTAAAGTGTCATAAGCTCTTCCATGATTCAGGTAACTTTCGAGGATGAAATTTCTTTTAGGGGAGCATGTAATAATAAAAAATTTTCATAAAAGGGAATTAATAAAAAATTTATAATGTTGATAATTATAAAGAAGTGGTAGAGGAGCAATTGAATTAAAGGGGTAGGGATACTTTGTCAACCCCTATCCAAAAGGTGTCTACAATTGGTTTAAATAAAACCAGCATATCTTCTTTTCTCTCTTTTTCACTTTTTCCTTAAAAGCATTCTTCCATCCTCAACAAACACGACCTCTTTTGTATACCAAACCCCAAGATTTGAAGGTAAGAATGGAACTCTTTAATCTTTGTAATTCTTGACACATTGATGCAAATTATTGATCATGAAGCAAAGAACCATGCATCTTTTAAAGGAGAAGAACGGTAGCAAATGATGGAAGTGTGTCCTTATTAATAAGTTGCGCTTATGATGTTATATAATGCATTTCATGACACTAATTATTGAAGATGGAAATTCATTCTACAGGTTGTTATTGAGGAAGTGCGTAAATAAACATTCTTGCAAGATTAAGTGTTGTAACAAGTAAGTTCTTTTAACTCATGACTTGTGCATGTTTAATGTAGTCAGATCATGTACTTTGGGTATGGCGAATGACTCATGATTTTAGATTAAAAAAGCTTTTGTAAACTATCGAGTTATTGGAATTTGGAAATAGTGTATTGCGATATTGATCGTAGTCCGTCAAAGGGAAAAAAAGAAACTTGTAGGTGGTTCCATACAAGATCCAGCCTCCTAGTTTAACAATGAACCAACCTATTAGTTTAACAATGAATTGACTTAACGATAATTTCCATTATTAGCTTGCTAGTTCTGGCCCTTCTTGTGCGAGTTTGTTTCATTTTGTTCCTATTGTTGTCTTGACAATATTTCTTGATGTCGAATTGATAATAGTTGTTATATCTCAACTAAATCTTAGGGAATTTGACCTTAAACTTGTTCTTATAAATTAAATCAAAGAATAGACATAGTATAACTCAAAATCAAACTGAAAATGCTAAATTAAACATCACCTAAAACCATGAACACCTAAGCGTCAACTTATAGAAGATGAACCATAGTGACATTAGGATATCTTAAACTTGATTATAGGACTCTAATGTTTAGGCAATTGTGAACTTTTGTTCAGGTGTTGGTGCTGGAACTCATAATTGAGAGAATCAATTATTGACTAAGTTTGCTAACCCACATATAAGGCTACTTTATTTGTTTTATGTGCCTGTGTAGTTATAGTTGAAAATGGACAAAAATTTTATATTTGACCTTTAACATTAATTGTGTTGTATGTGCATGTCTAGGCCTAAGGGATCGAGAGTACTAGTGATCTTAAGATGGTAACTGAGGATTGGTATGTGGTGCTATCTCAAGTGGAATTACATATCGAGTTGATGCGGATACACTTAGTTTGAATATTAACTCTAGGGTGTTGGGGAGTATCCAACACCACATACATATGTTGCTATTTGTGACTCAAGGTCATGAGATACTCTAAGTTTTTGGATGCTCATACTATGCTGTGTGTTGAAAAATAAATAAAGGATAATAATCGATTGTTGTTCTTATGTATTCACACTTGCATGTGATATGATTGGTTATAAGCTAATGTGTATGTGCTTATGGTAACTCTCGTATTGCGCATTTTGCTTACCCTTTGAGGGTTCTTGGTTTTAGGTACAGATACTTCTAGGGACATAGATTTGTGTAAAAACTAAGGTTGTGACCTAATGCTTGATATAGAGAATAATACATATTGTAGATGTTATGAGAAGTAGGGGTTTGGGTTCCGTTAGCATATATATGGCTTAGAGTGGGAGGTTGATGATGTTATGGAGACAAGACACCATACCAGCTATGCTGATGCATTATTGTTATTATCAATATGTTGAGTTATATCACATATAATTGTGGGAGCATATTAAACTCCATAGATGACATCTATTTATGTGTAATAGCTTGTACTCTAGGGAGACTTAGTGTAAATGCTTGTGTCGAATACTTTAGAGACTAACTTATGAGAGTTATGTGCAAAAAGTTATATGATTGTGAATTCTTAGTATGTTTTGAGCCTTCACATGTCAGTACTCTAAGTAAAAGTATTCGCCATTTCCATCTTCCATGGATTTTGTTTTCCAAGTTATCAACTTCATCTCAATAACTTATTTAAACATTCATACCGCTAAAAAAGGACTTAAGTAACATTGAAGTTCAAGTAAATGATTGAAGAAGTAGGATGGGGGAAAAAATAGGGCTTAAGTAACATTGAAGTTTAAGTAAATGATTGAAGAAGTAGGATGGGGGAAAAAAATTGGTGGCAAATGGAGAGGCCTATTATTTACATTTAAATTATATAGAAAGAGATATTAATAACGATTGCAATACATATTTAGCTCTAAATATTTCTATGAATTTTTATAGTTTTCAAGCACTCTACGACGCTATATTCAAATCAACGTTAGATTGAAGTAATCATTGTCTTTGTCAACCTCTAATATTTGACCTCAACATTCTACTTTACTCCAATCATATGTGTAGCATCTATATTTATTTAAGAAAGTCTTTGGTGATAAAAAAAAGTTCAAATATTTAGAATCAAGAATTACAGATAAAAGATGAGACGTCGATTACTTTATCTAACATATAGAAGTAGCGCCACATAGAGGGATAATAATGATAATTGAAATGAGTTGTATAGGTACTTATAAAATTTTAATGTATGGAAAATATTATCATTAAGGATGATAACTTTTAGGGCTTGTTTACTTTCTAGAATGGAATAAAATAAAAATGGAAAACATATGACTTGGGATGACTATTATCATATAAATTTTTATTATAAGAAATACATATTTCAGTGTTTACTTTATCTCATCGATTATAATATTAACTTGGGAATATAACTTAAAATTTTAGCTTACCCCCTTCGGTCATTTTGGAAAATAGCTAAAAGCTATTTTATTACAGTATTAACAAGGGTACAACAATTACACTATTTGAACTTTTTATTCTCTTATTCCCTCTATAAAGAGAATATTTCCATATTTTCTTAGGTAACAATTATTCTCAATCTAGTAGGAATAGAAAAATCACTAGGAATTAAAATTCCTTACCTATCTTTCAAGTAAATTAGCAAATAGAAAGTTGAAAGGGAATACTGTTTTCCTTTCTATTACCTTTAAGTAAACAAATCGTTGGATTTTAATGACTTCATTTTTCTTTTTCCTCATTATCTCATGTAAGGACTAACGTCACCTTTGGTATGTAAGAAAAAACCAAAATGGAATCGCAATTTTCTATTTCCATTCTCTTTCCCCTGTTTAAAAGTGTTTCGGAAGGTGGAATTGTAATTGCTAGGAATTGACAATTCTAACTATAAGGGGAAATTTATTTTAGCTGTAAAGGGAAATTAAATTCCGCCTTTAAGGAGGTCAAATTGTGATTTTGTTCTATCCCCATTAGTTATCATTAATTAAAAATTGCTTATTGATATTCAACCTAATTATGACATTTACTAATTAAGGGTATTTTAACAAATACTATTAGAATGTAATTGAGTGATTCTGTTGATCCAAATATAGAAATGGATTTATGATTCTAATCCTAATTTCATTTTATTCCAATTCATTCCATTTCAGACTACTCTTACATATAAAACATCACATAATGGTAATATGGTAATACTTTAATTATTTTTAAGATTGTATTTCTTTTTTACGAGAGTTATACGCCATATACATTTTTTATTCATAAAAAAAAAATGTCTATTATTCCACTTAAATGAAAGAATAACACCTCGTGAATTTCTAATTTATATTTATTATGTATTTGTAAGCATAAAGTAAGGAAAACTGTATGACACAAGCAAAATTTGGGGGGAAAAAATTTGGTTTGGTAAGTTAGAAACTTATGAATCGACCTTGTAGTGTTTGTGGATTTTAGAAGTTGATGCAGTTCAATTTGATTTAGTTTTTCCTCCAAACCAAACCAAAAAGAGTAGTTTAGTATTTTATAAGCTCAAACCAAACCGTAAGGTTTAGATTAAGGATTTTCCCACACTATAAATTTTCGATTTGATTTATAGATTGAACCATATTTTGTAATTTAGGAGAGTATATTTGCAAAGCATATAATCTCAAATAAAAAGTACCAAATTCATTTAATAATAATAATAATAAATGTTGATATTATATTAAAGGCTGATAAAGTCAATATCAATCTGACTAAAATAAATTTCAAATGTCTTTTAATAGTTAATTTTATTTATAAGAGTAGTATGTAATATAAACTTTGAGTCAACCTATATACAAAATTTTCAAACTATAGTAATAAAAATACATATGCATTTTAGTAAATATAAACTAAAAATTCTTTTAACTGTCATGTTAACCTTAAAAAAAAAAAAATCCTTTAGTTGCAAATAAAATATTGCTATATATTTTATAAAATGATTTGATTTGTTTTTATAGATTAGTCTAACTTATCCTTCCAAAACAATTGCAAATAATAGTTTGGTTCATTTTAAAAGTTTTCTAAACCAATTGTAAAAAGAACTATATTTTCGGTTTAGTTTAGCTCAGTTTACAGATTGATTTATTTTGATTGGTTTTTTGTAACGATGTGGGCCATTCCCAATTTACCCTTTCCTAAATTTGTAACCCTCTGAATATAGATGGACTGGATTGAATGAGGTACCATACCCACGACTAAGATTGAAATTTTGATTTAGATAGCATTTGATTGTGTAATTTTTATGGTAATGGATTGGATAATAAAATTTTGTGCTAACTTTAGTTTCTAACTTTATTTGGTGACTTGACAAAAAAATTTGATCGATGAATTGGACAAAAGGTTCAAACTTTGTTATATATACACTATGGTATAAAAATGAAATTCATTAGATAAAAATAAAAATATTTTACAGTCTCAAAGATTTTCCTTTTTATTATAATATAATATTGAGTTAATTAATATTATTTTTATTAAATATTACAAAAAATTATTTATTTCGTAATATAAATAATTAATTTTTCAATATATCAAATACTATGCACACTAACAAATACAATAAACCCGTAGCGTCCAATCTTCTTTATATTTATCTTATCTAAATTCAATAATTACAACCAAACATTACCTCACCGTAAACATGCCTCTTTTCTTCCTCATATCGAGAACAAACCGTGTTATGACACTCCTGCTCCAGTATTATTATCCGAAATTGTTATCTTGTCCTAGCGCATTTAGTTCCGGATCTCCTTTCTTATTGACGTAACGATGGTCAACATGACAAATTTTGACGTTTCCACATATATTAATGTTCATCATAAGTGTTTTTCGGTAGAGATTATCTTTAGTTGCTCTTTTTTAAGTCTTAAAGATACATGCATGAGGGATAGTCGTTGGGGGCGAGCTAGTTGAATTTCAAGAATTATTGATTCATTATCAATTAACTTTTATCTTTAATATACATATCTATATTATTAAATGAAGAGCTTGTTCATTTCATGATACATAATCTAAAGTAGAAAAAGAAATAATAACTGAGGAAACACGAATAAATTTTAAAGATCATATTGGATATAGGACATGGTTTGTTATTAACCTAAAATTCTCAATTTGATCATGGCCACACGAATAAATTATATAAAGATCATAGTGGATATACTTATATTTTTTATCATAACCAATTGTAATTATTGAAAGCATTTCTTATTTAATATTGAATAATCTTATCTCCTATGCTTTGGGTACCTGTCTTGCGGATGCATATTCCTTCATTACATATTAAGTACAGTACATGTGTGCTCTTCCATGTTATCCTAGACTTGTCATTGTGTATTGTAGAGGGCTAATTTTTGTGTGGATAAAGTCTACTATTAATCTATTATTTATTTAAGTTTGATTTTTTAAGTTAAGTGATAATACTTAGAAAGTTCAGTTTATAATCAGTTTATAATTAAGATGATTTAGGAAAATCTGAATTAATAAGCACAGAATAAAGATTATTGAGCTGGTTTATTCGCTCTTAACTTCTTTTAAGCAAGCTCGCACGATTAATAAGATAGGCCACTAACTTGAAACCATAGTAAGCTCATCAAAATAATCTTGAATAAGCAAACTTAATCTTGACCGTTGATCATTCACATGATGTCACAGTTGCCATCAAACCCAAGAATCTATCAATACTCTGTCATTCCTCTTCAATAGACACTCTAGAGCTTAGAGAAACAATAATATCAAGTAAACACTTTCTCCTAAGGTTACATGTAATGCAATATCCACGCAACTTCCCATGGCAACATCATCTAAAACACTACATCTACATGTATTATATATACTTCTAAAAAATAAATATGATCAACTTTGGCATGCATTTTTATTATATATAACTCTATTTAATATGAAAAAAAAAAAATTACTCGTAGAATGGCCTTGTTGGGGACAATGTTATAGTTGATTTTTAACTTGCAGTTATTCTTTATTTATATATATATATATATATATATATATGAGACTGATAATATTGAATTTTTCTACTTCAAAAATAGCAGTAATCAAAGTATACATCATGATCCTTCCAAAGGAAAAAAAATTATTTCCCCAAATAGGTATACGTCATCATTTGCCTAATAGCGATCCCTACTTTGAATACACTAAATACAATATTGCACCACGATGCAAAATCTTATACCATGCATCAAGGTATCAAAAAACTCGCAAGACAAGAAATTTAAACTTGCTATTAGAGATGGTGCATATGCATCTCTCTCCATATCTACACCAAATAATAATGGAAAGATGTTGATGTTCCTATTTTCATGTTCAAGTGGAAAAAAAAAATATTTATTGAAGTAAATAAAATTTTATAATTGTTTTTCCTTTCTTTATATGTTCTCTTGATCTCTCTTAAATTTAAAGTGCAACATTTTAACCTTCTATTTTTTAAGTTTGGGACGCAACTGATTTTCATCACACTAGATCATCCTCCCTCTTTTCCCCAACCATGATTTTCTATTATGCTATCAACCTAGACGTCTGCAAAGAGGGGTTATTTTATGGCCCATCAATACGACAGGCTAGTCCATCATTATTCGATAATTAAAGTTCATATTGTTTTAATTTATATAATCATTTTGGTGGTTAGATGATGAATTGGCTGGCCAATGAGACTATAAAGTCTCCCATTAAGGGATATAGTATTCAAATAATATCTACCATATATAATCCCTTAGTTTTATGTAATTTTATTGGTTAGATTCCAATGTTTCTTGGGATATTTACTTTTTAAGCAAATAAACCGTTGCTGCATATTCTGATATATATATATATATATATGTATATATATGTATGTATGTATGTATATATATATATATAGTAGATGTAGTCAATAATACTTTAGAGGAATGCAACAACACGGAGCTAATACATAGAAAGTACTGTTAATACACACGAGGAATGATTATAAAATATGAGGTTCTTCGTAATGATAAAGCACAGCGAAGATTCAAAATAATTCACTATGTTTCACTTCTAGCTAGTTCCTTCGTACCACGAGTCGATGTGTGAACCCAGCTTATGTACCGCTTTAATAAGCTAACAGCCCAACTCTCGAAATATACATATACACAAGCCCAGATGGTCTCTGGGACTAAGTTTTCCTGCTTCCTTATGCTTTGTGAAAGGTTGGGGTGGGGGGAAGTTCATAACGGTTGGATGTACGTAAATCCCAAAAACACCTTTCGGATTGGATCATAAACCACTTCCACTTTGCCTGAAAGCAAGGTGAATTTTCAATTTTTCCACCAACCATGACCATATGAATATATGGAGAAGTAGATTGCTCACGATTTTTAACTTTAGGCACATGGAAAATGAACTGTACACATCTTTTAAAAAAATGGAAATATTCGTTCATTTTATTAATAGTACAAAATAATATATATTGGAATTTCGTTAACGAGGGACCCCGTGATTCATTTGTTGAAAAACTATGAAAGGAATTTTCCAATTCCAGTGGCACTTGTCATTCTCCTAAGATTTATGATAAAATAGGTTGAAGATCACTTTTTCTCCATTGAATAAATTTAACAACATGGCCTTGAGTTTATTGTATGGCGTTGGTTCCAAGGACGCGGTTAAGCAACCCTTTTCTAGGTTGATCCGCTTTAAATAACTCGCAATATGAATTAAACCATTAAACGACTTTGTTTGAACCAAATCACATTTGTTTTCTTTTGTATAATTCCTTTTTATCACTTCTCTTATGGTTTTTATTTGATTTATCTTATCTTTATTGGCGTTTAGATTATTTATATTTCTCTATCATCCTCTGTTATATACAAAAGCAAGTACCTATTCAACCATTCAGAAAAAAAGATATGTACGAGGATTCACATGTTAAGAGTTTTATATAGGTTAAGTAGTTTAGATTCAACAGGAAACAAAACAAAGCAAATTGATCTAAAGAGGTTTTGATCAAGAATACGGTAGCAAGCGAAAATAAGAAGCTTTTATGCAGCTTAGTTTTATTTCTCTTTATTTATTAAGGCAGCTTGATGCGATCTAAAGCGGTTTTGCTACGTTGAATTGAAGTACTTCATAGAATTAGAGAAACAAAATCTATTCGCTTATTACATTTTAGTACAATTCGATTCATTTTATGGTCCAATTTAGTTCAATTAACTCTTCTAACTTCAGATTTCCGTGGAAAAAGAGGAGTTCTTTTTCAATCCAAAATAAACATTCAGTCATTTGGGATGAAGACCCAGCTAGCCAGGGAGCCCACATATTGGAGAAAAGGCATAAATATAAAGACTTATATCAGATGATTTAACACGAGGTAAAGTCTCCCTTAAAACCGCTACTTTTGCATGGTAATTATAGGGTTATTATTGGTTCCTTTTGTTGACAATTAAGTTAATTATTACATAATTCAATATGAAAAACATGCAAATAGGTATCTATGGTTAGTGTCCATGAAATATATTATGGAACACTGACTTTTATGTCTGAAAATAATGCAACATCCAATTGACTTTTGACTCGGATGACCGTTCGTACGTACTACTTTTCAAAACCCTAGCCAGTTGTAAATATTATATATTATTAGTCAATTGCTTGCTGATGTATGCTGTGATGTGGGTTACGATGTTAATGTTTGGACTATTATTTGCCTTCATATGTGAACGAGTGATTAGTTTCTAATTAATCGAGCTAAAGGGTGTATGGTCATTAAATTTCGTATATGAAGAGATAACTGCTAAAATGCTTTGTTGAAATATTCAGATTCACATACGACTTTTCATGGTTTGCTTATAAGGTGTAGTATTGATTGAAAATCTTTTACGATTTTCAGACATGTGTGAAAATTGGGTAGATATATTAAAAATCTATGGGATAGAAATATCACTATATTAAGGTTATTATCAAGAGTCCTTGTGCGTTATATATTGTTCTTTCACTGAAATGAGATGTGTTTTAATTTATTGTCATTTCAATCTTAGAATAGTTAGGGAAAAAACTACGGAAGTTCTTATAAAATTTTACATGTATTGCTCACAAAATTAAAACTCATGAATATTATCAAAGAGATTTCAAAGTTTATATATATAAATTCAAGATATATTAGTTGATGTAAGTAATATGTCTCTAGTTTAATATATCTATCCAAACACAACGAGCACAAGACCTAATTCAACAGCTAGAGGGGGAAGGTGGGTTATCATTCAACTAGCCTTATGGGCATTCAACTAGCTACACTACATCAAGTCCTATCCAATTGCCATAATCCCTGATCGGACCGTTGCCACACCTATTTAACTAGCCAACCTTGTTGACTAAACTTTGTTTAATTTCTTTCTTACTCCTTCATTTCGATCCTTAAAGCCTATCATCGAACCTAACTTTAATTAATTCATCTCGATAAAAGAATCACCGGAAATTAAGAATAAAAAAGAATTGAATTATGTTATGAAGTTAATAAAAAAGAATTGAATTATGTTATGAAGTTAATGAATACTTTAAATTATGAATTACACAATTTATTGGAAAAGATCGCTAGAGATTAAGTATATGCAAATAGAGATTAATTAGATTTAATTAGCAAATCTAATTTTTTTTTTTTTTTTTTATGATCTAGCCTCTAAAATTAATAGCTATGTGCTCTTTATGCTTAATGTCAAGGTTAACCATCTCGAAATATGTAGGTCATAGACTTAGTTCACGTGGCCTCTTTCAAGATGGATAATTAGAATGGAATAGCTTGTAATTATCAAGTGCTAATGTTGCTTGAATCTCACCTAAGTAGGTCATTGATATGACTAAACTACCTCTAATATGAGTTAAGAAATCAAGCAACTAAATAAAATTGTTGGCATGTCATAGTTTTAGTATTAAATGTAACTATAAATAATTAATGAACTAGACTATTGATGGTGAACGCGAGTGATAAATGCCCATGTTATGATCTTATTAGTGGTCTTGGATTTTTTTTTTTAAATGAATAGTGGTCTATGAATTTGATATTTGTAAACTACTTCTATCATATTGATTAATTTGTTAAAGTAAGAAACTTACTAGGAGCATCTTAATAATTAACAAGTTAGCCATAGTGAAACACCTAACTTGGAAGAAAATCGAGTTAACTATGCATAACTTGCAACTTTACTAAAGACGTTTGCAACTTGTGAATGTGAAGGAATATGATGAATGGAAAGAAAGCAAGAATTGACATGGTCACTTATAAATTGAATGCCTAGCTTGATATGTTTTGTGCGACCATGTAAACAAGGATTTCCAGTCATAAGTTTAGCAGATTTACTAATTGTGAATAATGCAAGAGACAAATGAACGGGATCGGCCAAATCTTGCATCAAATAGGAAACCCATAATAATTCCTTTGTAGTAAATGCTAAGCTCCTATACTTTGCTTTAGCTGAAGACATAGAGACAGTAGCTTGTTTCTTTATTTTCCAAGAAACAAGCAAGGTACCAAGAAAAATATAATAACCTATTATCGAGCCCAATTTTTCTTCCGGTTTTATAAATAATTCTTTTTTAAATCGATCAATATTAAACTCTACTCATTTAATACTGACTCTTAACTAATGTTTAAAAAAAAACTGTTCTTTTTATCTTTGGAAAATATTTTAGAGTTACTATCTAACTAAAGTTGGGAAAAATAGTTAAATTATAATCAGTTTAATGAATTAGTTATAATTTAGTTACTAATCTTTTCAATAAAACCAATTTTATAAATGGTTTTTTAGAACCAAAAATTGAGTTCGAATGTTAGGATTTTTAAACCTTTGTAGGTACCAACAACTTTCCAAATTTGGTCTTAATCTTAAAAATCACTTTTCATTAGTTAATGGATTGAATGGTTTAAACTAAAAAATGGATTGAATGTTTTAAAACGGATTGAATGATTTAAACTAAAAATGAAAAGAAATAGGTTTTTTTTTTTTTTTTTTTGCATTTTTCACCGTCACCCTATAGATACATACATACCTGTTATTCGAGACCAAACATATGTAGTTCTTTTTGTAAAACTTTAAACGAGTTGATTTATTTTAACTTTTAAAAAAAAGATCGAGTTTACGTTTTTAAGTAGATTTGATTTTATTAAAAAAGATCTAAAAGGTCATGAATCCAGGTTTTATTTTTGGAAAGTTCTAGAAAAGGTCTTAATTTGAAAAAAGGATCGTTTACTTTTATTTTAGAAAATCGATTTTCTAAGTGTTAACACGATTTTTTTATCTACTAACCTATTTTTGTCTTATTATTATTATTATTATTATTATTATTCATTTCTTCTTATTTAAATCTTAACCTAAAAAAAAATAAAAAAGAAAACTAAGCTTTTCTATCCCTTCTCTCTTTTCATTTCTTCTCTTCTTTCTTTGTTTATCTGCCTTTTTTTTTTTTTACAATTACATTTATATGTACATGAGTGAAAAATAAATAAATATAAAAAAGAAAAAAGCAGACCAGGTCGACTTCAAGTCAGCTTGGATCGACTTTGGATCGGCTTTAGGTCAGCTCAGGTCTTAAGCCTTCTCTAACAGCAACCACGACGATGTATGCTTCCAGATGTTCTAGACACCAAATTAGATGGGGAAGAGCGGTTTTATGATTGTCTTATTAGGCTTAGGAGAGTAGGATTGATGCCTTGGTGGTTTGAGTTGTTTTTGGTGGTGGTTAGAGGTGTTGGCTTGCAGTGTTTGCTGGTGGTGGTGCACTGTGGTTGCTCGAAAGGAATGGGAGGTCGGGTCTTGGTTTTTTTACCACTACAAAGTCAGTCGTGGTGATGGTTTTGGACAAAGGTACCTAGAGAGAGATATTTGAAAAGAGAGAAAGAGAGAGAGAGAGTGGATCGCGAAAAAGATCGAGAGAGAGAGAGATGATTGCTAATGATTCTTAGTCTCCTGCTGCTTAATCGAGACCCTATTTATAGTTTGAAGGATCGAATTAAGCTTAGTAAGTTTTGAAATTTTGAAAACCCATTGAAGAACCTTACTCGAAATCAATTTTTTTTCAAACTTAATTTTGACTGTGAAAAAGGATGCACTTGGATGATTTTTAGGTCTAATTCATAGTATGCTAGGTATACTACACAATTTCACCATTAATTAGATGAAATCGTATAGTAAAAGGGGTAAAAAATGACCCTAAACCAAGCATACAAGAGAGAGAATAAATTGGAAGTCTAGAAAAAAATTAAGGAAGAAGAATACTAGGGGCAACGACAATAGCACACACCCCCATGCATGTATGCATTGCATACGTATGACTAAAAAAAAAAAATGGGGCGCACTTGTTAAAATAAATTAGGGCCTTGGGCCCTCTTAGTATTTATGTAGACTAAGTTTTAAAACCTAGTCCGATCCCCCCCTGCCTTTATATATATAATAATAATAACATAAAATGACAAAAATGAAAAATACTAAAGTATGGATCCTTATTTCTCTAAATTAGTTATATTTAAATTTTCTGCATTTTCTATTTTTCTTCTTTTAAATTTTTTTTTTGTATTTTTTAGAAAAGGGGACAAAATGGGGAGTCTACAACTAACCCTCTTTGTGGCGAAGTTTAAATAAAACTTTAGCACAAAAATAAAAAAGACACTATTTTTACCTCAAGAGTAGAATTTGTCCTAAGAAGCGTAACAACTAGTTAGCTAACATAAGATTGGTCCACTGAGTATTTGATGAAGAGTAAAAGAGAGAAGAGGCACTCTAAGAGTTGGTTGAGAAACGGTAGTAAGGTTTAGCCCCTAAAGAGCTAACTAAAAAAAAAAATGGTCGTGCCCTTCCAAGTTGACTAACTTGGGAATGTCTCAAGGGGATTAGCAACTCTGAATTGGAATCAATTTTTTAAAAACCTGGTTGTGTTCTTCTAAGCTCACTAACCTAAGTAGGAGTGCCTTAGGAGACTAGCAACCCTAAATAGGAATCGATTTGAGAAAACCTAGTCATGCTCTTTTGAGCTCACTAACCTAAGCAAAAGTGTCTTTAAGGGACTAGCAACCTTATGTTGGAATCAATTTTTGAAAGACCTAGTCATGCTCTTTTGAGCTAACTGACCTAGGTGGGAGCATCTCTAGGGGACTATCAATCCTAAATAGGAATCGATTTGAGAAAACTTGATCGTGCTTTTATAAGCTAACTAACCTAGGCAGGAGCATCTCTAGGGGACTAGCAACTCTAAGTTGGAATCGATTTTCGAAAAACCTAGTCATGCTCTTCTGAGCTAATTAACTTAGCTGAGAGCATCTTTAGGGGACTAGCAACCTTAATTTAGAATTGATTGAGGGAAGCGTTTATCAACTTACTGACGGGAATCAATGATGGAAGGTAGTACCTTATGGGCTTGTAAAAAAGAATTTGATGAAGAGAAGTGCCCTATAGGCTCGCCAAGAGAAATGATGAAAGGAAGTGCCCTATAGGCTCACTATAAGGAATTAACAAAGAGAAGCACCCTTAAGGGTTTGCTATGGGGAATTGATGAAGAGAAGCACTGTATGGGCTCACTAAAAGAATGTGGGCTTGCTAAAAGAATGTTGGTAAGGGAAGCGCCCTATGGGCTCGCTAAAAGAACTGAAAAGAGATTGAGTTAAGATAACGCCTTCAAAGGGTGGCTAAGTACAGAATAGGTAATGCAATAGGCAAACACCTTGTAGGCTAGCTCATAAGACTATTGGGAGAAAGAATTGTGAATATTAGTCATATAGTCTAAATGCAAATGCAATGTTCAAAAGCCAATGTGGTAACATTGTATAGAAATACTTACCTAACCTTGCCGATAGTACCCAAACTACCAAACCTTTCTTCAGAAAGTCCTATTAAAACTAAGTAACTCGTTCATCAAAATAGGCTCAACTCAAACCTTCGTCGTTAACCTAACGGATCATATCATGGAGCTTTTAAGGCTTTTGCTAGCTTTTTAGATAGGTTAACCTGATATAGAATACTCCTTACTTGCTCTTTAGTCAATTTGCCTCATCCTTGATTAATAACTATCTACCATGAGGTGATTGTTCATTTGGGTTTCGTCTTTCCTTGAAAAAATACTCAATAAAACTCCCTATTAAGGGGGATCAATTCATAATAGAGTATTTTAAAGAGTTTTTTCAATTAACAATGTTCTATATGTCACTTTTCAACTTCTCTCGTGTTTTTAGTATATGGGTTCAATTAAATAGAGTAAGGGAGCTAGGCCATTTAATGGAGTAGAAAGAGAGGGTAATGATTCCAATGTCGACAACTGCTAAGGATACAAACTTTGCTTGTAGAGAATGAAAATTAGACTACAGTAATATTCAAAACGATTGGCATTTTCGTAATCTAAGTAAAAATTTCCATTGACTTCACATAAGTAATACAACTTTATAGTATCAGTATTGATAAGGTCTCTCAATTTTGGATTATCCATTTGAGACAAAATTAAAGCCCCTCTTAGTAATACTCACTTCACTACATAAGGGCCTCCATAATTGGAAGCAAATTTTCCTCTAGAGTCTTATGCATTAGGGAAAGCCTTTCTCAACACCATATCACCCTTTTTAAAGTTTCAGGGTCGTACTCTTTTGTTGAAAGCCTAAGCCATTCTTTGTTGGTAACATTGATTACAATATAGGGCCATCAATCTTCTCTCATCAATCAAATTCAGCTACTTGATGCATTTCTTTACCCAACAGGCTTCATCTAACTGGGCCTCTGATAGTACTTTGAGAGATATGATCTCAACCTCTACTGGTAATATCGCTTCATTGATGTATACTAAAGAGTAAGGTGTTACCCCAATCGATGTTCTGATGAAAGTTCGATATGCCATAAGTGCAAATGCAAACATCTCATGCTAGTCCTTGTATGCAATAGCCATTTTTTCGATTATTTTTTATAAGGTTTTTATTGGCTACTTCAACAACTCCATTCATTTAGGGTCAATAAGGGGTGGAGTTCCTGTTAATAATCTTGAATTGTCGGTATAACTCTGACATAAGCTTATTGTTAAGATGAGTCCCATTGTCAGTAATGATTGTTTTTGGAGTCCTGTATCAAGCCAAGATATCTCTCTTGATAAACTTAACTACAACTCCTTTAGTAACACTCGAATAGAATGAGGTTTTAACCCATTTACTAAAGTAGTCGATGGCAACCAATATAAAGCAATGCCCATTGGATGCTTTTGGAGTAATCAGGCTGATGATATCTATTCCTTACATTGAAAAAGGCTATGGCACCAAAAGTGTATGTAATTCTTGAGGTGGGGCATTTATCTTATTTGCATAAACTTAGCATAAGTAATAATGTCTGATGTGTTTGATACAATTGTCTTCCATTGTTGATTAGTAATATCCAAGCCTCATAATTTTCTTGGCCAGTATGTAATCGTTCATGTGGAGGCTACATACTCCCCGTATACTCTTTCATTAATATCTCGGCTTCTTTTCTTCTACACACCTTAAAAGTGTACCGTCAAAAGATCACTAGTACAAAGTAGACTTGCTTACTAAGAATTAGGTAACCAATATCTTGATTGTCCTTCTATCCTTTTTCTCAGCCTCTTTTAAGGTATGTGCCTAATTGTAGGAACATTTTTATATCATAGTACCATGGCTTTTTGTCATTCGTACCTTCAATTGCCAAACAGAAAGCAGGCTTGTCTTCAATTTCAATAGGGAGGATTTAAATCTCGACTGCATCGGATATCTAGACCATAGATGCCAGAGTGGCCAAGGAATCGGCAAATTGATTTTGAGTCCTTAGTACATGATTGAAAGTGACTCCTTTAAATTTCTTCATTAGTTTAGTTAAGTATGGGTGATAAGGTACTAGTTTAGGATCTTCTATCTTGTATTCTCCTCGAGTTTGGCCGATAATGAGTAAAGAATCCCCATACACTTCTAATTATTAAATATCTTTATCTAGGGTCATTTTGAGTCCCATGATGCATGCTTCATATTCAACATTATTATTGGTATATGGGAAAACAAGCCTTATAGCTACAGGGTACTACATACCTTCAAGGGATATTAGTATTGCCCCAATTCCACACTTAAGCATGTTAGTTGCCCCAATGAAAAACATTTTTCATTTCAGTGGTTTATCATCTTCTCCTTTATTAGAACATTCTTCAGCTACTAAGATATCTTCATCGGGGAAATTGACTTATACCTCTTTAGGGGTATCATTAGAGGGATTTTTTGCAAACTGATATGTTAGAGCTTGCCCTTTGACTGAATTCCAATTCACGTACATATTGTTGAACTTTGATAGTAACATTTGCCACTTTGAGATTCTACCAATTAAGGCTGGTTTATCATGGAAGTATTTCAAGGGATCGTATTAAGTCAACAATTTTACCTGGTAATAGAGTGTGTATTGTCTAAGCTGATGCATTACCCAAACTAAAGCACAGTAGATTCTTTCAGTTTCTAAATATTTTTGTTCCCCTTCAGTAAATTTCTTACTCAAGTAATATACAGCCCATTCTTTTCCTTCCATGTCCTTTCGGCCCAGCATATACCCTATGGATTCTGGTAATATTGTTAGGTATAGAAATAAAAGCTTCCCAGGTTTAAGAGCTACTAAAATTAGAAGGTTTATGAAGTACTCCTTGATAGTTGTAAAGGCTTGCTCACATTTTTCATCCCAGTTTATCTTAGTGTTCTTTTTCAACAACTAAAACAAGGGACGACATTTATTTGTAAGTTGAGATATGAACCAGGCTATGTAGTTTAAATGGCCTAACAAGCCTCTGATTTCTTTGAGTGTGCATAGAGGGGGCAAGTTGATTATTGCTTTGACTTTATCAAGGTCCACTTCAATGTCCCTTTGGCTGATTATGAAACCCAATAATTTCCCTAAAGTTATCCTAAAGGTACATTTCTATAGGTTTAGCTTCAATTGGAATTTCCTTAACCCATCAAACAATCTCCTCAAGTTATCTACATCATTTTCTCCTTCCTTAGGCTTTGTGATCATATCATCAATATATACCTCAACTTCTTTGTGCATTATGTCATGAAAGATTGCAACCATAGCTCTTTGGTAAGTTATTTCGGTGTTTTTAAGTCTAAAAGGCATTACTTTATAGCAAAATGTGCCCCAAGTTATGATAAATGTTGTTTTAGCTTTATCTTCTTCGGATATTTGAATTTAATTATATCTAGAGAACCCATCCATGGATGAGAAAAGATGGTTCCTAGTTGTATTATCGACCAAGACGTCAATATGGGGTAAGGGGAAATTATCTTTAGGGGTTGCTTAATTGAGGTCTCGAAAATCCATGCATACTCTAACTTTTCCGTTCTTCTTTATTATTGGCACAATGTTGGCTACTCACTTGGGATAATTAGATACCTCGATGAAACCAACCTCCATCAACTTTCTAACTTCTTCCTTAATTTTCAATAAGTCATCCAGTTGGAAACTTCTTAACTTCTACTTCTTAGGTTTAATATCTTCTCATATGGGTAAGCAGTAGACCACAATTGATAGATCTAATCTAGCATATCTTCATAAGACCATGCAAATACATTTTGGTATTCAAACAGTAGTACGGTCATTTCTGCCTTTTGTTCTTCTTTCAAATTCCCTCCAATTTTCAATATTTTAAGGTTGTCATCAATCCCAACATTAACTATCTCAATTGTCTCATCAATGAAATTTCTACTCTTTTCATGTCTTAACCAGCTTTCTTACATGATACGGTAGTCATTAATATCACTCTTGTTGACTAACCTAGTAGGGCCAGAAGTGATATCAATATTTTGATCACCTATCTACACAAGGTGTCCTTGGCTTTTATTCGAAGCATTGAATCTGAGAAAAAAATATGTAAAGAAAAGAGTATAAGTAGGATCGGAGTAAAGAGGAGGAAGATTGATTCTTATTATGTTAGAAGAAATTCTTTCGAGTACAATATTGTAGAACAAAGGTAATTATTACAAAACTCTGTAAAATACTAAACCGCGATTTATCCTTTATCCTAGAGAAGACTTATTACTATTCATAGAGATAGAGAACTAATTATTCAAGTGTTGGGACTTATAGGATGGGCTAGCTATTTTATTCCTGCTAAAGGTATCCTCTTTGGTAGGCTTTGAAGTCTGGACATTAGTTTGGATGAAAGTTTCTGATAATGGTAGGTAGGTCATTAGGGTGTGATACAATTTGTCACCTCTTTTGCCCTTCACCTGCATATTTCGTAGCTCATTCATTGGAGTTGGGATGTAATCGAGCCCATAGGTACCAACCTAGCCTTCTTTGAATTTCGACCTCTCATCTTTCTTTCGATCAGCAATCATATACACTTATTCAAACATTTAGAGACTAAAGTCCTCTTGCTCTTCGATGCCAATGTAAGGTATGGCTGTTTCCTTATATATTTCATAATCCTAGTTACCTAAAATAGTGATGACTTAGCCATTTGAGATGAACTTAACCTTTTGGTGTAAGCTTAAAGGTATGGCCTCTACTAAATGCATCTAAGGTCTTCCCTATAATAAGTTGAAGGTCCTTAGGATGTTTAGGACTTATAATTAGATATTGAAAGTCTATGGGACAATGTCAACTAGTAAGTCGATCTCCCCAATAATTTCTCTCCTAGATCCATCAATAACCTTGACTGTTATCAAACTCAACTTGATTGCAATCGTATCGATGCCCAAGAGATCCAGTATGGCAAGAGGGTAAACATTTAATAATGATCCATTGTCAATGAGGACTCTTGTTATAATAGTTCACTTTCACTATTATGAAGAGAGGCTTGGTGTGTTGATTACCTTCTTCACCCAATTCCTTGGTAGAGAAAGAAATCTAATCTATGGTGAAGATGGAGTTGGTGACAAACCCCATTCTTTCGGCTAGTATTTCACAAGGGACTTTAACCTCCCTCAAAGTTTTAAATAGAGCTTCTCAATACGATTCTAATGCCATTAACAAAACCTTAAGTGATATCTATGCTGGGGTCTTAGTGAGCTGACCCATTATTTTGTACTCACTTGATTTAATGATTTTAGTAAAGGTAAACAACCCTTCTTCACATTCAGTTGGTTCATTACTTGACCTTTCTAGCACAGTCTTCTTTTAGGTCATAAATTCTACCAAAGCGGGTAATTTCTCCCATGAGTGAGCTCGATTATCCTCGATTTACTGCTTGGTAGTTGATAAGAGCAGTTTTACAATTTTCAAGGGCTAAAGACACATGGAAGGTGTACCTTTTGGTTTTTGGAATTTGCTTCTCCTCTTGTTTATAAAATTTATAGACCTTAGGCTCTCAGTCGGAACTGATCGTATTGATAGCAGGATCTGAGTCATCAAATATCATGTTGATTATGGGAATGGAAGGTCGAGTCTTGGTTTTTTTTACTACCATGAAGTCAATTGTTGTTGTGGTTTTAGACAAAAGTGCCTAGAGAGAGAGATTCAAAAAGAGAGAGAGAGAGAGAGGGAGGGAGGGAGGGAGAGAGAGTGGATCGCAAAAAAGATCGAGAGAGAGAGAGATGATTGTTGATGATTCTTGGTCTCCTATTGCTTAATTGAGACCTTATTTATAGTTTAGAGGATCGAATTATGCTTAGTAAGTTTTGAAATTTCGAAAACCCCATTAAAGAACCTTACCTAAAATCAAGTTTTTCTTTTTTTTTTTTTTTTTTTTTTCAAACTTAATTTTTACCATGTAAGAGGATGCACTTGGACGATTTTTGGGCTAATTCACAGTATACTAGGTGTACTATACAATTTCACCGTTAATTTAGTGAAATTGTGTAGTAAATGGGGTTAAAGCATACAAGAGAGGGACTAAACTAGAAGTTTGGAAAAAAAATTAAGGAAGAAGAAGAATGGTGGTGATGACTACATATGGGGCAAATGCTAAGTGTCAATGCAAGCGTCCAAATGAAAAAAAACAAAAAAAAAAATGGGGTACGCCCTGTAAAAATAAATCAGGGCCTTGGTTCCTTCTCAATATTTATGCAAACTAAGTTTTAAAACCTGGTTTGATCCCCCTACCATCCCCCTTGCACTCCCTACTAGCCCCCCGCCCCCTTCTAGAAAATAAATAATAATAAAAATAACATAAAATGACAAAAACAAAAATACAAAAGCATGAATCCTTATTTCTCTAAATTAGTTATATTTAAATTTTCTATTTTTCTTCTTTTTTTTTAGAAAATTTTTTGTATTTTTTTTTAAAAAAGAGACAAAAATCGAGTATCTATACTCATAAGAGATTTTCTATCGACCCATGAACTTCCCCAATCGGTATCACTATACCCATACAAATCAAGAGAACTGTTAGCAAGAATGAACAAACCAACATCAATAATGCCTTTAATGTATTTTAGAACATGTAGTGTTGCAGCATAGTGAGAAGTCCTTGATTGTGCAACAAATTGACTTAACTGTTGCACAACAAAGGAAATGCTTAGCTTAGTAATAGTTAAATAGAGTAATTGTCCTACTATCCAACAATAAGAGGTAAGATTTGATAGCAATTGCCCTGTATCATTGTTAAGACGAAAATCGAAAGGAAAAGGAACAGCAGATGATTTAGCTATAGTCATACTTGTATCAAAGAGGAGATCAAGAATGAATTTGTGTTGATTAAGCAAGAAACCATCCTTGTTTGTTCATGTCTCAATCCTAAGAAAGAACCAAGTTTCTCTAAGATCTTTGATAGTGAATGCTATATCCAATTCATGTTTCATACGTTGTGTTTCATCAAGAGAATCACCTACTAAGAGAACATCATCTACATACACCAATATAGCTATAAAAGAAACATCCGTATGTTTAAAATATAAAGAATCATCTACCTTCGATTATTCATAACCTAAAGATACAATGAACTTTGAAAATTCTTTATTCCATTGTCTTGAAGCTTGTTTTAACCTATAATGAGATCAAACAAGCTTACAAACCTTACTCGTACCTTCCATTAGATGATTAGTAGGAGGTAACATATAGATGTCCTCATCCGTAAAACCACGAAGAAAGGTGTTGTTCACATCCAATTGGTGAACATGCCAATGCTTAGCTGAAGTAATGGCAAGAACAGCTCTTATTGAAGTAATTTTTGCTACAAGAGAAAAGGTATGTATATAATCCACGCGTTTGACTTGATTAAACCCTTTTGCTACCAGTCGTGCTTTAAACCTTTCAATAGTTCCATTGGGTTTGTATTTTATCTTGTAGACCCACTTGGATCCTATAGCCTTCTTACCTTGAGGAAGAGAAGTAACATCCCAAGTATGATTTGATTCTAAAACAAGTAACTCTCTATTCATGGCTTCTATCCAATTAGGATCATTTTTAGCTTCAATATAGCTTTAGGGCTTTTTAATTGTTAACACATTAGCTAAGGAAATAACATAGTCTTGAGGTAGGTTATGAAAAGAATGGTCATGGAACAAAGGGTATTTGGTTGTTTAATGGGAAAAATTTCTGTTAAAAATAAAAGATGCACAATGTACATTGTGAATAAAGTCATTAAACCATTTGGGAGCATGATGAATTCTTTATGACCTTCTAATAGGAGCAGGATGAACAACTTCAACAGATTCTGATAAAGGAGTAGAAGAGAAATTTGATGTGTCTAAATGAATTGTATTAGAATTATCTAATATAGGTGTAGAAGAAGAAGTGGAAATGTTTGGACTTAAAGGAGCAATGTCTTCTATGGAAACAAAATCATGAACAACAGGAAATAAACAAGCATCAAAAGAGTGCAAATCTACATTTTGAGAATAAAAAATGTCCTTAAAGGGCAAAATATGTTCAAGGAAAAGAATATCTCAACTAACAAGTATCTGATGTATTTCTAAATCATATACTTTGTAACCCTTTTGACTCGATGTGATAAGATTCTAGGTACCGACCCGACAACATGCCAGGTTTCAGACTATATAAGAGGCTTGCTCGTAAGCTCTAATTAAATGAATGATCGATTTACATGCTTTGTTAGTGTTGGACAACCTACCCTGCTCTATTGGGTCCACTTTGTAATGTTGAATACACCTTGCTTTATCTTGACCAAGTACTCCTACAGACCTAACTATGAACTATGGTAATATCGAAAGACTCAACGTATTCTACAAGTTATGTCTTAGCCTACTATTTGTGCCATATTTTGCCAGGTCTTCCTTACCATACTAGATTCACCCTGCCTTACTCTGGTCGAGTCTGCTCTACACTTCTAAGTCTACCCTAATCAGTTCGATGTGCTCTACTCTGGTCTAAATGGCTCTATCCTATTATGCTAACATCCTTACACTACTAACCTATTCCGCTCTACAGGATTATCCTACCTTGCCTGTCCACTCTGCTTTGTCAAGCTTGATATGCTCAACCAAGATCTATTCGGTTATGTCAAGACTACTGTGCTAGGTTAGATCAAACAGGTCGGCTACTTCCATATCAGATTAGTTACTACCATATCAGGTTGGCCTAGCCGGCCTAGCCATTTGAGGTTGACCATGACAACATTAGGTCGGTCGCGGACATGTTAGATCGACCCTAAACAAAATAGGTCATGCAAAATTAGGTCCACCCAGATCAAAGCTCCAAAGTCCCCAATCACTCTTTGGAATCAAACATCAGCCCCTCACCTGAAAATCTCAATCAACTATTTGTTTTACTTATGTTATTTAGATTTCCTATTTCTTGTATTTTCCTAAGTTGTCTTCACGTTTTATTTGTAATTATTGGAATGCCACTAGGGCATCCTTTAGTCATTTTATTTATAGTTTTACCACTCTGTATAAATAGAACACTTATATAGGGTTTTATGGAGACTTTTGAATATTAACGAAAAACCTTCGAGCCTTTTCTCTTTCAAAGCTCTTTTTTACTAGCTCTTATCAATCCCTTTAACAAGTATTGTGTTGAGTAACCTTAGGCCTGATGTTCGTACATCATATCGGGTATTAGCTTAGGTCCATATATGGTTCTACGGTGTCATATCCGTAGAGTTAGTATATAGGATTTGCTAAACCATTGACTATCATTTACTTTTCGATCCATCTTGCTGCCCGAACCCATCCTTTTAGTTAAGCATGATACTAGGTTCGTGTGTTCATCCACAAATTCGTATCATCTTGGTATTAGAGCACAATTCCGAAGAGGGAGCGTGTGAAGTTGTTATGAAGGTTTGTTCATATTTACTAATTAGTGGTTATTGTGTTCCTTTCGTAGATACTAGAGTTGGTTCAATTGAAGTAAGTTTTGAAAATATTGACCCAAAAATCAATAAGTCTGCTTCTTATTGTGCTCTATTGTACTTTATTCTCTATTGCGAAAACAAAGGAGGGCCATTTTTGTGCATGATAACTCTAATTTTAAACATATTTTATATGGTGATTTTATGGCATTTCCCTTACATTTTTGGTTTTCTTTAAATAAATTGATACTTAATTGAGTAAAATTTTGATTTCAGGGTTTAAACGCGTTCTAGGCTCGAAAACAAAGAAAAGGAATCAAGTTTCACTCAATTCCGAGTTCAAACGAAGAAGTTATGAAATTTTGAAGTTGTACAGAAATTTTACCTTTGTGTAGAAAGTTACACGACCTGGGGACACGGCCATGTCCCAGGCCGTGTCTGGTGACGAAAATAAAATCCGTGTAATACACATATATAAGGAGATCTTAGGGTTCAAAAGAGAGAGACATTACAGAAACAAAGAGAGACAAGAGACAAGAAGAGACTTAAAGAGAAACAACATCAAGAAGCGATAACGACATCGATTTCAAGATTAGAGATTGTTTATCAAATCAAGAGGGGTTTTCATGTTTTATTTTATGTTTTTAATGAATCTTGTTTTTAGATTCGTTATGATAGCTTAGAATTCGAGTATTTAGGATTATGGAACCTAGGGTTTCATGTAACCCTTGGATTGAATTATAATTTCAAGAAAGTTTCTATCTTTTCTTGATTCAATTATGTCGTTAATTATGGATTGATAATTCTAGAGTGTCAATACATGATATTATGCATGTTGATTGAGAAATTGCATGTGTAATTAGATCTTAACATAATTGAAGAGAATTACATGTATACTTAGAGATAAGATACATGATTCTTCCGGAAAGTTGATTGTTTGTGTGGGAATTCATTAAACATTAATGCAATTCTAAGTTATATTACTAAGTGAAGAGATTCCGGTAAATAATTTAGGATTAGGGTTAATATGCTTGAGAAAGATATTAGCTTTAATTGTGAATCCCTCCGGTCAAGAATTATAGAAACTGAATTGAATACATTTTAAAAAGGTTACATGTTAAACACTAGGGGAAACAATTCCTAAATACATTATTGCATACTTGAAGTCGTTAGTAGTTTATTGCTTTCTAAATTGCTTAGTTAAGTCTCATAAGTAGTTTAGTTTATTAATTTCAGTATTTTTAATTCATTCAACTCGACATAATTTTCCGGTTAAATAATAAAGCTAAAGTTAATATTAGTACTCAAAATCTCTGAGGGATCGACTCGGACTCATATCCGACTATATTAAAATTGATAGGTGCGCTTGCCTCGTATCAGTGCACACTTATACGTTTCAGCGTACTAGTTACCAGGGTTAAGTTAGAAGTGGGCTTGTGAGATTGAGTCATATTGATTGTGGGTTGGTGTAACGTTGTGCTATTGTAGCAATGGTGGCTAGAATTGGAGTCGCGTAAGCCTATTACTATATTAACGTAGTAAAGTGCACGACCGGTTCACAAATGTTGGAAAAGAGATTATTGTAGTGTTTGGAGTCACGAAACCATAGCTGTAGAAATTACAAAGGCTTTCAAATTAGGTGCCTTAAATTGAAGGTAGGTGTTCAATTTTTCCAACAATAGTGCTCAAATTATGTGGTTTAGGTCATTGAATTCGGACATAGGGTCATTCAATAGGATTCTTCTATGTAGTCGCAACAACGGTTAATGGAACATGTTGTGGCTACTCGCATTGAAACTGAAGTTGTCGATATTAATTTACAGTGTTTGGTGGTTGTTAGCTATAGAGACTTTGTTGTTACAGTAGTAACAGGTGGTAGTAGTCTCCTTAGGTATTATGCTAGACAGTTTGGTGCTAGCGTTGATTACAGTTGTGCTTCTATCTTAGGGATTAGCATAGTGGTTAGTGACTCAAAGTGAAGTGGAAGATCCAAGTTGTGCAAGGATCTAAGCTTTGCAAGCATCTGAGCTGCTTTAACCTAATAGCTAAGCTGATTCTAGTATCCAAGTTGAGTCAAAGTCCCGTAGTGAAGTGGAAGATCCGAGTTGTGTAAGCATCCAAGTTGTTGTGTTCTTGAATCATCAAGTGTTGGATAGTTCTAGTGATTGCCGATGAGACTTCTTGTGAGCCGAGTTAGCCTGCTGAAGTGATACCTCCATTTAATGGCTTATGACAATTGAGGAAGGTATGGTTATGACTATGATATAAGGTTGAAAATGCCCATGTTTGAAGGTTATGGACCCCTAAATGAGTACTTAGATTGGGAATTCCGAGTCAATAAAGTCTTTGAAAAGTATCTGTGCCCTAAACTTGACAAGGAATATATCATAGAGGATCAATTTCAAGGCCTTGCTAGAACTTGGTAGAAGAATGTATTAAAGCAAAGGATCCTAAGAGGGTTGAGTACTACATGGAGTATAATGAGACCCGTAATGAGAGAAAAATTTGTACCCTCATCATATCAAGATGAGTTTTATGTAGAGCTATCTACCTTGAGGCAAAGACAAATGAGTGTCCAAGAATTTACTAAAGAATACAAGGTACTCTTGAACTAATGTGAGTTGTATGAATCTCTTTCATGTACTATCTCGCGATTTATGAGATTATTGAGGCCAAAGATTACCTGATGTGTTAACCCCTGAGGAGTAAGAAGCTTAAATGAAGTTATCCGACTAGCCTTAAGAGAAGAGTCCGTCATTAGTACCGACCATTATAATGTACAGGAACAGCTAGAGGATATGCCATTAGTACCGACCATTATAATGTACAGGAATAGCTAAAGGTTATACTTAATTAGCTTGAGAAGCTCAGAGAGGAAATGAGGCAACAAAGGGATACTCAAATAGAGAAGATTGACAAGAGAGAAGCCTGAAGAAAGGAAGTAAGAGAAGAAGAGGTATAGGTTACCAGAGAGATAAGTTGTAGGGCTAAGGAAGACCGAGCTAAATTTTGGTTAAACCCCCATGTTCCGGAAGTAGTTCCATTACCCGTTATGAATACCACAAATGTTAGCTCCAGGAATTAGTACGTTTGCCTTCCTCATATCGGAATCTTACGTCCAAGTCATCTAACAAGTTTACATTGTACTGATATGAGCAATTATAGTGCCGCACCTATGAGCTATTATCAACTGTCGATCGGAGCTTATCCGGGTTGAGGTGATGGATATGTGTATTGGGCATATATTATATTGACTATCAGTTCTCTTATGTTGGAAAGATTTGATAGATGGAAAGAGGAAGAAGAATCAATTTACGAGGAAGTAGAGAAAATACTAATTACAACAAATGAGGAGGCTGTGGGATCTGAGCTAGTTAAGCTTGAAGAGGTGGAAGCACTTACAATTGATGAGCCATCTTATGTCCTATCGACACAAGATCTACCTGCCCATGATCTTCTGTATGACCTTAAGATCGTATTACTTCCCGTAATCGATAGTTACTGGGACTACCAACATGTAGATGATCGGATCCATGATGAGTGGAAGGAAAAATCTAAGATAAAAGGTTTGATTGATAGAGCCCATGACGAGTGGAGGGAGCATTGGCTGATGATACCCTTGTTGCAAGAACCGAAGTGTATTCTTATGTTTAAATTTTAATTTTGTCTATTGGTGTTTTACCCCGAAAGGATTTTAGAGTCGCTAACTGCCAAGTTTTGGGTTGAAACTCTTCCAAGAGGAAGGGGATGATAGGATTCCAAGTACCAACTCGATGACATGCTAAGTTTTGAACTATGTAGGAGGCTTGCTCGTGAGCTCCGCACGAATGGATGATTGATTTACAAGCTCTGTCAGCATTAGAGGCTTACCCTTCTTTGTTGGGTCTGCCTTATAATGTTGAATACACCCTACTTTATCCTAACTAAGCACTTTCGCAGACCTAACTATGAACTATAGCAATATCAAAACACCCGACATACTCTGTAAGTTCTATCCTAGCCTACTATTTATGCCCTATTTTGCTAGGTCTTCCTTACCATACTAGATTCACCTTGCCCTACTCTGGTCGAGTCTGTTATACCCTTCCAAGTCTACCTTGATTAGTTTGGTGTGCTCTGCTCTGGTCTAAATGGCTAACATCCTTGTGCTACCAACCTGTTTCGCTTTACAAGACTGTCCTACCCTGTCCGTCTGCTCTACTTTGTTGAGCTCGATATGCTCAGCCAAGATCTGCTTGGTCATCTCAAGACTACCATGTCGAGTCAGATCAAACAGGTCGGCTACGGCAACATCAGGTCGGCTACGGACATGTCAGATTGGCCTCGGACAAGTCAGATTGGCCCTGGACAAGACAAGTCATCTAGAATCAAGTTCGCCCATATCAAAGCTCCAAAGTCTCCAATTGCTCTTTGGAATCAAACATTAGCCCCTCACTCGAAAATCTCAATTGACTATCTATTTTACTTATTTTATTTAGATTTCCTATTTCTTGTACTTTCCTAAGTTGTCTTCATGTTTTATTTATAATTACTGGAATGCCACTAGAGCATCCTTTAGTCATTTTATTTATAGCTTTACCACTCTTTATAAACAGAACACTTATATAGAGTTTTAAGGGGATTTTTGAACATTAATGAAAAACTCTCGAGCCTTTTCTCTTTGAAAACTCTCTTTTACTAGCTCTTATTAATCCCTTTAACAAGGATTGTGGTGAGTAACCCTAGGCCTAGTGTTCGTACATTATATTAGGTATTAGCTTAGGTTCGTATGTGGTTTTACAGTGTGTTAACCATTGACTGTCGTTTACTTTTTGAGCAATCTCATAGCCTAGACCCATCCTTTTGGTTACGCATGATACTAAGTTCGTATGTTCATCCACGAATCTGTATTATGATAGGTACCTAATGAAGATACATTTGTGACTCTTAGATTCAAACTTATCCTTAGGCTTTGGTGCAACAATTGCATAACAAGGACACCCAAATGTCCTTAAGTTATCATATGAAGGAGGCTTCTTATGCAAAACCTCATACGGTGATTTCCATTGAAGTATATGAGTAGCATTTTGTTAATGAGGTAAGTAGCAGCTAATACATACTCTACCCAAAAGAATTTTGGAAGATTAGCATGCAATTTAAGGGCTCAAGCTTTGTCTAATAGATGGCGGTGTTTTCTCTTAACAACACCGTTTTATTGTGAGGTATATACAACTATTCTTTAATGAATTATACCATGTTTGCTAAAAATTTGATATTCTCTAGATAAAAATTCACTAGCATTATAAGATCTAATCACCTTTGGAATAGTCTCAAATTGTGTTTTGGTGTATGAAAAGAATTTAGCAAGGATATAGGGTATTTAGGATTTATAAGCCATGAGAAATATCCATGTATATCTTGACATATCATCTACAGGAGTAAGAAAGAATCATGCACCAGTGATTGAACAAGTATTATAGGGCTACCAAATATCTATATGCACTAAGTCAAAAGGAAACAAAGATTTAGAAACACTAGAAGAGGAAAGAAATCTATGAAACTTAGTAAGTGAAAAAGTTTCACGATGAAAGTTGGAAATATCCACACTACTAAAACAAGGAAGATGAAGCATCTTTGAAATTGAAGCATGTCTAATCTGGAATGTATCTCAACTGAACAAGAACTAAAAGAAAGTACATGTTTTGAACTAAGATCTGGTTCTTTATGTTTAAGTAAAACATATTGAACAATTGTTGGACTTGACTTCATCAAATGTAGTATACAATGTACATTTGTGGTTCCTAAAATGGCTTTACTCATAGGGTCTTGAAACATGCATTTTTTACTTTCAACTGCTATAATCAAAGGTATATTTTGTAGTAATTTGTTAATGCACAAAAGGCTATAGCAAAATTCTTGTACTAAAAAACCATTGGTTAACATAATATATTCATTAATCAGAACACTTCCAACTATATGAACAGATTTTTCTCTACCATTTGGTAATTTAATTTGAATGGGTTTGGTAAGTGTGTATTTGTTAACTAATATATGTGTTTATGGTGTCATGTAGTCAGAGGCTCCTACATCAACAATCCAAAAGCTATCATTACTATTATTGTTAGCTAAAGAAGAAAAACTTGTACCAGCAAAAGCCATAAATGAAGAAGCTACAACATGCTTTGACTCTTGAACTCCATAATTTAGATCTACATTATTCTTTTCCTTTAGCATTCTCATAACTTCATTACAGATTTTTGAAACCAATAATGCTTCATCATTAATAGCTTGACTAACATCTTCTAGAGGTGAATTGTAACAAATTTTAAACTAAAATCCATCACTGATGCTGTAACTCTAGAATTCTAACCTCTTCTTTCTCTATTGTTTCTATATCAATCAAGGAATCCAATTAGCTTAAAATAATGCTCAACTCTGTGACCTAATTTCTTATAGTGAACATGAGTCAATTTTTAAGAAATCTATTTTTGTCTATCTATCATCAATCACAGTCTTCTACTAATTCTTTATTATAAAAGCCACGCTATCATCCCTAAAATTATTTCCACATGTCATTTATTTTTGCTTTTGTACTTGATACACCAAGTAGTAAACCTTATTTACTATTGGAAGTGTAAAGATATATGTATTTTTATTTTTCTTATCCTACCACTGTACAACTTAGAACTCTTGTATAAATACCTATATAGTATAGCTCATTAAAAAGTGTACTAGTTTATTTCTATTATTCATCTCATGGTATTTCTCTAATATCTCACATGAACACTATTATAAAGTGCCACAAACACATTTAAGTAAGGTAAATAAGTTATTTAGTTCATCTTACAACCTCTTTAGCTTATTAAAGTACATAGTTACATTGGAATTTCCCTGTTTGAAATTAATTATCTCATTTTACAATTGATAAAACAATGGTCTATTTAGAATCCCAAACCTTTCATAGATATCTTTCTACAAATCATGCATAGATTGTGAATAGATGAAGCCTTCTGATAATTCCTTGTTTATGGAGTTCAAAATCTAGCATTGTACTATAAAATCGCATCAAATCCAGTTACTTTCACTAACCAGATTATCAAGCTTAGTACAAGAACCATCTTTAAATCTAATTTTTGCTTTCACTGCTAGGGCTAAACAAACCGATCTACTCCAACTGACAAAATTTGAGCCATTGAAAATATGTTCGTAATCAAGGTTCCTAGACTATCCAATCCCGCAAGATACAATGAATCATTACAAGAGAGTTCTAAATTCATGTTCGTGTTTAATAATTGTCCATTCGACATATAGCAAGAAACTTATTAAGAGTTTGTTGATGATTGACAATGATGAAACAACACTCTATCCTAAACATGGAGAAAAGAGAAAAAAAATGAAACTAATATGAGAACAATGAGTGAATTGAATTAACTAACTAATAAGTTATACTATACAGGTACATTATGCCAAAAAAAGTCTAAGGCATCAATAATATTAGTTACCTATGCCTCTAAATTTGTTGCCTAAAGTCATAGGTAGCAAAATTTCCTCTGTTACACTAACTACCCATTGCCTAAAATAAAAAGCAACAAAATTTTTATTTTATGTATCGTAATTTGAGTATTGCCTCACTAAATTTAAAACATAGGTTTAATAGATAAATGCAACTAAAATTCTACCTTAACGCAACGAAATTTTGATATTAAAACAAAATCGTTTTCAAATAAAGGCAACAATACTAAAAATTGTTAATGACTAGTGTAATTTTATGTGGTGCAATATTTCTTTCATGAATCAAATTTTAGATACATATGCAAAGCCCCCATAATCATAACACCACTATTTATATATTTATATATATATGAATTCAATTGTTTGGTTTATTCAATTACTTTTAATCATAGATTGCAAGTTTTCTTTTTTCTTCTCAATAACTTTATATTAATATAATGCATCAATTTACTAGCTTATGCTATATAGCTTCTTTATTGCATTTAGCACAATAGAAAAAACTTGTCATATAGAATAACACTTTTAAAGTGACAATGGAAAGTACACATACATAAAGAATAGTTAAATCAAATAAAAAACTATTAAAACTATTATAGATGCATCTTTATAGATGTTGCATTAAAATATATCAACTATAAAGATCAACATTAAGATTTAAATCTAAAAAAGAAAAATGAAAATTCTATAGCTAAGCTATCATAGATCAACAGCCATGTCATTATATCTTTGAGCATTTTCACCAGTTACTCTATCTCGAGAATTATCTTGTAAAATGGAAAAAAAATTTACTATATAAAATACCTTTCAAGAAGCTATGCATAATCATGCTTTAATATGTAATTTAGTATATTATATATTCACAATATAAAGACATGTAGCATAATAGATACTATATGATATGACATTTATTATGTAATATATTATAACATATATCATAATGTATCAGGCGGTATATCATGGTCAATTATAATACATGTTTAATATTTTGCACATAAAATACTACATATATATATACTTATATGTTGAAAAATAAATTATAAACATAGATAACAATAGCTAAAAAGAAAACCTAAACTAATCAATCTTAAAGCACATGATGCCATTAGAGTAATAACAATACATAGTATTTATAGCATCAGTATAGCATGGCCAAAGCCTATGATTCTAATGATATTCAAATAAATAATAAGTCACTACTGAATAGAAGATTCTAATTGAATCGTATACTCCATTAGCTAATACAGATATGAATCGATAATAGATAGATTAATGAAATAATCATACATATATTATAACTAATAAAGAAAGAGTCTAAAGTATGAATAAAATGTAAGATAATTGCAAGAGAAAGTTAACGAGGAAAGAAAGAAAGGAAACAGTTAGGATACAAAATTAGTAAAACCGTTTTGTACTCAAATAAGTTTCAACGATATAAATGAAGAATTGTATATGGTCAAGAAGAGGCATAGCTTTGCGACCAAAGAGAGAGAAAGAGAGTTACTTACTTTTCTTTTTTATGATGTATTGAAGACTTTCTTTCTTAGCATACCAGCACTTCTTAAGATCCTCTTTTGTTGTTTAAAGCTTACTTATATAGTCTAAATTCCTCCTGAAGTTCAATAGTATTTGATAAAATAGAATCAATAAGCATGATAAAAGCATCAAGGACTGCCTCATTACAACTCACTTCTGTAACATCTAACTTTCTCATCAACTCACATTACTATGAACATGAGCATCGCATTAGTCGTGCAACTCATGTCGCTACATACAATAATAATAATAGAAAATATAAACATAGTTGATAAGAAAATAAAATAGGACAAGATATTAACTTAATTGACTATGTTAAAGACTCTAAACTTTAGTGAGTTTCAACCATGACTCTCCTTGTTTGATTTGATCTACAAAGAAACCATACATAAGTCAAGCAATTTCTTATGTTTAGTTTCATGAAATTGAAAGCCTAAGTTATCAATATTAGATTAGGAAAGCAAGCAACACTTTCTTTTCACTCTCTTCCTAATAGTATCTTCCTTTTGGAATATGTATGCTATTCTTTACTCTTGCAACGTTTATCATTGATAAGAGTTGATTTCATCATCTTTTAATTAACCTAAAACATATTAATAACCTAGTGTAAATTCCTAATAAAGATCACCAAAAATCAGCACAAAAGACTATGATATAGGACATTTGATCTATCCTTAACTATATATGTGGATGTTGAACATTCTAAAAAGAAAAAGACCATCCAAGGTACATACTTTCATATGGTCCTAGAATAAACAACAAAATTTTCAAAATTTGAGGAAAAATGTTAAAGTTCCCATTATCCTTTCAATGCAAGAAATTCAAACTACTAATTAAAAGGATTGAGATTAAGACTAACCCCGTAACTAATAAATCTCCTTAACGCAATGAATAAACTAGAGTAATAATAAATCCCAACAAATTGGATTAGAGTTATAAGTTCATTTGGATTTGCCTCTTTTGTAGTTGAAATTAATTTACAAGTTCATCAATAATAAACCTTGCTTATTTCCATTAATATTTGGTCTCCCTTTTCACTAAAAGTAATGAAATAACATGTATAGATGATGTTGGTTCAACTAAAACAAAAAGAAATATAATGGAATTAGAAAAAGATTATTAAAGGTCTCTACTAGAGCCTTACACTTGACAACATTCTTTCCCCATTAAAAGGAATGAAATTTTATCATCTCAAGTAACTTCCCTCTCAATAAATTTATGAAAGAAAAACGCGAATGCATGATAGAAATTTATTACTCATTAGAAATATAAAATATATAAACCTCAAGCTAATTCTTGATGTTATAAGCATAACTCCTAAAGAGTTATAAAGTAATCATGCTAGTATACGATCATTGAAATGAACTTACCATGAGTCTTTACATACATTGAATTAAGATTAACGGGACAGATATGTTGATACGGAAAAATAAAAGCTAGTGACATTAAACAAACACTAAACAAAGCTTGTTATATTGGCAATCTATCTTGGGCAAAGACTTCTAAATTACATTATTTTCAAGTCATTAGAGCAAAAGATTGGCAAATACAATGAAAATTAGGAGATAGAAATAGTAATCAAGATTTACGAAAATACATTTAGCAAAGTTGATACCTCTCAATTCATGTGCTTTTGTTTATTTTACTTGCTTCTCTTGAATAAATCTACATTTAGCTAAAACATCAAATACATTAGTAAAACACAACAAACATGGTAAGGAAATGCAACAAAACTACATAAAATTGTCAATAATCAATACCTCTTAAGCACAAGAACGAGACTTATTTTTGGTTAATGCTTACACTACTCAATCAAATTAGGGATTTTTAGGGTAAAAGCCTAGTTCTTTAGAGTAAAAGATAACAATAAATAACAAAATATAGAGAAAAAAACAATTTATTGAACTGTCTGTGAACTGAAGTTGCCATCAACATTACAAATAGTATTAATCCTTGAGAGGTTGAGGAAAGATAAGGTATTTTTTCTTTCCTAAACTAGTATCTTCATGAAATGGTAGGAAAGTGCAAAAAGAACAGAGGGAAAGAAGTAGGAAAAAGAAGCAAGGTGAAATATCAAGGCTCATAAGAATGCTATAATTTTTTTCCTTAAAATAAAAACACAATAGTTGCAAAACTAAAATTATATTATTAATATATATGTTTGTTTATATATATATATATCTATATCTATATTATTAAAGTAAATGAAACTTTAAATAATCGTTTTTTTTAAATTACATATTTACCCTCTATTTATTATTATTTAGAAAAAAAACTAATAATAAAATAAACTATTAAAATTATAACTAATGAATAAATATGTTTACTTACTTCTTTTTCTCTCTCTTCATTTCTTTACTCTTTCAAACTTTTTCTACTCTTCCACTTTTCTACTCTCCCACTAACTACATCAATAACTCTCTTTTCTCTCTCCCAATTTTTCCACTCTCTCACTAACTACACCTACATCTCTCTCTCTCTCTCTCTCTCTCTCTCTCCTCATTTTGCATGCATAATGCGGGTGCATCAACCATTAGTATATTATTAAAGCCCTTGAAGGCTTAAATAATGGCTATCTTTAAAATTACATAATTATTCTCTATTTATTATTATTTAACAAAAAAAAAAACTAATAACGAAATAAACTATTAAAATTATAAATAATTGATAAAATTTTCTACTTAGTCCTCTTTCTCACTTTCTCACTCTCTACCACTACATACCGCATCTTTCTCTCACTCTCCCTCTGGTAACTTACATACCTTCACATAGATAATAGGTAGCTTTTCTTTATTTTTATATATCTTATAGATTTCATACTTTTATTTTTTTATTTTTTATATCTTACTTGATAAAATTCCAAAAGGATTAAAAAAAAATAAAAAAACTTTCTTATATTTATTTGTTTCCTTAAAGTGTGTTATATGTTATAAGTTTTGTAGATTAAAATTTTAGTTAAGAAATTTGTGAAAATGAATGTTCTCGATATCAATAATAATATAATCATATATTTATCTTTTCTCTAAATACATTATATACGATTTCAATAGCGAATATTTACTTCTAGCCTATTTAAGCTAAAAACCTTATTAAGGAAAAAGGGAATATTAATTTTTCATATATCTTTTGGTTTTGATATATATCAATTTGTTTTATGAATATTAATTTTTCATTTTTTCAATACACAATGTGATAATAAAATAATTATATATTTTCCTTTTCCCTAAAATGCATATATTATAAGTAATGTAGATTGATATTTTAGTTTAAAGAATCTGCGAAAGTAAATATTCTCAATATCGATAATAATATAATCATATATTTACCTTTTCCCTAAAATGTATTATATGTAATATATAATTAATTTTTTTTTTCATTTCTTTAATGTGCAATGAGATAATAATATAATCACATATTTTTTTCTCCCTAAAATACACTATTTATTATAAGTAATGTAGATAAATATTGATAATAACGTAATCGTCTATTAATTATTTTATTGTATGTGTATTTGCAAAGTGAAATTATATAATGAAGACTTTTAGTTTTTCCAATGTAAATTATGAAAACATATTCACCAAACTACTAGATCAACAATTGTACTGAAATATGAACTAAGCAATTTTTTCTTTAATTGGAGGAACATTTGTGTTGTAAAAAAAAAAGATTAAAAATGTATAATAAAAATAATTGACTTAAATGAAAACACTTTATATAATTAATAAATTCTAAAAGTTTTTGAAAATTGATTATTGATATCGAAATTTTATAATCTAATGGGAATAAAATGAAAACAAAATTTTCAAGGAATTTAATTTAATTTTTTTAGCACATACATTGCGGTGCCCTGTTTGTTAGCAATATATGTATGTGTTCCCCCCCTTTTTTTTCATTTTTTAAAATTTTATTAATTTCGTTATTAATTTTCATGTAATTTCCCTAATTTATTATATTATATATTTTATACTAATTACATGGACCAATCAAAATGTGCCATGTAATATAAATGGACAAAAAACGTAATAGCCTTTAACGGAATCCTTAATTGATAATGCTTGCAAATTTAGAGGGCTTAAATAAAAAAAGAAAATGTAGGACTCGAATAAAAAATGTGTAAAAAATTTAGTTCTAATTTTATATTTTTCCTTAATAGAGTATTAGATCAAGATTAAGTATTAGAAAGCTCATCTTAAACCTGCTAAATCACATTCCTAATCATACTATTACTAATCCTATGTATTGTTTATATAAATAATCAGATCCATCCATATACTATCGATGAATACATATAAATACTTAGAATAAATTAATTAACTAATTAATTCTAATTCTAAAATAAGTAATAACATAATTTTAAATCTTTTGAAACTAGTAACCATATCTTATTAGATGATACAATTTAGATTACATTGGCATTCATTTGACAAATAAATTTTCTTATGAAGATTAACATAAGATTTGATAGTCGAATCTTTTGAAACTAGTAACCATATCTTATCAAATCATACAATTTAGATTATATGAATATTCGCTTGACAATTAAATTAAACTTTCTTTAAATTACTATAATTTTATAATAAACTAATTATCTAATTAATTCTAATCCTAAATAAGAAATGAAATAATTTTAGAATCTACTAAAATTTATAATCAATTAACGTCGTTTCTACTAGTACTAATATCATGCATAATCCTCTAGCCTTTTATATGTATAACAATATATTAAATAAATCAATAAAAAAACTTGAAAAAAATATAAAATGAAGTACTTAAAGGCTCTTATCAACCATCTAAGGGCTAGCAGTATCCAGCATTAGCCGCATGTAAATAATAGGTTGATCCTATATATGATAATGGGTGGCTACTTAATGCTACAATCTTAAAATATATATATATATATATATATATATATATTCAAAATCCTATTCATACAACTTGGTCAATATTTTTAGTATTTTTCTTTTTCTTTTTTAAATATACATGGTAGGTAACTACCTACCACTACGGGTAGACCGTACAACCTACTTATAATAATAGGTATAACCCATTGTGACTGTTGTTGGCTACCTTCTCTCCCTGAGTAGGGGTAGCTAATAATGACCTCCAAGTGTTTTTTTCTCATTTTTTTTTATTTTTATCAATTTATTTAATATATATTTATCTATAGAATATATGTGAAAGTATAGGTACTATTTTAAAAAATAATATATTTTTTAAAATTTAATTTAATCTTTTATTATCTTAGTCAATTATATATATATATATATATATTTCTAATAGTTAAAATAATTATTAATAATGTTGGCATAGCAATGATACATTAACATTGTGTCATGTTAGTATCCACATAGATAAAAGCAAGGATATATTTGTTGTAATTTTCAAAAAGTGAAATNTTTTATATATCTTATAGATTTCATACTTTTATTTTTTTATTTTTTATATCTTACTTGATAAAATTCCAAAAGGATTAAAAAAAAATAAAAAAACTTTCTTATATTTATTTGTTTCCTTAAAGTGTGTTATATGTTATAAGTTTTGTAGATTAAAATTTTAGTTAAGAAATTTGTGAAAATGAATGTTCTCGATATCAATAATAATATAATCATATATTTATCTTTTCTCTAAATACATTATATACGATTTCAATAGCGAATATTTACTTCTAGCCTATTTAAGCTAAAAACCTTATTAAGGAAAAAGGGAATATTAATTTTTCATATATCTTTTGGTTTTGATATATATCAATTTGTTTTATGAATATTAATTTTTCATTTTTTCAATACACAATGTGATAATAAAATAATTATATATTTTCCTTTTCCCTAAAATGCATATATTATAAGTAATGTAGATTGATATTTTAGTTTAAAGAATCTGCGAAAGTAAATATTCTCAATATCGATAATAATATAATCATATATTTACCTTTTCCCTAAAATGTATTATATGTAATATATAATTAATTTTTTTTTTCATTTCTTTAATGTGCAATGAGATAATAATATAATCACATATTTTTTTCTCCCTAAAATACACTATTTATTATAAGTAATGTAGATAAATATTGATAATAACGTAATCGTCTATTAATTATTTTATTGTATGTGTATTTGCAAAGTGAAATTATATAATGAAGACTTTTAGTTTTTCCAATGTAAATTATGAAAACATATTCACCAAACTACTAGATCAACAATTGTACTGAAATATGAACTAAGCAATTTTTTCTTTAATTGGAGGAACATTTGTGTTGTAAAAAAAAAAGATTAAAAATGTATAATAAAAATAATTGACTTAAATGAAAACACTTTATATAATTAATAAATTCTAAAAGTTTTTGAAAATTGATTATTGATATCGAAATTTTATAATCTAATGGGAATAAAATGAAAACAAAATTTTCAAGGAATTTAATTTAATTTTTTTAGCACATACATTGCGGTGCCCTGTTTGTTAGCAATATATGTATGTGTTCCCCCCCTTTTTTTTCATTTTTTAAAATTTTATTAATTTCGTTATTAATTTTCATGTAATTTCCCTAATTTATTATATTATATATTTTATACTAATTACATGGACCAATCAAAATGTGCCATGTAATATAAATGGACAAAAAACGTAATAGCCTTTAACGGAATCCTTAATTGATAATGCTTGCAAATTTAGAGGGCTTAAATAAAAAAAGAAAATGTAGGACTCGAATAAAAAATGTGTAAAAAATTTAGTTCTAATTTTATATTTTTCCTTAATAGAGTATTAGATCAAGATTAAGTATTAGAAAGCTCATCTTAAACCTGCTAAATCACATTCCTAATCATACTATTACTAATCCTATGTATTGTTTATATAAATAATCAGATCCATCCATATACTATCGATGAATACATATAAATACTTAGAATAAATTAATTAACTAATTAATTCTAATTCTAAAATAAGTAATAACATAATTTTAAATCTTTTGAAACTAGTAACCATATCTTATTAGATGATACAATTTAGATTACATTGGCATTCATTTGACAAATAAATTTTCTTATGAAGATTAACATAAGATTTGATAGTCGAATCTTTTGAAACTAGTAACCATATCTTATCAAATCATACAATTTAGATTATATGAATATTCGCTTGACAATTAAATTAAACTTTCTTTAAATTACTATAATTTTATAATAAACTAATTATCTAATTAATTCTAATCCTAAATAAGAAATGAAATAATTTTAGAATCTACTAAAATTTATAATCAATTAACGTCGTTTCTACTAGTACTAATATCATGCATAATCCTCTAGCCTTTTATATGTATAACAATATATTAAATAAATCAATAAAAAAACTTGAAAAAAATATAAAATGAAGTACTTAAAGGCTCTTATCAACCATCTAAGGGCTAGCAGTATCCAGCATTAGCCGCATGTAAATAATAGGTTGATCCTATATATGATAATGGGTGGCTACTTAATGCTACAATCTTAAAATATATATATATATATATATATATATATATTCAAAATCCTATTCATACAACTTGGTCAATATTTTTAGTATTTTTCTTTTTCTTTTTTAAATATACATGGTAGGTAACTACCTACCACTACGGGTAGACCGTACAACCTACTTATAATAATAGGTATAACCCATTGTGACTGTTGTTGGCTACCTTCTCTCCCTGAGTAGGGGTAGCTAATAATGACCTCCAAGTGTTTTTTTCTCATTTTTTTTTATTTTTATCAATTTATTTAATATATATTTATCTATAGAATATATGTGAAAGTATAGGTACTATTTTAAAAAATAATATATTTTTTAAAATTTAATTTAATCTTTTATTATCTTAGTCAATTATATATATATATATATATATTTCTAATAGTTAAAATAATTATTAATAATGTTGGCATAGCAATGATACATTAACATTGTGTCATGTTAGTATCCACATAGATAAAAGCAAGGATATATTTGTTGTAATTTTCAAAAAGTGAAATTTTGGTGTATTTAAAAAATTTTATAACATCAATGAATGAAATTTACCAAAAAGAAAAAAAAAACTTATTAATTTTTAAGCATGAACTGTTTTAACACATAATATATTAAGAATGAATTAATTTTAATGTAAAAAACCTTCATTTATGCATCACTTAAATTACTTGTTGCTTATAATAAATGCAAATGCAATTGTTTAAGGCAACAACTATTTTATTTGTGTTACATATTTTGTTTATACAAGCAACAAACTATACAAATAGTTGACAAAAATTTAAGATATAAGGCAATGGTTTAGATAAATTGTTCTACTTTCTAAAAACTTATCAGCAACACAATACATTTGTTACCATTTCATTGCATTAAGTTCATTGTAACAACATTTTTTTTTTATGTTGTTGCTTAAAAGTGTTACCTTTAATTAATTTTCTTAGCAACATTCAAAATTTTCATTGTAATTGAGCTTTATAAGCAATATGTACTCAAGATATTGGAAAACAAGTATTGTCTTAGACTCTTTTTGACGTAATGGTATTTATACAAGAGTTGTAAACTATACACGTGGTAGGATAAGATAAATAAAGAGAAAATACATATATCTTTACAATATTTTGTTTGTGAATATGGATCTGCTATTGGCTTGGGACCCAAGAGTATTATGCTAAATTGCCCCTAACTTAGATATCTAATTGTATATATTACATGTGTGCTTGTATTATTACGTGAGGTATCCTTATGATCTCTTGTGTTGTGGCATTATGTATCTAGATAAGGCAAATACTTGCGAGGCTTCACAGTTCACCCCAGGTGAGACTCGTTTTAAAATGTAGGGAATAAAAGGCACTGGATAAAGAAGAAGAAGGAGAGACCGAGAGGGTATGTCAGTGTCATACGCGTGGTTGTGAGAGGACAAAGACATACGACGAATTGGCATGCTTTTCGAGCTTGAGGCATAACACTTACAGTTCAACATAATACCGCCATATATCTAGCAAGAAAAAGATTTGCCATATAAATGATGTCTCGTCTGGATTGATTAGTATGGATACTAAGAAATGATAATGCAACAGCATAATTTGACGACAATCACATCATTAATTATCCTAGTACAAAATTACTTCAAGCTTCGACGAAATCGAGAGTTGTTCGTGGAAACTTCTATATAAATATAAATTCAAGAAGCAGAAAACTTTCCGTCATAATATATGCATGAAAAATATGGCAGAAAATGAAAAAGTCAATTATTCGAAAGGAGAGAAGAATAAAGTGAAGCATAAAGTGCATAATTATTAAGGGCATTACAAATTAAATAAATGAATAAACTTTTTGTACTTCTCTTTTGCGACTGCTTCAGTGTACTTTATGCTCGCGGAGGTGTAGGCGTAGGCGAAGCCATCTAATCCTGCCACCGCGATTAAGAGTATAAGCGGAATCAACTGAAAATATTAAGCCCAAGTTGGAATTTGATTTTCAATGGGGTGAAAGAATTTTGAACCTTGCCTCGATTTAAGGTGCCACTAAAAAGCTTAGACCCACCTTAATTGAATTAGTTAGATTTATCTTTTTATTTATATATATATAATTAATATCTAAACCCGACTTAAAATTTTAACTTATAGATATACTTGATAGGTTTCCAAACTAGTGAAATTGGTCGTCGTAAAAATTAAATTTGACGTGATAATCTACTTGAATAGCCTAACCTAAGCTCGAATTGATTGTCATCAAACCACGGCAACCTTTATAGCAAGTCCATTTTTGCAATTTAAATTAGTCTTTTCTTTTTCTTTTTTCTTTTTAACCAAACTCTCTAGTTTAGTAAGGGCAATTCCCAATAGTCATAGTAGTTCTCTTTTTTCCTTTCTAGAAATAAGAATTCATTTCAGTGATTGAATAAGATTATCGTGTTAACATCCAAGAGAAAAGTCTAAAAAGAAGAGTTTAAGAACCCAAATAAAAGGATCACATCTCTTAAACTAAAAATTGGTATTAACAAAACAGCCCCTGAATAGGAAATGTTCTATCAAGAGAATGACTGAGCCACCTAAAAGTGTGGAAAACAAAAATAAAAGAGAAAAAAAAAAAAAAAAGACTCACAAGCTTAAAGATGAAAATGGAAATGATAGAGTGCACGGAGAATGGGATGATGACGACCTCCAGTACTGAGCCAAAGAACTACGAACTTGCTGTGGAGATGGAAATGGAAGCGTGGAAGAGATAAATCAACAAGCTTGACAATGGATGGGGAATTCTTTAGTAGGTAGGGAGGGGACAATCATAGAACCATGCGATTAGAAGAATCATGTTAAGATTTGTTCTATAAAATATATGTGTAATATGTATATTTTCATTTTCTTAACCTTTTTTTTTTTTTTTTTTTTTTGTGAATTTGAAGCGGCTGGGGCTCCTCATACTCCTCTTAATTGAGATTAAACCTGGAATATATATTATACAACCTCTATATAATTTCTTAATAGCATTGAACTTATAATCACTTCCAGTCTTTGGATATTGAGAATAATAATAATTATTTTATCTTTTATTTACATGTCATAACGTATTAAGGAACCCAACGATATTATGTTTTTTATTTCTAAATATTTTCCCATTCTCCTCTATTCGTTAGTAGAGGCTTATCTCAACGGGTAGCTAGAAACAGCTTTAGGCCCTGACGCCCTGGCTGCAATAACTATTCTAGCTGATTGGTACTTTTACAAAGAAGACGACCACACTATTTTGTCAGATGATCACCAGTCACTCCAAGCGTGCATGCTTTTTGTAAGAAATTACAGAAGAGACAACATTTTTCCAAACCCTAGAAAAACATTTGGCTTGTTCGTCAATTGCAGTTGTCATATTATAAAGCCCTGTGTTTCAAGAAGTAGACATGGATCGTTGATGAGTCCATATCGAGGAAGGATCAATAGAACATAACATGCATTTTCTAAGACATTACATGGAAAACTCCAAACAAATTTAGGTAAAATATTATGGGATCAAAACAATAAATGTACTATTTGGAATAATATGTTTAAGACCCTAATGTTGATAGTATATTCTTGCTCAAGTCTTTGTACATAAGAGTATGACCTATTTTTGAGCCAAAGTCGAGCTACTTTACCCTAGTGCAAACTAGTGCAATTAGACTTGCAGCTTGCGACTTAATGATAGCAATAGGTTAGCACCTAAACATGCGACCTATTGAGAAAGCTCAAGATAACTTGAGATTACAAGTTAAGACCTGAGTTTAAGGGCTTGGATATTCGAAACCTAGCCCATGAAGTTTGCATATTCAAATTATAGGGTAAAGATGCGAATAGTTCAATAGTTATCAGATTAAGATAACTGCTTAACTGCCTCATGCCCCTTACATTTATCATATGTACAAATTTGTAGGCTATCATGTGTCTTAAGTAGTTGAACCACCTCCAATCGTGCCTCATAGCAATTGATTCACGTGCTCTCTAAATATCTATAAACAGCAAGCAAATAGGAAATCTCTTTACACTCTCCTTCCTACATTCACTCTATTCATCTCTATTAAATACTCGATTGACTTAAGTATTAAAGTAGCTATGCCAAATAGCCTTGACTCGCTCCTTAACCTAACGTGCTCTCTTTTGTAGATCCAAATACTTAGCCTAAGTTTCACCTACAACACTTGAAACTTCTAATTATCTTCAATTAAACTCCATAAGCTAATTAGCTTTCGAATAGATCTAAACACTTGCCCAACACCAACTTCCAAATATGTTGCACTAAATTATGTGATTCTTGTAAAAGCTTTTGCTCGGTATATGACCAATATCCCTAATAGCTCAATGATGGAGCATTTGTGATGTGGTATGTTCTTTATATTGTGCACAAATATGACAATAGACACTACAATTTTATCAATTGTACCCTTTGTATGTTTTATGCTTATCAACTATAATTTTATTGCATCATCACCATCGCCATCATCGAAACCTCACTAATACCATATCACTCCTAACATACGATAACTGGTGGGTTTGTAGTGAAAAGGTACATGGTGCTAGCAATGCTGATAATGGTGATGATAGGGATAGCATTGGTAAGGTAGTGTTGTGATGTGAACATAGTAAATTATGTAGTTTTTATTTTAGGTGATATTTTAGGGATTATTTTAGATTTCTTTTAGATATAAATAGCTTCTTTGCATCTTTCTTGTTTCTTGATAAATAAGTATTCAGGAACAATAGAATCTCAAACTTGTTCTTCTTGAATTGCCTACATCATGTTGATGGTAGGGTAGTTAAGGTATAGTAGGGTTGGTGCTTGGGTGGTAATTATAGTGGTTGTGGCGATAGTAATGTCACAACGAAGATATGTTAAGGTGTTAGTGGTGTAATTTTGTTAGTTGTGATAGTAATGGTGGTGGCATTGAAGTGGTGATGTAAATGAGAAAAATGAAGTAATATAAAAAATTATCATGTTTACTATTTATGGATTTGGCTCCTAAAGATTAAAGCCCCTATTAACATGAAAGTAAGATAAAAAAAGGTTTAGAACATATGGTTATCCTTAAGAGGAATTTGGTCTAATTATCAAATCTATTTTACAAAATAATAAGCATTTTTTTTATACTCATTTAGTTGTTATCTTTAGAGAGTGCCTATGAACTATTGCCCTACATAATGGTGTGAAAAAAACATATGCTTTCCTAATGCAAAACACAATAATATATACCACTCCGAGGTGGAAATGGATCCTCTAAAGTTCATGTTTCCTAAAATTATAAAAGTAATAACTAATATTGTCTAGTTTTTTGAAATATCGTATGATATCATTGTAACGTCATGTTTTTTAAAAATTTAAACAATGACAACTATTACTTTTATAACTTTAAGAAATAGGAACTTAAGAGAATCCAAATCTCTCCAAGGTAAGAAAAGATTCAATGATATTAATATGTTACGTAAATTGATGAATAAAGCGTAAATACCAATGAGATTCTAACATATGAAAATATGAATAGTAATTTTTAAAATCAAGGTGAAAAAAATTCAATAGTACTAATATGCTATATAGATTAACTAATGATGTGCAAGCACTAATAATAGTATTTAGTTTTTAAGAAAATATCATTTATGTATTTATGTGTTAGAATCTTATTAGTAATAGTACACCACCAATCAAACTACATGACTAGTATTATTGAAACTTTTCTCCTTTGAAGTTAGTGATATTAAGTTTTGATAGAAATATAATTGAAAGGACTTAAATGATGATTATTAAAAGTTTTATTTTTCATTTATGGGAGGCTCCTCTACGTAAATGTGAAAGTTTTGGAGGTTTATTTTTCATCCATCCCAGTTAAAAATTTTGAGTTTTTAAAAAGGGAATAGTGGAATGAGCTCTTGTGAGAAGATTCTACATCAATACGGCAGAAGAAGAAGCGGAAGTGAATAGAATTCGTTGTTATTAAAACTAATTGATGTTATGTACAGAGAAGCAGTATATATATGTACAGTAAAGCCTATTTAACTAGATAACAGACTGTCGCGTGACTAACTATACAACACGTGTAATAGATAAAAATACGAACATTGTTACATATTGAAAATAAATAAGTATATTAAATATAATACCATGGCCTGCATTTTATTGTAATGCATAATATGATGATACGAATTCATGCAATACAAATTGAATTTCTTTTAAAAGTACTCGTATTTTGCCGTCTAAAAGTACAACGTGGATGCATTATAATACGTTTATATAAAATACAGTAAAAAACTTCTATTATTTCCTTATATATATATTCTCTTTTCCCTTGGACCACGTATAGTGGTCAATCCACTTTTTGGATTTTCATGGGAAGAATCCACTTTTTGGATTTCTTCTCTATTGCAATGGGTGCTTGTGAAAAATAATTACTCTTACAAGGAACTCGTAAAGTAAGGGAGAGCATGCCTTATCGTACTGGGTACCTATTTAGATTTTGTTGGACTGGACAGGCTCTAAATAGGTAATTAAAGTCGTATGATAAGTTTCGAGTATTAATTTTTAAAAATCTATTTTCATAAAATAAGATATGGATAAAAAGTCAGGATATTCTATAACTATTTTAGAACCTGTACTTACAAGTTATAAAGTCCCCACCCTATAAATAATTAAATAAAATTAATAAATAAAGGATACCATTTTATCAAAAATAAAGTAAAACCCAACTTATCGAAAATTTTAAATTAAACGCTTATTAGTCTCTTACCTTCTATCTTTCATCTTCAATTTTTATTCCATCATCATTTTCTTTCTACTCCTTCCTTATTTGCTAAATCTATTATCTAGTAAAGCTTGTTTTCTATAATAAAATAGTTTATATATTTCATATTTGATAAAAGATTTAGTATTATTATTAGAGGAAAATTTGATTTTCTTAACCTATAAAGAGATTATTTTACTAATACATGTACTGCAAGGAAAAAAAATATTTTAGTTTGAATTTATGTTTTATTCCATTTTCCTATAGTTAATTGTTTGTTCCTATATTATTATTATATTTATAATGATTAAATTATATAATCTTGTGAATTTTTTATTCATATTTTAATAAATTTTTTAAATCTAGTGTTAAGTATAATGTTTACTACTTTCATTTTTTAAAACGGTGTGTTTATTCTCTCAAATATCTATGCAATATGATTATTATAAAATAAATATTTTATTTATACAAATAATGTGTTATATAATATTTCAATAAAAATTCATCCATAATAATAATAGTTAAAGAATAATTTAAGAAAAAGATAAATTGGTTAGAAGTATATCTTAATATACTCCGTTCATTAACATCATTTGAAAAATAAGTTAAATTGAGAAATTGTTTTTTGAAAAATAAAAGGGTCAAGTTTTATTTCATGTTTAAAAAAAAAAAATCTATATTGAAATTTATAAGGAAAATAAAAAAAAAATGCAGGTTCTACAAGATATCATATACAATTTATAAGGTACTGGGTATAGGTAGTTTGAGGGTACCATAGGATCAAGTATGAGTAACAAAGGTTCGAAACCTGTACCTATAAATTAGGGTACAAATAAAGCTCTATACCTTACCCATTCTATACTTGCTTATCTTTATTATAAACTACAGTTTCGTATTTTAAATTTTTAGAATAGTATTTTGAAGATCCACAAAAACTTAAATAATTGATAAAGAATTTTATAAAGGTTGTTAAGGTTAAAATGGAAAAATCTTTAAATTTTTTTTTTTTAATGTTAATACATATCAAGTGTAGTTCTTAGCATTGTCCATCGTCGTAGACAACATGGACTTCACGCATGATTATACTGAAAAGATAGAAAACCCATTTATAATTTAGTTAAAGTTGCATGGCTTGTGTGTTGTCGTCTTATGTGGATTTATAAGATTGAAACTGTTATTCTAATTAGGGTTAGGTAAAAAATCGCAAATGGTGGAACCGATCTAAATGAAAGAAGGATTTTTTTAACGAACTGTTTGGTCATGATACGGTTTGATTAGATGTAAACAGTTTGCGACTTAGTTCGAGGAAGTAAACTGAGCAGAGATGTTTTGAACCAAATTGAATTATTTTGTTAAATGAAAATAATTTCATGTAATTGTTTTATTTTTTTATTAATATTTATGGATTTCATCAAATTTTTCATATCTTCTTCTTCTTCTTCTTCTTTTTGGGATAAATTATTAAGATTAAGTTGAGTGAATTTCATAAAACATTTCACATTTAGAAAATTTTCTTTTTTAAATTGTTATTATTTTATATGTTTTTAAATTAAGGTTCTTACATTAGTGTTTTTTACATGTCTCTCATTTCTTTTCTAGTTTTTAGTGTGGTTTTTTGTATCACTTTTTGATAAGTAGCTTTACTTCTCTCCCCTTGTTGTTTATTCATCGAAATAAAATCTCTTGTTCTCATTCAATTAATTTAAGTTTGTAGAGATTTTGTATAACTTTTTACTAAGTATTATTATAAATGATAAATATATGAGAAATTTATTGGAAACATATGAAAGTTCAATGGAAAGAAAAATATATTATTAAAGATAAAAATATTTAGCAAAAATTTAATATAAACGGTTCCAACAATGGTTTAAATTGAACCAAACTAATTTTAATTAGGTTCGAAAAATTTATAAACTAAACCGTATGGTTAAGTTCAATTTAAAAAAAAATCGAATTATTATATTAGGTTCGATTCGGTAAAGAAGGACGAATAGTACTGAATTGAACCATACCCATCCCTAATTGCAACTATGTATCTCTAGATTGTTGTTTTGAGTTTGATTTGTTGCTTGGTCAAAAAGAATGGGAGAAAAAAGTGAAGTTCTCTCTATTTGATTTGTTCCTCGTTATATTTGACAATGACTTCACTTCATAACTTTCCATCGAACAATTTGGTGAAGGTTGCAATTTCAGCTTTATGAAAATAATGTGTACCTCATTAAGACCAGTATTATCGCAAAACTTGCTTCAGTTTTGATATAGTAGCTTGAGAAGAATGTAGCTTAATTTTGGATTAGATTATTGTTGGAGTAGGGCATGGATCAAGTCGACTTAAGTTAGTGGCGGTGGTTGATCAGGGCTTTTGAGTCCATTATGGATCAAATAGCACATAAGAAATTTATCGGATGCTTATTCGTGCAATTAGCCAACAGAAAATTAAACGTTTTCACATATATAATTTAGTTGAAGCAATTTCAACTTTATTTCTTATATTTTCATTTTCAATCGAAAGTTGTTCATACCATGTTACAGCTAGTGAAATTAAATTGATATAATAATTTTTGCAAGTCAATGAGAAAGAATATTTAATGATGCAATCTAAAAATTATAATATAACTTGTCCTTTGGCTGAAATTATGGTATGACTTGAAAACAATTAATATTTTACTAGCTGTCCTGCTCATAAATTATATGGATACTTTTTCTACGGATATAAGGGATATATGGGGGGAAAAAAGAATACCCAACATCCATTATGATACATAACCACAAGTTTAAATATTCTTACAATATATCAAAGCATTTAAAAATGGAAAGGAATCCTCTAAAGTTCTTAATTCCTAAAGTTAAAAAAATAGTGATTGATATTATTTAAATTTTTAAAATATTCTATAATATCATCATAATATTTATTTTTAAAAAAATCCAAATAATAATAATTATTACTTTTATAATTTTAGAAAACTTTAAAAATAAATATTCAGGATCTAATCTATATGGTCAATAATAAGACATTGAAAAATGCGGACAACTATGTTACATATACATGTCACAGTGTCAAAACGTTTATGATCTTATATTTAAGATCCGGTCCACGTAATTATATTTCGGCACTTAAATGGAGATAGGAGAAGAAAAGATTGATCGTGAGCTTGAAATGGACCCATCAATTTCCCCTATTGCAAAACCAAACACATTGCAAGCCGGGTGGAGATCAATTCATTCATCGTTCCTCACCATCTATCATTCCCACCAAACAGTGGTGTGTTTAAAGTCCAGTAGATGACCATCACATCAACAAATTGCAACGTTAGGTACGACTGACAACATTACCAGCATAGCACTAGCAGCTTCTCAGTGATCGATTTTCAGGGTCAGACCTTGTGATAAGACGATTCCTTGTTTTCGTTTCCGTCCAACAGACTTTCTAGCTTTCTCATTATCTTTTGTCCTTGTTTCATTGCTGGAAAACCACAAAACCACAAACAACCTCCTCCTTCTATCTAGACTCTAGTGTATATCGGGAGAATGAGAATAAGAGGCCCCATATTATCGGCATCTATTTCAATCTCCGCCAAGCTAGCAGGTTCGACAGTTATCGATCTTAATCGTTGTGCTTAGCATTCATTCAACAATTATCCTGGACGCGGAAGCTGCGAGCGGTTGATCTATGATTTTAATTAAATCATCAGTTAAAAATGGCATTTAATGCAGCATATATTCAATGATACTTCAAAATTTAAACCGTTCATACTTATACTTAAAATGACTAAATCGCAGATAATTATGTACTTTCTTCATCCTCAAATTGTATTATTTTGTTTGATTTTGTATTTTTCCTTAAAATATGCTTGTTCTACGTGTTGATTTTGACCGCGGCTTTAACGAAGAGTATATTAATCATAGATTTGTAGAAAGAAAAGATAGATATCAATCAATTACGAAAGTGAAAAAGTAGAAATACGACAAATAGCAGGCACATTAAGATCCTTCTCATTTTCTTCCCTCGAAGTTGTATAATAGCACAACAAAGTGATTAGAGTGAAAAGAAGAAAACTTGTACTGTTATGATAGGTCGATTTTAAATAAATTTTGGAATTTATCTTAGGCATTTATGTGCAGAATACAAAATGCACGTATAATATATTAGCAAACCCGCATTATCTAAAAAATAAATATCATGATATAATAAAACTTTTAACATATTATCATCATAGAATTAAACTATATATAGATACACCACCTATGATTGAGAAAAAGGGAAATGATGCATGTCCCTATTGTAAGTAATTCTTAATAACCTTTTATAGTGGATATACTTGATATGATTGCAGACTAACACACTAACCTATAATTATTTAAACTTTAAAAATAAAAAAAATAATACGAAAATTTTAGTATTTACACTAGAATTGTTCTAACAATGGACAATACATTTCCTTTTTTGAAATGAAAACATATGTGCATCATCTTCAACCTTTTCTCTTTCTATCATATTATATAGATTTGTTCTTGTTACATCCACTCATTCAAGAAATAGTCAATTTAAAGCCGTCACTAAGGATTTTGCTTTTTATAACTAGCTTTTTATATAATCATCCCATGTTTTTGGTACTAGCATCATTTGTAATGCGTCCTTGACTACCACCAGTACCATTATAATAATATAATAATATTTTAATTTTCAAATAAATTTGCGTGAATGTTAGTGAGAGAAAAGTCAACTTTCTCCCTTTTCGAAAAGAAATTATCTCTTATATGGGGTAATGCATTACTTCCAAAATCTCGTTGTTTGTTTTATAGTTTATCGAGATAATATAAGAAAACATCACATGTAAATTTGATGCCATGCTTTTAAAACTATAATTAGTTAAAAAGTACATTTAATTCAAAGACTACGGTATATCATCTTATAGTGCAAGATTGGAATTTTTTTTTCCCCAATGCAAACAACATTAAAATTTGAGGAGGAATGATTTAAATCAAGTCCATTTTGTTGGAAGATTAATATTCATATCATTAGTTTACAACAATTTTAATAATTAGCTTCGTTTAAGAGCTTAACAAAATTTTTTTTTTTTTCACATTATATCACACTTCAATAAAATTTCAACTAGATAATTTCAAGGGATGCTTTTCCTTGGATAAATGTCAAATGGTTATTAAAGTTTGAGAGTGAAATAGACTAATAGAAATGATTAAGTTTTGATCACTAAAAGTCATTAAAAAGAATTTTTGTTATTTTATCTAATCAATTATAAAATACAAAGAAAACTATCGAATTTAATGCATAGAGAAAAAAGTCGATCCTATGAATCATAAATTTTATGTTTATTACTTCTATAAGAGAGAGAGAGAGAGAGAGAGAGAAACAACTGTAGAGAGAAACAACCGTAGATTATTTAAGCATTAATGGGTTGATCTATTTTAGAGGCTTGAAAGTTTATAAACAGAATTGAAGGAATTATGTTATCAGTTTATTTGAAATCAAAGAATGGGTTCATTAAATGAGAGAGAGAGAGAGAGAGCTCTTCCTTAATTATTTATTAAAAATCATTAAAGTCATATTATATGATTAACTGATTAAAGTTTATAAACAATTTTTTTCTAGTAATAAGGAATTTTATTAAATTCTAGCAAAAGCTAAAGAAGTCCAAACACAAAAGCAAAACATCCAAAGAACAAAATTAGCCAGGTTCCATCATAACCATGGCAGAAGTCTAATAATAAAATCCATCTAAACTAAGAAAAGATAATAAAAAACTAGGGATTATATCCTCAAAAACGCGACCTGGGTCCATCTACATTCTCTCCTTGACTAGCACATCTACTACTTTGTTCTAGTCATGGCTTACCCTATACGGATTTATAGAGTGAAAATAAGTTATGTCATTAATGCATCCTACAAGCTTCAAGTNTTTTGACACTGTGACATGTATATGTAACATAGCTTTTCGCACTGTGCAATGTATTTTTAACATAATTTTCGGCATTTTCCAAATTATTTATTTTTAAAAAAATCCAAATAATAATAATTATTACTTTTATAATTTTAGAAAACTTTAAAAATAAATATTCAGGATCTAATCTATATGGTCAATAATAAGACATTGAAAAATGCGGACAACTATGTTACATATACATGTCACAGTGTCAAAACGTTTATGATCTTATATTTAAGATCCGGTCCACGTAATTATATTTCGGCACTTAAATGGAGATAGGAGAAGAAAAGATTGATCGTGAGCTTGAAATGGACCCATCAATTTCCCCTATTGCAAAACCAAACACATTGCAAGCCGGGTGGAGATCAATTCATTCATCGTTCCTCACCATCTATCATTCCCACCAAACAGTGGTGTGTTTAAAGTCCAGTAGATGACCATCACATCAACAAATTGCAACGTTAGGTACGACTGACAACATTACCAGCATAGCACTAGCAGCTTCTCAGTGATCGATTTTCAGGGTCAGACCTTGTGATAAGACGATTCCTTGTTTTCGTTTCCGTCCAACAGACTTTCTAGCTTTCTCATTATCTTTTGTCCTTGTTTCATTGCTGGAAAACCACAAAACCACAAACAACCTCCTCCTTCTATCTAGACTCTAGTGTATATCGGGAGAATGAGAATAAGAGGCCCCATATTATCGGCATCTATTTCAATCTCCGCCAAGCTAGCAGGTTCGACAGTTATCGATCTTAATCGTTGTGCTTAGCATTCATTCAACAATTATCCTGGACGCGGAAGCTGCGAGCGGTTGATCTATGATTTTAATTAAATCATCAGTTAAAAATGGCATTTAATGCAGCATATATTCAATGATACTTCAAAATTTAAACCGTTCATACTTATACTTAAAATGACTAAATCGCAGATAATTATGTACTTTCTTCATCCTCAAATTGTATTATTTTGTTTGATTTTGTATTTTTCCTTAAAATATGCTTGTTCTACGTGTTGATTTTGACCGCGGCTTTAACGAAGAGTATATTAATCATAGATTTGTAGAAAGAAAAGATAGATATCAATCAATTACGAAAGTGAAAAAGTAGAAATACGACAAATAGCAGGCACATTAAGATCCTTCTCATTTTCTTCCCTCGAAGTTGTATAATAGCACAACAAAGTGATTAGAGTGAAAAGAAGAAAACTTGTACTGTTATGATAGGTCGATTTTAAATAAATTTTGGAATTTATCTTAGGCATTTATGTGCAGAATACAAAATGCACGTATAATATATTAGCAAACCCGCATTATCTAAAAAATAAATATCATGATATAATAAAACTTTTAACATATTATCATCATAGAATTAAACTATATATAGATACACCACCTATGATTGAGAAAAAGGGAAATGATGCATGTCCCTATTGTAAGTAATTCTTAATAACCTTTTATAGTGGATATACTTGATATGATTGCAGACTAACACACTAACCTATAATTATTTAAACTTTAAAAATAAAAAAAATAATACGAAAATTTTAGTATTTACACTAGAATTGTTCTAACAATGGACAATACATTTCCTTTTTTGAAATGAAAACATATGTGCATCATCTTCAACCTTTTCTCTTTCTATCATATTATATAGATTTGTTCTTGTTACATCCACTCATTCAAGAAATAGTCAATTTAAAGCCGTCACTAAGGATTTTGCTTTTTATAACTAGCTTTTTATATAATCATCCCATGTTTTTGGTACTAGCATCATTTGTAATGCGTCCTTGACTACCACCAGTACCATTATAATAATATAATAATATTTTAATTTTCAAATAAATTTGCGTGAATGTTAGTGAGAGAAAAGTCAACTTTCTCCCTTTTCGAAAAGAAATTATCTCTTATATGGGGTAATGCATTACTTCCAAAATCTCGTTGTTTGTTTTATAGTTTATCGAGATAATATAAGAAAACATCACATGTAAATTTGATGCCATGCTTTTAAAACTATAATTAGTTAAAAAGTACATTTAATTCAAAGACTACGGTATATCATCTTATAGTGCAAGATTGGAATTTTTTTTTCCCCAATGCAAACAACATTAAAATTTGAGGAGGAATGATTTAAATCAAGTCCATTTTGTTGGAAGATTAATATTCATATCATTAGTTTACAACAATTTTAATAATTAGCTTCGTTTAAGAGCTTAACAAAATTTTTTTTTTTTTCACATTATATCACACTTCAATAAAATTTCAACTAGATAATTTCAAGGGATGCTTTTCCTTGGATAAATGTCAAATGGTTATTAAAGTTTGAGAGTGAAATAGACTAATAGAAATGATTAAGTTTTGATCACTAAAAGTCATTAAAAAGAATTTTTGTTATTTTATCTAATCAATTATAAAATACAAAGAAAACTATCGAATTTAATGCATAGAGAAAAAAGTCGATCCTATGAATCATAAATTTTATGTTTATTACTTCTATAAGAGAGAGAGAGAGAGAGAGAGAGAAACAACTGTAGAGAGAAACAACCGTAGATTATTTAAGCATTAATGGGTTGATCTATTTTAGAGGCTTGAAAGTTTATAAACAGAATTGAAGGAATTATGTTATCAGTTTATTTGAAATCAAAGAATGGGTTCATTAAATGAGAGAGAGAGAGAGAGAGCTCTTCCTTAATTATTTATTAAAAATCATTAAAGTCATATTATATGATTAACTGATTAAAGTTTATAAACAATTTTTTTCTAGTAATAAGGAATTTTATTAAATTCTAGCAAAAGCTAAAGAAGTCCAAACACAAAAGCAAAACATCCAAAGAACAAAATTAGCCAGGTTCCATCATAACCATGGCAGAAGTCTAATAATAAAATCCATCTAAACTAAGAAAAGATAATAAAAAACTAGGGATTATATCCTCAAAAACGCGACCTGGGTCCATCTACATTCTCTCCTTGACTAGCACATCTACTACTTTGTTCTAGTCATGGCTTACCCTATACGGATTTATAGAGTGAAAATAAGTTATGTCATTAATGCATCCTACAAGCTTCAAGTGACATAATCGAGTGTTTACATTTGGGTTTTTTATCCAATCCATTGCCATCTCCGAATTGGATTCCACAACTATATGCTTAATACCTTTTTGTTTTGCCCATTCAAGTCCTTCGAAAATCGCCCATAATTCTACTTTTAATGATGATGCGTTAGTTAGTTGTTTCATCATTCCTCCTATCACCTTTCTGTTATGATCTTTGGTTATCATCCTAATATTGCCATGCTTTCCATTTTCGTCCACTACTCCATCACAATTAAGCTTAATTTCTCCCTCAACTAGCTTCATCCACTTTGCTTCTCTCGTCGAATGATCATCAATCTTTTTTTCTTATGTACTGCCTACCATTCATTGGTTTCAGCTTTAATCTACCACCTCCATTGGCCATTTATGGGTGCATTTTTGAAAACTCTTTGGGTCCTTTCTCTCCAAATGCTCCTTAACATGAAAAGAATCTGAGCTTGTTTCAAGGGATTTGGGTTAGACAAGGTCTTCCTCTTCCACTTCACTTCCTTTCTTAACCATTCCTTAGCTTCATGTAAGTTCTGCACATGCTTAAAACTCCTTACATTCAACATTCGCTAACCTTCTCTATTGACATCAAATTGAAAGAACAGGTGGGAAATAGTTTCATTTCCATTCCTACATAGTAGATAGGTTGAATCCACCAAGATTCTTCTTTTATTTAAGTTGTCCCTCGTAGGTAGTCCATTTAACAGGATCCTCCGTAGCAACATCTAGACCTTCAGAAATGCCAACGTTTTCCATATCCAGTCCCAATTATTATCAATCCAATCTTCACTAGGTTCCTGACATAGCTGATCATAAGCAGTGTGACTAGAAAGTTATCTACTCACTTCATTCAGCCAATACTCTATATCTTCATCTCAATTGTTATCGAATACAATAATATTACCTAAGCGCCAGTAGGTATTCTGGTCAATAAGATAGCCTATCACCTCTTCCTTATAGTCGTTGATACCGTTCCAAGCTTGCTTGCTTTACTATTAATAAATGATTGAATTTGTCAAAGGGACCAAAAAGCCACAATTCACTCTTCGACTCTGTCCAACCATCCTTCTAGAATTTAGTCAAAGTTTCATTCCTTATTTGATGTCTCGAGTTCTTATCTACCCAAGTCATAGCTTTCTACAAGGCTCTGAAGAATCTCAAACTAGATCTTACACTTCTTTACCCTTAATTCATCCTATATTTCCGCTTTATGACTTTAATCCATAAGGTCTTCTATTTTTTCACTTCTTAGGCAAGTCTGCAGAAATTAGCTTTATTTCTTTTGTTTATGTCTAACATTCCTAGACCTCCCTTCAATTTCATTCTCTTTAACTTAACCCAATTAATTAGATAGATCTCATTCTTCTCATTCGTTAACCCCCAAATAAAATCCCTATGTACCCTCTTGTTCTGCTTAACAAGAGACTTCGAGAGAGGAATGGCTTGAGAGTAAAAATTGGATATATTTTCCAAAACTGATGTTGTTAGTAATTTTCGACTAGTCATGCTTAACATCTTAGCTTTCCAACCTGATAGCTTCTGCCTAGTTTTTTTTTTTTTCTAAAATGAACTCTAGATCTACTTTATTAAGTCATCCCCTAAGCTTCATCGATATGCCCAAATACTTTCCTAGACCAGCATTCGGCCAAATTCCAAATGTATTACAAATGTTGTCTTTATAGCTCCTACTTGTATTCCTAGAGAAGATGATACTAGATTTCTCAAATTTTACTTTTTGTCCCAATACTTCACTAAATCTTCGTATTACATTCATCATATACCTTGTACTGGCTTCTATAGCCTCCCCTAAAAGCACAATATCATCTGCAAAAAGGAGATGTGAAAGGTATACCTAAGCTTCCTTTATTCTAAGCAACTGCCATTCTTTCAGCTCCACTAAATGGTAGATCATCAGACTAAACATCTCCATAACTATGATGAGAAGGTAAGGTGATAGCGAATCACCTTATTGAAGCCTCCGAGAACTCTCAAATGCTTCCATCATAAATCCATTGAAGACAATTTAGAATGAACTAGAATTAAGGCAGATGAGACGAGATTTATCCATAAATCTAGGAAGTTCAAGTTACTTACGAGGTCTTGACATAGTTCCATTCCACTCTATCGTAAGCCTTTTTCAAGTCTAGTTTTAAAAGTATTCAGTTCTTCTTTCCTTTTCAGCTGTCCAAGGAGTGTAGGATTTCTTGAAAAATAATTAAGTTATCCCTTGTCGTTTGTCTTAGAATGAAACTCAATTGTTTAAGGCTAATTAGGTGGTTCATACTTCCTCTCAGCCGATTCACTAGAAGTTTAGAGACCACCTTATACATAATAGTATAAAGGCTAATGGGCCTAAAATCTTTTATCTTGTTGACTCCCATCAGTTTCGAAATGAGAACAATCAGCTTCTTATTCAGTTTTGACATCATATATTGTTTTTCTAGAATGCTTCTAATTGTTTGACAAACCGTAGCACCTACTACTGGCTAGCACTTCTTAAAGAATTCCACACTTAAAGCATCAACTCCTAAAGTTTTATGGTTCCCTATATACCACTAGGCACTTTTAATTTCCTCATTTAAGAAATTTTTCCCCAACTCCGTCTTCTCATCTTTTGATAAATTATGTTGTCTACCATCCCAATCCTCCAAAGCTCTACTTCTCCATTCCTTCCCAGTCGAAAACAGATTAGAGAAGTGCTTATTGACCAACTATTGAATGTCCTTTGCATTAGCTACCCAATTACCAACAAAATCAAACAAGCCACATATATGACCTTTTGATCTTCTACATAAGGTACTAATTTGGAAAAATCTAATGTTCCTCTCCACCTCCACTATCCACTTTGCCCTAACCTTTGATGCCCACAGTTTCTCTTCATAACTTAGGACAACTTGTAGTTCTTGCTGCAAAAAATATTCCTGATCTAGAAGCAATTGCAATTGGTTATGCATAGCTTGTTTCTTACATCCTTAAGCTTCTTCTTCAGCTCTTTTTTCCTCACATGAATTAATCCAAAAGTTTCTGTATTCCACTTCTTCAGTTGGGCTATAAAGAATTCCAAATCATCAAGCCATTTAAAATGATTAGGATCTCAACAATGTTGCACAAGGTTCTTGAAGTTTGGATGTTCTAACCACATAGGCTAGAACCGAAATGGTCTATTAGGTTTTGGGTCACTTCTAGTTTCTAGGAGGGTATCAAGCAATATAAGGAGGTAGACAGATTGGTTCAAAACTAAGTGAAGTTGTAAACCCTACAATTTCTAAGTAACATTTGAGAAGTTGAAAATGTCCTTCGATTATTCTCAAGGATCAACCAAACTAAGAATCAAGCTTAATATAAAAGTTGTATTCATAATAATTGACTTCATAATTATGATCCAACTTAAGAACTCTAAAGTTAAAATCGATCCTAAGAGTTAACCAAAACCTTAAACCCTTAAGTGCAGTAGAATACTTCTAAACTTTTGAAAACCTTAAAATGTAATAACAAACCTTAACTTACTAAAACCCTAAACCTTAGAATGTAATAGAAACATTCAAGTTTATCGAAACCTTAAACGAACAATCGAAAACTTGACTATTAAAATTGAACACTTAAAAACCCTACATTGAAGGCTTAAACCTAACCAAGTTTGAACTAGTCTTAAATTACTTACAACTTATTATGGATGCAATTTGAAGAGAAGAAATATTTAAGAACCAAACCCTAACTTAGCCACTTGAATAAGATAACCAAGTAGGACATACAAGAGTAGAATTAGAGAGTCACATGTGTAAGGACTAGGATCAGCCACCCCATCTAATTTCCCTCCTAATTTGAGTTTTAACAAACCAAAGTCAAGAGTGTGAACTTAGTTGACTTATAAACTTAGAAATTTCCATAAGTTTAGATAAGACAATTTCCAATTCTCTATATAAGTTGTACTACTTATGGAAAAAGGTAAATTAACTAATTTCCAGTTTAAGTCAAAAGTCAAGATTAATGGGATAAGCAACCATGCCTTAGAGACACCAACACCACCGGTTAAGATAGGGGAGTATGGCTTGCCATCCTTCCATCTTTTCAACCTTTTCTCATTAGTTATATCCCAATTGATAGTTACTTAAAAAGCATACACAAAACTATCACATTCCTTGGATTATGTAGATCAATGTGATAAGAATTGGGCAAGAAGTCCTAAAGCAAGAACCAGCCATTGAAATTCCCCCCAAACCTCGCTTGCTTTCCCATTCTTCTCAAGACAAATAATACTTAAACATGATAAGAAAAAGCTCTCCAAACAGATTATCCTAATTGCTTAAAAATACATACAAATCACATGCCAACCACCCATTTGAGCACCTTAGGTTTAACCATCAAAGAAGACACCCCAAACCCACTCTATACTTCACCATTTGAGAAGACTCTTGAACACTAACAAGCACCCTAGATCATAGGATTCAAGGAGCTAAGGGAGGCTTAAAGAGGCATAAACTACCACCCATCCATCTAGTAAAGTATACCTTGTCTTTAAATGTCTTTAGAGTACCATGTATAGAGTTCCATTCCATGTTTATGTAAATATATCAAATACTTTAGAAGTTCTCTTAGCTAAGTTAAGTGATAACTTCTTGAACTTTCTTCACAAGTGGAAGAACTTGAGTAGCTTAAGTTTGTTTCCTCTTAGTGTACATGTAAGTTACTTATAGTATAGCCTTGTAACTTGAGAAAACAACAAAAATAAGCTCATGTAAAATCTCCTAAAGTGCTAGACAAGTGTTGTATGAAGCATGCCTAAGTGTCATCTTCACTTATATTAAGTTTCACATACATCAAATCAACCTTAGGTGATGGAAAAACCATTATATGAAGTTTTAGTGAAGAAATCACCACATAAAAGCCTAACCTAAAGCTCTGTGCCTAAAAGGAGGTACATGTTTCATGTTTCCCACTTTGTATTATGCTAAAATAATGCACTTACAAATGGTAAAATAAGCATGAGTTAAAGTACAAGTAAGTGTAAGGCCTTGGTTTAGCACATGAGTTAAAGAAACAAGGAGTAAAGATTGAAAAATGAATTTAGGAACTAATAGACTAAACTGACTAGATTTGTAATTAACTTTGAATCTACTTGAACATACTTAAAAATGTAGTAAATAAAGTGAAAAAACCAACCAAGACTAGTAAGATAAATTGCTAAGGGCCTAAAACTCAAAATCGAGCCTAAAACTCATAAGGCAAGCCAAAAAGTCTAAGAAAAGATGTCACAAAGCCCATAAAAAGCTCACATTAAATTTCCTAAGCCCACCAAAGTGATAAGTGTTGCTAATGTAAGAATTAGGCCCATCCTTGACCATAAAAGCCACTTAAAAGTCTAAGAAGTGCAAGATAGTAATAAGGCCAAAAATAATAAATGAAAATTGATCCTAAGAAAGTAATTAAGCCTAAATAAAAGTCTTAAGCCCAAGCCTTAATAATTTCACAAAGTAGTAAAAGACCCAATAACAAATTCAAGCCCAAAAGAAAACCCAATCCTTAGGGATGCTACTGTTTTGGCCTATAACCAAAATTGTAGGCCCCATCTCTCAAATCTAGCCATATCACGTGAAAGTACACTCAAAAGTAATGGAAATTGACTATAAGAACACAAAAATTGAATTTAAAATGAGAATATTATATGCGATTGAAGATTTAGCTTAATTGGGAGAAAATTTTAAGGCTAAGTCAAGAGAAAACTTTAATAGAATCATAGTTTGACAATATAATATATCAAATCCTTATGTTACTATGTTTACTGAACATCCTATGGTAGAGTAAGTGATTCCTAATGACTTCATGCTTGATTTTAGTTGTAGTATAGTTGCATTAAATTAATATTATATAAATTGGTTACATGGTTGTTTGGGGGGTGGTGTTGGATTATGGGGAATGCATATGTATAAATTCATGATCAATTTCATGATTTAATAATGAGATATGAATCAAAGCTATTGTATGATTGGATTATATGTTGTTGTTATGGTATGAAAATGCTTGATCACCTAAGTAATCGGACCTAAGTACTTATTTGACTATGAAATAAAATGAGTCATACATGGTACATCATTGCATTATAATATATCAACTACCATCTCAAGTGGAAGGTAGGAAGGGACTCATAGGAGTAAGGGCTCTTGAAGGAATTAGTTAGGTACATTATGCCATGTTATTAAGTTCTTGTCTCGACCTGATTCGCTTAAACTATATAAATATATATATATATATATATAAATCGTGAATACTCCACTTAATATACTAGGTTGGAATTAAATAATATAGAGAAAGTAAGGTTATCAATCCCTTGAGAACTGTAATATTACTAAACCTATGATAGTTCTTATCAATATTCAGGTAATCAAAATTAAATTAATTAATTTAATAATTACTCTAAAACTATTGAAAAGAAAATAACTATGAAAAATCTAAAATTAAGCAATCAATTGAGAATTATGGGAAAACAAAATCCACCTTAGATTATGCAAATCAAATTATTATTATATTATATAGATTAATAGCTATATGATCATTTAAGTGAAATTATTATATTTTAAAACTTAAGGATTTAAATAACTTTGAAGAGTCACGTAGTTTAAGTACAATTTAATTATACTAAATATTAAGGCACAAACTAATCACCTAACGGATAAATATTAGAATATTGATATTGTGTTAGCTTGAAGTTATAGGTTTGAATCTCGCTAGGCATTTATGAGCCTTTTATTTTTTCATTTTCATTTTTACAAAAAGTGAGTTGAGCGTATGGGATCCACATTTAATCAAATCTTTTGAACCTAATTTGATCGAATTTGAATTATTATAAAAAATTTAAATTTAGTTTAATTTTTATTAAATTAAATTTGAATTGATATAAATAATTTGGATCTAATTTGATTTTTATCAAATCAGATTGAAATCAATATAAGAGATTTGATTCGACACAAGTACGTGGCATAAGGAAAGAAGAATGCACACTCCTGAAAGAGAAAAAATCCTTCGTCAACAAATTCCACACAACTCTAAACAAACATCAAGCTAAACACGTTGACTGAACACAAGCCTCCGACACTCCATCTCCAACGTCCCATCCTTGACCAATTACCTTGCATAACGTTGTCCTTTTCTCCCAACTGCGCACTATCTACACTAACAAATACACAACCACAGCAACGTCCAAGCTACACGCCTGGATCACATTCCCAACGGCTACGCCAACAGCACATTCAAAACAATCTCAACGACCTTGTGCGACTCTAATAGCAAGTTCTCATTCGAACAGCTCCTTCGCATGCCCACCAACACACAGGTTCCTCGCCGATCAACCAAGACTTCACAACTTCGCCATGCTCCACTGTCCATCTTCCTTGCCTAAGCTATGTCCAGTCATCACGCCGTTGCACCACATACGATCATCACCGAGCACGCCATCTACTGTATGCAACAACCGGCCCGCACGATAACTCCACAACAACCACCGTAAACACCATGATCACTACTACACTCCCACTGCCGCACTACACTTCATCACCCCTACACGGAAATGACATGTACGACCTTATACCTCCAACACGACATACCGGATCATCTCAAAACGTTGTTGCAGACATGGTTGTTCCCCACGCTATCACCCTTGTCTACTCCCTGAGTCCCGAACACACACACATATGGAATCCTAATCACCTGACACGCTGCAGCACATACTACACTTCGCCGAAGCTTCACACTCCTCAATCCATGCCACATGACCTCCTGACTGAAAAGCTCGAACACTCACTGTATGCCCCTGATTGACAATCCATTCACGCGATCAATCACATGACCGTCGGATACAATTCACGCCAACACACTCACACGAATACGTCCACAACAACATCCAAGCTAGCCACCTACACTCGACACACTTTGTACACCATCCACCGCTGCTGACCGCGACCAAACTCGCCACTATCGATTGCTGACAATCTCTACACACAAATTATCAATCACTATCGTACAGTGGACATCGCTGAAACCAATATTCAGGTTCAGTTTCTTTTCAATTATATATATATATATTATATATTATTTTATTATTATTATATTATTAGTTATTATTTATTAGTTAATATAATATATAATATTGAAATACGTTAGTTTAGAAGTTTTAATATCAGTTTATATATCAAGTGTATTAAATAAAATTATTTTATTTAGGTGGATAGTTATTTAATAGATATATGTATATATGTGTGTGCATATTAGTTTAGGGATTTTTTTAGTTAAGATAAGTTTTTAGGGTTTCCTCATATAGAAAACTATTTTGTTTTTTTTTTTTTTAGCTTAGGTGTTCTTCAGCATTATATTTGTTAGATTTCTTCACTCAAAAAATTCATTTTTGAAGTAAAAATCAATAATGAAAAACCTTTTTTTAAAAAACATATATGGGTTTTTAGGGAATTTATTTATAAAATAAAAAAAAAAGGATTAGGGGGCCCTTTATATTTTTTTAAATAAACTGAGTCAATTAAAACATAAATCCAATCGGTTTTCAAAATTAAAATAAACCAACAAGTTTTTAAAAAGAATTACGATCGTCAGATCCCAACTAAAGGATATGTAGGCACCTTCAAGGTGACATTAAAATTTATAGAAACTTAGGTTCTTTTTTTTACTTTTCTCTTAGTCTTTATTTTTTCTTAAAAATATTTTTAAAAAAATAATTTAGAAGGATAAACCTAATTTCGGAAAATAGATAATAATATCCGTTAGAGTTTAATAGGTTAGTCCCCAAATTCAGAATCATCTAGTTTTTCATTCAAATTGAAATCAAAAACCAATTGCTAAATCGTAATCAATCTACTCAATTGATTATAATTTCTTTTCTTTTTTCTGACTCCGATTGAGTGACGACTCCAAAAGTTGTTTCCAATAAAAAATCGAAATTTCCTAATTTCTTTAGTCGATGATTACTATTAAATGGGTTAGGGTTTAGTTTAAATCAGAAAATGAGAAATTAAATTAAAATGAAGAAAATCAAAAATTCATGTTCGACGGTTTATCAACTCCACTAGGGACTACCATTAAAGAGGGCTAGCTACTAGAGTCTACTGAGATTAGGGTTATTTTTCAAAGAAAATAATAATAACTTGAGTTGGTTATTTGTCTATTTATTTATTTGCTTTATTTTTCTATACTAATGTTTTTCGTTGTAGTTTATTTACGGGGGGGGTGTCAATTTGGGGTTTTTATTTTATTTCATTTTTCTATATCATAAACGCATGGTAGATATAGTTAGAACTAGATTGTCTTAGGACATTAGGAGGGGAGCCATTGTGTAAACTTTGGATGCTGTAAAGTAACTACCTTCCAGGGTCAATCAAGCTACCCTACTTAAGTTAAGATGTGACCATAAAACCGTTGCTTTGAAAAACGCAGTGATTATAGAACTTAAAGACCTTTAGAACCTACCCCTTGCATGCATGAAAACCTTTTTTTTTTCAAAAATCACAAGAACCCTTGATGTGGTAGACCTAAACAAGCAAGGACAATTGTGAAGTTATAGTTGTAATATTTCCCTATAAATAACTTGTAATAATTATGTGTAAAGTTTAGAATAGGTTGTGATTGTAATTTTATATTTTCTTTAGATAGTTATGGTTAAATTGAGTCAAGGACCTTTCGAAGAAATCTATGTCCACCTACCATATTGGCCTCAAAGATTACTCTAGATGTGATTTCGACTCTTTAGCCTAAATCAATAGTAGTTTATCAAGACCAAGATTGGGCCAATCCTCACCTTGTAAAAGATCCCCGTAAACATCGCTTTAGTGTAGGCCTTAATTCATCTATGGGAGCTCGAATCCATTAGTTTTTGTATGGGCCCACATCAACTAAGCCCAACCTTAGAAGAGTACTCCTAATTATTGTGAGCCCCTGCTATCATGGATTATGTCTATGTCTTAGACTTAGAAGCTATAGCACCAAAGATATTTAGCAAGTTGTTGGGAATTAAGAAAACTGAGATAAACCGGGTTCTAAATCAAGGAAAGACCATTTAGTTAGAGGATGTCATGGATTGGTTTTCTACTAAACTGAAGCATAAAGATAAATGGGAGGTTTTTTATGCAAACTTGGAAGCATGGCACCGGCATCAAGTCAATGCTTTTATCTTAGTAGTCTTCAATACTATTTTGTTCCTTGATGATAGATGCTAGGTCTACTTTAGAGTTGTAGAAATTGTAACCCAATTCCTTGAAGGAAAATCATATGTTTCAACCCTCTTAGTTGAGCAAATCTGGTCACTGAATCATCTCAAAAAGAAGAAACGAAGAGATTTGAAGACCAATATGGTTCTACTTATAGTTTGGTTCATCAACCACATAAGAACTTACTAACTCGATTTCAATCGGGTCGAGTTTACCTAGCAATACGATCTCATCAAGTCCTTTAAAGAAAGAATTAAGTTACCAGAAGATATAGCTACCCACTACTAGGTCCAATATTTTCAGAGTATGAAAGCAGAAGAGCTACTATAGATGCCCAGGTGGTTTGCAAGCAAGGAAATGATAAGAGAATGTGAAAATTTCAAGGTCGTACCCCTGATTGGCTTCAACCTCTGTATTAGATATGTCCTGGCCAATGGACTCATCGAAGATGTGATCCTTAAATCATCATTAGAAGCCATCTCATTAGACTTTTATAACCCCAGCATGTTGGTGGTTAACAAAGTGGCTAAGCTCCTAAGCATCTGAGCACTTTGGTGTACAAGAAAGACTACCCCTATTGCTAAGGGGATAGTAGGTCGGAGCTAGACAACCAAAGGGCTTCTTTATCGCCAATTGAAGAAGCTTAAAGATATGCAAGAGACAAAGGAAAAGGAAGAAGTCCAAGTCAAAGCTGAACTCGAGAAAGTAAGTGAAAGAGAGTAGGAGTTGGAGAATTGCTACAAGGAGCATCACTAGAAGATAAAGGCATTGGAAGCACAATTGAAGAGGACTAAGGGCAAGGAAGAGGAGGCTCCTAAGATTCAAAAAAGGAAAAAGATTCAAGATGAGCTCACTAGCCATAAGAAGATTAGGATTTAGACTTTAGATGCTTTTAGTTTCTTTCTTTCTTTAGGATTCATTTTTAAACAAAATAAGTGATGTAAAGCTTCATAATTGCAAAGATTAATAAAAATTAGTTAGGTTTCGCCACATCAAAGGTTTCTTGCCAATTCTTAAATCTTCATTGCATTCGCGTGCCATGTATCCTGCATTTGTATATTTAATGAATATTTTTGTAGAAAAAATATAATGTATGCTAACCCTTTATTGAGTTTTCACAATTAAAATCTCAAGATAGCTCTCGAATGTCAAGTCTTTTAAAGAAGTCCGATTAGAACACATTCACAAACCAAGATGGCTACCACTCAAGGAGAAGACAAAGAGCTCAAAATCATTGATCCCTTTAAGTTGACATTCCGTTCCATAGAAAGTGTTATGCCCTAAAGTCATAAAGTCGCAATAGTCCTACCATGTAAACTAATCTATAATAGTAATTGGCCTCACAGTGCCTATCATAGATATGATCTACATAAGGTGTCAATGACTTCTCGCTTTAAAGTAAACAGTTCAATTAAGAATTTAACTAAAAATTATAGTAACGATTAAAACCTTAAGTCAATATATATAATTACATATACATTACTATAGAATTCCTAAAAGATTCTATATCATAATATAACAGTTAGCTAATTTACATATCATATATCAGTTCTTCATCCTAAAGATACTAGTAAGACCTTAAATAAAACTTGATCATGGATCGGTTGATTCTTTCTCCCTAGAGCTTCAAAAGAGAACTAACCTCCGAATAATTGTACCATAACAATTAGAATTCAGGACCTACAAAAGAATCTATGTAGGTATGAGTAACTACAACTCAATAAGTTGAATTGGAGACTCATAAATGTATACAAACACAAATAAGATTATTAAGCAAATTATTTTTATGTAATGCAACAAGCAAGTGTCATCATACAACGTAATCTTGTCTGTTGTGAAATCATAGTAATTTCACCTACTCCAATCCGAGTTGAGAAGTTTTCATGTTATGCAGTAGCTTACAACCAAACCTAAGTTTGTACAATGGAGACACTACTCCTCCTAAGACTATCCTTCGAACCAATGCTCTCATCCTTACCTCAACCTCCTCTCCTGTTATTTAGTTCGATTAAGGATGAGGAAAAGACCAATTTGTTATCTAGTATTATCTTTTTCAAAGGTATCAATATTTGGTTGGAGAATCCTAATGATCCCTTAAAGGGTTATAATGCATGTCTTTTTAGGGTATATAAGTCAATTAGGTTAAGTTTGATTTAAGGTGATCAGACAATTTCACACCACTACAATCACAACAGCCATCAAACATAACATAGATTTCAGCACAAAATCAGATACAAAAGAATATGCATAAGACTGCTTACAATCACAATCATATGCAAACCTAAGTCTTCGAGTACTCTAAAATATGATGAAGTATTAAATCCAACTTACTTGAAATCTTCAGTCGCTCATTTAATCGGTTGTAGGTTGACTTGTTTCCATGTATCTTATAATATAAATACACTTTTTAGTAGTTATATTTTAATGATACATATTCTAGGTTTTGATTTAACTCAATTCTTCTTATATACCTATTATTTACTAACGATTCGTTCTATATTAATTCGGGGTTTGGCTTCCAAATCTTATTCTGGTTCTAACTACGAGTAAATCCTAAAATACATTTTGATCCCTAATATGACATTAATCACATCAAGCTCATGTATCTTAATATCATGCTAGGTCTTAATTCAATATTCTAACTTACTCAATACATTCTAATCCAAATTAGTATATTAGGTTTACTTATGACGTAAGAAAATTTTACATATTTTATATAATTACATAAAATTAATTTTTGTACTAGATTTAATATGTACCGATATTACTATTATATTATTCAATTTTAACCTATTATTTTATATTTATTAAAATTCAAACTTCACATATTACTAAATTGGTCAAATTTATTACATAATTCCCATATTAATTGCAATCAATACTCTAAATGCTAGGATTATATTACCTCATCGGAGATTAACATCCTTAAACATCTAATTATCTTCTAAATCATTAATTAGTCGTTTAATTACTTAATTAGCTTAAAATTACTCATTTTTCTCATCATTTTAGGGCTAAAAAATTACCTAAAATTTTAGAAAATTATTTTTTTTTAAAAAATGGCTTCATAGCACTGTTTTATATTACCTTAGTAGTCTATAAAAAAATTTCGAGCTACAAATTATACTCCTAAGCCTATTTATTTCTAATTTTAAATATATTCGGTTTTGTTTAATTTCTTAAGCAACCTATATTTATAGACATTATTAAACTTAATCACTATTTTTCCCTAAATAAACATACAATAAAACATTAGAATAACAAATTTCATAATTTTTTGGGTAAAATTAATAATTTTACTAAATTTTACAAAATTGATTGAAAAAATTAAACTCATTTAACTCTTCGGCTTTCGGCCACCATCGATGGCCTAGGGGTAGTCGGCTGGTCCAGATGCTCAGTTTGGAGTAAGGTGGTGGTGGTTCGGTTCGTAGGCTTGGCCTAATTGCCCTAATTGCATAGTTTTGTGTAAATTTTTGAAACCTTACTTTTTCCTCTCAATTTTCGGTTCTCTTAAATTTTTTTCAACTCCTAACAGACCAAACGAGCTCTTGTAATTTTCTTGTTATTTATAGATCTGTAAAGAAATTTTAGTGTATTAATTAGATAAGACTATGGCTTATCCTCTTCCATTTTTGCCTTTTAAGTGTTTGATTTTGATTAGCTAAAATTTTCTTTTCTTTTCCTTAACTGCCATGACTTGATCTAGATCATTTCCTATCTCCTTGATTTTTCTTTGATATTTTTTTATAATTTTCTTTAATTATTTAGCAAATTTCATACAATTTAGGTGATTTTGCGTATTTCTACTAACACGTTAATACATATAGAGTATAAGTAAATATTATTTAGGTCATTCTATGATTGTTAGCATACATATAATTTATTTCTAGCGATTCGTTAGTTATCAGAAAGTATTTTATACATTTTCGATAAATAACGAGTAATATACTTAAAATTTGAAAATTTTATATTCTTTTATTTTATTACTTATTTTCTTAAATTCAAACTTACAGGATCACTTTTAATAATATTTCTAGTTTTGTCTTATAATTTAGGTTTGATCGAATTATTTAGTCAATCACCGTAAACCTTATGTGCTAAGCCTAATCCTATAGTTACAGGGCTTATATTTAAGGCTTACAGAAAGGGCTATGGAGAAGATAGCGAAACAAATGATCTTCTTAGCAGATAGCATCGCTTTGTTCCGAGCTACAACACTAGCTAATGAGGAAAGTTCTAAGGCCCATTACAGGAAGAATACAGAGGCTCTTGAAGCAAAGCATAATTATCCAAAAGACCCGTTTGAGTTAGAAGGAGTTTATCCAAAAGTCAACCCGACATTCGAACCTGATGCGTATGTGACCCTAAGACCAGCCAATTCAAGGCCTAGCACAGATAGCTTAAAAGAACTAGAAAAGAAACTAACGTAACAGATAGCTAAGAAGATGAAATCACTTGTAAGTTATGATGGTTTTGAACAAGTAAGGATCATCGAGTTTTCTACGTATGACATCAAAGCATACCCTAAGAAGTTTAAGGTACCAAAGTTTGAAAAGTATAACTGGACGGGCTACCCCAAGCTTCATACCAGGTTGTACGTCAATAAGATGGGTAAATATATCCAATATGATACACTCTTGGTGCAAACGTTTTAGGATAGTTTAACAGGGTCGACCTTAACTTGGTACACCTAGCTCAACCTAAAACAGATAAATACATGGGAGAAACTCGTGAAGGCATTTAATGAGCAATATAAGTTCAATGTAGAAGTAGCTCTAACAATGATGGATTTAGTCACCTTGCAAAAAAAGAATAATAAATCATTCAAAGAGGATGCTCAAAGGTGGAGGTCCTTAGCTGCAAGAATATCTACTCCTACTACTGAAAAGGAGCTCACATTAGCTTTCATTAACACCTTGGAAAGACCTTATTTCTCCCATCTCATCAGGGAAGCCTCGTCTAGCTTTACTGAAGTAGTAGCAACAGCGTGTAAGATTGAAAGTGTCGTCTCTTTCAGCAAGCTTCAAGAGCCAACAGATAGAAGGCCACCGGTTTCATCTTCTGGTCCTAAATCAACAAGCAATAAGGCTAAAGAACCTACGGTCAGCATGGTAAATTCAAATGTCGAACTAAACACTTAAGTCGCTTTCAAAACAAATCCACCTTCGACTCAACAACAGTTCAAAGACCAGCCTTAGGCTAACAGGACCTTTAGACAGTTTACCAAGATACTGGTCCCCTTAAGTCAAGTCTTCGAGAAGTTACGAAAAGATAATATGATACTGTACGAACTTCCTAGTGATCGGTACAAGTCGAGAATCTTTGACCCTATGGTGAAGTGTGAATATCATTTAGGCAAGCAGGGCATTTGACCGATTCATGCTAGAGACTGAGGAACAAAATTTAAGACTTGATAGACGAAGGCATGGTGCAGTTAGATTTTGTAGAAGCTACAGCTCCCAATGTTAACAATAATCCCCCACTTAACTACCGGCCAATTATTAGTATGATTTTTTATGATTGTACCGTCAATGTCATTAGTTTAGATAAGAAGCCTAAGGTTTTTGAGTTCTACACGAGCAAGCAGGCTCCAAAAGTGAAGAGGTATACATTTCACATATCGTTAGCACTAGAAAATGACAAGGCTGCTCCATTTAACTATCACATGGTAAATCAGGAAAAACCAGGTTCTCTAGTAGGGGGGATTACTTGATCGGGAAGCATTTACCACTCAAGAGAAGAGCACAAGAGGAAGACCATATCGAGGGAATCGAATGATAAAATGATGGCCGAATACATTGAAGGGCTATCAGCCTTTACCAAGATGATCAAGTTGAGTGAGTACAAGATCATGGACTAACTCAATAAGACTCCAGCACAAATATCATTGATGAGCTTATTGATCACATCCGAACCACATAGAGAAGCTTTATTCCATACTTTAAAGGAAGTTAAGGTCCTTCAAGAAATTCCAACTAAGAAGATGGGACTGGTCACTAATTCTATCCATGCCATGAAACAAATTTCTTTTTCAACAAAAGAGTTAGCCGATGAAGGGAGTAAGCATACAAAACCACTCTTCATTATGGTAAGGCGTAACAATATAATCATTACTAGAGTGCTCATTGACAATGGATCATCACTAAATGTCTGTCCACTTGCCACCTTAGATTTGCTAGGTATCAATATGTTTGCAATTAGGCCTTCTTCTATAACAGTTAGAGCTTTTGATGGTTCTAGAAGGGAGATTATAGGGGAGATAGATTTATCTATGAGTATTGGTCCTCAACACTTCACTATACAATTTTAGGTCATAAATATCCTAAGATCTTTCAACTTACTCTTAGGAAGACCTTAGATTCACACAATAGGGGCCATACCTTCAAGCTTGCACCAGAAGTTGAAGTTTATCTCAAATAGCCAGGTTATTACAATTTTGGGAGATCAAGATTATGAAATTTACAAGGAAACGGCCATACCCTATATAAGAAGTGAAGGGTAAGAAGAGTTGGGCTTACAAATGTTTGAAGAAGTAATCATGATCACTTGTCTTAAGAGAGGAGAAGACAGAAGAGTAGAATTTAAGGAAGGCCAAATTGACACCTATGGCCTTGGTTACAACCCTACTCCAACTAAAGAATTCCAAAAGAAACAAGCGAAGGGTAAGAGAGATAATAGATTATACCATGCCTCGATGACCTTCCCGCTAGTAGCTGAGGCATTCATATAGTTAGAGACTCAAGACTTGAAATTTTCCAATGAAAGATCAACATAAGCCCCAGTACCAGTTGAATAATTGGTTCTCCATCCCGGCAAAAGGCAACAGGTCTTCCCTAAGGTAAAGGGTGACCTTTAGTTAGTATTTTTTAAATGTTTATTTTCAATAGTCATCGTTCCAAATGTATCGTTAAACCTTCCGTTCAAAAATATTTGTTAGTCCTTTGTCTCATTTGCAATTCACCTTCGTTCATTCAATAAAATCTTAGTTCGTTTCTTTCCTTTGTTGTATTTCAGTTATCTTTTGCTTATATACACTTTTCTTTATGTACTTTGCCCAAATCCAATGAATCGAGTGAAAACCAAGAATACCTTGTATAGGTAGAAAATGAGAATATTGATATCACTTCCGGCCCTACTGGGTTAGTAGTTAGGAGCGATGTCAATGACCATAGTAATATACAAGAGAAATGGCAAAAACATGAATTGGGTAGAATTATTATTGATGAACTGATTGAAACAGTCAATGTGGGGAATGAAGATAATCCTAAGAATCTAAAGATTGGAGGGACTCTAAAAGAGAAACAAAAAATAGAAATAATTACGTTGTTGGCCGATTATCAAGACGTATTTACTTAGTCATATGAAGATATGCCAGGGTTAGACCCGTTAATTGTAGTCCACCGTTTACCCATACAAGAAGATGTCAAGCCTAAAAAGCAAAAGTTAAGGAGGTTTCAACCTGATGTCCTATTGAAAATCAAGGAAGAAGTTAAGAAACTACTAGAAGTTGGATTCATTGAGGTGTCCAACTACCTGGAATGGGTAACCAATATTGTTTCAGTAATGAGGAAGAACGAGAAGGTTAGGATGTGTGTAGACTTTCGAGATCTCAACCAGGCAAAGGCTAAAGACAACTTTCCATTGCCTCATATTGATGTCTTAGTGGATAATACGGTCGAAAATCATCCATTCTCATTCATGGATGGTTTTTAGGATATAATCAAATTCGAATGTCCGAAGAAGATAAGACTAAGATGACTTTTGTTATAACTTAGGGTACGTTTTACTATAAAGTGATGCCGTTTGGGCTAAAAAACGCTAGGGCAACATATCAGAGGGCAATGGTTGCGATCTTCTATGATATGATACATAAAGAAATAGAAGTGTATGTTGATGATATGATTGCGAAGTCTAGAGAATAGGAAGATCACTTAGAAAACTTGAGGAAGCTATTTAACAGATTGAGAAAGTTCCAACTAAAGTTGAATTTGGAGAATTGTACTTTTAGAGTAACATCAAGAAAATTACTAGGTTTCATAATTAGCTAAAAAGGTATCGAAGTCAATCTTGATAAAGCTAAAGCTATAATTGACATGCCTTCTCCTCGCACACTTAAGGAGGTAAGAAGATTGTTAGGTCATTTGAATTATATAGCTCGATTAACATCTTAGCTAACAGACAAATACTGCCCTCTATTCAAATTACTGAAAAAGAATGCGAGGGTTAATTGGGATGAGGAATACGAAGAGGCTTTCACAAAAACTAAAGAATATCTCATGAATCCACTAATATTGGTGGCTCCTAAGCCTAGAAAGCCATTCTTCTTATACCTGACCATATTACTTGAATCTATAGAGTCTGTACTTGGTTAGAAGGATGAATAAGGGAAGGAGTAAGTCGTTTATTATTTGAGCAAAATATTCATAGAAGGGGAGCAGAAATACTCGCAAGCCAAAAGAACTTGTTATGCATTGGTTTGGGTCGTGCATCAACTCAGATGATACACACTTTACTACTAAATTGAGTTGATAACACAACATGACCCCTTGAAGTATTTAATAGAAAACCCCGCCCTCATTGATAGGGTTTCAAAGTGGCAAATGCTGCTGTTAGAATTTGATATCAAGTATTTGAGCCAAAGCTCAGTCAAGAGGTAAGCCTTAGCAGATCAATTAGTAGAGAGCCCCTCTGAGGATACCCCTTAAGAAGCACAAGTCGAGTATGCTGATGAAAATATCTTGGCAATAGAAAATGGTTCTGTTAATGAAGCAGTTGAGAAGCCCTCAAGATGGAAAATGTTTTTTGATTAAGCAACTAATGTGTCTGGATGTAGAGTTGGGGCAATTCTAATGTCCCTTGAAGGTACACAATTCCCAATGGTTGTAAGACTGGTTTTCCCGTATACTAATAATATTGCAAAATATGAGGTATGTATTTTAGGACTTAAAATTGCATTGTTTAAGGAGATACAAGAATTAGAGTTGTACGGAGATCCTTCGTTGATCATAGGCTATGCTCGAGGTGAGTATAAGACGAAAGACCCCAAATTAGTATCTTAACACCAACACTTGGCCGAGTTGATAGCCAAGTTCAAAAAATTACATTTATGTACATACCAAGGGTTCAGATTCAATTAGTTGATGCGTTGGCTACTTTGGCATGCATGATCCAGATATCGGAAGGAGTAGAGATTTAGCCACTTAAGATTGAAGTTGAAGAAAAGCCCGCTTTTTATTTGGCAATGGAAAGTTCATGTGATGAAGAGCCTTGGTATCATGATATCAAAACATTCTTATAACATGGAACGTACCCCGAAGAGGCCGAGAAGAAGGATAAGAAAATTATTAGAAGATTAGTTACTCAATTCTTAATAAGCGAGTCTACTTTGTACCGACAATCGTTTGACAGTACGCTTTTACAGTGTATAGATGAGAAAAAGGTAAAATCGCTAATGAAAGAAGTGCATGAGGGAGTATGTGGCCCCCACATGAACGGCTACATGCTCGCCAAGAAGATCATGAGGATAGGATATTATTGGTTGACTAAAGAAGGAGATTGCATCAAACATGTTAGACACTGTTATTTATGCTAGATCTATGTAAACAAAGTAAATACTTTGCCTAAAAAATTGCATACATTATCTATATAGTAGTCATTTTTTATGTGGGGAATAGACATCATTGGCCCGATCACTCCAAAGGCATCTAACAGACAGAAATTTATACTGGTGGTTATTAATTATTTCAATAAGTAGGTTGAAGCTTCATCATACTCTAGTGTGATGAAGGGAGTAGTAGTCAAGTTCATCAAAAGAGATATATTGGCTCGGTATGTGACACCAGAGACAATTATTATCAATAATGGTACGAACCTGAACAATAAATTGATGTCAGAATTATGCCGACAGTTCAAGATCATTCATAGAAATTCCACTCCTTATCAGCCTTAGATGAATAGAGGTGTGGAAGTGGCTAACAAGAATATCAAAAGAATTATTAAGAAGATGGTTGTCACATATCGAGATTGGCATAAGATGTTGCCATTTGCACTCATGACCTATCGAACTTCTATCAAAACATCAATAGGAGTAACCCCCTATTCATTGGTATATGGGACAGAAGCTATTCTATTAATGGAAGTTGAAATTCCATCTTTCAGGGTCTTGTTAGAAACCTAGGTGGATGAGGCTAATTGGATAAAGAAACGAATTGAGCAATGAATCTGATTGATGAGAAGAGGTTGGTAGCTTCATGCCACAATATTTGCTATCAGCAACGAATGGCAAGGGCTTTTAACAAAAAAGTACAACCATGAAGTTTTAAGGAAGGAGACATGGTATTGAGGAAGACCTTACCTAATATACAGGACGTGAGGGGGAAGTTTGCCCTGAATTATAGAGGACCTTACATCGTGAAGAAAGTATTACTTGAGGGAGCATTTATTTTATCTCAAATGGATGGCCCAGACTTGAGGGACCTAGTAAACGCTGATGTATTGAAGATGTACTATCCTTGAAAGATCAATAGAATTTTGCTCAGATTATGAAATGCACACAATCTTAATATTACTATGGTTTCATTTTCATTTTTCTATAAGCAAAGTAGGTATTTTTAGTAGTCGTCGACATTGGGTAATACCCCTAGCTCCTTTCTCGTTCTACTAAAAGTCCCTACTTCTCGTTCTATCCAAATAAACCTTATACACAAGAAACACAAGAAAAATAAACACTTAATTTGGAACAATGTCAATTGATAAAAATTCTCTTAATATTTTATTATGGTTCACCTCCCAAAAAAAGGGAGATTTGTTTTCTATTTTTCAGGATAAGGTCATGTTTAGAAAGAATAACGGGTAACAGATAAATAGCAACTCACTTGAGAGAGGAAGTTTACATGAAAAACCAATTAAGTTGAACCAAAAATCCAAGATGTGACGTCTTTGCTCAAGAAATGAAGATGCTTCGTATGTTAAAGTCACTTTCCTAAATGTGTAATTAAGCATAGGGTTACTTTCATTCATTTCAAGCTTAAATTACTTTCCAAAAAAAAAAGAGAAAAAAAAAATAGAAGAAGAAGAGATAAAAGAAGAATAGCAAGAAGAAGAAGAGGAAGAAGAAAGTGTCAAATCGTTGTTTCTAATTAGATTGCTCAAGAAAAGATTTGACTGATTGGGAATTATCGTTAGAGCCAGGTAAGTGGTTCTAAGTTTTTCCAAAGACATTGCATTTGCATTTGTACTCTCCTTAGGAATGGTAGTTCAATTTCTAAAATATTTAATCATTAAAAAATCTTGGGTCAATTGGCCCCTAGAGTGTAGTCCCAATTCATAGTCTCTTAAGGATTAAGCCAGCTCATAGAGTACAGTCCCAATCCAAAGTTTCTTAGGCTTCTAGTTAGCTCATAAAGTGCTGCCTCGATTCATGTTCTTACTTAAGGATCTAGCCACCTTGTAGAGCACAGTCTTTAATCCAACGTTTCTTAGGCTTCCAGTTGGCTCATAGAACGTTGTCTGATTTACGTTCCTTTTCAAGAATACAACTAGCTCATGAAGCGCTATCTCGATTCCTATTCTTATATCTTTAAGGTCTTAGCCATCTCAAGGAGTAATTTGCCTACCTTGGTTAGTTAACCCATGAGGGTTACGACTAAGTTCTCAAATTTTTAGGGCCTTAGCCAGCTCAAGGAGCACTTCGCCCACCTTAGTTAGTCAGCTCATGAGAAATAGGACCAAATTCTCAATCATTTTTAAGGCCTTAACCAACTTAAGGAGCTCTTTGCCTGCCTTGGTTAGTCAGCCCATACGGGGTACGATTAAGTGCTCAAATTTTTAAGGCCTTAGCCAACTCAAGGAGTGCTTCACCAATCTTGGTTAGTCAGCTCATTAAAGCACAACTAAGTTTTCTCATTCAGTTAAGGGCTTTAGCCAACTCAAGGAGCGCTTCACCCACCTTAATTAGTTAACTCATTAGGGTACAACCAAGTTCTCTCATTTTTTAGGGTTTTAGCCAACTCAAGCACTACTTCGCCTGCCTTGGTTAGTCAGTTCATTAGGTCACGACCAAATTTTCTCATTCTTTTAAGGTCTTAGCCAACTCTAGGAGCGCTTACCCATCTTACATCTAGTTTAGGGCTTTAACCAGCTCAAGGAGCACTTTGCCCGCCTTAGTTAATCGGCTTATTGGGGTACGACCAAGTTTCCCCATCTTACATCTAGGAGTGCTTACCCATATCATCTAGTTTAGGGCTTTAGCCAGCTCTAGGAGTGTTTACCCATATCATTTAGTTTAGGGCTTTAGCAAGCTCAAAGAGTATTTTGCCCGCCTTGGTTAGTCAGCTTATTAGAGCACAACCAAGTTTTCTCATTTTTTAGGGTTTTAGCCAACTCTAGGAGAGCTTACCCATATCATCTAGTTTAGGACCTTAGCTAGCTCAAGGAGTACTTCGCCCGCCTTAGTTAGTCAGCTCATTAAGGTACGACAAAGTTTTCTCATTTTTTAGGGTTTTAACCAACTCTAAGAGTGCTTACCTATCTCATCTAGTTTAGGGCCTTAACCAACTCTAGGAGTGCTTCACCCACCTTGGTTAGTTAGCTCATTAGAGCATAACAAAGTCTTTTCAATCTAGTTTAGGGTATTAGCCATCTCAAGAAGAGCTTTGCTCACCTTGGTTAGTCAGCTTATAGGAGGCATGACCAAGTTCTCATGATTCTCTTTAAAGTTCTTGCCTACCTACAGGGGTGCTATCATCACCTCTATTAGTTTCTAGCTTATCGTCACCAAATCATCAACAAATCAGTCCTACTATAAATAACTAGTCGTGGCATTTATTAGGATAGAGTCATCCCGAGACAAAAATAGTGTTGCTTTTGTCTTTGTGAAAAAGTTTTATTCAAACTTTACCACAAAGAGAGGCAGTTGTAGATACCTAATTTTTGCCCCCTATAGTTCTAAGTTTTGTTTTAGGGTCCTAATTCTAAAATAAAAATAATAAAATTTTTTAAAAAATGATGAAAATACAAAAAAATGAGAGAAGAAAATAATTAGAAAGATTTTTAGAAAATAAATTATTTTAGGGTCAATTAGTTTAGTTTTGGTTCGATTCAAATAGCTTTAGAGAGCTGTATAGTTTAAGTACAATTTAATTGTACTAAATATCAAGGCACGGGCCAACGACCTAACAGATAATCATTGGAATATTGATATTACGTTAACTTGAAGTCATGAGTTCAAATCTCGTTAGGCACTTATTGTAAACCCTACTTTTAGCAAGCTTATAATTTGACTAAGAGTACTTTCTAAATGTTCCCAAAGATCAACTAAACTAAAAACTCAAGTCTACAATTAAAAATGAACTAATTTTTCCGATTCAAAAACCTATTATCGATAAAACCTAAACTTAAAAAACTACAAACTCTAAAGTCACCGAAAACCCTAAACCCTAAAACAATTAAGGACTTTTAACCCTAAGCGACTAATTGATAATTTAATTTGAATAATTTCATTCAACTCTAAAAAATTTCATAATTCAACTCTAGAAAATTTTATAATTTTATAAGAATCGAATCATAATCTACAAAACAATTCAAGAAATAAATCCTACAATAATTCCCTATAAGAGAATACCCTTATTTTTATGCCTAAGCTTTACATATAAATAAGTAGACTAACAAATCACTGTAAATGAGTTATCAATTGATAACTTATCCGAAATCTAGTGATAAGACACTTTCCTTATCACTACTTCACCTATATTACATATAGACAAATTATCACAAGATTTCACATGCTTAATTTTAATAAATAAGACAAGACAACTCCATAGCCAAAAAGACACTATATGGCTAGTTTGTACAAGCTACTAAGGGGGGTCATATTCTTGTTTTTCATCCATCAATCACTTTATCTTACACTCTACTATTCACCCCTTAATACTTACATCATCAATAGTTGCAATTGCTGACTTTTGTATATGCTACAAAACAACAAAATCAAACTTCTTAAACACACAATCACCCCCATTCCCAACCGGCCACTCTTTCATCATTTTCTCTTACTTGAAACCAACCCAAAAGTGGAAACACAAATACTCTATAAATCCTTTACTTTACCACCACCATTAAGCACACCCACACTCACGGTATACTCAACTTCTTCTTGTGTCTTTCTTTTCCAACATTCAAAGCCTTTTTAGGATCCTTAGAATAATCCTTAAACCCCACTTCAAAGGACTACAACTCGAGTTTCAAAAAGGTATAAGAAGGAGGAAGTAAGATAAAGAGCATAAGTGGAACTTTAGTGCACAACCACCATACTTTTGCTTTATGGACAAGTAAGTGTTTCTTGGTGTTAGTAAGATAGTATTCGTGTTAGTAAGATAGTATTCATGTTAGAAGACTATGATTTCTTAAAGATATGAGTATGATTATAAGTTGGTATAATATCTAAGACTATTTTAAGAAACAAACTCATGAAACCCTTACATGAAGTTAAAATATGAGCATGTAAAGTTAGTGTTTCATAGAGATACTTGTTTAATACTTTGAATGGAAGATTTTAAGTTGAGAGAATCTTGAAATAAGAAGTTGAATGGAAAAGAAACATGCTAGATGTGAAGATTCAAAGGTCATTTGGGTGTTGATTAGACTACTGTTAAGTTAAACATGCTCAAATCTAGACTTAGGTTAAGGAAAAATCCATCACACGAAGTTTTATGAGGAAACCAATTTTGTAAGACATGAACTATGATATGGAAGTTATAATAAGTATGAGATCTACTATTTTCATGAAAAGTATGAGTCAAATAATCCTCTCATGGAAAAGAAGTCAAGTTAAGATTTCAATACAAGTAGCTTAAGTTCATGACCTAACACCTAAACTTAAAAAAGTATGAGTCAAATAATCCTTTCATGGAAAAGAAGTCAAGTTAAGATTTCAATACAAGTAGCTTAAGTTCATGATCTAACACCTAAACATAAAAAAGTATGAGTTAAATAATCCTCTCATGTAAAAGAAGTCAAGTTAAGATTTGAATATAAGTAGCTTAAGTTTATGATCTAACACCTAAACTTAAGAAAATACCAAGTCGGAAGCTCTCATATTCAAGCCTACTAGATTTGGAACGTTGCTAAAAGACACTTAAAAATATGATAAAAGTAAGTAAACAAAGTGAGAAGACCAACCAAGGTAAGTATGATAAGAATATTAAGCTTAAAACTTAAAATTGAGCTTAAAACTTCCAAAATGAGCCTCAAATGTCAAGTTGAACCACCGTTAAGTTTCTGATCAGAAACTTGACACATCAATAAGAGTTTTTTTAAGACTTTCAAGAAATCCACAAAACACTCCCTAAGAAAGTGACCATTTTTGAATTAAATAAAAAATAAGTTCATTTGACAACTTAAGCCCACTTAAGAGCCCAAGAAGTAATTAATAGCCTTAGAAGTGTAAATTAAAGTTGTAAATCTGACTTTAAGGAGTATTTTGAGCCTAGAATGAAATCTTAGACCTAAGCCCAAAGGAGTTCCTAAGTTACCAAAATGCCCATTAACTAAAAAAAGCTCAAAAACACTCCAAATCATGAGGACTGCTACTGTTTTGACCTATGGATAGATTTACATGGCTCATCTCAAAAATCTAACCTTACCACATTAAAATACACTCGACAACGATAAAGATTGACTATAAAATCATAAAAATCGGATTTAAAACAAGAAAGTTATAAGCGATTGAACTTTTAAGTAAAACCGGAAAAAATACAAAAACTAGTCAAGAGTATAACTTAAGGGGTTTTAGCTTAATTTTTTAAGTTTTATTTCAATCCCTTATAGTATTATGATTTCGATGACCAAGGGACCCCGCGTATGGAGACGACCTACCTTTGAATTACTTTGATAGACCCACATGGTGGAGCAAATAAATTCTCGATGACTCTTTATTTAATTTTGCTTATAAAATAGATGTACCTAAACTTATATATATAAATTTGGATGCCTGTGGGATATGGAAAATGAATGTGTATGAATTTGTGAACTGAATGCTATGGCTTGTTAATTATATAATAATGGGAATTGTTGTAATAATTTATACGTGCGATTGTATAGAATGAAATTGTCCGATCACCTTAAAAATTGAGTTACCCACTTATACAATTAAGAAATTAAGTGGATTATGTATTCCTCATAATTGCATTCGGATAACACCGACTTCCGTTTTACGTAGAAGATGGGAAGGTACTCATAAGAGGAGGTTCTCCTGTAGGATTAGGTATTAACTATGTCATCATTTTATTAAGTCTCTGTCTTAAACTGACATGCTTACTAGGCGCTAGGAGACGCCAACTGTTAGCAAAGGGTCATGTCTTATAACTTCTGCTTAAGGTGTGTATTTGTGGATTGCGAAGACCACCACACCGCTAAACTTGGGATTTTAAAAATATGATTTGCTATTCGGTAAATAAAGTATATATATATATACTTATATATATATATATATATATATATATATATATACTTAAGCACAATAGTGCAAATGAAATAAAACCCAAAGTTTAGAACCTGGATTTTGGTTTGAGTCGGTTAATTATTTCCAAACCCTGTTTATAGGGGGCGTAATTTTGAGTTGTATGCAGTTCCTAGGCTACTACATGCGTTGTTCAGCATATTAATTGTTCATACATTCATATGATTATACATTTAATAAATTTCTGTCATGTGGTACTAACGAGGGTATTTATTTCACTAAGCTTAAGCTTATACCCCGATAGATTCTTTTTATTGCAGGAAAACCTCTTCACTAATCTGGGCTGAGGCATACTCATGGTGAGTCTCGTATAGAGACGGGTTAGAGCGATTAGGGAGTGTAGAGGAGATTTTGTAAAAGCTTTTGTAGATAATTAGTTACCTTTATTTTATTTATAATACAGTTTAAAGTTTATGATGCAGTTTCTATTATGAACTGCATTTGTTTGTAATATTCTTTTAGTGTGGAACGTAACAAGTCTATACGTTTACTTGATTAATGTATGTCTTAAAAAGTTAATTTTAGTAAATTGTTCTATATTGCTTATCTATGAGCCTAGTGGTAACGTATAGTGGAAGGAGCCTTGTGTGTCGTATGAAAGGCCTGCAATTAGTAAGGGGGTTAATAGTAAACCTTTGTACGGTATACGGTGATCTATCACGACAACAATACTGTTAGGTTGTGATACTTATAGGCCTTTTACTTTTTCATTCTCATTTTTATAAAAAGCGAGTTGAGCATATGGGATCCACATCTAATCAAACCTTTTGAACCTAATTTAATCGAATTTGAATTATTATAAAAGATTTAAATCTAGTTTGATTTTTACTAAATTGGATTTGAATTGATATTACTGATTCGAATCTAATTTGATTTTTATCAAATCAGATTGAAATCAATATAAGAGATTCAATTCGATTCGATATGATTTGTTTCAGATTTATAAATACGAAGCACAAGGCATAAGGAAAGAAGAATATACACTCCTAAAAGAGAAAAAATCCTTCGTCCATCTATTGTAAAAAATTAGACAAATTCCACACAACTCTAAACACACATCAAGCCAAATACATTGACTAAATACAAGCCTCCAACACTCCATCTCCAACGTCCCATCCCTGACCAATCGCTTTGCATAACGTTGTCCTTTTCTCCTAACCATGCACTATCTACACTAACAAATACACAACCATAGCAACGTCCAAGCTACACGCCTGGATCACATTCCCAATGGCCACGCCAAAAGCATGTTCAAAACAATCTCAACAACCTTGCACGACTTTGACAACAAGTTCTTGTTCGAACAGCTCCTTTACATGCCCACGAACACACAAGTTCCTCGCCGATCAACTAACACTTCACAACTCCGCCACACTACACTATCCATCTTCCTTGCCTAAGCCACATCTAGTCATCACGCCACTGCACCACGTACAATCATCGCCGAGCACGCCATCCACTGTACACAATAACCAGGTCGCACGATAGCTTCGTAGCATCCAGTCGCAAACACTACGATCGCTACTGCACTCCCACTACCAAACTACACTTCGTCACCCCTGCATGCAAAAAACACACATGACCTTACAACTCCAACACGACATATTGGATCATCTCAAAACGCTGTTATAGATACGGTTGTTCCCCACGTTGTCACCCACGTCCACTCCTTGAGTCCTGAACATATACACATATGGAATCTTGATCACCAGACACATTGTAGCACACGCAACACTTTGCTGAAGCTTCACGTTCCTCAATCCATGCCACATGACCTCTTGATTGAAAAGCTTGAACACTCGCCGTATACCCTGATTAACAATCCATTCATGTGCTCAATCACACAACTGTCGGACACAATTCATGCCAACACACTCACATTTACACGTCCATAACAGCATCTATACATCTAAGCCAGCCACCTACACTCGACACACTTCGTATGCAGTCTACCACTGCTCCGGCCGGTACTAACCACGACTAAACTCACCATTGTTGATTGTTGACGAGCTCCACACGCAAATTATCAATCACTGTCGTACAGTAGACACTGTCGAAACCAAGATTCAAGTTCGGTTTCTTTTCAAAAATTTTTTATATATACTATTATTTTATTATTATTATATATTAGTTACTATAGTTACTATTTATTAGTTAACATAATATATAATATATGAATGTGTTAGTTTATATATCAAGTGTGTTATATAGAATTATTTTATTTAGGTGGATAATTGTTTAATAAATATATGTATATATATGCGTGCATATTAGTTTAGGGATTTTTTTGGTTAAGATTAGTTTTTTAGGATTTCCTCATATAGAAAACTATTGTTTTTTTTTTAGTTTAGTGGTTCTTTAGGATTATATTTGTTAGATTTCTTCACTTAGAAAATTCAATTTTGAAGTAAAAATAAATAATGAAAAACCTTTTTTAAAAAAAAACTTATATGAATTTTAGAGAATTTCTTTTTAAAACAAAAAAGGGGTTAGGGCTCTTTACATTTTTTTTAAATAAATTGAGTCAATTAAAACATAAATCCAGTCAATTATCAAAATTAAAATAAACCAATAAGTTTTCGAAAAGAACTACGATTGTCCAATCCCGACTAACGGGTACGTAAATAT